>OY740787.1:11558107-12158107 GCA_963514005.1 Raja brachyura | reverse complement strand
CCGACCACCAATTCCCGCACATTATCACTATCCTACACACCCTAGGGAACAATTTTAAACATCCGCAACATAAACTAGCTCAAAATGGGTAATTTCAACCTTGGTCTGTACATCCCAGCGTATTAACATTTTAAAACTGCTGTTTGCACATTTGTCAGTGCCCATGACCTCCTCCTTGTTATCTCTCTCTGCTGTGGCTTCAAACCTGCCTCCACCTCTTTACAAGGATGCTGTGGAGTAGATTGATGAGCATTGTAGCGTGCCGTGTCATTTAAGACAACTGGCCTTGCAAAGATTTCAAACTGTGTCACTTCCCCTTCAGCAGAGATGAGAGGAGAGCAGTTCAGTCAACTGTCTGCATATCCGTCCGATACACGCGACGGACAATTTTACATTTATCCCAAGCCACTTCATCTACAAACAGGGAGAACCTACAAACTCCATACAGAATTCACCCGTAGTCAGGATCCAACCCAGCAGAACATGGACTGGTGATGTCTTGGGTAAATTTTACATTTATACCAAGCCAATTCATCTACAAACAGGGAGAACGTAAACCTCCGTACAGAATTCACCCGTAGTCAGGATCAAACCCGGGAGAACATGGTGGACAGGTGACATCTTAGGTCAAGACCCTTCTTCAGACTGATTGGGGGGGGGAACTGGAAAAGGGGAGAGGCAGGACAAATCATGGCAGGTAATAGATGGATGTAGGTGAGCGGGGAGGGAGGATTTTTATAGGCAGATGGTTAAAGGGCATGGTTAAACGAACAAACTCTGTACAGACAGCACCCGTAAACAGGATCAAACTTGTGTCTCGGGCGCTCCAAGCGCTGTAAGACAGCAACTCTACCACTGCGCCACCATGCCGCATAACACTGCCATAGACAAGATTGGCCAAGAGATTTTTTGTTGTGTGAAACATAGAAAATAGGTGCAGGAGGAGGCCATTCAACCCTTCGAGCCAGCACCGCCATTCATTGTGATCATGGCTGATCGTCCCCTATCAATAACCCGTGCCTGCCTTCTCCCCATATCCCTTGATTCCACTAGCCCCTAGAGCTCTATCTAACTCTCTCTTAAATCCATCCAGTGATTTGGCCTCCAAGGATGTCCTTCCTCAAATTAGGAGACCAAAACTGTACACACAGTTGTGATACCCACACACACACACACAGGCACATGGCCACACAAACAGACACCCACACTCTCACAGACAGACACACACACACACACCCGCGGACACCCACACAGACATTCACACGCACTCCTTATCTCTTCCACTCATATGCACACACACACACACACTCACTCTCTCACCACCCACAATTCAGGAGTACAGTTACAGTAATTTATTTCCCAACCTCTCTGGCCGAGACTGTAGTATTTTTGGAGAAGACAAAGTTGTTTGTTGATGTGTGCTGTTATTCTGTACAATCTATGTTTGTGATCATAGTTTGCCTTATGCATCTTCTGTTGGCAAATAGTTCAATGGCACACTGAATGGCAGAATTAAGGGAATATTTTGGAACCTTGGTGAACAAGTCCAAGGTTCTCGTAAGTCAGTAACATGGATAGATAACGTGGCTTAAGAGAGTGCACCGTCATGCGTGTCTTCATTACGCCTTTTCTTTTGGATGGCACATTGGCGTAGCGGTAGCGTTGCTGCTTTACAGTGTCAGACACCCGGGTTCCACCCTGACTGCGTGTGCTGTCTGTATGGAGTTTGTAACAAACTCAGACGGTCATGCAGCATTTGTGAAGGAAATTAGGGAAACGTCATTTCGGGTTTGGATTCTTCTCCAGATATTGCTTTTATTTATTAGCGGTTAGACTGTTTTTCTTTTCCTTTGAGCGTGAAAGTTGGTAGAAGTCCTGATACACCCATACAAAACTAGTGTGTCCAAATATAGGAGGTAGACAAAAGTGCTGAAGAAACTCAGCGGGTGCGGCAGCATTTATGGATCGAAGGAAATAGGCAACGTTTCGTGCCGAAACCCTTCTTCAGATCCAAATATGGGGTTGATGGTTGGAAACATGATTTTCCCATGGGCATTTCCAATGGTCTGAAACCCAGAGAGTTGTGAATCTGTGGAATTCTCTGCCACAGAAGGCAGTGGAGGCCAATACATTGGATGTTTTCAATAGAGAGTTATATATAGCTATTAGGCTAGAGGGCATAGGTTTGGGGTGATGGGTAAGAGGTTTAGAGGAGGTCTGAGGGTGAACACGTTGCCTGCGTTGGTGGTGAGGCCACGCACTCTCCCAGCATTCAACAAGCAGCAAGATAAGCGCTTGAATCAGCCTGCATGTCAGGGTACAGCCAAATGCTGGTAATTGGCATTAGGATAAACATATAAACATAGAAAATAGTTGCAGGAGTAGGCCATTTGGCCCTCCTAGCCAGCACCACTATTCAAAATGA
Source organism: Raja brachyura (assembly GCA_963514005.1). The sequence continues at coordinate 12,155,682 of OY740787.1, read as the reverse complement.
TCACGCCTGATCATCCAAAATCAGTAACCCGTTCCTGCTTTCTCCTCATATCCATTGATTCTGTTAGCCCTAAGAGCTACATGTAACTCTCTACTGAAAACATCCAGTGAATTGGCTTCCACTGCCTTCTGTGGCAGAGAATTCCACAGATTCACAACTCTCTGGGTGAAAATGTTTTTCCTCATCTCAATCCTAAATGGCCTACCGCGTATTTTTAAACTGCGACCCAGGTTCTTGATTCTTCAGCTGTGACCCCCGGTTCTGGAGAGTTAGGTACTTGATGGTTGGCATGGACATGATGGGATGAAAGGCCTGTTCTTGTGCTGAATAACTCTTGTGACTAAATACACACGAGGTCAGTCCCTTTTCGCCACAGATTCTACACCTGTGGAGAAACTATGGATGGTCAAACTTGGATTGTTTTCTCTAGAAATTAAGGAGAGAACCGATAGAAGTTTACAAAATTATTAGGAGCATAAATAGGGCAGACAATCGGAACCTTTTACCCAGGATGGAAATGTTAAAAACAAAAGGACATAGCTTTGAGGTAAGATAGACAAAGTTTAAAGGCGATGTGCATGGTAAATTTGTTATGCAAAGGGTGATGTTTGCCTGGGGGGGATAATGGAGGCAAATTCAATAATGGTGTTTAAGAGGTTTTAAGAGGCACACGAATGTGCAGGAAATTGAGGAATATAGATCACATGTAGACAGATGGGATTGTTTATCGATGCATTATGTTGAGCATTGACATTGTGGGCTGAAGTGGCTGTTCCTGTGCTGTACTTTTCAATGTTTTAGTTTTAGGTTTTAGCGATACAGCATGAAAACAGGCCCTTCGGCCCACCGAGTCCTTGCTATCCCTCGTATGTTCTAGATAGAAAGCATGCTTTAATGAGGTAAACTCGCCTAGCTATTAAACATCCACAGAACCTTTGCTTTCTGCCATTCTTATCTATCGTATAGCATTGAAAATGTTATATGGGTTGTTTTTCTATTTAAAAAAAGACAGAAAGATCATTGATAACAAAAATGTAATGTTCTGAATCCTGTAAATCCAAAGGTAAAAAAAACTGTAGACGCTGGGAAATAAAAGCAGAAAATGCAAGAAATATTTAATTGTTTTGTAAACTGAAACTGAGCAAATGATCCAGGTTTGATGACCTTTCAGCAAAATGGAAAAGAAAGTTAGATATGTAACGGCATTTTGGACATGGGCTGGAGAGAAAAAAGCAAAACAGAAGTGGTGATTGTCTGAAAAACAAGATAGGTTTACTCAGGGAATGAAAGCGGCATGGTGGCGCAGCGGTAGAGATGCTGCCTTACAGCACCAGAGATCCAGGTTCGATCCTGACTACGGGTGCTGTCTGTACAGAGTTTGCCATTCTCCCCGTGACCTGCGTGGGTTTTCTCCGAGATCGTCGGTTTCCTCCCACACTCCATAGACGTACAGGCTTTTAGGCTAATTGGCTTGGTGTACACATAAAATTGTTCCTAGTGCGTGTAGGGTAGTGTTAGTGTGCGGAGATCTCTGGTAGGTGCGGACTCGGTGGAACAAAGGGCCTGTTTCCGTGCTGTATCTCTAAACTAGAACTTGGTGGAGGAGATGTACAGGGAAAGCCTTTTTTTTACACACACAGAGGGTTGTGAGTGCCTGGAAACTAAATTAAACTAAGAAGATGAGGGTGCAATTGAAAAGGTGCACAACAAAACCAGTAATAAAGAAAGCAAAAATGAACTACAGCAGAGAACATTGACAGCAGCTGGGCAGTGAACCATAGAATCAAGGAAATTAATGGCTTGGAAGAAGCCCTTTGACCCATCATGTCCATACTGGATACAAATTTAACTTAGATTAATGTTATTTCACAATTATTTGCAGCTGGACCCTATAACTCATTGAGCAATATATTTATTGTTTAAGAAAGAGCTGCAGATGCTGGAAAAATCAAAGGTAGACAAAAATGCTGGAGAAACTCAACAGGTATGGCAGCATCTTTGGAGCGAAGGAATAGGCACGTTTCAGGTCGATACCCTTCTTCAGACTTCAAATATATATGTATATATATATTTTCTTCTCACTTTTCCTTCTCCAGATAAATTGAGATTTATCTCATTGCTACTGAAATATTAGCTGAGCAAAACTGGTCCTTTTAGTTTTCCTATTCTGGGCCTTCCATCATTTTATACACCTCATTACCATCTCTTATTCGCCTTTTTTTCCAAAGTATGCAAGCTAGCCAAGCCAATCTTCCTTCATAAATATAATTCTCCATCATGCATCATCTCTATTTCTACACTTTCTTGTGATCCAATTACTCAAAAGATGATGAGTTGTATTTCAAACATCTATTCACCTGCATTGCAAGTGTAGGAATCTGAGACTGCAGAGATCTGATTGGGAATCAAGGCAAGTAAAGTTTATTTGTCACATACGCATACGAGATGTGCAGTGAAGTGGCAATACCTGCGGAATGTGCAAAAAACTACAAAACAGAATAGAACAGAATCAGGAATTACATATTGGTGAGAAAAAACCCAGCAATTAAAAAAAAGACACAACGCAACAGTAGTTTGGTATCAAATTAAGAATTACAATGATTTCCTGACCAGAAACCTCACCATCCTTTATCCCCAGAGATGCTGCTTGACCCGATGAGTTGCACTGGCACTCTGTGCCTATCCTTGAATCTTTCTCTTTCTACATCTGGTAACCACTTCTCCGAAGAGAATCACAGTCTTACAGTGTGCAAGCAGGCCCTTCAGCCCAACCTGCTCACACCGGCCAACATGTCCCAGCTATACAAGTCCTACCTGCTTACATTTGGCCCATATCCCTCCAAACCTGTCCTATCCATGTATCTGTCTAACTGTTTCCTAACCATTGGGATAGTCCCAGCCTTAGCCACCTGCTCTGGCAGCTTGTTCCATACACCCACCACTCTTTGTGTGAAAAAGTTACCCCTCAGATTTCTATTAGATTTTTTCCCCTTCACTTTAAACATATGCCCTCTGGTCCTAGAATTTCAGATCATTTCCAAATAGAGGTCTTGATTGAAGAGAAAGGAAGGTATCTCAGAGGCATTGGTCGATAAAGTCACATCACTAGAACTGAAACAGGAATAGTGGAGTGGAAGTAAGAACTATAATCAATGTCGCAAAAGGAGTCAAGGGGCTTCCTATAGGTATCAAGATAATAGACAATAGGTGCAGGAATAGGCTATTCGGCCCTTCGAGACAGCACCGCCATTCAATGTGATCATGGCTGATCATCAATATCTGGCATCAAACCTGATCTTCACTCACTTGCTTGCTTAATGTCATACAATTTCACTAAGTATGCAACACAAACCTACTTTTTGGCAAGATGGCATCTCCCTACTTGACTGAACAACAAGTCTGTTGCCAAGTTGCAATCAGCAATGGTCAATACTTATTTTGACTGCAGCCAAAGTTAGATTTGAGATTACTCCATCTAAAGAAAATAATTGAGGTGTTTCAGGAAAATCTTTAAATTAAAAAAAAAATGTTTTTTAACGGGCGTCATGGTGGCGCAGTGGTAAAGCTGCTGTCTTACAACACCAGAGACCTTGGTTCGATCCTCACTACTGGTGTTGTCTGTACAGAGTTTGCACGTTCTCCTCGTGACCTGCGTAGGTTTTCTCCGGGTTCTCCGGTTTCCTCCCACACTCCAAAGATGTAGGGGTTTGTAGGTTAATTGGCTTACTAAAATTGTAAATTGTCCCTGGCGTGTGTAGGATAGTGTTAGTGTGCGGGGACCGCTGGTCAACGCAAACTCTGTGCGCCAAAGGGCCTGTTTCCGCGCTTTATCTCTGACCTAAACTAAAAAATAACTGCAGACAAAGGCTCTTCAAAATGAAATGTTAGCTCTCTTTCTCTTGCCACGTTGTTGAGTATTCTTGACATGTTGAGTGTTTCCAGCTTTTTTCGCTTGTATCCCAGTTTTGATGTAGTTACCGCAGTGTTTGTGCTTTCAAAATTAGACAGAATGTAAATACTTGAAATTCTTCACAGCATTCTACCCTCTGGCGATCATACTGTGATGGAATTAGGCATAAAACATGAACTGTTCTTACAGTATTTCCCAGATGATTTAAGCTGTTTATGGAGACAGCGCAGCATCTAATGATGAATGCAAAAATGCCAGTAATCTCCACAATCAAACAAATAAAAGCAAAAAGATCTGAATCATGCATGAATATGAAAAAGAACATGAACAAGCGTTAGACAGTTAGCATATTTAAGAACATCCCAGGCGTGTTAAACCATTTGAACCATGTGATCAGTAATATAATTTTTTTAAAGTTTAGTTTAGAGATACAGCGTGGAAACAGGCCCTTCGGTCCACTGACTCCGCGCCACCCGGCGATTCCCAAACATTGGAAATCCGGTAAACTCGTGACGAATTTTCAACACTGTGAAAAATGTCCACAAGTAAAAAAATACTCGTGATGAAATAAATTGTTACTTTTTACTTGTACGAGCCGCTACAAGACATCCACGAACTCCTACGGACCCGCTACGGACATTCTCCGAGTTCGAATCAGGGGAAAACTCGGGAGAACTCTTGAATTACCTCGTACAGTGGGACAGGCCCTTAACTTTCTATAACTACGCTATGCAAGAGTCATCTGTTTTTCTAACTGTCGTCAAATATTTGCTTTGGGGTTATTCATCAGCCATATCTCCAAAGTCCCTCAGTTTTACCCTTTGCCAACCCTGGCTTCGCGGTGCTGTATACATGCTTCTGGATGACCATGCATGTTCAGCAAACCTAGTGCAGAATCTGTACAGCAGATTAAAGACATTTGACTGCAAGTCAAGGTTTTAAAATACCATTTAACCTAAGGTCATAAGGAATAGGAGTAGAATTGGACCATTTGGCCCATCATGCCTACTCCGTCATTCAATCATGTAGTGGGAAAGTCTAGGACCAGAGGGCACAGTCTCAGAATAAAAGGACGTACCTTTAGAAAGGAGAAGTGGAGGAATTTCTTCAGACAGAGGGTAGTGAATCTGTGGAATTCGTTGCCACAAACAGCTGTGGAGGCTAGGTCATAGGGTATTATTAAAATTGGAGATTGACACCTTCTTGATTAGGTGTCCGGGGTTACGGGAAGAAGGCAGGAGTATGGGGTTGAGAGGGAAAGGTAGACCAACCATGATTAAATAGTGGAATTACTCCAGCATGTGCCTAGCTATAGGTACTCTTTCCACTCCCAAGTTGAATCATATGGAATCCAGTGTTGGAGTACAGTTAGTGATATCCTCCAAATGCACTTCACTGCAGGAGATCTGCCCTCCTTACTGTCTGGACCTGTGAGACATGTTAACTTGTTTGACTTTTAACTTGTTCCTCAATTCAAAGACCAGTCAGGGATGAACAAAATTGCTGGTCACATTCACAATCATGTCCCTCAAGAAAAGGGTGGCATAGCAGTAGAACTATTGCCTTACAGAGCCAGAGACCCGGGTTCGATCCTGACTACAGGTGCTGTCTGTACAGAGTTTGTGCGGTCTCCCCGTGACCTGTGTGGATTTATCTCCGAGATCTTTGGTTTCCTCCCACGCTCGAAAGACGTACAGGTTCGTAGGTTAATTGGCTTGGTATAAAATGTAAAATTGTCCCTATTGTGTGTAGGGTAGTGTTAATGTGCGGGAATCACAGATTGGTGCGGACTCGGTGAGCCAGAGGGCCTGTTTTTCCGAATTGTATCTCAAAACTAAGCTAAACTAAATGGAAACGTGAATGCCTCATGCCTAGGAAATTAAAAAAAGTTGAAACAATTAGTCTTTGCCATTTTGTTAACAATTCCCTTTAAACGCCAGTCACGGATTAATCTGCCCATTGTGATATAGGGTTTGTCCTGTGTTTCTCCACTTAGCAAGTTTAACATTGGCATTACACAATCAACCCAAGCCAAGTGTCTATTAATCAGAGGCATTGAGAGAAACGCAGGGTGCAATGCAGGATGCATTTGAATCAAATTAATATATTGTTTCAAGTTATCGATTGAATAGATCGGCGGCTCCAACTGGCAGAGAATCAATGCTACCCAAGTACGGTCCAATCGGCTTCTCATTGTGCTATCAGCTGGAAGTAGATGACCAAGCACTTCATTCCTGCCTCTATTTAACAAAGCATTAGCAATAGGAATAGGAATACTTTATTGTCACATGTGACTAGGCACAGTGAGATTCTTTGCTTGCATACACAATGTATACGAATACCAGCCACCTACAGTGCTGACAAAGTTACAAATCACGCCGGCTCCCCCTTTTGTCTCTCCTCCCCCCATCACCACAGCAGTTCCCCCACGCCGGGTCCCCATTGTCCTTTGTTCTCCCTGCCCCCCATTGTCCATTGTTCTTCCGCTCTCCCCTCACGGCGGTCCCCCCCACGTCGGATCCTCCATTGTTCTTCCCCTCCAACCTCACAGTGGTTCTCCACGCTCTCATCGACCGTGGGTCGACCTGCCAGGCATTGCTGCCGCCGCCACGAGCCTTTATGGATTACTGAAACCATGTTTGTGTTGACCTTGAGTGAAATGTTCAGAGTTTAGAGATACAGCATGGAAACAGGCCCTTCAGACAACCGAGTCCACCCCGACCAGCGAGGCCCACACTATCCCAAACACAACAGGGACAATTTACATTTATACCGAGTGCCCCCTTTGTTGTTGCAGCACTATCCAAGCAGTTGTTCTATGTCTCCTATATGCTGACTGATCACCACCATCTATCTATATTACTAAAAGTCTGATCTTGACCGCTTTTGGCTCATTGTGCTGGGTTCCCGAGAGAACGCCGCCACCTACGGCCACCATTTTTGGGCAGCTCGCTTAGAGCCCCCCTCCACCTTCCTGGACCAGAGGATTTTTCCCCTCGATGAAAAATCAGAGAGATATTAATGTTTTTTTTTTAAATCACCATTCTCTCTGCTGCCCCTGCTGGAGGGAGGGGGAGGGACCATAAAACCAGGAATTGCTGTGCCTCACTCAGTCTCTGCAAGATGAAGGAAGCCAGAGGGTCACGTCTCTCTGAGCTCTGAATAGCACTGAACACATGTCTACTCAACTGTGAGTGACCTTAATGTGGTTTGAAAATGAAAAATATGTTTGGTTTGAAGTAAAAAGGGACTGCCTACAAATGTTTGTTTGGGGGATTTGGGTTTAAGTTAAAAGGCATTACTACAAATGGCGGCTTGGGTGCTTTGGGCTGAAGATAAAAGGCATGACTGCAAATGCTGGCTTAGGTGCTTGGGTCAAAGTTAAAAGGCACTACTGCAAATGGTGGCTTGGCTGCTTTGGGTTGAAGTAAAAAGCACTACTTACTGCAAATGGCAGCTTGGCTGCTTTGGGTTGAAGTAAAAAGGCACTACTTACTGCAAATGGTGGCTTGGTTGCTTTGGGTTGAAGTTGAATGCACTGCTTACTGCAAATGTTGGTTTGGCTGCTTTGGGATGAAGTTAAATGGCAATGCTTACTGCAAATGGTGGTTTGGCTGCTTTGGGTTGAAGTCAAAAGGCACTGCTTACTGCAAATGGTGGTTTGGCTGCTTTGGGTTGAAGTTAAAAGGCCCTGCTTACTGCCAATGGTGGTGTGGCTGATTTGGGTTGAAGTTAAAAGGCACTGCTTACTGCAAATGGCGGTGTGGCTGCTTTTGGTTGTTGTTGAAAGGCACTACTTACTGCAAATGGTGGTGTGGCTGCTTTGGGTTGAAGTTAAAAGGCACTACCTACTGCAAATGGTGGTGTGGCTGCTTTGGGTTGAAGTTAAAAGTATTACTTCCCGTAAATGGTGCTTTGGTTGCTTTGGCCTGAAGTTAAAAGGCACTACTTAATGCAAATGGTGGTTTGGCTGCTTTGGGTAACTTCCTGTTTGCACTGTATATTGATTTTAGATAAAACGCTACCACTTACGGCTGTGATTTTTGGACATCTTACTCAGTCCCATTCCGCTCAGCAGGTGCAGATGATTCTTCCCATCAATGAAAAATAAAAGTGTTATTGGTGTTTAAAAAATGTTGAGAATCTCTCTCCTGTCAATTACTCCATTAAGGCCACACCTTTCCCGGTGGGAGGAGGAGGGGTTATAAAACCCGGCAGTGTAGGTGTGGCGCAGTCTCTGCATGATGGGGGAGGGAGATAATTCCATAGATTCACCACCCTCTGACGAAATACATTTTTCCTCATCTCCTTCCCAAAAGAACGTCCTTTAATTTCAAGGTTATGACCTCTAGTCCTTGACTCCCCCACTAGAGGAAACATCCTCTCCACATCCGCTCTATCTTTCACTATTCAGTATATTTCAATGAGGTCCTCCCTCTTTCTTTTAAACTTGAGCAAGTGCAAGCCCAGTGCTGTCAAATGCTCACCATAGGTTAACCTACCTACGGAAATAGACCAGTTCAGCCCACCTCTTGCATTACTATGTCCACTCCACCATTCAATCATGGCTCATCTATTCCTCCCTCCTAACCCCATTCACCTGATTTCTCCCCATAACCTCTAGCACCTGTACTAATAAAAAAAAATCTATCTCTGCCGTAACAATATCCACTGACTTGGCCTCTACAGCCTTCTATAACCATATAACAATTACAGCACGGAAACAGGCCATCTCGGCCCTTCAAGTCCGTGCCGAACAACTTTTTTCCCTTAGTCCCACCTCCCTGCACTCATACCATAACCCTCCATACCCTTCTCATCCATATGCCAATCCAATTTATTTTTAAATGATACCAACGAACCTGCCGCCACCACTTCCACTGGAAGCTCATTCCACACCGCTACCACTCTCTGAGTAAAGAAGTTCCCCCTCATGTTACCCCTAAACCTCTGTCCCTTAATTCTAAAGTCATGTCCTTTTGTTTGAATCTTCCCTATTCTCAAAGGGAAAAGCTTGTCCACATTAACTCTGTCTATCCCTCTCATCATTTTAAAGACCTCTATCAAGTCACCCCTTAACCTTCTGCGCTCCAGAGAATAAAAACCTAACTTATTCAACCTATCTCTGTAACTTAGCTGTTGAAACCCAGGCAACATTCTAGTAAATCTCCTCTGTACCCTCTCTATTTTGTTGACATCCTTCCTATAATTGGGCGACCAAAATTGTACACCATACTCCAGATTTGGTCTCATCAACGTCTTGTACAATTTTAATATTACATCCCAGCTTCTATACTCAATGCTCTGATTTATAAAGGCTAGCATACCAAAAGCTTTCTTTACCACCCTATCTATATGAGATTCTACCTTCAAGGAACTATGCACGGTTATTCCCAGATCCCTCTGTTCAACTGTATTCTTCAATTCCCTACCGTTTACCATGTACGTCCTATTTTGATTTGTCCTGCCAAGGTGTAGCACCTCACATTTATCAGCATTAAACTCCATCTGCTATCTTTCAGCCCATTTTTCCAACTGGCCTAAATCACTCTGTAGACTTTGGAAATCCTCTTCATTATCCACAACACTCCCTATCTTGGTATCATCTGCATACTTACTAATCCAATTTACCACCCCTTCATCCAGATCATTGATGTACATGACAAACAACAAAGGACCCAACACAGATCCCTGAGGCACCCCACTAGTCACCTGCCTCCAACCCGACAAACAGCCATCCACCATTACTCTCTGGCTTCTCCCATTTAGCCACTGTTGAATCCATCTTGCTATTCCTGCATTTATACCCAACAGTTGAACCTTCTTAACCAACCTTCCATGAGGAACCTTGTCAAAGGCCTTACTGAAGTCCATATAGACAACATCCACTGCTTTACCCTCGTCAATTTCCCTAGTAACCTCTTCAAAAAATTCAAGAAGATTAGTCAAACATGACCTTCCAGGCATAAATCCATGTTGACTGTTCCTAATTAGACCCTCTTTATCCAGATACTTATATATATTATCTCTAAGTATCTTTTCCATTAATTTGCCCACCACTGAAAAGAATGCCCACCATTTGCCCACCACTGAAAAGAAATTCTGTGGCAAAGAATTCCATAGGTTCACCTCTGATGAAATACATTTTTCTTCATCTCCTTCCTAAAATAACGTCCTTTAATTCCAAGGTTATGACCTCTAGTCCTTGACTCTCCCACTAGAGGAAACATCCTCTCCATATCCGCTCTATCTTTCACCTACCTACTGAAATAGACCAGTTCAGCCCACCTCTTGCGTGGACTTGATTTACAAATGTGTTGCTTGAATTTCTTTTCTTTTTCACTGTCTTGCATAATTTTATTGTAACTTATACTTTGTGTGTTTGTTTGTGTCTATAAGCCAATGGTGATGCTGCTGCAAGCAAGATTCTCATTATATCTGTTTTTCCCCATGTGGGTGTATTTGACAATAAACTCAACTTGAGTTTAATTTTTTTAATAATGCTAAGACATTGTTCTTGATGCAGTCAATGATTTGATCATTTAGCAATAATTTTGGCCCAGATTCTCTGGTAAAATGTCAGTGAAGCAGTCAATATGTTTGAATTTAGCTGCCAGCAATGTTGGAATTTTCACACATGCAGAGTTCAGAGTTCCAGAGGATCATATTAGTTGGTTTATAGTCACATATTGCCCAGACTTTGAGTGAAAGCAGCTGATTTTCTTCGCTGAAGGGCATTAATAAACTAGGTCAGACGCAAATGGCTGTGGAGTGTTTTTAAAGCGGAGACTGACAAGTTCTTGATTAGTAAGGTGTCAAAGGTTGCGGGGAGAAGGCAGGAGAATGTGGTTGAGAGGGAAAGATAGATCAACCATAATTGAATGGCAGATGGACCAAATGGCCTAATTCTGCTGATATGACCTATGATCTTAAGAACATGAAATTTTGAACTGGGTGGCACAGTGGTGCAGTGGTAAAGTTGCCTTTTACCGCACCAGACACCCCGGTTCGATCCTGACTACAGGTACTATTCTGTGTGGAGTTTGTATGTTTGCCCCATGACCAGCATGGATTTTCCCCGGGAGCTGCAGTTTCCTCCCATAGTCCAAAGACGTACAGGTTTGTAAACGAACTAATTTAAGATCATAAGTAATGTCATAAGTGATAGGAGTAGAATTAGGCCATTCAGCCCATCAAGTCTACTCCACCATTCAATCATGGCTGATCTATCTCTCCCTCCTAATCCCATTCTCCTGCCTTCTCCCATAACCTCTGACACGTGTACTAATCAAGAATCTATCTAATTCTACCTTAAAAATATCCACTCACTTGGCCTCCACAGTCTTTGGTGGCAAAGAATTCCACAGATTCACCACCTTTTGACTAAAAACATTTCTCCTCATCTCCTTCTTAAAAGGACGTCCTGAGCGTTTTACCAGAGCAGTGATCATTGCTTCTGGATGTCTAGGGAAGCATATCGTTGGGGTTTGGAAAAGCATATCTGTGTTTGTATAAGCACGTTCTTCAGAATTACCTCTCTGATCATCTGCCTGTGGGGTTATTAATCCTCATCATTTTAATGGGAATGTACACACTGTCAGAACACTTTACAGATTGCTCCACTTGCCAGCAAATAATATCAGAATGAAGTATGTAAGAAGGAACTGTAAATGTTGGTTTAAACCAAAGATAGACACAAAAATCCAGAGTAACTGAATGGGACAGGTGGCATCTCTGGAGAGAAGGATGGGTGATGTTTCGGGTTGAGACTCGATTCTTCAAACCAAAACATCACCCATTGCGTTCCTCCAGAGATGCTGCCTGTCCCATTCAGTTACTCCAGCTTTTTGTGTCTAATAACAGAATTAAACTACCTTCTTGAACTGTGATGTCCACACAGTTGTGAAAGGAAGCGGGTGGATTGAGAGTTATTTCAAGGTTGCGATCTCAGGTCTGGCATCAGATGACAATTACCAAGTAAGCATCCCTCGGGCTCTCACAGTTTGGAGATTTCATGTGTGGCAAGAGATGAGATTGTTGGCTCGTGATGTCTCCCCCTCCATTCATTCCAATCTGATGGGAAAGTGGTCTTTAATTGGACTTTGGCATTAATCATTATTCCCTTACGATGTATCTACGGTATACACTGCAATGGCTCGATTGTCATCACGTGTTGTCTTTCAACTGATTGGATAGAACACAACGAAAGCTTTTCACTGTACCTCGATACACGTGACAATAAACCAAAGTTAAATCAGTCTTTACTCTTTACAAAGGAGGGTCGATGCATCAATATTTATTCACGGTTATTAAGTTACATGGTCATGGAGTAATAGAGTCTTAAACAGTCCCCTCGGCCCAACTTTGCCCACACCGGCCATCACGTCCCAGCTACACTAGTCCCACCTGCCTGCATTTGGCCCAAATCCCTCCAAACCTGTCCTATCCATGTATCTGTCTAACTGTTTCTTAAACATTGTGATAATCCCTGCCTCAACAATCTCCTCTGGCAGGTCATTCCATTCACCCACAACCCTTTGTGTGAAAAGGCTACCCCTCTGATTCCTATTAAATATTTTCCTCATCACCTTGAACCTGTAGTTCTCAATTCCCCTACTCTGGGCAAGAGACTCTGTGCATCTATTCAATCTATTCCTCTCATGATTTTATACATCTCTATAAGATCACCCTTCATCCTTGTGTGCTCCAAGGAATAGAGTCCCAGCCTGCTCCACGTCTCCCTATAGCTCAGACCCTCGAGTCCTGGCAACATCCTCATAGTCATGTAAAATCCAACTAGAAATTTGCAAATGGAAGTGAAATGATTTAGTGATTCCAGTGACAAATGTTGCAGGCAGACTCAATGAACTGCAGATGCTAATTTGCAAAGAAAAGACACAAAGTACTGGAGTAACTCAACAGGCCACGCTTTGTCTCTGGAGAATATGCACTACAGTCGGAATGGTTGCATGTGGACACAAGGAACCGCAGATGCTGATTTACGAAAAAAATGATACAAAGTACTGGAGTAACTCAGCGGGTCAGGCATCTTCTCTGGACAACGTACGCAGGTGATGTTTGTGAATGATGAACCCAACTGGAAATATCACCTATCCAAGTTCTCAAAAGATGCTGCCTGATCCATTTGATGGCAATTGAGTGTTTGATGACACTGGGCCTGTACTCGCAGGAGTTTAGAAGGATGAGCGGAGACCTCATTGAAACTTACCGAATAGTGACCGGCCTGGATGCAGAGAGGATGCTTCCACTAGTGGGAATGTCAGGACCAGAGGGCAAAGCCTCAGAATTAAAGGACGGAGATGAGGAGGAATTTCTTTAGTCAGAGGGTGGTGAAATCTGTGGAATTCAGTGCCACTGAAGGCTGTGGAGGCCAATCATTGTGTATTTTTAAGGCAGAGATTGGCAGCTTCTTGATTAGTAAATTGTTACGGTTTATGGGGAGAAGGCAGTAGAATGGGGTTGAGAGGGAAAGATAGATCAGCCGTAATTAAATGGTGAAGTAGATTTGATGGGCTGAATGGCCTACTTCTGTTCCTATAATTTATGAACTCCAGCAATTTGAGTTTTTGCAAATGTTGCATGTTTGGTTCCAATTTTACAATACCCCTTACCATTAAAATCAGAATGCAAGTCTAAAATCTGTTTCCACAATAACAGTAGATTGGATTTACTAGTACAGATGCGGAATGAGGGGAGTTTCAATAATATGTGATGTATCATATGTGCATAGATAAGCTGAAAAAAAATATATAATAATATCAGTGATAAACTTTGGCAAAGTTGATTTTTAGTTTAGAGATACAGAGTGGAAACAAGCCCTTCGGCCCACCAGGTCCACGCCGACCAGTGATCCCCGCATATTAACACTATCCGACACGCACTAGGGACAATTATTACATTTACCAAGCCAATTAACCAACAAACCTGTACGTCTTTGGAGAGTGGGAAGAAACCAAAGATCTCGGAGAAAACCCATGCAAGTCACGGGGAGAACGTAAACGGCTGAACCCGGCTCTCCAGCGCTGCATTCGCTGTAAGGCTGCTACTCTACCGCTGCGCCACCGTAACCGCCCTAATGATCAACTTTGGTTGTTAACTAGATGTGGATTCCAAATAAAAGTAGCAAAACATTAAGCAATTAAGCAACATTAAACATTTGCAACATTAAGTTGCAAAGTATTAAAATAAAGTAACAGGGCAGCACGGTGGCTGCCTAGATAGAGTTGCTGCCTAATAATGCCCTTGTCCCACTTAGGAAACCTGAACGGAAACCTCTGGAGACTTTGCACCCCACCCAAGGTTTCCGTGCAGTTCCAGGAGGAACCCAGAGGTTTTTGTCATTCTCCCTAATGGTCGAAAGTGGTTTCCGTTTTAAAAATCGGTCATTTTTTAGTCTAAGCCGGCTGCCATGCTAGTTGAAGGTGGTTGCCGGAGGACAAAAACCTCCGGGAACCGCACGGAAACCTTGGGTGGGGCGCAAAGTCTCCAGAGGTTTCCATTCAGGTTTCTTAAGTGGGACAGGGGCATTACAGCGCCAGAGACCCAGGTTCAATCCTGACTATGGGGGCTGTCTGTAAGGAGTTTGTACGTTCTCTCCGTGACCTGCGTGGGTCTTCTCTTGGAGCTCTGGTTTCCTAAGACATACATGTTTGGAGGTTTGGCTTCTGTAAATTGCCTCTAGTGTGCCGGATAGGGTTAGTGTCCGTTGATCGCTGGTCGGCGCGGACCCTGTGGGCCGAAGGGCCTCTTTCCGCGCTGTAGCCCTAAATTAAACTTTTTTAACTAAAGTGCTATTTGTAATGTCGTTTTATAATCTGATCTAACACCAGAAATTAAGTTTTGAGCAACACTAGTTCTGTTATGTAAAGTGTGGACTAAACTCTTCAATGTGTAAACAAAACCGGGATTAACACCAACATGGATTAAATTGAACAATGGACTGCCGTGGGTAATCTTATCAAGCTATCACTCACAGCCAAGAAACCCAGCAAATTTATAATTCACATGCTTAAAATAGCATTTTCTACAGATTCTAAGAGCAGATAAGAGAGAATCTGCACAAATCCCTTCGAGCTGTATGTGATGTTAATCTTGGGGGGCATTATATAGGTTGTAATGTAATATCAAGTTTTGATTATAAAAAATATGTACCTTTGGGAATGCGAAGTTATTTACTTCATCTCAAATTTAATATGAGAGTGGGCAATTATTTATATCAACTTATTCGGTTTCAGCCTTGATCCCGAGGAAGAATGTAGGTGGGTGCAGAATACTTTCTATTTTACTCTGTGATTAATAGGTTACTTTCCAGTGGAGAGTAAATCAAAATAATTACAGATGCATTTTTGATCGATTCACAATGCCGAAACTTGCATATTCTCGCTCTTCCCTCTCCTTCTATCCAGTTGTCTGCCCATGTATCTCACCCTGAAACACGTCCAATATTTATTCTTGTAGCTATTAAAGTTGACGGATAAGAAGTTCAGTTTTGAAAGCAGGATGGGCAGGAACACCAGATCTAAGAAGATTTTAAAAAAATGAATGGCAGGCAAATGCAGGTCTGCATACTGTGGTCATTATCTGTTTGAATGTCTTCCATACAAAGATCTGGAGACGAGCTATGGATATCGATTTGGTTTCATGAATTTAAATGTCCTCACACTGGCTGGCGTTTTAATTTATGTACCCAAGTAAATCTGAACTAAAAGTGAATGTTACTTATATTGACTGTGAAACTGCTGTATTGTCATAATCATCATAATTCAGTGGCCTCCTCGCCTCCTTCCCCACCATCATATTTAGTTTAGTTTAGAGATGCAGCGCGGAAACAGGCCGTTCGGCCCACCGAGTCTGCACCAACCAGCGATCCCTGCGGATTAACACTCTCCATCTCAAAACCCACGCAGTCATGGGGAGAACGTACAAACTCTGTACTGACAAGCACCTGTAGCCAGGATTATCCCTGGGTCTCTGGGGCTGTAAGCACTATGAGGCAGCAATTCTACTGCTGCGTCACTGTGCCACCCAAGAAACAGGCCCTTCAGCCCAACGATTCTGCACCGACCAACGATCCCCAGCACACTAGCGCACACTACACACTAGGGACAATCTACAATTTTTACCAAAGCCAATTAACCTGCAAACCTGTAGTGTCGAAGGAAACCAGAACACCCGGCGAAAACCCACGCGGTCACGTGCATAACGTACAAACTCCGTGTAGACAGCACCCGTACTCAGGATTGAACCCAGGGCTCTGGAGCTGTAAGGCAGCAACTCTACCGCTGCTCCACCGTTCTACCCTGTCTACCAGCTAGTTTAGTTCATTGATTTCATATTGGGAAATAAATCTACTGTCCTTATCCACCCAGCCTATATGTGATCCCAGACCCACCAATGTTGTCCGCAGTAACCTAATGAGCCGCCACTGAGTTCGGGGCATCATTAGGGATGGGCAATAGATGCCAGGTGTGTATGAAGGAACTGCAGATGCTGGGTTACACCGAGATGCTGCCAGACCCGCTGAATTACTCCAGCATTTACTCCAGCATCCATCGAACAATAGATGCCGGCCTTGCTGGTGATGTCCACGTCTTCTAAAAGAAAAACTAAAAACATTCCAAAAAAAGACACATGGAGTCATATAGAGTGGAAACAGGCCCTTCGGCCCAACTAGCCCATGCCTGCCAACATGTTCCAGCTACAGTAGTCCCATCTGCCTGCGTTTGGCCCATTTCCCTCCAAACCTGTCCAATTCATGTATCTGTCTAACTGTTTCTTAAATGTTGTGATAGTCCCTGCCAAAACCACCTCCTCTGGCAGCTTGTTCCATACACCCAACACCCTTGGTGAGAACAAGTTACCGCACAGATACCTATTAAATCTTTTCCCTTTCACCTTAAACCTATGTCCTCTTTTCCTCGATTCCTACTCTGGGCAAGAGAATCTGTGCAACTTCCCGATCGATTCCTCTCATGATTTTATACACTGAAGTTCTGGAGTAACTCAGCAGGTCTCTGGACATCATGAACAGGTAACGTTTTGTGTCAGGACTCGAAACACTGCTAAATCATCCGAAGTGCGCACAAAGTTACTGTTTGCTTTTTCTTGGACAAATAAGTTTTCATGTGCTATTTATGTGAAGTCATTATAATCTCTAAACCCTGCAACGGTGAAAGAAATTTGAGCCACAGAATTACAATCCCATTATCGACTGTATAACATCTCATAACTCTGCAGCTTAAACAGCTTACTGCGAGGGAGATAATGTGACAGATACGTGACAAAGTACTGCAAATACACAGACGTGTCAAGAGAAATACGAGATAACATTTCATTTGCAACCTTTCATTAGCACTGGATTTACTGGGAGGTCACAGGTGAACGGTGAACCTCCATATCTTTTTATTTCAGATTCCAGTACTCAGCATCTCCAGTCGTTTTGTTCCCTTATCTCTTTCCCCTGCTTTATGCGTAACAGGTTTGTTTTGTTTCTTTTCCTTCCCTTCAAACTGTAGTTTGTAAATTGCTGAGCTGATGATCAATGTCATTGAGTGGCTCTTAAATTTAACAGGTTAAAATTGAACATCTTTAAACAAACAGTTGTATAAGACATTGGTGAGACCGCATTTAGAATTTTGTGTTCAGTTCTGGGCAACATGTTATAGGGAAGATATTGTCCAGCTTGAAAGGATTCAGAAAAGATTTATGAGGATGTTACCAGGACTAGAGGGTGTGAGCAACAGGTAGAGGTTGAGTAGGTTGGGTCTATATTCCATGGAGCGTAGGAGGATGAGGGGAGATCTTATAGAGGTATACAAAATCATGAGAGGAATAGATTGGGTAGATGCACAGAGTCTTTTACCCAGAGTAGGGGAATCAAGGACCAGAAGACATAGGGGCAAAGATTTTAATAGGAATCCGAGGGGTAACGTTTTCACACAGAGGGTGGTGGGTGTATGGAACAAGCTGCCAGAGGAGGGAGTTGAGGCTGGGACTGTTCCATTGTTTAAGAAACAGTTGGACAGGTATATGGATAGGACGGGTTTGGAGGGTTATGGACCAAGCACAGGAAAGTGGGACTAGGGTAGCTGGGACATTATTGGCCGGTGTGGGCGAATTGGTCCCAAGGGCCTATTTCCACACTGTATGACTCGAGGTCAATTTCAAAGGTATTGCTGGGATTTTTCATCAATTCACTTGCATTTTAAAATACCAGTAGTTTCTTTAAATAAAGCATAAAATTACAGATTTGGAAGAAATAAAAAGCACTGACATTACCTGATAGATACTGTTGGTGCCTTTTATTGAAAAATAAAAATACATTATTAGAGTCGAGGAGTCATACATTGTGGAAACAAGCCCATTGGCCCAACTTGCCCACAACAACCAACATGTTCCATCTACACTCTTCCCACCTGCCTGCATTGGGCCTATATCCCATTAAACCTGTCCTATCCATGTACCTGTCTAAATGTTGCGATACTACCTGCCTCATCTACCTCCACTGGCAGCTCGTTCCATATACCTACAACCCTTTATGTAAAGAAGTTACCCTTCAGGTTCTATTAAATCTTTCCTCCTTCACCTTAAATCTATTCACTCACTTGTGATTTTTTTTTTTTTTTAGAGATACAGAGCAGAAATGGGTCCTTCGTCCGCCAAGTCCACACCGACCCACCCACTAACACAATCATACACATACTAGGGACAATTTATACTTATACCAAGCCAATTAACCTACAAAACATCAGTCTGAAGAATGGTCTCGAAACGAAATGTCAACCATTCCTTCTCTCCAGAGATGCTGCCTTAACCGCTGAGTTACTCCAGCATTTTGTGTCAGCCTATAAATCTGTATGTCTTTGGAGTGTGGGAGGAAACCGAAGATATCGGAGAGAAATACCACGCGGTCATGGGGAGAATGTCGTGATCGAATCCAAGTTTACGACCCTGCAAGCGCTGTAAGGCACCACCGTGCCACCATGATGAAAATAAGTAATATTAAAACACTCCATATATCATGGATAAACTGATTGTACATTGCTAATGCTTTATTATTAATTGGACACTATTTTGATTTTAGCTTCCAAATATTTTCTTGATTACAGTTGTACATCACAATCATTGAAGCAGCAAGTGAGGATGTGGAATCGTTATGGGTAGAGCTGCGAAACTCTAAGGGGCAGAAAACGCTAGTGGGAGCTGTGTACAGGCCACCTAACAGTAGTATTGGAGTTGGGGATGGCATCAAACAGGAAATTAGAAATGCGTGCAACAAGGGTAACACGGTTATAATGGGTGACTTCAATCTGCATGTAGATTGGGTGAATCAAATTGGCAAGGGTGCTGAGGAAGAGGATTTCTTGGAATGTATGCGGGATAGTTTTCTCAACCAACATGTGGAGGAACCAACGAGGGAGCAGGCTATTCTAGACTGGGTATTGAGTAATGAGGAAGGGTTAGTTAGCAGTCTTGTTGTGTGTGGCCCCTTGGGCAAGAGTGACCATAATATGGATGAGTTCTTCATTAGGATGGAGAGTGACAAAATTAAGTCAGAAACAAGGGTTATGAACTTGAACAAAGGTAACTTTGAAGGTATGAGATGTGAATTGGCCAAGATAGACTGGCAGGTGATTCTTACAGGGTTGACAGTGGATGTGCAATGGAAGGTATTTAAAGACTGCATGGATGAAGTACAAAAATTGTTCATACCAGTTTGGCAAAAGAATAAATCGGGGAAGGTGGTGCATCCATGGATAACAAGGGAAATCAGAGATAGTATAAAAACAAAAGATGAGGCATACAAATTTGCAAGAAAAAGCAGGCTACCGGAGGACTGGGAGAAATTCAGAATCCAGCAGAGGAGGACAAAGGGCTTAATTAGGAAAGGGAAAATAGATTATGAAAGGAAACTTGCAGGGAACATAAAAACTGACTGCAAATGTTTTTATAGATATGTGAAGAGAAAGAGACTAGTTAAAACAAATGTTGGTCCCTTGCAGTCAGAAACAGGTGAATTGATCATGGGGAACAAGGACATGGCAGACCAATTGAATAACTACTTTGATTCTGTCTTCACTAAGGAAAACATAAATAATCTGCCGGAAATAGCAGTGGAACGGGGGTCAAATAAGATGGAGGAACTGAGTGAAATCCAGGTTAGCCGGGAGGTGGTGTTGGGTAAATTGAACGGATTGAAGGCCGATAAATCCCCAGGGCCAGATAGTCTGCATCCCAGAGTACTCAAGGAGGTAGCCACAGAAATAGTGGATGCATTAGTGATAATTTTTCAAAATTCCTTAGATTCTGGAGTTGTTCCTGAGGATTGGAGGGTAGCTAATGTAATCTCACTTTTTTAAAAAGGAGGGAGAGAGAAAGCGGGGAATTACAGACCAGTTAGTCTAACATCGGTAGTGAGGAAACTGCTAGAGTCAGTTATTAAAGATGGGATAGCAGCGCATTTGGAAAGTGGTGAAATCATTGGACAAAGTCAGCATGGATTTACGAAAGGTATATCATGTCTGACAAATCTGATAGAGTTTTTCGAGGATGTAACTAGTAGAGTGGATAAGGGAGAACCAGTCGATGTGTTATATCTAGACTTTCAAAAGGCTTTCGACAAGGTCCCGCATAAGAGATTAGCATACAAACTTAAAGCACACGGTATTGGGGGTTCAGTATTGATGTGGATGGAGAACTGGCTAGCAGACAGGAGGCAAAGGGTAGGAGTAAACGGGTCCTTTTCAGAATGGCAGACAGTGACTAGTGGGGTACCGCAAGGCTCAGTGCTGGGACCCCAGCTATTTACAATATATATTAATGATTTGGATGAGGGAATTCAATGCAACATCTCCAAATTTGTAGATGACACCAAGCTGGGGGGTATAGTTAGGTGTGAGGAGGATGCTTGGAGGCTGCAGGGTGATTTGAATAGGCTGAGTGAATGGGCAGATGCATGGCAGATGCAGTATAATGTGGATAAATGTGAGGTTATCCACTTTGGTGGCAATAACATGAGGGTAGACTATTATCTGAATGGTGGCAGATTAGGAAAAGGGGAGATGCAACGAGACCTGGGTGTCATGGTACACCAGTCATTGAAAGTAGGCATGCAGGTGCAGCAGGCAGTGAAGAAAGCAAATGGTATGTTAGCATTCATAGCGAAAGGATTTGAGTATAGGAGCAGGGAGGTTCTTCTGCAGTTGTACAGGGTTTTGGTGAGGCCACACCTGGAGTATTGCGTACAGTTTTGGTCTCCAAATCTGAGGAAAGACATCCTTGCCATAGAGGGGGTACAGAGAAGATTCACCAGACTGATTCCTGGGATGTCAGGACTTTCATATGAGGAAAGATTGGATAGACTAGGCATGTACTCGCTGGAATTTAGAAGATTGAGGGGGGATCTTATAGAAACTTACAAAATTCTTAAGGGGTTGGACAAGCTAGATGCTGGAAGATTGTTCCCGATGTTGGGGGAGTCCAGAACAAGGGGTCACAGTCTAAGGATAAGGGGAAATTCCTTTAGGACCGAGATGAGGAAAACATTCTTTACACAGAGAGTGGTGAGTCTCTGGAATTCTCTGCCACAGAAGGTAGTTGAGGCAAGTTCATTGGCTATATTTAAGAGGGCGTTAGATGTGGCACTTGTGGCTAAAGGGATAGGGGGTATGGAGAGAAGGCAGGTACGGGATACTGAGTTGGATGATCAACCATGATCACATTGAATGGCGGTGCAGGCTCGAAGGTCCGAATGGCCTACTCCTGCACCTATTTTTCTACGTTTCTATGTTTCTATGTTTACCACATTTGATGTAATATTAAGGGCCTGTCTCACTTACGTGTCCTTGGCACACACATTACACAACCTCGTGGTCGCGTTGAGCCGCGATGGTCCTGCAAAGGTCGCGCGCAATTTCATGCGCCAGCACAGACGTCTGGAGCGCGTGACGTCATTTGAAGATGGACGCAAAATGCCAGAGTAACTCAGCGGAACCGGCAGCATCTTTGGAGAGAAGCAATGGGTGATGTTTCGGGTCGAGACTCTTCTTCAGTCTGAAAGCTGATCCTTCAGTTCAGACCCTTCTCAGTGGGACCGGCCTCGCGCGGCCATACGATGCCCGTGCGCCTCAACGCGACCACGAGGTTGCATAATTTGCGTGCCAGGGACACGTAAGTGGGACAGGCCCTTTAAGTTTAAAGTTATATTTTCAGCGGTGTAGCAGCTCCTTGTAGATGTCATGTAATTTTCCTTACATCAGCATGAAAAGTTGGAAATTAAATACAACTTCATTGTTCAATATGAACATGAAAAGACAAAGTGAAACAAATCTAAAGGAGAAAACCGTGGACGCTAGAATTTTGCAGTTAGGATATAAAGAACTGGAACATTTTAGCAGGTCACTTCTGAGAGAAACAGAGGTTGATCATCTGTTATTTTGTAGAGACATAAAGTAATGCGGCATAGAAATAGACCCTTCAGTCCAACTTGCCCTCGCCGACCAACATGCCCCATCTACATTAGTCCCACCTGCCTGCATTTATCCCATACCCTATCTTATCCTATCCATGAACCTGTCCGAATGCCTCAACTTGGCAGCATGGTGGCACAGCGGTATAGTTGCAGCGTTTTAGCACCAGGCACCCGGGTTCGATCCCGACTATGGGTGCCTGTCTGTACGGAATTTGTATGTTGTCCCTGTGACCTCATGTATTTTCTCATGCGTGCAGGATGTTGCTAGTGTATGGGGTGATCGCTGGTCGGCATAGACTCGGTGGGCCGAATGGCCTGTTTCCAGGTTGTATCTCTGAACTGAACTAAACTAACTCGTCCAGTAGCTCATTCTATATACCTCCCAGCCTTTGTGTAAAAACAATTGCCCCTCAGGTTCCTACTAATGATTTCCTCCCTCACCTTTAACCTACTGTGCATTCAGAAAGGATTCAGATCCCTTCACTTTTTGTTACGTTACAGTCTTAATCTAAAATGGATTAAATTATTTTTTTAATCATCAATCTACACACAATACCCCATAATAAAAAAAGCGAAAACAAGTGTTTGGAATTTTTTGCAAAGTAATTCAAAACGAATAACTAAAATATCACATTTGCATAAGCATTCAGACCCTTTACTCAGTATTTTGTTGAGGCCCCTTTGGCAGCGATTACAGCCTCAGGTCCTCTTGGGTATGACGCTACAAGCTTGGCACATCTGTATTTGAGTAATTTCTCCCAGTCTTCACTGCAGATCCTCTCAAGCTCTGTCAGGTTGAATGGGGAGCGTCAATGCACAGCTATTTTCAGGTCCCACCAGAGGTATTCGATCCAGTTCAAGTCCGGGCTCTGGCTGGGCCATTCAAGGACATTCACAGACTTGTCACGAAGCCACTCCTGCATTGTCTTGGCTGTGTATTTAGGGTCATTGTCATGTTGGAAGGTGAACGGCTGCCCCAGTCTGAGGTCCTGAACACTCTGGAGCAAGTTTTCATCAAGGATCTCTCTGTACTTTGCTCCATTAATCTATCCCTCGATCCTGACTAGTCTCCCAGTTCCAGCCGCTGAAAAATATAGAAACATAGAAACATAGAAAATAGGTGCAGGAGTAGGCACCAGCATTCAATATGATCATGGCTGATCATCGAACTCAGTATCCTGTACCTGCCTTCTCTCCATACCCCCTGACCCTTTTAGCCACAAGGGCCACATCTAACTCCCTCTTAAATATAGCCAATGAACTGGCCTCAACTACCTTCTGTGGCAGAGAATTCCAGAGACTCACCACTCTCTGTGTGAAAAAAGTTCTCCTCATCTCGGTCCCAAAGGAATTCCCCCTTATCCTTAGACTGTGACCCCTTGTTCTGGACCTCCCCAACATCGGGAACAATCTTCCTGCATCTAGCCTATCCAACCCCTTAAGAATTTTGTAAGTTTCTATAAGATCCCCCCCCTCAGTCTTCTAAATTCTAGCGAGTACAAGCCAAGTCTTTCCTGATAAGAAAGTCCTGACATCCCAGGAATCAGTCTGGTGAACCTTCTCTGTACCCCCTCTATGTCTTTTCTCAGATTTGGAGACCAAAACTGTACGCAATACTCCAGGTGTGGTTTCACCAAAACCCTGTACAACTGCAGTAGAACCTCCCTGCTCCTATACTCAAATCCTTTTGCTATGAATGCTAACAAACCATTCGCTTTCTTCACTGTCTGCTGCACCTGCATGCCTACTTTCAATGACTGGTGTACCATGATACCCAGGTCTCGGTGCATCTCCCCTTTTCCTAATCTGCCACCATTCAGATAATAGTCTACCCTCCTGTTTTTGACACCAAAGTGAGTAACCTCACATTTATCCACATTATACTGCTTCTGCCATCCATTTGCCCACTCACTTGCAGCCTCCTAGCATCCTCCTCACACCTAACACTACCCCCCAGCTTAGTGTCATCCGCAAACTTGGAGATGTTGCATTCAATTCCCTCGTCCAAATCATTAATATATGTTGTAAATAGCTAGGATCCCAGCATTGAGCCTTGCGGTACCCCACTAGTCACTGCCTGCCATTCTGAAAAGGACCCGTTTACTCCTACCCTTTGCTTCCTATCTGCCAGCCAGTTCTCTATCCACATCAATACTGAACCCCCAATACCGTGTGCTTTAAGTTTGTATACTAATCGCTTATGTGGGACCTTGTCGAAAGCCTTCTGAAAGTCTAGATATAACACATCCACTGGTTCTCCCTTATCCACTCTGCTAGTTACACCCTCGAAAAATTCTACAAGATTTGTCAGACATGATTTACCTTTCGTAAATCCATGCTGACTTTGTCTAATGATTTCACCACTTTCCAAATGTACTGCTATCCCATCTTTAATAACTGACTCTAGCAGTTTCCTCACTATCGATGTTAGACTAACTGGTCTGTAATTCCCCATTTTATCTCTCCCTCCTTTTTCAAAAAGTGGGGTTACATTAGCTACCCTCCAATCCTCAGGAACTACTCCAGAATCTAAGGAGTTTTGAAAAATTATCACTAATGCATCCATGTGTGGCTACTTCCTTGAGTACTCTGGGATGCAGACTATCTGGCCCTGGGGATTTATCGGCCTTTAATCCGTTCAATTTACCTATCACCACTTCCCGGCTAACCTGGATTTCACTCCGTTCCTCCATCTTATTTGACCCCTGCTATTTCCGGCAGACTTTTTATGTCTTCCTTAGTGAAGACAGAACCAAGGTAGCTATTCAATTGGTCTGCCATGCCCTTGTTCACCATGATCAATTCACCTGTTTCTGACTGCAAGGGATACATTTGTTTTAACTAATCTCTTTCTCTTCACATATCTATAAAAACTTTTGCAGTCAGTTTTTATGTTCCCTGACAGTTTTCTTTCATAATCTATTTTACCTTTCCTAATTAAGCCCTTTGTCCTCCTCTGTTTGACTCTGAATTTCTCCCAGTCCTCTGGTAGGCTGCTTTTTCTAGTTAATTTTTGCTTCATCTTTTGTTTTTGTACTATCCCTGATTTCCCTTGTTATCCATGGATGCACTGCCTTCCCTCATTTATACTTTTGCCAAACTGGGATGAACAATTGTCGTAGTTCATCCACGCAGTCTTTAAATACCTTCCATTGCACATCCACTGTCAACCCATTTAAGAATCACTTGCCAGTCTATCTTGGCCAATTCACGTCTCATACCTTCAAAGTTACCTTTGTTTAAGTTTTGACTTAATTATGTCACTTTCCATCCTAATGAAGAACTCCACTATATTATGGTCACTCTTGCCCAAAGGGCCACGCACAACAAGACTGCTAACTAACCCTTCCTCATTACTCAATACCCAGTCTAGAATAGCTTGCTCTCTCGTTGGTTCCTCAAAATGTTGGTTTAGAAAACTATCCCGCATACATTCCAAGAAGCGCAGAAGGTTAAGGGGGAACTTGATAGAGGTCTTTAAAATGATGAGAGGGATAGGCAGAGTTGATGTGGACAAGCTTTTCCCTTTGAGAATAGGGAAGATTCAAACAAGAGGACATGACTTTAGAATTAAGGGACAGAAGTTCAGGGGGTAACATGAGGGGGAACTTCTTTACTCTGAGAGTGGTAGCGGTGTGGAATGAGCTTCCAGTGGAAGTGGTGGCGGCAGGTTCGTTGGTATCATTTAAAAATAAATTGGATAGGCATATGGATGAGAAGGGTATGGAGGGTTATGGTATGAGTGCAGGCAGGTGGGACGAAGGGAAAAAAAGTTTTTCGGCACGGACTTGAAGGGCCGAGATGGCCTGTTTCCGTGCTGTAATTGTTATATGGTTATATGGTTATAAATCCTCTTCCTCAGCACCCCTGCCTTTTTGATTCACCCAATCTATATGTAGATTGAAGTCACCCATTATAACTGTTTTACCCTTGTTGCACGCATTTCTAATTTCCTGTTTGATGCCATCCCCAACTCCACTATTACTGTTAGGTGGCCTGTACACAACTCCCACTAGCGTTTTCTGCGCCTTAGAGTTTCGCAGCTCTACCCATATCGATTCCACATCCTCCAAGCTAATGTCCTTCCTTTCTATTGCAATAATCTCCTCTCTCACCAGCAACACTACCCCACCTCCCTTTCCTTTCTATCCCTCCTGAATATTGAATATCCCTGGATGTTCAGCTCCCAGCCTTGGTCCTCCTGGAGCCACGTCTCCGTGATCCCAACTATAGCATAGACATTAATAGCTATCTGTACATTCAACTTGTCCACCTTAATACGAATGCTCCTTGCATTGAGACACAAAGCCTTCAGGTTTGTTTTTACAACACTCTTACTCCTTATACAATTATGTTGACAAGTGGCCCCTTTTGATTTTTGCCCTGGAAACCCACCACCATTTATTGTCTGTTTATTATTTTTTTTCTTCTTTCCCCCCTACATGTTGGGTCTGAGTGCTTCCCTTTCAAAAGCATCCCCAAAGCAGGATGCTGCCACCATGATGCGTCACCATAGGTAGAGTATTGGCCATGATGCTCGGCATTCAGGCCAGAGTTAAATCTTGGTTTTATCAGACCAGAGAATCTTGTTTAGGTGCCTTTTGGCAAACTCCAAGCGGGCTGTCATGTGCCTTTTACTTAGGAGTGGCCTCCGTCTGGCCACTCTACCATAAAGGCCTGATTGGTGGAGTGCTGCAGATATAGCTGTCCTTCTGGAAGGTTCTCCCATCTCCATAGAGGAACTCTTGAGCTCTGTCAGATGACCATTGGGTTCTTGGTCACCTCTCTGACCAAGGCCCTTCTCCCCGATTGCTCAGTTTGGCCAGACGGCCAGCTTTATGATTCCTGATGGTTCCAAAGTTCTTCCCTTTAAGAATGACGGAGGCCACTGTACAATGCTGCGGAAATTGTTTTATACCCTTCCCCGGATCTATGTCTTGACACAATCCTTTCTCGGAGGTCTACGGACAATTCTTTCGTCTTCATGGCTTGGTTTTTGCTCTGACATGCACTGTCAACTGTGGAACCTTATATAGACAGGTGTGTGCCTTTCAAAATCATGTACAATCAGTTTAATTGACCACTGGCCGACTCCAATCAAGTTGTTGAAATAACTTATGGATAATCAATGGAAACAGGATGCACCAAAGCTCAATTTTGAGTGTCATACCAAAGAGTCTGAATACTTATATAAATGTAATATTTCAATTATTTATTTTTAATTACTTCGCAAGAATTTTTAAACACCTGTTTTTGCTTTTATATTATGAGGTATTGTGCGTAGATTGATGATAAAAAAAATAAAAACTTAATCCATTTTAGAATATGGCTGTAATGTAGCAAAATGTGAAAAAAGTGAAGGTGTCTGAATACTTTCTGAATACAATGCATGTCCTCTGATCCTGTCCTCTTATCTGACCTGGAGAACATCACAGATAAAATAGGTTTTAATATGCAGCGGAAATTAAAAAAAAAACAAAAGTGAAAGTATGTGATAGAATGGAAACATAGAAACATAGAAAATAGGGGCAAGAGTAGGCCTTTTGGCCCTTCGAGCCAGCACTGCCTTTCAATATGATCATGGATGATCACCCAAAATCAGTACCCCATTCCTGCTTTTTTCCCATATCCCTTAATTCCTTTAGCCCCAGGAGCTAAATCTAACTCTTGAAAAGATCTAGTGAATTGGCCTCCACTGCCTTCTGTGGCCGAGAATCCCCACAGATGCGGACGAGAAGACAGGAGATACAAATTGATAGAAGGGATGAGAACAGATGACAAAGCGGGTTAGTAAATGGCATATTTAGAAGCGTTAGTGTTTAGTTAAACATGAAAATTGGCATCAATAAATGGGAATCAATATAAGCAGTCCAGCCTCAAGGTAAACTCAGAAATCGTACCGACTGCGGCAGGTGGAGTGTGTTCATCTGTGGAATTCACTGCCAACAGAATCAAGTGATATGGGGAGGAAGCAGGAACAGGGTACTGATTTTGGATGATCAGCCATGATCATATTGAATGGCTTGAAGAGCCAAACGGACTACTCCTGCACCTATTTTCTATGTTTTCGATGTTAAACCAGCAAACAATTGTTCATGCACATTAAGCAAATATGGTTGAGGAAACACAATAACTACTTGCCTAGAAATTCATTTCTGCTTGACTGCACCCAGGAGAGAAGGAGAACTAATAGTAATAACATTAAAATAAATTATTAACATCCGCTAGAGATTGTGTTTACTTGCCAGAACTCGTTTCCTGATGCGTTCAGCACTTTTTATTAAATGCTTAGTTTTGATCGAATAGTCACAGATGTACTGTTTACATCTGCATTTCTATTGTAATACAAATAAATTGGATGTTCTGATCATCTTACATGCGCTCTACGGGACTGGAAAATTATTCCGCCTGCAGATAATTCAATCTTGATCCACCTGTGAGCTATAAATGGAAGAATACAAAAGTAATCCTGAGCTGTTAAATATTTTTATCAAAAGGGAAAGGATTGTGGTTGCAAAATGGTTGTGCTAATAGACGAACAGTAAAATGCATGGATTATCGATTCAGGGACATAAGTGCAAATCCCGTTGTGACAGCTGGGATAAACAATTTGGATAGCCCTGCTTTTTATCATTAATAGTCATATACAATACAATACGATATGATACGATAGAACTTTAATTATCCCAGGAGGGAAATTAATCTGCCAACAGTCATAAAAACACAAAATACATGAAACATGAAATTAAAGTGACGAGTGGAAAGGATTGGTGATGTGCAAAGATTGGGGGGGGGGGGGGGGGCGAGTCAGTCTCAGTCTCTGTCTACCCCACGATAGAAGGTAGAGGAGTTGTATTTTCCTAAAGTCTAAAGTTCAAAGACAGTGGAGCAACCAGATAAATGCTCACAGTCACAGGAAGAACGTGCAAACTCCACACAGATAGCAACTGAGGTCAGGATCGAACCTGACTCTCTGGCTCTGTTTTAATTTGGATTTTCAGCATCTGCGATTTTTTTTTTTCTCCTTTCGATTTTCCCTCTTCACCAAGACTGGCCTCGATGTGACCCCAGACACCCATTGGACTGCAATTGATTATAAATCTTCTGGAGAATTAGGGGTAAACTTGCCAGTGAAAACAAATACAAAAACAATGTATTGATAGGTTGCATGCACAGTCTTTTACCCAGGATAGGAGAATCAGAAATTAGAAGAAGTAGGTTTAAGGTAACGTAACAATGTATTTTATGTTGTCTTCCCATGAGCAGTGATTTCTGTCAAATAACAAGTAAATTAAGCTTTAAAGAAAACAAATCAAATGCAAATGAGTTTGAGACAAATAATTTGCCTGAAGTATTCTGTAGGATGTAAATTCTTGCTCAAATTAACCTCATATTTTTAGTCTCAATCCTTTCCTATCTTTTGTCGCTAGCATTCAAGAAACTATAGATACTGTTTTTTTTGTGAGAATATAAATTCTTAATGAGTTGGTCTCCATTTATTGATCTTGTGGATTCATGGGGTGTAATAACATCGTAAAATTAAAAATTCTGGGTTTGAGTGAAAAATGATTAAGAACAAAAAATATATATATATCGACTTGTGGCGTGTGAGAATCTCCTTTCTGCTTCACTTTCTCACTTATCTCTTTCTTTATACTACACTCACTAGACTATTCTTTACTCTTCGATACTTCTTTCTTTCTCATTTCTTTCTAAAAAAAAAGGAATTTGAATTGAATTGAATTGAATTGAATGCCTTTATTGTCATTCAGACCTTTCGGTCTGAACAAAATTTCGTGCCTGCAGTCATACATATATAAAAATAACAATACCATACAATAAACACAAAATTAACATCCACCACAGTGAGTTCACCAAACACCTCCTCACTGTGGTGGAAGGCAAAAGTCTTCGGGTCTCTGTCTTTCTCCCCTCCTTATTCTCCCTCTGCGCTGAGGGGATCCAGGCCGCCGCCACCGCTAACGCCGGAACACCGCCACAGGGCCCGCCGCCGGAACGTCGCTGGAGCACCGCAGCTCCCGAAAGCCAGGCCGCCGCTGGAGCACCGCAGCTCCCGAAACCCAGTCCGCCGCTGGAGCACCGCAGCTCCGGAAAGCCAGGCCGCCGCTGGAGCACCGCAGCTCCCGAAACCCAGGTCGCCACTGGAGCAGCGCAGCTCCCGAAAGCCAGGCCGCCGCTGGAGCACCGCAGCTCCCGAGCACCGCAGCTCCCGAAGTTGTACAAAGAATGTTTTAATAATTCTGGGAACCTGTAAAAAGGTCCATTAAAATGTCATGTACTTCTAATAAATAAATTAAATTTAAAAAAAACTATAGATACTGGAATATTGAGCTAAACACAAAGTCTTGGGGGTACTCAGCAGGTCAGGCAGCATCTGGGTGGCATGATGGCACTGTGGTAGAGTTGCTGCCTCAGGTTTCAAAGGTTTCAAAGGTTATTTATTGGTGTAGTGAAATGCTTCTTGCCAATGCAGCACATTAAAAAAAAATACAGACATAACAATAATAAAGAGATTTAAACATAAAAACATCCCCCCACAATGGTTCCCATTATGAGGGAAGGCACAAAGTCCAGTCCCCATCCCATGTCCACCCATAGTCGGGCCTATTGAGGCCTCCGCAGTCGCCTTTACGGAGCACTATCTCCTGATATTCCAGGCCGTTCTCACCAGGAGATAGTGCTCCGGCGTCGGGAGAATCCTCTCAGCAGCTTGAGACACCTGGAACGGCCGCTTCCTTACCAGAGTCCGCGGGTTCCGAAGCCAACAAGGCCACGCTGGATGGAGCTCCACCACTGGTGATCTCAGTGAGAGATCCCAGGCCCCCGATGTAAAGTTCAGTGCCACCGCCCGCACCTGGCCATTCCACAGACCCGCAGCTCCGCGATAATTTTCTCGGCGGTCTGCAGGAGTTCTCGGCGGAGTTCCAGCGCGGCGACCAGGACAAGGCATCGCCCGCTCCGCGATAGCGCTCCAGCGCTGTGCCGCCGTTGAAGCCGTGTCCCCTCAGGAAACAACGCTCCAGGCCCGCTGGTAAGCCGCGAGGACGGGTCGAAAGTGAAACCCGGAGAAAAGCTGCCTCTCCGACCAGGTAGGGACCCTCAAAAGTCGTTTCCCCTGCCCCCCCCACATAAAAAAGACTAGAACTCCAAAAGCAAAACACAAAAACTCACAAAAATTAAAAAAGTTAAAAAACGAACAGCTGCAGGCTGGGCAGCCGTACCATACAGGACGGCACCCCCTTATAGCGCCAGAGACCCAGGCTTGATCCTGACTATGGGTGCTGTCTGTGTGGAGTTTGTACGTTCTCCTTGTGACTGCGTTGGTTTTCTCTTGGTGCTCCGGTTTCCTCCCACAGACTGTCCGAAGAAGGGTTCCAACCAGAAACATCAACTATTCCTTTTCTCCAGAGATGCTGCCTGGCCCGCTAAGTTACTCCAGCACTTTGTGTTTTGCTCAATATCTTTGGCAAAATATAGACCTGTATTTTGAAGGGGCATAAACACAAAAAGCTGGAGTAACTCAGCGTGACAGGCAGCATCTCTGGAGAGAAGGAATGGGTGACATTTCGGGTCGAGGCTATGGTTGTATTATAATTTTATTCCATGTAACTTTCAACGACTGGTGCGTTCCATCATGCGTACAGGGAAGTGTAAATCCCACTGTTCTGGGCAGCAGTTCATTGCTGTTTACTGACTGTGATTTGGTATTTCAGCATGGGACTGCAATGCTGAATACATTCTCCACAGTCTTCTGCAAAAATCCATACAAACATCCTCTGGCAAAATTATCTCTCTGAGAATGCTTCTTATTCAATTCAGTGGAGGGGATATGCTTCGAGGGACTCTGTCAGGCATTAGTAAATTTAGATTTGTTAAATGTTAGTGGTGCCACGTTGGCACAGCTGCCTCAGAGCGTTAACGACGATAGATCCTGACCACGGATGCAAGAATGAACTGCAGATGCCGCTTTAAATCAAAGGTAGACACAAAATGCTGGAGTTACTCAGCGAGTGAGGCACTCTCCAAAGATATACAGATTTGTAGGTTAATTGGCTTCGGTAAAGATTATAAACTGTTCATAGTGTGCAGGAGAATGCTAGGATTGCTGGTCGGCGTGGAATTGGTGTTTCCGCGCTGTATCGCCAAAACTGAAACAAAAACAAAACAAACTAAAATTAAATTGATTGTTTTTATGTGTTGAGGATTATTGGTTTAATGTTAATTTTTGAACAGGTTTTATATTATTTCATTGCCTTAAAGTGTCAGAAACATTTAGAAACTCTCACATTTTTCCACGTTAATGTAAAAATTAAAAAAACTGCAGATGCTGGAAATCTGAAGTAAATGTCAGAAATGGTGAACCAGCCGAGGACGAGAGTTAGCAACTTCCATCAGAAACAGTGGCACAGCTGGTAGAGTTGTTATTTCACAGAGCCAGAGACCCAGGTTCGATCCTGACCTCAGTTGCTACCTGTGCGGAGTTTGCACGTTCTTAGATTAGATTAGATTAGATTTTATTATTTGTCATTCGAACCTCAAAGAGGCTCAAACGAAACTCTGTTTCTACAGCCATACAAACAGAACAATTCCGACAAAACATACAAATAATTCAATTTACACAAACATCCATCACAGTGAATCTCCTCCTCACTGTGATGGAAGGCAAAATCTTCTCTCTCCCCCGCACCATTTCTCTCCCGATGTCCAAGCCCCAGGCAGGCGCTGGAATGTCCCGCGGCCATTGAGGCCACGCTGGGCGATGTACGGCCCCACTCTGGGTCGATCCAACCCCGCGACACGACCATCTGTGAGCTTCCTGTGACTGTGAGCATTTATCTAGGTGCTCCACTGTCTTTAAACTTTAGAGATGCAGCACGGAAACGGCCCACCGAGTCCGTGTCGATCAACAATCACACCGTGCATAAGCACTGTCCTACACACCAGGCAGTAATTTACAATTTTACCGAAGCCAATTAACCTGCAAAACTGTCCGTCTTTGGAGGCAACTGGAGCACCCAGAGAAAACCCACATGGTCACAGGGTGAAACTCCATACGGATAGCACCGCAAGTTGAACACGGGTCTCTGGCTCTGTACGGCAGTAAATATATCGCCGCGCCACTGTGCTGCCCTCACCTCCCAAATCCTAAAGACATGCGAGGTTGTTGGTTATATGGCTTCTGTGAGTGGCTCCTAGTATGTATTCAGTGGATGTGAAAGTGGGATAACATAAAACTGGAGTAACTTGAGTATTTGTGGGTCGAAGGGCTTGTTTCCATGCTGTATTTTTCATTCAGTTAATACCATCATGCAGTCATAGAGCTTAGAAACAAGCCCCTTGGACCAACTTTCCCATGTTGACCAAGATACCCCATCTACACTAGTCCCACCTGCCTGCGTTTGGCCCACATGCCCATTTCCTATGTATCTGTTCAAATTATTTTAACATTTTGTGACGGTGCCTATCTCAAATACCTCCTCTGACAGCTCATTCCAGAAATCTACCACCCTCTGTTTGAAAACATTGCCCCTCAAGTCTATATCGAATTGTTTCCCTCTCAATCAATAGTTCTGATGAATGGTCTTCGATCTGAAATTTTCGGGTTTAGCGTTTGGAGACACAATGTGGAAACAAGCCCTTCGGCCCACCGAGTCCATGCTGACCAGCGACCCCCATGCACTCACACTATCCTACACACACATTTATACCAAGCCAATTAACCTACAAACCTGCACGTCTTTGGAGTGTGGGAGGAAACCAAAGATCTCAGAGAAAACCCACGCAGGTCATGGGAGAATGTTCAAACTCTGTACAGATAAGCACCCGTAGTCAGGATCGAACCCGGGGTTTCTGGCACTGCTGTACTGCTCTACTGTTATGCCACCGTGCTGCCCTCTGGTTATCTCCACAATTCATGCTCATTTTCATAATTGCCCCATTTCCATAATTGTTGCTTACCAGGGAGGACATTTGAGACCAAGCTTCAATGGAAGGAATGCATTATATTTCAATAAAACATGGCTGTATCGTGCTGAATATCATGTTTGCTTGTGTCTGTGGAGTTGAAAGAGAGTATGGAAACAGTGCCTTTGGGCCAACTTACCCATGTCATGTCCATAAGTTCAAAAGTGATACAAGGACAATTAGGCTACTCTGCCATTCAATCGTGGTTGATCTATCTCTCCCTCCTAACCTAATTCTCCCTCCTGCTCCCCATAACCCCTGACACCCCTACTAATGAAGAATCTAGCTATCTCTGCCTTAAAAATATCCATTGACTTGGCCTCCACAGCCTTCTGTGGCAATTGTATGTCGACCAACATACAGGTAGTCCCACCTGCCCGTAATTGGCGCATTTCCCTCTAAAACAATCGCATCTGTGTACCTGTCCAGATGTTTCTTAAACATTGGATCTGAAAAGTGAAGGCTGAACTTACATTGATGCATAATTTTTCACTAAAACCACATAATAGCTATCATATTTTTTTACCACATAGCTGAAGAAGGGTCTCGACCCGAAACGTCGCCTATTCCATCAATCCATAGATGTTGCCTCACTCGCTGAGTTTCTCCAGCATTTTTGTCTACCTTAGCTTTCAACGACTCAGGTATTCCATCATGTGTATGGAAAAGTATAAATCCCAAAATAGACCACAAAAAGCTTGAGTAACTCAGCGGGTCCGGCAGCATCTTTGGAGAAAAGGAATAGGTTATGGTTCGGGTCGAAACTCTTCTTCAGATTCCCAATGTTCCGGGCAGCATTCATAACGTCAAAACGTCACAGAGTACTTCACAATCTCATAAAATGCTCTTGAAGTGAAGCCACTGATGATATGCAAGAAAAAGCTGCTGGCAATTTGACACAACAAGTTCCTACAAAGAACACTGTGATAATGAGTGCATAAACCGTTTTTTAATAGGATCCACAACCCCTTGACTCAGAGATGGAAGTGCCGCTCAATGGGCCATTGCTGGCTATAGATCCAGTTTAAATTGATAGCTAAATAGAAATGGGCGCAGCGATATAATTGCTGCTTTACAGCGCTGGAGACCCGGGTTTGATCCTGACTACAGGCGCTGTCTGTACGTAGATTAGAAACATGGAAAACAGGTGCAGGAGGAGGCCATTCAGCCCTTTGAGCCATCACCACCATCCATTGTGATCATGGCTGATCATCACCAATCAAGATCCCATGCCTGCCATAGACCAATATCCCTTGATTCCACTAGACCCTAGAGCTCTGTCTAACTCTCTCTTAAATCCATCAGTGACTTGGCCTCCACTGCCCTCTGTGGCAGGGAAATCCACAAATTCACAACTCTCTGGGTGAAAAAGTTTTTTCTCACCTCAGTCTTAAATTACCTCCCGCCCCTTTATTCTAAGACTGTGGCCCCTGGTTCTGGACTCGTCCAAAATTGGGAACATTTTTCCTGCATCTAGCTTGTTCAGTCCTTTTATAATTTTATATGTTTCTATAAGATCCCCCCTCATCCTTCTAAACTCCAGTGAATACAAGCCTAGTTTTTTCAATCTTTCCTCATATGACTGTCCCGCCATCCCAGGGATCAGTCTTGTGAACCAATGCTGCACTGCCTCAATCACAAGGATGTCCTTTCTCAAATTCAGAGACCAAAACTGGACACAATACTCCAGATGTGGTCTCACCAGAGCACCATACAACTGCAGAAGAACCTCTTTACTCCTGTACTGAAATCCTCTTGTCTGAAGGCCAACATTCTATTAGCTTTCTTCACTGCCTGCTGGACCTGTAAGCCAAATTTCAGTGACTGGTGTACAAGGACGCCCAGGTCTCGCTGCACCTCCCCCTTGCCTAACCTAACCCCATTAGGATAATAATCTGCCCCCTTATTATTGCCGCCAAATTGGATAACCTCACATTTATCTACATTATACTGCATCTGCCACGCATCTGCCCACTCACTTAACCTGTCCAGGTCACCCTGCAACCTCCTAACATCCTTGTATGTTCTTCCCGTGACCTGCATGGGTTTTCTCCGAGATCTTCGGTTTCCTCCCTCACTCCAAAGACGTACGGGTTTGTAGGTTAATTGGCTTGGTATAAAATGTAAAATTGTCCCTAGTGGGTGTAGGATCATGTTAATGAGCGGGGTGCGCTGGTTGGCGTGGACTTGATGGGGCGGAGGTCCTGTTTCTGCACTACATCTCCAAACTAAACTACAAATCTGGTCTCTCTTCAGTTAGTTGCTGGGCATTGACGCTGACATTTGTTTTATATCTTTCTCTCCTTCAATAGGCTTTTGTTGGAAACTCCAATGCTGACGGCGTTGTGCGGCACAAGTTGGAGCATTCTATTAAAGCCAGACTCCTGCGTTTCGTTCCCCTTGATTGGAATCCGCATGGAAGAATAGGAATGAGAGTTGAAGTTTACGGATGTTCATATAGTAAGTATCAGCCCCCAAGGTAAAGGTCTTAATTTTTTTAATTGTCCTTTCCAGGCGGTGCAGTGGTAGAGTTGCTGCCTTCAAGTGTCAGAGACCCGTGTTCGACGGGTGCTGTCTGTACGGAGTTTGTACGTTCTCCGTGTGAAGTGCGCAGGTTTTCTCCAGGATCTCCAGTTTCCTTCCAGACTCCAAAGACGTACGGGTTTGCGGGTTAATTGGCTTGGTTTAATTGTAAATTGTACCTAGTGTGTGTACGATAGTGTTTATGTGCGGGTATCGCTGGATGGTGCAGACTAAGTGGGCCGAAGGTCCTGTTACATGCTGTATCACTAAACAAAAGTATAGGTATCATATGACACATGAGAAGTCCAGGACAAGAGGTCACAGTTTAAGGATAAGGGGAAAATATTTTAGGACCGAAATTAGAAAAACATTTTTCATGCAGAGCGTGGTGAATCTCTGGAATTCTCTGCCACAGAAGGTAGTTGAGGCCAGTTCATTAGCTATATTTAAGAAGGAGTTAGATGTGGCCCTTGTGGCTAAAGGGATCAGGGGGTATGGAGAGAAGGCAGGTGAGGTAATGATCAGCCATGATCATATTGAATGGCGGTGCAGGCTCGAAGGGTCGAATGGCCTACTCCTGCACCTATTTTCTATATTTCTATGTTTCTATGAGAGTTACTACGAAAATTAGAAGTTATGTCTTTGCACTAACTGCTGCACTCTTTATCCTTTACCTCTGCACTGTGTACGGCTTGATTGCATTTATGTGTTGTCTTTAGTTTTGATTGGATAGCATGCAAACTAAAGCTTTTCACTGTATCTTGGGTCACGTGACAATATTAACCTAAACTAAAGCAAATGCTTAAGTGTAATAGCTCACTATTGCAAAGATTTTGATGTTGAGTCCTGGTGACAATTTTATAGTATGTTCAATGAATGACTGAGTGCAATGCAATTTGCCAGCGAAAATTGAGCACAAATCTTTATCAGCATTAGTTATAAAACCCAATTTATGTGAATTCACCCTGAAAGCAAATTGTTAATGAAATAACTAATAATTCAAAACCTTACTGATTTGCAGCTGCAACAACTGAAAGGAATTTGCATTCAATTACAAATTATTTCACAAAAAGAAGCATTCTAACCCATCACGTCAGGTTTTATTGTTGTGAACAAGTCATTTCCAGGAGGATAAAGTGTGTGTGGCATCATCAGTTTAGTTTAGTTTAGAGGTACAGTGCGGAAACAGGCCCTTCGGCTCACCGAGTCTGCGTTAAACACCGATCCCCGTACGATAGCACTATCCTACACTGGGGACAATTTATAATTTTTACTGAAGCCAATTAAGTAAAAATCTTCACGTCTTTGGAGTGTGGAACGAAACCGAAGCACCCGGAGAAAATCCACGTGGTCACGGGGAGAACGTACAAACTCCTTACAGACAGCACCCGCAATAGTCGGTATCGAACCCGGGTCTCAGGCGCTGTAAGGCAGCAACTCTACCGCTGCGCCACCGTGCCGCAAATCGGTGTCAGATCATTTACCTCCACCCAGCTGATTTCCAGAAATGGACAGAAACGATCTTAAGATTTAGCTTTAGTTTTAGAGATAGGGCTTGGAATGTTTGACCCACTGAATCCACGCCAACTATTGATCATCCTTTCACACAAGTTCTAAGTTATCCCACTTTCTCATCCAATCGCTTTACCCACTCGGCACAATTATACAGCAACCAATTAAACTACCAAACTGCACATCTTTGGGATGTGGGAAGAAACCGGGATCACCCGAAGGAAAACCATGCAGTCGCAGGGGGATGTGCAAATTCCACAATGCAGGATCCATGGTCAGGATTGAATCCAATCTCTGGCACTGTGAGACAGCAGCTCTACCAGCTACACAGTAGTGCTGCCCTTATCCATGGGGGCATGTTGAAGCTGTGGTTTGGGGGTGTGGTTTAATGATGTCTTGATTAGTATGGGTGTTGGGGAATGGGGAGAGATAGAACAGCCACGATTGATTGGCGGAGTGGACTTGATGGCCTGAATGGCCTAATCTGCACCATCACTATTTTAAAACTGTTTTATGAATTAAACATTGAGTGGCAGAAACCATTTTAAAAATACATTTTAAAACAGATCTAAATGGCGCAATTGTTTAAAAAAACCCCACCATGGTTATGGTCACACAGGGCTGTGGATATTTTTAAGGCAGTGAGAGATAGATTCTTAATTAGTACGTGTGTCAGAAGTTATGGGGAGAAGGGGGTTAGGAGGGAGAGAGAGATCATATAACCATATAACCATATAACAATTACAGCACGGAAACAGGCCATCTCGGCCCTTCAAGTCCGTGCCGAGCAACTGTTTTCCTTTAGTCCCACCTGCCTGCACTCATACCATAACCCTCCATACCCTTCTCATCCATATGCCTATCCAATTTATTTTTAAATGATACCAACGAACCTGCCGCCACCACTTCCACTGGAAGCTCATTCCACTGTCATTCAATCAGCCATGATTGAATGGCAGAGTAGACCTGATGGGCCGAATGGCCTAATTCTACTATTCCTTATGTCCTTGTGCCTGCTTGTGGTGGATCAATGTGGTTAGTGTGGTGAAGGAGTGGTGCATAACCTAAATAAAACGTTGCTGGATACAGTCATTGCTCCAAATACCAACCACCCAAGTGACATCAAATTCACAAAGAGGGAAAAAAATAAATTGAAATGCACGGGCGGTTGGTGGCACGGTGGCGCAACGGTGTTGTTGTTGTACGTCCTTCGTAGTCGAAGAAGACCATGACTTCAGTGTTTTTGTTTGTGGGTCCGGAGAAGGCTGGTGAGACCGATCTGGGCCCCGGAAGGCTCGTTCGCATATGGGACACAGTTGGGTGGGGGCTGCAGTAGATGTTGAAGTGGCTGGAGCCTTGCGCGCGGCACGTCTCCACTGATCTTCAAGGTCCGCTTCTTCTCAGCTGCACGTGCTCCTGTGGTGTTCTTGCTTCGCCCAGTCGGGCGATGCGGGTCCTGAAGTCTTGACTTGCGCTTGACTTGGATTAAAGTGAGGGTGAGTTGCGCAATTTGTCAGCCTCACTCTCTCGTCCTGGCCTAATCTGGATCCAGTGACAAGACATAGTCAAGACGGCTGGCGATAAGTCAGGATGCAGTGGATGGCCACCAGTGTTCTACGTGAACCTCGTGCCCTAATTGCACTCCACGACACTTTGCTGGGTCCACCTTCCTACACGTTGGACCGCCAAATGGTGATCTCCTCCATGTATTCCGCCGGATCCAGTCTCCACTTTTCCTGAATAAGGTAATAGCCACAAGGCAGTGCAGGTTTGCATTTGGTGTTTTCCTTCACCCCTCCAGGGTGCCATATGGAGGACACCTGTGCATGACTGTTTAACATGGGGAGACTGGTGCACAGGCAGCCACTCCACGGTCCTTGACAGATCTAGGTCAGGATCCAGTGGCATGGTGTCCAAGACGACCAGAGACCTTTTCTGCTGCAGCCTTCATCCGCCTTCCCATCCGTTGTGACGCTCCACTACGGTCAGCCATCATCCTCCACCTGTTCCACCTTTGAGGTCTTGGTTGGAATGTTCTTTGTCAGAGACCTCCCCCTCGAACTTACCACCATAAATGGCCCTACCAGGAGCATAGCTCCAGACAGCATCGCTCTCAGGATCTCAGGTCCACACAAGCTTCTCCACCACAACAAGGTGACAATCCATGGAGATGAGCGTTTGACAGCACTGGGCCTCTACTCACTGGAATTTAGAAGATTGAGGGGAGACCTGATTGAAACTTACAGAAAAATGAACGGCATGGTAGAGTGCATGTAGAAAGGATGTTTCCGCTGGCGGGAGAGTCTAGGACCAGAGGTCATCGCATCAGAATCAAAGGGCGCTCTTTTAGAAAAGAGGTGAGATGAAACTTCTTTAGGCACAGGGTAGTTAATCTGTGGAACTAATTGTCACAGGAGGCTGTGGAGGCTGTCATTTGATATTTTTAAGGCAGAGATAGACAAATACTTGATTAGAACTGGTGTCAAGGGTTATGGCGAGAAGTCAGGAAAATTGGAGTAGGAGGCAGAGATCAAGCATGATTGAATTGCGGAGTAGCATCAATTGGTCGAATGGCCTAATTCTATTCCGAAAACTTGTGAACATGAAATTTGTAGGTTTATTGGTTTCAGTAAAAACTGTAAATTGTCCCTAGTGCGTCGAATAGAACTGGAGTACAGGGTGATTGCTGGTCGGCGTGACTCAATGGGGTAAAGGGCCTATTTCCATGCTGTGTCTCTCGAACATCTCAAAACTCTCTCTCCAATGAAATAAAAAGACAAAAAAAAAAAAAAAAGATTGATCAGTAATAAATCCAGTTGAGTT
This sequence comes from Raja brachyura, assembly GCA_963514005.1. The sequence continues at coordinate 12,114,439 of OY740787.1, read as the reverse complement.
TTTGGTCAAAGCTGAAACCTCAGATGTTGAGACAGGGGACATACTGAAGTCTATGCCATTGAAGACCAAAGGTAGATGATAAGGCTTTCTAATGTTGGAGAATGTCATTATCTGGCTTTTTCACAGTGTGAATGTTACTTGTCTGACCAGCAGTAAAAGTCCCAACTTCTTTTCTTATGCCTGCATGAAGATCATTCCTTATCAGAAATCCTATTGTCATCTAGCCTTTGACAGTTACTCCAGGCATCTGCCAATCTAACCTCCCTCACCTATATCCACCCGGAGACCCGGGTGCTCTCTGTACGGAGTTTGTTCGTTCTCCCCGTGACCTCTGTGGGTTTTCGCCGACATCATCAGTTTCCTCCGAGACTCCAAAGACGTACGGGTTTGTAGGTCGATTGGCTTGGTATAATTGTAAATTGTCCCTGGTGTGTGGAGGGTAGTGTTAATGTGCGGGGATCGCTGGACGCCGTGGACTAGGTGGGCCGTAGACATAGACATAGAAAATAGGTGCAGTTGCAGGCAATTTTAGCCCTTCAAGCCTGCACCACCATTCATTGTGATCATGGCTGATCATCCGCATTAGGATGTATTGCTAATCTAAACTAAAGTGAAATATGGGCATCATACGAGACATGAGAGTTACAGAGAAAATGTGAAGTTATATCTTTGTACTAACTGTTGCACTCTTTATCCTTTACCTCTGCAGTGTGTACGGCTTGATTGTATTCATGTAGAGTCTTTATTTTTGACTGTATAGCATGCAAACTAAAGCATATCACTGTATCTTGGATAATATTAACCTAAACTAAACCAAATGCTTAAGTGTAATAGCTCACTATTGCAAAGATTTCGATGTCGAGTCCTGGTGACAATTTTATAGTATGTTCAATGAATGACTGAGTGCAATGCAATTTGCCAGTGAAAATTAAGCATAAATCTTTATCAGCATTAGTTATAAAACCCAATTTATGTGAATTCACCCTGAAAGCAAATTGTTAATGAAATAACTAATAATTCAAAACCTTACTGATTTGCAGCTGCAACAACTGAAAGGAATTTGCATCTAATTACAAATTATTTCACGAACAGAAACATTCTGACCTATTTTGTAAGGTTTTGTTGTTGTGAACAAGTCAATTCCAGGGCTTCAGGAGGATAAAGTGTGTGTGGCATCATCAGTTTACTTCAGTTTAGAGGTACAGCGCGGCCTTCGGCTCACCGAATCTATGCTAAACAGCACTATCCTACACACTTCACACAACATCAAGAACATGTTTCCTGCCTCTAGTGTGTCCAAACCCTTAATAATCTTATATGTTTCAATAAGATTCCCTCTTATCCTTCTAAATTCCAGAGTATACAAGCCCAGCCGCTCCATTCTCTCAGCATATGACAATCCCGTCATCCCAGGATTATCCGTGTAAACCTACATTGCACTCCCTCAACAGCAAGAATGTCCTTCCGCAAGTTTGTAGATCAAAATTGCGCACAGTACTCCAGGTGTGGTCTCACTGGGGCCATGTACAACAACAGAACTCTTTGCTCCTATACTCAATTCCTCTTTTTATGAAGGCCAACATGCCATTCACTTTCTTTACTGCCTGCTGTACCTGCATGCTTACTTTCATTGACTGATGAACAAGGACGCCTAGATCTCGTTATACTTCCCCTTTTCCCAACTTGACACAACTTTACATCTACAACTTTAGATAATAATCTTCCTTCCTCGTTTTGTTACCAAAATGGATAACCTCACATTTATCCACATTAAGCTGCATCTGCCATGCATCTGCCCACTCCCCCAACCTGTCCAAGTCACCCTGCATTCCCCTAACATTCTCCTCACAGTTCACACTGCCACACAGCTTTGTGTCATCTTCAAATTTGCTAATGTTATTTTTAATCCCTTCATCTAAATGATTAATATATAGTGTAAATAGCTGCGGTCCCAGCACCGAGCATTGCACTACCCCACTTGTCACTGCCTTCCATTCTGAAAAGGACCCGTTAATCCCTACTCTTTGTTTCCTGTCTGACAACCAATTTTCTATCCATGTCAGCATTCTACCCCCAATACCATGTGACCTAATTGTTTGAAACCTTGTCAAAGGATTTTTGAAAGTCCAGATACACTACATCCACTGGCTCTCCCTTACCCATTCTACTTGTTACATCCTCAAGAAATTTCAAAAGTTTAGTCAAGCATGATGTCCCCTTCATAAATCAATGCTTACTTTGACCGATCCTGTCACTGCTTTACAAATGCACTGCTGTAACATCTTTAATAATCGGCTCCAGCAACGTCCCCACTACCGATGTAAGGCTAGCTGGTCTATAATTCCCGCCTGCTTTCTCCCTCCTTTCTTAAAACGTACATTGGCTGCCATCCAGTCCACAGGAACTGATCCAGAGTTGAGAGAACATTGGAAAATGATCACCAATCTTCACAATAATAAACTAAACTAACCTAAAAGGAGTGAAAGTAAAGAATATCTGAATAGAGCAGAAGCTTTCTTTAATTTGAATTTCACGGGACTTCCGGTGGCGCCATGTTCTGAGAGAGAACAGCGCCAAATCAGCTCCGCAGAAAATCTGAAAAAAATCGGGGGTTAAAGGAGGCTACTAACGGTACTTACCGCAGGAGAGCGATTCCAAACGGCTCCGGTGCGATTGCAAGCATCGTGACGTCATCAGGCGCGCGACTTCGGTAAGAAATTCAAAATGAATCCCTCCTCCCCCCCCCCCCCGCGACAAAAAAAGGTCCAAGAAGGGAAGCAGGCCTCAAAGCCTCGGGCTCGGGTTTGGCTGCCTCCCAGGAAGAGATTTCACAAAGAAAAAGTGAAATGGAAGAACTTAAAAATTCTCTGCTTGGTGAAATGAAGAAACTGATGAAAGAAATGAAAGATTTGAAGAAGGAATATAAAGATGAAATAAAACTGTTAAGAACGGATATCAAGGAGACTCAGGAGAGAATTAAAGAAGAACTAAAAAAAGAAGCTACAGAAACGGTAAAGATTATGATGAGTGAGTGGAAAATAAAGGCGGATGCTGAGTTTCAAAACCGGATGGCTGAGGTAAATGACAAGATTGCTGAGACGGAACAAATGCTGGATGCGAAGATTGATCCTATCTCAATTTTACTTGACCAGCACAATGATGCAATTAAAGAATTGACTAACTTTGCTGTAACAAGTGCCAAGGAAAATGAGATGTTAAAAAAGGAGAATAAACGTCTCTCAGAGATACTACATAAAATAAATGAGAAATGTATTGATCTGGAGGGACGACAAAGACGTAAGAATTTACGTATCGTAGGAGTGACCGAGGGGCGGGAAGGAAATCAAGACCCGCGAAAATTTGCTGCAAAACTCCTAAAGGACATTCTGGATTTGGATCAAGAACCCCTGTTGGGCCGTGCTCACAGGGCTTTAAGACGGGTCCCTGGGAGAGGTGCACCGCCAAGACAAATAATTGTAAAGGTGGCCCACGATCATGATTTTGAAGAAATGATGAAGATAATAATAAGAAAGAGGAACTTGAAATACGAAGGAGATAATATCAGCATCTTCAGAGATTACCCGGCGGAAGTAGCTAAGAGAAGATCCTTATTTACAGAAACAAGAGGTATTCTTCGGAATATGAAGGATAAAAAGGATCTCAGATATGGTCTGTTGTACCCAGCAACACTTAGAGTGACCTATGGCAACAAGGAATACCGCTTTGTTACGCATACCAAAGCACTGGAATTCGCTCGAAACATACAGAAGAAGGCAGAAGAGGAAGCAGAAGAAGAAACAAGCGAGGAAGGAGAAGAAGGAGAAGAAGAATGAACTTTTAACATCGACCTGCGGTTATGAATTATTCATCAGGAAAGAGGGGCAATAATGGACATGTTGTTATAGTTTGGTATTAATTAGTAAAATTCAATTGTCCCCCTAATATAGTATTACTTATTATAATATTAATTATAATAGAAAGTAATAACTGGCAATTAGTAATTAGTAATATGAATAATAGAAATAATTACTAAGTACTTAAAGTTAGTACCCCACCCCTATAGACACAGCATTATAGACAGGAGCTGGAATAATTAACATCTTTTTTTAAAAAAAAACGGAAGTCATTAGATTAATAGCCACGCTAGTGTGGCTGCCACTAATACACACTACACAATATATCAGTGTAGTTCCTTTTTTTTCTGAGCACCCTGTTAACACCCTTTTTTCTCTTTTAAATTACATTCTGTATTTTTTCTTATATATTAAATATTTGATTTTATGTTATATGTTATATGAATGTAGTTATAAGCGATATTGTATAATTACTTTAAGAAGATATGTATATGGATTACTGTGGATAGAAATTCTCATCGGGTTGACGTTTGGGTATACCGCTAGGCTGGAGGGGTCGAGAAGGCTACTCCAAAAAAAACCACCCTAACAGTAAAATGCAAGACATGAATGTGAAGACTGTGGGGGGTGGAATTACCTTCTGTAGTTGGAATGTTAAGGGAATTAACGAACCAATTAAAAGGGGAAAGGTGCTAGCATTGTTGAACAGATTGAAATCAGACGTGATCTTCCTCCAAGAGGCGCACCTTAAAAAAGATGCCCAATATAGATTAACAGCAAAATGGATTTCTAAGGTATATCACTCTTCATTTATACACAAATCTCGAGGAGTCGCAATAATTATTCGGAAAGGTATACCCTTTAAACAAACTTCCATAATAGAGGATAAAGAGGGTAGATATGTAATAATTACAGGGGAATTATATTCACAGAAAGTAATTTTGGTGAATATATACGCCCCTAATTTTGATAATCCATTATTTTTTAAGAAAATATTTAATAATATTCCTATTTCCACTCAATATAATTTAATTATTGGGGGTGATTTTAACTGCACCTTAGATAGCTACCTAGACAGGTCTTCTACAAAAAGGAAAGCTACCTCTAATTCAAGTAAACTTATAAATTCTTTTATAAGTACATCGAATGTTAAAGATATTTGGAGGCTAGATAATCCATCCGGACGAGAATACTCGTTTTTTTCGCCTGTATATGGAACCTACTCCAGGATAGATTATTTTTTAGTAGATTCAAAATTACTACCTTTTACATATGATGCAAAATATTATAATATTATTATTTCAGATCAAGCTCCACTAACATTCAAGATAAAACTAAAAGATATACTTAATAAAATGACTACTTGGAGATTTAATCCCCAGATATTAAAGGATAAAGACTGTTGTAAATACGTAATGGAACAGATTAAATTATTTTTTGAAACTAATGACAAACCTGAGGTTTCATCAGCATTACTTTGGGACACATTTAAAGCGTATATGCTTGGTGCAATAATATCAGCACAGGCTCATTTTAATAAAGAAAATAGAAAGCTGGAACAAAAGTTAGAAAATGAGATAAAACAACTAGACAGTGAAAACATAAAACATCCTTCTAAAGAGCTAAGTAATAAAATTGCAATAGCTAAATATAGACAATAAAATATATTCTAATCAAGTCATTAAACTATTTCAACAAACCAAGCAAGTGTACTTTGAGTTTGGAGACAAACCACAAAAACTGTTAGCACGACAGCTTAGAAAATCAGAAGATGAAAAATTGATACATAGAATTAGATCTACGGATGGAAATATATTGACGATACCAAAAGATATTAATGACAGATTTTTACAATACTATCAAAATCTTTATTCATCTAAGGTAACAGGCCAAACAGTTGGTATGGATACATTTCTGCAAGAGTGTCAAATTAATAATCTAGATCAGGAAGGTAGACATTTGTTAAACGCTGAAATAACAGTAAAAGATATTGAAGAAGCAATTAGTTTGTTAAAGAATGGAAAAGCAGCGGGCCCTGATGGCCTGAGTGCTGAATTTTATAAAAAATTTCAAGACTTGATCTCCCCAAGACTACATACAGTATATAGATACGCATATGAACAAGGCAAATTACCAGACTCTTTAAACGAATCCACAATTACACTCATACCTAAGGTAGATAAGGATTTGGAAGATCCAGGATCATATAGAGCGATCGCACTTCTGAATACAGATCAAAAAATATTAACTAAAGTTTTATCTCAGAGATTAAGTTTAGTGATTTCTAAATTAATACATCATGATCAAACAGGTTTTATTCCAAAACGCTATTCATCCCATAATCTTAGACGCCTGTTTAATATTATATATTCAAAAAAAGTACGGGATGGGGATCTAGCAGTTATATCGCTAGATGCGGAAAAAGCATTCGATCAGGTGGAATGGTTATATTTATTTAATATAATGGAAAAGTATCAATTGGGGGATAGATTCTGTAAATGGATAAGAATTCTATATTCGAATCCAACGGCAAGAATCTTAACTAATCAAATGTTATCAGCTAAATTTAAACTCTTTAGGGGTTGTAGACAGGGTTGTTCGTTATCGCCTTTATTATTTGCCTTGATGATAGAGCCTTTGGCGGAAAGAATCAGATCTGAACCTGAAATCTATGGCTATAATACCGACACTACAACCAACAAAATATCTTTATATGCAGATGACGTGTTGATTTATATTACAAAACCGGAAATTAGTATACCAAAGCTGTTTAATGTTATAACTAAATTTGGTACATTTGCTGGATTTAGGATTAATTGGAACAAAAGTGATATTATGCCTATAACGGGAATTAATTTAAACATATTACAACAATATCCATTAAAATTAGTTAAAGACAAATTTAAATATTTAGGAATTAATGTAACTAAATCTTATAATTCGCTAATTAAATCTAATTACCCTCTACTATTAGATAAACTTAAAAAAAATATTCTGTATTGGAAAACACTTCCTATATCCATGATTGGTAGAATAAATGCTATAAAGATGGTGTTTTTACCACAATTATTATATTTGTTTCAGGCTATTCCTTTTTTTCTCCCAAAGACTTTTTTTTAAAAAAAAGATAATATTATTTATAGTTTTATTTGGGATTATAAAAATCATAGAATAAGTAAAAAACATTTATGTAAATCTAAGATAAATGGAGGATTAGCACTTCCAAATTTTTTATATTACTTTTGGGCAGTTCAGATTAAGAATATGAATTTTTGGTGGGTAAATGTGGATCAGGAACCAATGTGGTTAAAGATGGAAAAGGAAGATTGTTTACCTTATAAGGTAGGCTCGATTCTCTTTGCTCCAAAGGATGTACAAAAAAAAATGTATAGGGATAACCCTATAATTTATAATAATAGACGTATTTGGAAACAAATAGTTAAGACTTTACAATTAGATAATCTTTCATTCAGATTACCAATAATGAAAAACCCATTATTTAGACCCTCTATATTGGATGGAGGGTTTAGACATTGGGATGATTTAGGAATTAAAACGATAGAACACCTTTATAGTAAAGGAAAATTTCTTTTATTTCAAGAGTTTCAAGAGATTTACGGACTGTCTCCGCAACACTTGTTTAGGTACTTACAAATTAGAGATTATATAAAATCCAACACACAAGATTACAAAAATAAAGTACCAGGATTACTAGATGATGTGTTTAATTTACATCCAAATACAGAAAAATTAATAGCATATATATATAACATAATTTTGGATAAGGAGAAACCAACAACTGAAACATATCGGCAAGTATGGGAAAAATAAATTGGGTTATCTATATCAAAAGAAATCTGGGAAGAAAGTTTACAGCAAATACATCGGTGTTCGTTAAATGCCAGACATACACTGATACAATTTAAAGTATTATATAGATTACATTACTCAAAAACTAAATTAAATAGTATCTTTCCCAATCTCTCTGCAATTTGTGATAAATGTAAGAATTTAGAAGCAAATTTAACACACAGTTTTGCTACATGTTCCAAATTGAATCATTATTGGACAGAAATTTTTAAGGTTATCTCTGAGGTTTTTAAAATTAGATTGGATCCAGACCCAAAGATAATAATACTTGGAATTTTGGATTCAAACTCGGTCCTTACAGTAAATCAAAGAAATTTCTTTGATTACTGTTTGATAATAGGGAAAAAATTAATATTGAAATTTTGGAAGGGAACTTTAACCCCCACAATTAAAATGTGGGCGGCAGAAATGTTGGAGACGTTACAATTGGAAAGAATCAGATTTGTCCTACTGGACAAATATAATTCTTTCGAACAAATATGGTCTCCATATATACAGTACCTAGAGAAGTAGCTGCTCTTGACAACACAGCTTGACGGGTACCCTGCGGGACTTGATGAGATTAACATATTCTTATACTAGGATAAATAAGCATGTCTTCATTGATACTATTATTTGTAATAGTTTTAGATAAAACATATCTGGTTGATTTTCATTTATATATATATATAACATTTTTTATTTTTCTGGTAACTTTATTTTCTTTTTCTATTTTCTTTTTCTCTTTTATATAATCAAATTATTATTTAATCACTCTCTTATGGATTTAAAACTACTCTATCTCTATCTTTTTTTCCTAAAAAATAGAAGATAATATCTTTCAATGGGTTACTTAAAAAAAAATTTGGAATTAAGTTGATGTTTGCAAAACTGTTTACAATATTGTAAATCGATTACTTCTAATAAAAGAAATTAAACAAAATAATTTGAATTTCACTGAACCACTAATAATGAGGAAGAAAATTCCTGAATCATGTTTAGTTCTGCCAGGTATTAACTCTAATACTTTGATAGCATTAAAGGCTCATATTCTCTGGGAATTTAGAATGACAGGTGACTAGATTGAATCAAAATACACTGTTAAGCTTTGACAGGGTATATGCTATGAGATAGACACAAAATGCTGGAGTAACTCAGCGGGACTGAGTATAGGAGCAAAGAGGTCCTTCTGCAGTTGTGTAGGGTCCTAGTGAGACCACACCTGGTGTATTGTGTGCAGTTTTGGTCCCCTAATTTGAGGAAGGACATTCTTGCTATTGAGGAAGTGCAACGTAGGTTTGCAAGGTTAATCCCGGGATGACGGGACTGTCATGCTGAGAGAATGGAGCAGCTGGGCTTGTATACTCTGGAGGTTAGAAGTATCAGAGGGGATCTTATTGAAACATATAAGATTATCAAGGGATTGGACATGCTAAATACAGGAAACATGTTCCTGATGTTGGGGGAGTCCAGAACCAGGGGCCACAGTTTAAGAATAAGGGGTAGGCCATTTAGAACTGAGATGAGGAAACACTTTTTCACACAGAGAGTTGTGAGTGTAGAATTCTCTGCCTCAGAGGTCGGTGGAGGCCGGTTCTCTGAATACTGTCAAGAGAGAGCTAGATAGGGCTCTTAAAGATAGCGGAGTCAGGGGATATGGGGAGAAGGCAGGAACGGGGTACTGATTAGGGATGATCACATTGAATGGTGGTGCTGGCTCGAAGGGCCAAATGGCCTACTCCTGAACTATTGTCTATTGTCTGTTGACAAACAGCATAACTGGAGATAAGCGATGGGTGACGTTTCAGTTTGAGACCCTTCAGTCGGAAGAAGGGTCTCAACCCAAACGCCGCATATTCCTTCTCTCCAGAGATGCTACCTGTCCCGCTGAGTTACCCCAGCATTTTGTGCTTAGCTTCAGTGTAAACCAGCGTCTGCAGCTCCTTCCTACACATATATGCTATGAGAATGATTTCCATGGGTGAGTATAAAACTAAGATTAATGGTCAGCCACTTAGAAAAGAAAGACAATAAGTTCTCTCATAGAAACATAGAAACATAGAAATTAGGTGCAGGAATAGGCCATTCGGCCCTTCGAGCCTGCACCGCCATTCAATATGATCATGGCTGATCATCCAACTCAGTATCCCGTACCTGCCTTCTCTCCATACCCTCTGATCCCCTTAGCCACAAGGGCCACATCTAACTCCCTCTTAAATATATCCAATGAACTGGCCTCAACTACCCTCTGTGGCAGAGAATTCCAGAGACCCACCACTCTCTGTGTGAAAAAATTCCTTCTCATCTCGGTCCTAAAGGATTTCCCCCTTATCCTTAAGCTGTGACCCCTTGTCCTGGACGTCCCCAACATCGGGAACAATCTTCCTGCATCTAGCCTGTCCAACCCCTTAAGAATCTTGTAAGTTTCTATAAGATCCCCTCTCAATCTCCTAAATTCTAGAGAGTATAAACCGAGTCTATGCAGTCTTTGTTCATAAGACAGTCCTGACATCCCAGGAATCAGTCTGGTGAACCTTCGCTGCACTCCCTCTATGGCAATAATGTCCTTCCTCAGATTTGGAGACCAGAACTGTACGCAATACTCCAGGTGTGGCCTCACCAAGACCCTATACAACTGAAGTAGAACCTCCCTGCTCCTATACTCAAATCCTTTTGCTATGAAAGCTAACATACCATCTCCATCCCCTCCCCTTCCCTGTTCTCCCACCATTCTTACTATCTCCGACTACATTCTATTTCTGTCCCATCTACTTCCCCGACATCAGTCTGAAGAAAGGTCTTGACCAGAAACGTCACCCATTCCTTCTCTCCAGAGATGTTGCCTGGCCTGCTGAGTTACTCCAGCATTTTGTGTCTACCTTCAATTTAAACTAGCATCTGCACTTCTTTCCTACTCAGTTTGTCCCCTCCACTGCAAAATCTCCTCAATGTATGTTACTTTGAAGAAGTTCACCTCCTCTCTCCGACAAGACTTCAGCAACATCCTCTCTCACTGCTCCCCCTCTGTGATTCCTCCTTCCCTCTGAAAATAACTTCAAATAGCCCTTGCTTTGCCCCCTCTTCATCCCCTCCCCCTTCCAAGTGTTCCCACCAGTCTTGCTGTTTTCAACTACATTCTATCTCTGTCCCACCCACTCCCCTGACATCAGTCTGAAGAAAGGTCTCGACCTGAAACGTAACCCATTCCTTCTCTCCAGAGATGCTGCCTGTCCCGCTGAGTTATTCCAGCATTTTGTGTCTGCCTTCCAGTTCTTCACTCACATTGTTTTGGATCTTGTGAATATTCTGGTGCAGAAAGATTGTGGAGACTGAGTCATTGAATGTCTTCACATGTCAGTGGAATTTGTGGGAGCGATCAGGCATGCAGAATGGTGGGCAGCTAATTACATTATCTCTCGCCGTAGCCACCGTCAGTGCTTTCAAGTGTTAACGTTTTATCTTGTATGAGAATGATGCGCACACATTTAATTAAAAGTTGTCAGAGACAGACTTCAGAGAGAAAGTGATTTGGGAAGACAGACACAAAATGGTGGAGTAACTCAGTTGGTCAGGCGGTATGTCTGGAAAATACGGAATAGCGTAATTGAGTCATTATAGGTGAAATAATATATTCCCATGACAGCATAATTTGTTTTAATAAAAGCAAAAAATACTGGTGATTTTTTTTTTTATATTTCAAAATAGACTTTATTCAAGTAATAAATATTTACAATACATCAACCGTGCGAAAAATCCATCCGACATTTTCGGAGGCTATACAAATTCTTCCATGCAGTTTATATACATTTTTCAAATTTTACTAATTGATCCCCCACCCGTGCCACTCATGTGGCCCCCCGGCATGGGATACCTTCCCTTATTTTGAGGGGCGTCTCCACCATACTGTGCCCCCCCCATGTCCAGCAGCGGAAGGACCTTAGACTGTGGCCCTCCCCCACCGAGCCTTGGCGTTGGCTGCACCGAGCTTCAGTGCGTCCCCCAGCACGTACTCCTGCAGTCTGCAGTGGGCCAGTCGGCAACATTCCCCGACGGACATCTCGCTCTGCTGGGTGGTGAACAACGCTCGGGCAGACCACAGAGCGTCTTTCACCGAGTTGATGACCCTCCAGCAGCACTTGATGTCAGTCTCTGAATGTGTCCCTGGGAACAGTCCGTAAATCACAGAATCCTCTGTGACGGAGCTGTTTGGAATAAAGCGTTCCAGGGACCCTTGCATTTTCCTCCAGACTCTTTGGGCAAATCCACACTCTGCAAAGAGATGGGCAACCGTCTCCACTCCATAGCAGCCGTCCCGAGGGCAGCGTGCGCTGGTAGTGAGGTTCCGACGGTGCAGGAAGGATCTGACTGGGAGGGCTCCCCTCACCGCTAGCCAAGCCAGGTCTTGGTGCTTGTTGGTGAGTTCTGGCGATGAAGCATTTTGCCAGACAAGCTGGGCAGTCTGCTCAGGGAACCACGCCACCGGGTCGATCGAGTCCTTTCCCTGCAGTGCCTGCAGGACATTCTGTGCTGACCACTGCCCAATGGACATGTGGTCAAAGGTGTTGGTCCGGAAGAACCTTTCCACAGACGACAGATGGCGCGGCAGTGACCAGCTGACTGGCACATTGCGTGGCATCTGCGCCAGGCCCATCCTTCGCAACACCGGGGACAGGTAGTGACACTTGGTGCCCACGTGCCTTGGCTCTACACTCCGCCTGATGCAGCCACACACGAAGGTGGCCATCAGGATGAGGGCGACGTTGGGCACGCTTTCTCCCCCGTTGTCTGCTGACTTGTACATTGTGGCCCGTCGCACCCGGTCCATCCTCGACCCCCAGATGAACTGGAAGACGGCCCGGGTGATCCCTGTGGCGTAGGAAGGGGGGACAGGCCACACCTGTGCCAAGTACAGCAGGCCCGAGAGCACCTCACACCTGATGACCAAATTCTTTCCCGTTATGGAGAGGGAACGTTGCCTCCACAGCTCCAGCTTCTTCCCCACCCTGGCTATCCGCTCCAGCCAATTCCTGTTACACGCCTCAGCCCCCCCGAACTAGATCCCCAGCACCTTCAAGAAGTCAGGCTTGATGGTGAAGGGGACGGAAGATCTGTCGGGCCAGTTGCCAAAGAGCATGGCCTCGCTCTTCCTGCGGTTCACCCTGGCTCCCGTGGCCGACTCAAACTGGTCGCAGATACTAATCAATCTGCGGACCGACCCTGGATCCGAGCAGAAGACAGCGACATCGTCCATGTACAGGGAGGTCTTTACTTGAATGCCCCCACTGCCGGGCAGTGTCACTCCTCTAATGCTCGCATCCTTCCTGATGGATTCGGCAAAAGGTTCAATACAGCAGACAAACAAGACAGGAGAGAGAGGGCAACCCTGCCTGACTCCAGACCTTACAGGGAAACTGTCTGATTCCCACCCATTGATGTAGACTGCACTACGGATGTCGGTGTAGAGCAGATTGATCCAATTCCTGATTCCCTCCCCAAAACCCATTTTGGAGAGCACGTCCCTCATGTACGTGTGCGAAATCCTGTCAAAGGCCTTCTCCTGGTCCAAGCTGACTAGGCAGGCATCCACCCATCTGTCCTGCACGTAGGCGATGGTATCTCTCAGCAGCGCTAGGCTGTCTGAGATTTTCCTGCCAGGTACAGCACAAGTTTGGTCCGGGTGGATCACCTGTCCCAGAACAGACTTGACCCGGTTGGCGATGGCCTTAGACAGGATCTTGTAGTCTACATTCAAGAGCGTTATGGGTCTCCAATTCTTTATGTCCTTCATCTCCCCCTTCTGCTTGTAGATTAGGGTGATGTTGCCCTTCCTCATGGAGTCTGACATGCTACCAGCTAGAAGCATGTCGTTGTACACTTCTAGCAGGTCCGGGCCCATCCAGTCCCACAGAGCCGAATACAACTCGGCCGGTAAGCCATCGCTTCCGGGAGTTTTACTCGAGTCAAAGGAACGGATGGAGCCAGTCAGCTCCTCTAGGGTCAGTGGTTGGTCCAGACTCTCCCGCTTGCTGTCCTCCAAGACCTCCGTGATCGAGGACAGGAAGTTCTGGGAGGAGGTGCTGTCTATGGCCTTTTGGTCATACAAATCTGTGTAAAAGGATTTGCAGATCCTCAGCATGTCTGTGTGTGAGGATGCTATCGAGCCGTCCTCCTCCCTAAGGCTGTTCATCACAGAGCTCCCCCTGTGCACCTTATGGAAGAAGAAACGTGAGCACGTCTCATTCTGCTCCACATGGCGGACCCTGGATCGGAAGATGATCTTGGAGGATTCAGAGGTAAAGAGCCGAGCTTGCCGGTCCTTCACGTCTCTAAGTTCCTCCTTCACATCCACCCCTCTCGACTGCAGAAGGAGCAGTTGTTGCAAATCCGTCTGGAGTTGGCACAATTGCCTCTGACTCTGTCTTGCTCTCTGAAACCCTTTACTTATGAAGAACCTCTTAATGTTCTCCTTGGTTGCTTCCCACCAGAGTGTGGGGGAGTCAAAGAGGGGCTTCACCGTTCTCCAACATGCGTGGTCCCTCTTTAGCTCCTCGATGTTCTCTGTGGTCAACAGCTTCATGTTTAACTTCCACGTCCCCCTGCCTGCCTTCCGGTCCTCCTGTAGGTGACAGGAAGCCTGAAGGAGGCAGTGGTCGGAGAAGAACACCAGCGTGAGGTCAGTGTGTCTCACCGTGACGGCCTTCGTCGTGAAGACAAAGTCTATCCGAGATCGGGCTAAACCGTCCGATCTCGACCAGGTGAACCGTGGCTGGGACCCGCCTGCAGGGTCGCTGAAGGCATTGCGCAGCTTTGCATCTTTTACCATATCCCTCAGGAACTTGGACGTGCTGTCCAGTCTGCTGTCGGCACTGCCGGATCGTCCAGCCGCATCAATGATGCAGTTGAAGTCACCGGCCACAATGAGCTGCCGGGACGTGGCCAGCAGCACTGGGAGCTGCTGGAGAACGGCCAGCCGCTCGCTCTGCGTGGGTGAGGCATACACATTAATCAGCCGGAGCGGAGAGCCACGGTACATAACATCCACCACAAGGAGCCGCCCCCCAACCACCTCCCTAACCTCATTGATGGCGAAGTTCCCTCCCCGCAGCAAAATCCCCAGGCCGGAAGCACGACAGTCATTACCCCCCGACCACACCGACAGTCCGTGGGGCCACCATCGCGACCACCTCCGATAGCAGCGGAGGTGTGGCAGCCCGCACTCCTGAAGAAAAGTCACATCTGCCTTGACCTTGGCCAGGTACTGTAAGGCGTTCACACATCGCGCAGTGCTCTTTATACTGCGCACGTTTAAAGATGCCAGTTTGAGCTCCATTGTCTTTAGAGTCACTGACCGTTTTCGTGTCCCCTCATTCCCACCATTTCGGGGAATTGCCTCAGCTTTCCTGGGCTCAGGAATCCAGCGATGAGGTGGGTTTCTGGTGGCGCAACCAATGGTGTCGTTGAGGGGGGCCTTCTCGTTCCACCCCCTTTCGGGCCCACGGCTTCCTCCGTCTCCTGTAGCTGAGTCACGGTGGCTGGTTCACTGCTCCCGGTCGCCCGGAGCTGGGGCCCAACGGCCTTTGTGCTGCTCCCGGTCACCCGGAGCTGGGGCCCATTGGCCGCTGCAATGCTCCCGGTCGCCCGGAGCTGGGGCCCATCGGCCGTTGCGCTGCTCCCGGTTGCCCGGAGCTGGGGCCCATTGGCCGCTGTGATGATCCCTGTCTCCAGGGGCTGGAGCCCCTCGACCGTTTCACTGCTCCCGATGTCCTGGGCCTGGGGCCCCTCGACCGCTGCACTGCTCCTGGTGTCCTGGGGTTGGGGCCCTTCCGCCGCTTCTCTGTTCTCGGTCTCCTGGGGCCGGGTCGTGATCGTCGTGGCCTCTCTCTTCTCTTCCCCCGTTTTCCTCCTCTGTCTCCCTCGTTGGGACTTCCCGGTCGCCTCATCCTCCGATGAAGAGGAGAGATTGCTGCCTTCTGTAATAGAAAGACATCTTTTTATTTGTTTGCTTTTAGACTTACCAGTCCTTTGCGGCCTCAGCTCCTTGGGCTGAACCTTCGGCTTCTTATACGACACTGTAGTCCACTTCTCCTTCTGTTCCTCCTCCTCCATTGACTCTCCCTCCTGGGCAAGATGCTGGGCGTCTCCTTCTGGCACTTGGGGCTTCAAGGTGGTTGGGCTGTCCTCATCTGCGTTTCCTTTCTCTGCTGGGGTCTTGGTAGTGGTGGGGGGTGCTTCGCCCACCTTGGGGGTGCTGGCAGCAGCCCCTCTTGTCGCCTGTGCATAAGTGCAGGCTCTTTTAGGGCAAGCCCTGTAAAGGTGGCCTGCCTCCCCGCACAGGTTGCAGTTCTTACTGGCCTGACAGTCCTTTGTCTCGTGGCCCTCTGTCTTGCAGTTTTTGCATACAACTGCTGTGCATTGGGCCATCACATGCCCAGGCTTGTTACATTTCCTGCACAGCCTGGGTTGCCCTACGTAGCTGAGGTAGCCTCGGTTTCCTCCAATCGCGAAAACCGAGGGGGGGTGGACAATTTCTCCGTCTTTGTCCACCCTCAGCTTCACCTTAATTTGCCTCTTGCTTGTCCAAATTCCATGCATGTCCTTCACGTCCACACAGTTCCCTGTTCCCTCAACGTAGCGAGCAAGGAACGTGAGGACATCGATTACCGGCACATGTGGGTTGAACATATGCATGGTGATCAACCTTTCCTTCTGGGTGGGGAGGGTGAAGAGCGGCTGCACTTTGAGCAGCGACAGCGGAGCTTCATTCCCCCTCTCCCGAAAGTCCTCCATCACCTTCTGCCATCCCGTCGGATACTTGAAGGTAACGTCAAAATATCCGTTACCCGGGAAATCCTGGAGGCAGTAGATGTCCTTAGCCTCAAATTTGAGGGCCCCTAGCAGGACCTTCTTGACGAACAGGTCTCTTGAAAAGAGGGTCCCCTCGCTGATGTCCTTCACGCTTATTCTCAGGGTATTGCGAATACCCTGTACTCCTGCTCCTGCTGACATAGTGGCTAAAGGTGTTAGGTTGGTTACCCAACCAGCATGGATCCACCTCTAAGCCTGCAGCCACAACTCCTCGTCTCCAAGTTCGCTCCGCAATCCACGGCCCTTGTCCCCAAGGGACCGCCAGAACCGTTCTAAAAAGAACAGATAGTCTCTTTCACTCCTTCAAGTGTAAGAACAGATACTACACTTGATCTTAGCCAAAAGGCGTGATACACTTTTACCAAGTCAATTAACCTACAAACTTGTACGCCTTTGGAGTGTGGGGGGAAACCGAAGAACTTGGAGAAAACCCACACGGTCATGGGGAGAACGTACAAACTTTGTGCAAACTACACCTGTAGTCGGGATCGAACCCTGGTCCCCAGCACTGCAAGCGCTGTAAGGCAGCAACTCTACCACTGTGCCACTATACCACCAAAAGGCGTGATACTTTTTTTTAAATTTCAAAATAGACTTTATTCAAGTAATAAATATTTACAATACATCAACCGTGCGAAAAATCCATCCGACATTTTCGGAGGCTATACAAATTCTTCCATGCAGTCTATATACATTTTTCAAATTTTACTAATTAATCCCCCACCCGTGCCACTCATGTGGCCCCCCGGCATGGGATACCTTCCCTTATTTTGAGGGGCGTCTCCACCATACAGTGCCCCCATGTCCAGCAGCGGAAGGACCTTAGACTGTGGCCCTCCCCCACCGAGCCTTGGCGTTGGCTGCACCGAGCTTCAGTGCGTCCCTTAGTACGTACTCCTGCAGTCTGCAGTGGGCCAGTCGGCAACATTCCCCGACGGACATCTCGCTCTGCTGGGTGGTGAACAAAGCTCGGGCAGACCAGAGAGCGTCTTTCACCGAGTTGATAACCTTCCAGCAGCACTTGATGTCAGTCTCTGAATGTGTCCCTGGGAACAGTCCGTAAATCACAGAGTCCTCTGTGACAGAGCTGTTTGGAATAAAGCGTACCAGGGACCCTTGCATTTTTCTCCAGACTCTTTGGGCAAATCCACACTCTGCAAAGAGGTGGGCGACCGTCTCCACTCCATAGCAGCCGTCCCGAGGGCAGCGTGCGCTGGTAGTGAGGTTCCGATGGTGCAGGAAGGATCTGACTGGGAGGGCTCCCCTCACCGCCAGCCAAGCCAGGTCTTGGTGCTTGTTGGTGAGTTCTGGCGATGAGGCATTTTGCCAGACAAGCTGGGCAGTCTGCTCAGGGAACCACGCCACCGGGTCCATCGAGTCCTTTCCCTGCAGTACCTGCAGGACATTCTGTGCTGACCACTGCCCAATGGACATGTGGTCAAAGGTGTTGGTCCGGAAGAACCTTTCCACAGACGACAGATGGGGCGGCAGTGACCAGCTGACTGGCACATTGCGTGGCATCTGCGCCAGGCCCATCCTTCGCAACACCGGGGACAGGTAGAACCTCAGCAGGTAGTGACACTTGGTGCCCACGTGCCTTGGCTCTACACTCCGCCTGATGCAGCCACACACGAAGGTGGCCATCAGGATGAGGGCGACGTTGGGCACGCTTTTACCCCCGTTGTCTGCCGACTTGTACATTGTGGCCCGTCGCACCCGGTCCATCCTCGACCCCCAGATGAACTGGAAGACGGCCCGGGTGATCCCTGTGGCGTAGGAAGGAGGGACAGGCCACACCTGTGCCAAGTACAGCAGGCCCGAGAGCACCTCACACCTGATGACCAAATTCTTTCCCGTTATGGAGAGGGAGCGTTGCCTCCACAGCTCCAGCTTCTTCCCCACCCTGGCTATCCGCTCCAGCCAATTCTTGTTACACGCCTCAGCCCCCCCGAACCAGATCCCCAGCACCTTCAAGAAGTCAGGCTTGATGGTGAAGGGGACGGAAGATCTGTCGGGCCAGTTGCCAAAGAGCATGGCCTCGCTCTTCCTGCGGTTCACCCTGGCTCCCGTGGCCGACTCAAACTGGTCGCAGATACTAATCAATCTGCGGACCGACCCTGGATCCGAGCAGAAGACAGCGACATCGTCCATGTACAGGGAGGTCTTTACTTGAATGCCCCCACTGCCGGGCAGTGTCACTCCTCTAATGCTCGCATCCTTCCTGATGGATTCGGCAAAAGGTTCAATACAGCAGACAAACAAGAGAGGAGAGAGAGGGCAACCCTGCCTGACTCCAGACCTTACAGGGAAACTGTCTGATTCCCACCCATTTATGTGGACTGCACTACGGATGTCGGTGTAGAGCAGATTGATCCAATTCCTGATTCCCTCCCCAAAACCCATTTTGGAGAGCACGTCCCTCATGTACGTGTGCGAAATCCTGTCAAAGGCCTTCTCCTGGTCCAAGCTGACTAGGCAGGCATCCACCCGTCTGTCCTGCACGTAGGCGATGGTATCTCTCAGCAGCACTAGGCTGTCTGAGATTTTCCTGCCAGGTACAGCACAAGTTTGGTCCGGGTGGATCACCTGTCCCAGAGCAGACTTGACCCGGTTGGCGATGGCCTTAGACAGGATCTTGTAGTCTACATTCAAGAGCGTTATGGGTCTCCAATTCCTTATGTCCTTCATCTCCCCCTTCTGCTTGTAGATTAGGGTGATGTTGCCCTTCCTCATGGAGTCTGACATGCTACCAGCTAGAAGCATGTCGTTGTACACTTCTAGCAGGTCCGGGCCCATCAAGTCCCACAGAGCCGAATACAACTCGGCCGGTAAGCCATCGCTTCCGGGAGTTTTACCCGAGTCAAAGGAACGGATGGAGCCAGTCAGCTCCTCTAGGGTCAGTGGTTGGTCCAGACTCTCCCGCTTGCTGTCCTCCAAGACCTCCGTGATCGAGGACAGGAAGTTCTGGGAGGAGGTGCTGTCTATGGCCTTTTGGTCATACAAATCTGTGTAAAAGGATTTGCAGATCCTCAGCATGTCTGTGTGTGAGGATGCTATCGAGCCGTCCTCCTCCCTAAGGCTGTTCATCACAGAGCTCCCCCTGTGAACCTTATGGAAGAAGAAACGTGAGCACGTCTCCTCCTGCTCCACATGGCGGACCCTGGATCGGAAGATGATCTTGGAGGATTCAGAGGTAAAGAGCCGAGCTTGCCGGTCCTTCACGTCTCTAAGTTCCTCCTTCACATCCACCCCTCTCGACTGCAGAAGGAGCAGTTGTTGCAAATCTGTCTGGAGTTGGCACAATTCCCTCTGACTCTGTCTTGCTCTCTGAACCCCTTTACTTATGAAGAACCTCTTAATGTTCTCCTTGGTTGCTTCCCACCAGAGTGTGGGGGAGTCAAAGAGGGGCTTCACCGTTCTCCAACATGCGTAGTCCCTCTTTAGCTCCTCGATGTTCTCTGGGGTCAACAGCTTCATGTTTAGCTTCCACGTCCCTCTGCCTGCCTTCCGGTCCTCCTGTAGGTGACAGGAAGCCTGAAGGAGGCAGTGGTCGGAGAAGAACACCGGCGTGAGGTCAGTGTGTCTCACCGTGACGGCCTTCGTCGTGAAGACAAAGTCTATCCGAGAATGGGCTAAACCGTCCGATCTCGACCAGGTGAACCGTGGCTGGGACCCGCCTGCAGGGTCGCTGAAGGCATCGCGCAGCTTTGCATCTTTTACCATATCCCTCAGGAACTTGGACGTGCTGTCCAGTCTGCTGTCGGCACTGCCGGATCGTCCAGCCGCATCAATGATGCAGTTGAAGTCACCGGCCAGAACGAGCTGCCGGGACGTGGCCAGCACTGGGAGCTGCTGGAGAACGGCCAGCCTCTCGCTCTGCGTGGGTGAGGCACACACATTAATCAGCCGGAGCGGAGAGCCACGGTACATAACATCCACCACAAGGAGCCTCCCCCCAACCACCTCCCTAACCTCATTGATGGCGAAGTTCCCTCCCCGCAGCAAAATCCCCAGGCCGGAAGCACGACAGTCATTGCCCCCCGACCACACCGACAGTCCGTGGGGCCACCATCGCGACCACCTCCGATAGCAGCGGAGGTGTGGCAGCCCGCACTCCTGAAGAAAAGTCACATCTGCCTTGACCTTGGCCAGGTACTGTAAGGCGTTCACACATCGCGCAGTGCTCTTTATACTGCACACGTTTAAAGATGCCAGTTTGAGCTCCATTGTCTTTAGAGTCACTGACCGTTTTCGTGTCCCCTCATTCCCACCGTTTCGGTGAATTGCCTCAGCTTTCCTGGGCTCAGGAATCCAGTGATGAGGTGGGTTTCTGGTGGCGCAACTAGTGGTGTCGTTGAGGGGGGCCTTCTCGTTCCACCCCCTTTCGGGCACACGGCTTCCTCCGTCTCCTGTAGCTGGGTCACGGTGGCTGGTTCACTGCTCCCGGTCGCCCGGAGCTGGGGCCCAACGGCCTTTGTGCTGCTCCCGGTCACCCGGAGCTGGGGCCCATTGGCCGCTGCAATGCTCCCGGTCGCCCGGAGCTGGGGCCCATCGGCCGTTGCGCTGCTCCCGGTTGCCCGGAGCTGGGGCCCATTTGCTGCTGTGATGATGATCCCTGTCTCCAGGGGCTGGAGCCCCTCGACCGTTGCACTGCTCCCGATGTCCTGGGCCTGGGGCCCCTCGACCGCTGCACTGCTCCTGGTGTCCTGGGGTTGGGGCCCTTCCGCCGCTTCTCTGTTCTCGGTCTCCTGGGGCCGGGTCGTGATCGTCGTGGCCTCTCTCTTCTCTTCCCCTGTTTTCCTCCTCTGTCTCCCTCGCTGGGACTTCCCGGTCACCAAAAGGCGTGATACTCAGCTGATGAAATTGCTGTAGAGACTCATACAGTGTAGAAACAGACAGTTCGCCCCAACTTGCCCATTCCTCTTCACCTTTAACTCCACGTGGGGGAACATTTAGGCCTTCATGTCATTTAGTTTACAGTTCAGTTTAATTTTGAGATACAGCGCAGAAACAGTCTCTTCGGCCCACCGAGTCTGCACTGACCAGCGATCAGCCATATCTATCCTGCACACCAGCAGCAGGGTCTAGGGCCAGAGGGCACAGCCACCGAATAAAAGAACCAGCGATCCCCACCCATTAACACTTCCCTACACACTCTGGGGGCAATTTTACATTTTTATCAAAGCCAATTAACAGACAAACCTGTACGTCTTTGGAGTGTGGAAGGAAACCGGAGAAAACCCACGCAGGTCACAGGGAGAATGCACAAACTCCATGCAGACATGCACCAGTAGTCAGGATCAAACCAGGGTCTCTGGCGCTGGAAGACAGCAACTCTACTGCTGCACCACCATGCTGCCCTATTGTTGAAAAACAGCACCAGGGACAGCTGTGCTGGGAGATATCTAAGATTTTTGCATGGGTGTCTAATTTGAACCTGCAGTCTATTGATTTTGGGTTGAGATCACAGTTCACTGAAGCTAAAACTGACACCCAACATCCCTGGCAAAAGAAGTACCTACTCCATAGTGGTTTTCTCAACTGATACATACATTAGTTCTCTCATATTTTCTCCCCTACCATTCAGCTCGCTTTGCAAACAAAGAATCACATATATTATTGAAATACTGATTGAATTTGAGACCGTTTATTTATTTCACAATGAAATAATGATATTGAGTTTATCTTTATTGTATATCGCTGTAACCTCGGACAGGAATTCAATTCTGAGAGAAGATATTGAAGTATTCCAAATGCTTCCTTCCTTTGAAATCTAAGCCACTTTGACGCTCGACAATTCCAGACTAAAAGCTATTTCATTTTCACACTAACAATCTGACAGTGAAATTCTATTTGTGTGCATGGGAAAAAGAGTCCTGATTCCCCTTGCTTTATGGCCACAATTACCTTTGAGTTGAATGGTAAGTTTTGTGAATATGAGAAAGATTTTTTTTCCTTTTATTTGATTTTTTTTACATATGTATCTGACACCTCTCGATATTTAGCAGGCATTTCGATAGGCATGTGGATATGCAAGGAATGGAGGGATACTCATTATGTGCAGGCAAGTAAGAGTTGGTCTTGGTAACATGTTCAGTACAGATAGTATGACTCGAAGGGCTTATTCATGTGCTGTACAGTACAGGTTTATGTTTTATAATTTTTCTTTTCAAATTCAAACTTTTGTCATAATTTACAAATGAGAATATATTGGACCTTTCTGCTGGATCCTGTTAGTGGTTCTGTGGGTAGTACGGTGGCACAGCGGTAGATTTGCTGCCGATACTTGTTCCGATACCCGAGATACTGGACGTTAGAGACCCGGTTTCGATACTCACCGAGAGCTTTGGTTTCCTCCCACAGTCCGAGATGTACAGGCTTGTAAGTTAATTGGCTTCAGTAAAATTGTAAATTGTCCCTTGATTGGGTGTAGGATAGCGTTAGTGTGTGGGGTTCGCTGGTCGAGGCCGACTTGATGGGCTGAAGGGCCTGTTCTGCACAGTATCTCCAAACTAAACTAAACTTAAACATAGGTTTTATTTCCGATGCCAAACACGACAGAATTTACGATAAAATCTTGTTCGTTGTTTGATCTCAGTACCAGTAGCTGTGAGAGAGAGGGTAAATCAGAGTATTGATCACTGGCCAATGAACATTCTGCCAAATGAGAAAATGATTGAACTATGTTGAGATGCCGCTCTGAGTAATTTAAAGAACTGACAGAGGTGAGTATGGTCATCATTTAAAAATGATGTGGAATGAGAAGCGATGACTATCTGTGGAGCTGAACTCGAGCAGCGGGATAAATCTTGTACAGTCAGAGAGACAATGAGAATATTCAAAAACAATTGATTCAGCAAGCAAATTACTGGGTATCAAAACGCTGGAGGTCTAGGGTGCTGACCACGGGTGCTGTCTGTACGGAGTTTGCACGTTCTCCCTGTGACCGCGTGGGTTTTCTCCTGGCGCTCCGGTTTCCTCCCACACTCCAAGGTCGTATACAAGGTCGTGTATTAAATATATATATATATATATATTTAATACAGAGTAATTTGGGAGTAAGATATGTCAGTGGAGATTGGCCCCATGGTTTGCTCAGCCTGCAACATGTGGGAGATCAGGGATATGGCCGGTGTCCCTGGTGAATACATTTGCAGGAAGTGTGTCCTGCTGCAGCTCCTGGAAGACCGCATTGAATGATTGGAACTGCGGCTGGATTCATACTGGAGCATCCACGATGCAGAGAAAGTCGTGGATAGCACGTACAGTGAGTTGGTCACACCACAGGGAAAAGGTAAGAGGACAGAAAGGGAGCGGGTGGCCAATAGCCAGCAAAGCAGTAGGCAGGTAGTGCAGGAGTCTACTGCAGTCATCTCCCTCCTAAACAAGTATACCATTTTGGATACTGTTGAGGGAGATGGCTCATCAGGGGAATGCAGCAGCAGCCAGGTTCATGGCACCATGGGTGACTCTACAGCACATGAGGGGGGAAAAAAGAGGGGAAGGGCAATAGTAATAGGGGATTCAATTGTCAGGGGAATAGATAGGTGTTTCTGCGGCCACAAACGAGACTCCAGGATGGTATGTTGCCTCCCTGGTGCAAGGGTCAGGGATGTCACTGAACGGCTGCAGAACATTCTGGAGGGGGGAGGATGAACAGCCACTGGTCGTGGTGCATATTGGCACCAACGATATAGGTTAAAAAAAGGGATGAGGTCCTACAAGGTGAATTTAGGGAGCTAGGAGATAAACTTAAAAGTAGGACCTCAAAGGTAATAATCTCTGGATTATTACCAGTACCATGGGCCAGTCAGAGTATAAATAGGAGGATATTGCAGATGAATAATGGTGCAAGGGGGAGGGATTCAATTTTTTAGGGCACTGGAACCATTTCTGGGGGAGGTGGGACCAGTACAAACAGGACGGTCTGCACCTGGGCTGGAATGGAACCAATGTCCTTGGGGGAGTGTTTGCTAGTGCTGTCGGGGAGCATTTAAACTAATGTGGCAGGGGGATGGGTACAAGAACAGAGAGGCAGGTGGGTGTAAAACGAGGGTAGAAGCAATAGGGATCAAGGTGAAAAGTAAAAGTGACAGGCAGACAAAACCAGGGCAAAAATCAAAAAGGGCCACCTCAACATAATTGTATAAGGGGTAAGAGCGTTGTAATACAAGCCTGAAGGCCTTGTGTCTCAATGCAAGGAGCAGTCGCAATAAGGTGGATGAGTTGAACGTGCAGATAGCTATTAATGATTATGATATAGTTGGGATCACGGAGACATGGCTCCAGGGTGACCAAGGCTGGGAGCTGAACATCCAGGGATATTCAATATTCAGGAGGGATGGAGAGAAAGGAAAAGGAGGTGGGGTAGCGTTGCTGGTTAGTGAAGAGATTAATGCAATGGAAAGGAAGGACATTAGCTTGGAGGATGTGGAATCGGTATGGGTAGAGCTGCGAAACACTAAGGGGCAGAAAACTCTGGTGGGTGTTGTGTACAGGCCACCTAACAGTAATAGTGAAGTTGGGGATGGTGTCAAACAGGAAATTAGAAATGCATGCGACAAAGGCAAAACAGTTATAATGGGTGACTTCAATCTACATATAGATTGGGTGAATCAAATTGGCAGGGGCGCTGAGGAAGAGGATTTTTTGGAATGTATCCGAGATAGTTATCTAAATCAACATGTAGAGGAACCAATGAGAGAGCAGGCTATTTTAGACTGGGTATTGACTAATGAGGAAGGGTTAGTTAGCAGTCTTGTTGTGCGTACCCCCCTGGGCAAGAGTGACAATAATATGGTCGAGTTCTTCATTAGGATGGAGAGTGACATTGTTAATTCAGAAACAATGGTTCTGAACTTAAAGAAAGGTAACTTTGAGGGTGTGAGACGTGAATTGGCCAAGATTGACTGGCAATCAATTCTAAAAGGGTTGGCGGTGGATACGCAATGGAAGACATTAAGAGACTGCATGGATGAACTACAAAAATTGTTCATCCCAGTTTGGCAAAAGAATAAATCAGGGAAGGTAGTGCATCCGTGGATTACAAGGGAAATCAGGGATAGTATCAAAGCAAAGGATGATGCGTACAAAGTAGCCAGAAAAAGCAGCATACCAGAGGACTGGGAGAAATTCAGAGACCAGCAGAGGAGGACAAAGGGCTTAATTAGGTAAGGAAAAATAGATTATGAAAGAAAACTGGCAGGAAACATAAAAACTGACTGCAAAGGTTTTTATAGATATGTGAAGAGAAAGAGATTAGTTAAAACAAATGTAGGTCCCTTGCAGTCAGAAACAGGTGAGTTGATCATAGGGAACAAGGATATGGCGGACCAATTGAATAACTACTTTGGTTCCGTCTTCACTAAGGAAGACATAAATAATCTGCTGGAAATAGCAGGGGACCGCGGGTCAAAGGAGGAATTGAGTGAAATCCAGGTTAGTCGGGAAGTGGTATTGGGTAAATTGAATGGATTAAAGGCCGATAAATCCCCAGGGCCAGACAGGCTGCATCCCAGAGTACTTAAGGAAGTAGCTCCGGAAATAGTGGATGCATTAGTGATAATCTTTCAAAACTCTTTAGATTCTGGAGTAGTTCCTGACGATTGGCGGGTAGCAAACGTAACCCCTCTTTTTAAGAAGGGAGGGAGAGAGAAAACGGGGAATTACAGACCAGTTAGTCTAACATCGGTAGTGGGGAAACTGCTAGAGTCAGTTATTAAAGATGGGATAGCAGCACATTTGGAAAGTGGTGAAATCATTGGACAAAGTCAGCATGGATTTACGAAAGGTAAATCATGTCTGACGAATCTTGTGGAATTTTTCGAGGATGTAACTAGTAGTGTGGATGGGGAGAACCAGTGGATGTGGTGTATCAGGACTTCCAGAAGGCTTTCGACAAGGTCCCACATAAGAGATTAGTATACAAACTTAAAGCATATGGCATTGGGGGTTCAGTATTGATGTGGATAGAGAACTGACTGGCAAAAAGGAAGCAAAGAGTAGGAGTTAACGGGTCGTTTTCACAATGGCAGGCAGTGACTAGTGGGGTACCGCAAGGCTCAGTGCTGGGACCCCAGCTATTTACAATATACATTAATGATCTGGATCAGGGAATTGAAGGCAATATCTCCAAGTTTGCGGATGACACTAAGCTGGGGGGCAGTGTTAGCTGTGAGGAGGATGCTAGGAGACTGCAAGGTGACTTGGATAGGCTGGGTGAGTGGGCAAATGTTTGGCAGATGCAGTATAATGTGGATAAATGTGAGGTTATCCACTTTGGTGGCAAAAACAGGAAAGCAGACTATTATCTAAATGGTGGCCGATTAGGAAAAGGGGAGATGCAGCGCGACCTGGGTGTCATGGTACACCAGTCATTGAAAGTAAGCATGCAGGGGCAGCAGGCAGTGAAGAAAGCGAATGGTATGTTAGCTTTCATAGCAAAAGGATTTGAGTATAGGAGCAGGGAGGTTCTACTTCAGTTGTATAGGATCTTGGTGAGACCACACCTGGAGTATTGCGTACAGTTCTGGTCTCCAAATCTGAGGAAGAACATTATTGCCATAGAGGGAGTGCAGAGAAGGTTCACCAGATTGATTCCATATAACCATATAACAATTACAGCACGGTAACAGGCCATCTCGGCCCTTCAAGTCCATGCCGAACAACTTTTTTCCTTTAGTCCCACCTGCCTGCACTCATACCATAACCCTCCATACCCTTCTCATCCATATGCCTATCCAATTTATTTTTAAATGATACCAACGAACCTGCCGCCACCACTTCCACTGGAAGCTCATTCCACACCGCTACCACTCTCTGAGTAAAGAAGTTCCCCCTCATGTTACCCCTAAACCTCTGTCCCTTAATTCTAAAGTCATGTCCTCTTGTTTGAACCTTCCCTATTCTCATAGGGAAAAGCTTGTCCACATCAACTCTGTCTATCCCTCTCATCATTTTAAAGACCTCTATCAAGTCCCCCCTTAACCTTCTGCGCTCCAGAGAATAAAGACCTAACTTATTCAAACTATCTCTGTAACTTAGCTGTTGAAACCCAGGCAACATTCTAGTAAATCTCCTCTGTACCCTCTCTATTTTGTTGACATCCTTCCTATAATTGGGCGACCAAAATTGTACACCATACTCCAGATTTGGTCTCACCAATGCCTTGTACAATTTTAACATTACATCCCAGCTTCTATACTCAATGCTCTGATTTATAAAGGCTAGCATACCAAAAGCTTTCTTTACCACCCTATCTATATGAGATTCCACCTTCAAGGAACTATGCACGGTTATTCCCAGATCCCTCTGTTCAACTGTATTCTTCAATTCCCTACCGTTTACCATGTACGTCCTATTTTGATTTGTCCTGCCAAGATGTAGCACCTCACATTTATCAGCATTAAACTCCATCTGCCATCTTTCAGCCCATTTTTCCAACTGGCCTAAATCACTCTGTAGACTTTGGAAATCCTCTTCATTATCCACAACACCCCCTATCTTGGTATCATCTGCATACTTACTAATCCAATTTACCACCCCTTCATCCAGATCATTGATGTACATGACAAACAACAAAGGACCCAACACAGATCCCTGAGGCACCCCACTAGTTACCTGCCTCCAACCCGACAAACAGCCATCCACCATTACCCTCTGGCTTCTCCCATTCAGCCACTGTTGAATCCATCTTGCTATTCCTGCATTTATACCCAACAGTTGAACCTTCTTAACCAACCTTCCATGAGGAACCTTGTCAAAGGCCTTACTGAAGTCCATAAAGACAACATCCACTGCTTTACCCTCGTCAATTTCCCTAGTAACCTCTTCAAAACATTCAAGAAGATTAGTGAAACATGACCTTCCAGGCATAAATCCATGTTGACTGTTCCTAATTAGACCCTCTTTATCCAGATACTTATATATATTATCTCTAAGTATCTTTTCCATTAATTTGCCCACCACTACAGTCAAACTAACCGGTCTATAATTGCTAGGTTTACTTTTAGAACCCTGTAAATAGGCAATTTACAAACTCTGAAAGTGTTCAACACATTTTAATGATAGCACAAGGTATTACATACATCCTCAAATACTGGCTACATTCTTCTAGTGAACCGTATCCAGGAAGGGGAAGGCATTATGATTGATGTTAACTAGGCGGGGTTAATGGTACTGAGGTAACTATGTTATTGGTTGCATGCAAAACCATCTACATCCTTCCCCTTAGAAAATTTAAAAGAAACAGACCGTTGTCACTACAACAGAATTAAACAGAATTAAACAGAATCGCCATAACGAACAGGTGGCTTGCTGATCCGGCCCGAGCGCGTACGGATGCCTCCCCCTTCCCCCGGAGGAGCAGAAAAAACAGGGGGATCCGAGACAGCAGGGGAACCAGGGAAGGGCGGTGGGGTTGGAGGAACAGGAGAGGGAGAACCGCGACCGCCAACAGGTGACCCGCGCAGAGGGGAACCGGGCGCTCGATATGGGGACCGAGGCATGCAGGGAACGCTGGCTGGGACAGGAGCCGGCTGCTGGTATGAGAGCGGCGGGGCATAGGGGCCCGGGGCCTGCGGCTTCGGCTCATTAACCGCAAGCAGGTGTTGTCGGCTTCTACGGTAGATGGTTCCCTCATAGTCGACCAGATACGAACGAGGTGAGTCGGCCACCCCAACCACAGTAGCCAGACGGGAGTGACCACTGGCAGTTTGCAATCGAACAACCTGTCCAGGCAACAGATTTACAGTCGAAACCGACCACCAGCCACTAGTGACAATCCTGAACAAGCCGATTCATGCTGCCCCTGCCAGGCTGCAGCGTATGATGCTGCAGCTCCAGCGCTTTGATTTCGACATCTTCGAGTGGCGTGGTAACCACTACCTTGTCCTGGTCGACTCGTACTCAAACTGGTTCGAGGTGGATTTGCTGACATCCCTCACGTCGGAGATGGTGATCCGGAAGCTGCGGAAACACTTCTCCACGTTTGGGTCCCCTGTCAGGCTGCAGACTGACAATGGCAGGCAGTTTACCAGGATGTAGATGGTTTTGAGGGAGTCAGGATCATTGCGGTGAGCGACGTTGACAAAGTGGGTGAAATCAATTTCAAACGTAGCCCAGCGCTCAGAAATATCAGCATCAAAGACAAGCTGCGCGGGCTTTCTGCACGAGGATGCCATGGTCAGAGCGATAAAGCACAAAAGGCACAAATCAAATAAAAGAAATAAAACCCGATGGACACGTAGGCGCAAGTATCCCACTTCTGACACCATGTAAATAGGCAATTTACAAACTCTGAAAGTGTTCAACACATTTTAATGATAGCACAAGGTATTACATACATCCTCAAATACTGGCTACATTCTTCTAGTGAACCGTATCCAGGAAGGGGAAGGCGTTATGATTGATGTTAACTAGGCGGGGTTAATGGTACTGAGGTAACTATGTTATTGGTTGCATGCAAAACCATCTACAAACCCTTTTTAAACAATGGAACAACATGCGCAGTACGCCAATCCTCGGGGACTATTCCCGTTTCTAATGACATTTGAAATATTTCTATCATAGCCCCGGCTATTTCTACACTAACTTCACTCAATGTCCTAGGGAATATCCTGTCAGGACCTGGAGACTTATCCACTTTTATATTTTTCAAAAGTGTCAGTACTTCTTTTACTTTGAAACTCATAGTATCCATAGCTACTCTACTAGTTTCCCTTACCTCACATAATTCAAAATCCTTCTCCTTGGTGAATACCAAAGAAAAGAAATTGTTCAATATCTCCCCCATCTCTTTTGGCTCTGCAGATAGCTGCCCACTCGGTCTCTCCAATGGACCAATTTTATCCCTTGTTATCCTTTTGCTATTAATATAGCTGTAGAAACCCTTAGGATTTACTTTCACCTTACTTGCCAAAGCAACCTCATATCTTCTTTTAGCTTTTCTAATTTCTTTCTTAAGGTTCTTGTTACATTCCTTATACTCCTCAAGCACCTAATTTACTTCATGCTGCCTATAATTATTGTAGATCTCCCTCTTTTTCCAAACAAGATGTCCAATTTCCCTTGAAAACCAGGGCTCTTTCCAATTTTTACTGGTTCCTTTCAACCGAACAGGAACATAAAGATTCATTACTCTTAAAATTTCCCCTTCAAGTGTCCTCCATTTCTCCTCTACATCTTTCCCATAAAACAAAATGTCCCAGTTCACTCCTTTTAAATCATCTTGCATCTCGTTAAAGTTAGCCTTTCTCCAATCAAAAATCTCAACCCTAGGCCCAGTTCTGTCCTTCTCCATAATTATATTGAAACTAATGGTATTGCGATCACTGGACCCGAAGTGCTCCCCAACGCATACCTCCGCCACCTGTCCCGTCTCATTTCCTAACAGGAGGTCCAGCACTGCCCCTCCTCTAGTAGGCACCTCTATGTATTGCTGCAAAAAACTATCCTGCACACATTTTACAAAATCCAAACCTTCCAGCCCATTTACAGAATGTGTTTCCCAGTCTATGTGTGGAAAGTTGAAATCTCCCACAATCACTACCTTGTGCTTACTACTAATATCTGCTATCTCTTTACATATTTGCTCTTCCAATTCTCGTTCCCCATTGGCGGTCTATAATATACCCCTATAAGTGTTGCTACACCTTTCCCACTTCTCAGTTCCACCCAAATAGCCTCCCTAGATGAGCCCTCCAATCTATCCTGCCAAAGCACTGCTGTAATATCTTCCCTGACTAGCAATGCAACACCTCCACCTCTTGCCCCTCCAATTCTATCACACCTGAAGCAACAAAATCCTGGAATATTTAGTTTCCAATCACAGCCCTCCTGCAACCATTTTTCACTGATCGCCACAACATCATACTTCCAGGTGTCTATCCAGACTCTAAGCTTATCCACCTTTCTTACAATGCTCCTAGCATTAAAATATGCACATTTAAGAAACCCCCCCATCTCTTATTCTCTGTTTATTTCCTTTTTTTTCTTTCTCCTCTTGTGTCCGAGTGCTTCCCTTTTCTGCTTCCTGCCTCCCATTCTGTCTACTAGCTTTTGCTATTTGCATCCCTTCCCCGCCAGGATATTGGTCCCCCTCGGGTTCAAGTGCAACCCATCCTTTCTGTACAGGTCCCACCTACCCCAAAAGAAGTCCAAATGATCCAGAAACTTGAATCCCTGCCCTCTGTACCAGTCTTTCAGCCAAGCATTTATCCTCCACCTTGCTCCATTTCTACTCTCACTGTCACGTGGCACAGGCAGTAATCCTGAGATTGTTACCTTTTTGGTCCTTTTCCTCAACTCTCCTCCCAAGTCCTTAAATCCTCCCTTCAGGACCTCTTCCCTTTTTTTACCTATGTCATTGGTACCTATATGTACCACGACCTCAGGCTCCTCTCCCTCTGATTTGAGGATATCTTGGACACGTCTAGACACGTCCAAGACCTTGGCACCAGGGAAGCAGACCACCATCCTGGTCTCCCGACTGCGTCCACAGAATCGCCTATCCGACCCCCTAACAATAGAGTCCCCAATTACTATTGCCCTCTTTTTTTCCCTACCTTTCAGAGCAACAGGGCCGGTCTCTGTGCTGAAGGCCCGTCCGCTGTCGCTACCCCCGGGTAGGCTGTCACCCCCATCCATACTCAAACAGGAGTACTTATTTGCCAGGTGTACTGACATTGGAGTACTCACTCGTTCATGCCTCTGCCCCTTGCCCTTCCTTAGCGTGACACACATGTTTCTCTCCTGTGGTTTTGGAGTAACCACCTCCCTATAACTCTCCTCTATCACCTTTTCACTCTCCCTGACCAGGCAGAGGTCATCGAGCTGTTGCTCCAGGGTCCTAATACGGTCCCTTAGGAGCCCCATCTCTCTGCACCTGATGCAGATGTGGACGTCAAGAGGGCCATCCGACACCATGACCTCCCACATCTGACATGCTGTACAGTACACTGCTCTGGCTGACATCCTCTCGCCTTACCCTGGATCCGATACCAGTATAATATAATGGAAACTGCTGTGAGAAATCAGCAGGTATCTGACACAAACAGCTGCTCCCTCTTGACCTTTAACCTACACCTTTATTATACAAACCAAAAGCACTGTACCTTTACTAACCCCCTGTACCTTTACTAACCCCCTGTACCTTTACTAACCCCCTGTACCTTTACTAACCCCCTGTACCTTTACTAACCCACTGTACCTTAACCAGAAAGCAGAAATACTAACCAGAGGTTCCACCCAATCAGCTGCTTCCTCTAGTCTGCTTCCACCAATCAGTGGCTTCCACCAGAAACCTCCCTATTCAGTATGGAATGTTCCGGATTTATGCTCCTGACCCTCCTCCACTCGCACCAACGGTCCCGGGTCTCTGGGATTCCTGGGATGTCAGGACTGTCTTATGAAGAAAGGCTGGATAGACTCAGTTTATACTCTCTAGAAATTAGGAGATTGAGAGGGGATCTTATAGAAACTTACAAAATTCTTAAGGGGTTAGACAGGCTAGATGCAGGAAGATTGTTCCCGATGTTGGGGAGGTCCAGGACAAGGGGTCACAGCTTAAGGATAAGGGGTAAATCCTTTAGGACCGAGATGAGAAGGACTTTTTTCACACAGAGAGTGGTGGGTCCCTGGAACTCTCTGCCACAGAGAGTAATTGAGGCTAGTTCATTGGCTATATTTAAGGGGGAGTTAGATGTGGCCCTTGTGGCTAAGGGGATCAGAGGGTATGGAGAGAATGCAGGTACGGGATACTGAGTTGGATGATCAGCTATGATCATATTGAATGGCGGTGCAGGCTCGAAGGGCTGAATGGCCTACTCCTGCACCTAATTTCTATATTCTATGTTTCTATGTTTGTAAGTTAATTGGCTTCATTATAGATTTTTAAATTGTCCCGAGTGTGTACGATAGTGTCAGTGTGTGGTGATCGCTGGTCAGTAGGGATAGTGGGCCGAAGGGTCTGTTTCCGCGCTGTATCTCTAAACTAAACAAAACTAATAGCTCCCTATTCATGTTGGAGTAGCAATATCAAACACAATTTGGCACTTAATTATATGGAGAATAGCAAGGTAGTGACCAAAACCTGGGTAAAATAAGTACATTTAAAACAAACCTTAAAGGAATGAAGGTCGACAAAAAGGCTAGAGAAACTCAGCGGGTGAGGCAACATCTATGGAGCGAAGGAAAATGTGACATTTTGGGCGGAGACCCTTCTCCACAATGAAGATATGTGTTCAATTGGGAAGGGGTGAAGAAAATTTGCTGAGGAAGTTCCACTGCTATAATTGCAAACCTCTGCATGTTCATAAATGATAGGAGCAGAATTAGGATATTTGGTCCATCAAGTATACTCAATTATGGCTGATCTATCTCTCCCTCTCAACCCCATTCTCCTGCCTTCTTCCCATAACCCCTGATGTCTGTACTAATCAAGAATCTATCGATCTTTGCCATAATAATATCAATTGACTTGGCCTCCACAGCCTTCTGTGGCAATAATTTACACAGATTCACCATCCTCTGACTAAATAAATTCCTCCTCATCTCCTTCCTAAAGTTATGTCCTTTTATTCTGAGGCTATGCCTCTGGTCCTAGACATTCCCACTAGTGGAAACATCCTCTCCACATCCACACTATCCAAACCTTTCACTATTCGGTAAGGTTCAATGAAGCCCCACCTGTACCATGACGCTTTGGAATTGCAAGTGAAAAGTTGTATTGTTGTGGAACTGTAATGTTATCTTACTTTCCTCAACTATTAAAGCATCCAAAAACATATTACATTGCAGTTAAAAATGACTAAGCCCAAAACATTTCACTGATCTGTTATCCTTTCATTTTCTTGTCAGTGTTGAAACTTTTAATTTCTTACACTCTGAACATCTTGAGATAATCTTGATGTACATTTTGTTCTGCTGACACTTTCTTAATTTTAGAAGTCTGCGGATGTAGTCAAAAACCGGAATGGAATAAGGCCCTAAATCAGAATTGTTTTTGATATGTGTGTAATGTATGTGGGGATCGCTGATCGGTGCGGATTCAGGGGGACGAAGGGCCCGTTTCCACGCTGTATCTCTAAACTAAACTAAACTAAATCAAGACTTTGTGTCAATGGTTTTTCTTCAGAACTAGGAGAAGTTGGAGCGTTACAGTAACGGGGAAGGGGTAGAGATCAAAAGGGACTCTGTTGCAAATGGTAGTGGCATCTGCCAGTTGCGACAGGGCCTATTTAATGGCCCTGATTTGCCTGGGGCAGATTTACAGTAGATAGAAGGTGTTGGGTGATGAACAAGGAAAGAAAACAAAGCTTTGGAACTGTGAGATACAAAGCAAGACAGATGCTGGAAACCTGAAGCAAACAACGATGCTTGTAATATCCAGTAAGTCGAACAAAAATCAGTGGGCATAGAACATTTGTGTTTAGTTTGGTTAGAGATACAGCCTGGAAACAGACCCTTCAGCCCACCGAGTCCGCACCGACCAGTGATGCTCGCAAATTAACACTACCCTACACATACTAGGGACAACTTTACATTGAAACCAAGCCAATTAACCTACAAACCTGTTCGTCTTTGGACGGTGGGAGGAAAACAAAAACCCACACAGGTCACGGGGAAAACGTACAAACTCCATACAGACAAGCACCCGTAGTCGGGATTGAAGCCGGGTCTCTGGAGCTGTAAGGCAGTAGCTCTACCGGTACACCACCGTGCCGCCCTTAAGTCAGACAAGTCAGACAAAAATCAGTGGGCAGAAAAAAATGTATATTCATATTATGGATTGACGAACCTTCATCAGAATTGTTCCGTTTCTTTACAAACTAGAAAGGCGTGTTTTTTAGAGGTTGTTGACTTCAGTTTTGAATATCGAGGGTTGGAACCAGTCTTTTCTTCGAAAGATGTCGACCCGAAACGTCACCTATTCTTCCGCTGAGCTACTCCAGCTTTTTGTGTCTATTTTCGTGGTCACTGTAGGAGTACCATGCAGCATTTAAGCAACAGGCAATGGGAAATTCGAAAGTTAGCCTTGCAGGTTAAACGGATCTGTTTTACACTGCGTGGGAAGGAACTGCAGATGCTGGTTAAAACCGAAGATAGACACAAAAAGCTGGAGTAACTCCGCGGGCCAGGCAGCATCTCAGGAGAGAAAGAATGGGAGTCTGAGGAAAGGCCTCGACTCGAAACGTCAACCATTTTCCTTCTCTCCAGAAATGCTGCCTATCCCGCTGAGTTACTCCAGCTTATTGTGTCTATCTTTTGCTTTACAATGCGTGTTTGGATTCTTCAGGAGAACACAATGTTAAGAATTGTATGCAGTACACTAAATTGAAAGAAGTGCATGTGAATTTCTGCTTCATCTGGAAGCTGCCCACATTAAACCCTCTTTGGTTCCATCAAACTGTCATGCAGGAATTATATATCTTGACTCGGTGTTGGCTGCATCTGAATAAATTCTAAGTTGTCATGTTAGGTTAAATTTAGCAAAGAGTGGTTCAGGTGGTGATGATAGTAAATCACGACCTTTAGCGTAACATGCGGGAGTGCATGTTTATCCTAAGTGCTGAGTATAGGTGGATGTTTTCTGCTTTAAAATGCGGTAGCAGCAGTTTACTGGTTATGATTTATGGCTGTCTTTAATGATTGCATCTCTCGAGAACAGCCTTTGAAAACCCATGCTCGCATTTCTATCCATTTCAATGTTACAATGTTGAAATTTAAGATTTTTCTTTAACCTTAAATACAATTCTGCTAAATCAGCAAATGTCATTCAACTCCCCTTACAAAATGAACACAATGGGAACAAAAATAACAGTGGAAGAAAGGGTTTCTTACACAAACGCCTTTCACTGAATAAAACTGTTTTTCCAAATAACTAACTGTAGTTTAATTCTCTTGATATGAATCACTGATTGCCCATGAACACCACTAGAAAAGATGTTGAACAGAATAATTTTTTTACCTTAGATGGATACAAAAAGGTGGCGTCATTTTGGAGTTGGGGTCTCGACCCGAAACGTCACGCAATCCTTCTCTCCAGAGATGTTGCTTGTCCCGCTGAGCTACTCCAGCTTTTTGTGTCTATCTTCGGTTTATTATTATTATTATTATTATTAATGTTTAATTTTTAGTGTTTTCTGTCATTCGTAACTGTCACTGTATGTCATGTTGTTACTTGTGGGCAGAGCACCAAGGCAAATTCCTTGTATGTGAATAGTTGGCCATTAATCTTACTTACTTAGTTACTTACTTAAACCAACATCTGCAGTTCCTTTCTACACAAATGTTTTACCTTACCTGGAAGAAGGGTCCCAACCTGGAAGAACATTGTCTGCCCTTCTCTCCACTGATGCAGCCTAATCCATGGAGATCCTCCAGCACTTTGTCCCTTGCTCAAGATTCCAGCATCTGCAGGTTCTTGAGCCTCCATGGATGATGAGATTATACATCTGGATAATGCGGCTCGAGTTCTTCAATGCAAACTTTAGAATGGCAGTGGGGATGGACGGACAGACAGACCAAACAAAAACACAATGTACAAAATGTAATTAAATAGATTTGCATGAGGGTGGTTAGATTTTCAAAAGCAAACATGTAATAGTTTACATGGGTAACGTAATGTTTAGGTGTATTTTATACTGTCCCATAAGAATTATATATTGCCTCAGAAAGGAGTACAATTTAAAGTTTACACTCAAGATGGATGAATCTGTGAAAGTTTGTTGCTTAAATTTGCTTATTCTTCTGTTATAATTTGCCTGGAAATAGACTTTGGGTTGTTATTGCTGAGCATGCTTAGTGGTAGGGACTCTGTGTTGCCATATGTGGTTGTTGGACGATGATGGAATTGTTTATTGCCTCCCCTTTGCCACTGCATGAAGACCTTGCTCTGTGAAGCCTTTGTAGTAACTCTTGTACAGAACTGTTCCCAGCGTGGAAACAGGATTGTTGAGGCATGAACTTAACTCTTTGTTAAAGAGAATGCAATTACAAGACCTTCTCATCCTTTAGTAAGAGGGTGGTGAATCTGTGGAATTCTTTGCTACACAAGGCTGTGGAGGCCAAGTCTGGATATTTTTAAGGCAGAGATTGATAGATTCTTGATTAGTACGGATGTCAGTTATGGGGAGAAGGCAAAATAATGGGCTTAGGAGGGAGAAATAAATCAACTGTAATTGATTGGAGGAGTAGACTTGATGGGCCGAATGATCTAATTCTGCTCCTATTCCTTATGATCTTATCCCCCTAAGTACACCTAACCAATTAGAATGGCTTAGATCAGGGATTGGAGAATCAGTAACTACACTCCATTAGTTGACCGCTTATGTGAGGGTGACTGTGAGTAAAAGCAAGGAAATAATGCTTTGCATG
Organism: Raja brachyura; assembly: GCA_963514005.1. The sequence goes on along the minus strand of OY740787.1, from coordinate 12,076,496 downwards.
GGCAATGTGTTTGGTTAAATCTTCTCTCTACCATTTGAAGTCTCATATGCACAATATATAGGATAGGAGAAAAAATGCTAGATAATAATCCATTTGAAGTTTGCTACATTTATGCAAAAACAAGTGAAGTGTAGGCAGATGCTGGTTTATCCCGATGGTAGATACAAAATGTTGCAGTAACTCAATTGTTCAGGCAGCATCTCTGGAGAAAAAAGGATAGGTTTCGGGTCGGTACCCTTCTTCAGATTCATAACCCATTGGACTATTTTTCCGGAAACCTCAAGCTGAAAGCATGAGCTTAGTCAAGAGTGTTTTATAGCCATATGTCCCAGACAGAACGATGAAATTCTTTCTTGCAGCAGAACAACAGAATATTTAAACATGATAGAAAGATAGAAACATCGAAAATAGGTGCAGGCGTATGCCATTCAGTCCTTCAAGCCAGCACCGCCATTCAATATGATCTTGGTTGATCAGCCAAAATCAGTACCCCGTTCCTGTTTTCTCCCCATATCCCTTGATTCCGTTGAGCTAAATCAAACTCTCTTTTGAAAACATCCAGTGAATTGGCCTCCACTGCCTTCCGTGGCAGAGAATTCCACAGATTCGCAACTCTCTGGGTCAAAAGGTTTTTCCTCATCTCAGTCCAAAATGGCTCACCCCTTATTCTTAAACTGGTTCTCCTAAGACGCCTGGTTCTGGACTCACACCAACATGGGGAACATTTTTTTCTGCATCTAGCCAGTCCAATCCCTTAAGAATTGTATATGTTCCTATAAGATCCCCTCTCATATTCCTAAATTCCAGTGAATATAAGCCCAGGTGACTCACTCTTTCATCATATGTCAGTCCTGCCATCCCAGCAATTAACCTGGTGAACCTTGTGATGGCACAGGTGAAAGGTGTTCAGCTGAGCCGAAGTATGAAGCTTGACTTTTCAGCACTTCCAGAAAATTGCAATGTCACTGTTGCTTCTGTCAATATTTTTCATTTAGTTAAAAATCAATGTCTTCTGTAAACTTTTGATAAAACTGCATTTTATTGCAGAAATCGATGGATACATTTCTGCCTTCCAAAGTAAATGATCTTGCTGCAACAACTTAAGACTTCAAATATGTGAACGATGCTAACTGAATATTTGTCAACAAATGATAATGTTTGTGTGAAGCGTATTTTGCCAATGAAAATAAATCCGAATAGCAAAAATTAGATTGCCTGGAGGCAGAAATAGTAATTAATGGCTGGATCATTCAACAGAAAGTAGCCTGTTTGAAAGTCAAAAGATTAATAACCTTTCCTCTTTGTACATGGTTTAGTTTAGTTTAACATAGAACATAGGACAGTTCAGATTGGAATAGGCCCATCAGCCCAAAATGTCTGGGCCAAACCATGATGCCAAACGTTTGACATCACTGGGCCTGTAACTCAATGGAGTTTAGAAGGATGATGGGGGGACCTCATTGAAACATACAGTATAGTGAAAGGCTTGGATAGTGTGGATGTGGAGAGGATGTTTCCACTAGTGGGAGAGTCTAGGACCAGAGGTCATAGCCTCAGAATTAAAGAACGAGATGAAGAGGATTTTTTTTAGTTGGAGGGTGATGAATCTGTGGAATTCTTTGCCACAAATGGCTGTGGAGGCCAAGTCAACCAATATTTATAAGGCAGAGATAGATAAATTATTGATTAGTACAGGTGTCAAAGGTTATGGGGAGAAAGCAGTAGAATGTGCTTCGGAGTGAGAGATAGATCAACCAGGATTGAATGGCAGAATAGACTTGATGGGCTGAATGGCCTAATTCTGCTCCTATCACTTGTGACCATCTCTAATCTACCTGTGCCTAATTCATATCATTCCATTCCATCTAAAAGCCTCTTAAATACCAATGTCATATTTATCAAAAACAGCAACCTGGTAGTATGTTCCAAGCATTTATCACCCTCTGTGTAAAGAAAGTTGGGCCACACATCTCTTTTAAAACTTTGTCCCGCTCACCTTAAAGCTCCTGCCTCCGATTTTTGGAGGTTCTGACTGTCTACCCTGTCTATCCCTCTCGTAATTTAGTGTTTTTATTTATTATTGACAGGTGTACCAAGAGTAAATTCCAGAGAGGGCTTTGGCAGTAAAATGCACAGCCAGCAATGATGGGGTAATTAAGACGATCAAGAGTTCAGGAGATCGCAGAAGGTTTTGGAAATTGGAGTAGATCACAGATCTGGGGAGAGGCGAGTCTAAGGAGAGAATTGTAAACAATCCTGGGGTTGTGGGTGGCAACGCAGCCACCATTGCCCAAGAATAACCCAGTCATATGGAATTCATTGCCAGAGATGGCTGTGGAGGTCGTTATTGGGTATTTTTTTAAGCGCAGATTGACAGATTCATGATTGGTACGGATGTCAGGGGCTATGGGGAGAAGGCAGGAGAATGGAGTAGAGAGGGAAAGATAGATCAGCAATGATTGAATGTAGGAGTAGCCTTGACTGGCCAAATGGCCTAATTCTGTTCCTATCACCAGATGACTGTTACTACGAATAAGGGGTAAGCTTAAGAATAAGGGATAAGCCATTTAGAACCGAGACGAGGAAACACTTTTTCTCACAGAGAGTTGTGAGTCTGTGGAATTCTCTGCCTCAGAGGATGGTGGAGGCCAGTTCTCTGGATACTTTCAAGAGAGAGCTAGATAGTGCTCTTAAAGATAGCGGAGTCAGGGGATATGGGGCGAAGGCAGGAACGGGGTACTGATTGGGGATGATCAGCTATGATCTCATTGAATGGCGGTGGTGGCTTGAAGGGCCGAATGGCCTACTCCTGCACCTATTGTCTGTTGTCTATTATCAATATGGCCTTATGACCTGTTGTGATCCTCCAGCACTTTGTGTTTTGCTCAAGTTTCCAGCAGCTGCAGTTCCTGGAATTACCTGGAATTATTCACTTCTCCTTGTTGATATGACAGGAGGTCATAGTAAGATTTGAGACACGACTTATGTTGGATGGAAGGTGTTTAGTGGTGGAAGGTGACTTTTGATTCATAAAGGTCACTATCACTGATTGGGGCATGGGGAGAGGAGAGAAGAATGGGATAGAGAGGGAAAGATAGATCAGCCATGAATGAATGGTGGTGTATACTTGATGGGCCAAACGACCAATCTCTGCTCCTACAACTTCTGAACTTCTGAACATGCTCTGGTGGTCCATGCAGATTCCAGGTCAACGGTCAATGGTTTCTTTATTGTCACGTGTAGCAGGTACAGTGAAATACATTTTTTGCATACAGACCTGCAAGATTATCCCTGTGCATAAACTCCAGCAGCCCAGTTAGTGTAGTATGCACAGAGCAGCCAACCAAGTCCATATGCAAGAGGTGCCATTTTGGAGCCAATTCTACAGTTCCAGTTGCAGCTGGCCACGTAGGTCCTTTGCAGCCGTGTCTTCCTCCATTTCGTTCACCAGCGAACCATGGTTCACCAGTTCACAAGTTATAGGATTAGAATTAGGCCATTCGGCCCATCTACTCCACCATTCAACCATGGCTGATCTCTGCCTCCTAATCCCACTTTCCTGCCTTCTCCCCACAAACCCTTGACACCCATTCTAATCAAGAACTTGTCTATCTCTGCTTTAAAAATATCCAGTGACTTGACCTCCACGGGCCTCTGTGGCAATGTTCCACAGATTAACTACCTTCTGACTACGGAAATTCCTCCTCACCTCCTTCCTGGAAGAGCATCCTTTAATTCAGAGGCTATGACCTCGGGCCCAAGACTCTCCCACCAGCGGAAACATTCTTTCCACATCCACTCTATCTATGCCTTTCATTATTCTGTAAGTTTCAATGAGCTCCCCCCTCAACCTTCCAAACTCCAGCGAGTAGAGCCCCAATGCTGTCAAACACTCATCATATGCTAATCCACTCATTCCTGGATCATTCTTGTAAACCTCCTCTCCATGGGGAACATTGCTCCTTATTGCTCTTGTGACGTAACTGTTTGCAGCACAAAGCTAAATATTGTGTCTTAGAGTCATAGAGTGATACAGTATGGAAAGAGGCCCTTTGGCCCAACTCGCCCACACAGGCCAACAATATCCCAGCTACACTAGTCCCACTTGCCTGCGCTTGGTTCATATCCCTCCAAACCTGTGCTATCCATGTATCCAAGTTTAACTGTTCCTTAAACTTTGCCGTCATCTGTAAAACCAATTAGGGCAGATTTGGGAAAATTACTAGACTTTGTGGGAAAGGCGGCAATTTTCAGTAGACTACTTTTCCTACTTAGCACAGAGCTTTGAGTTAAAGCATTCTAAAAATAGATAGTGTGGAGTGAAGATTCCCTGGGTTGTGATGCTGGTATAATTATTCAAAGCATCGCAAGTTTCAAGGAGTCTTAATCACGATTCATCCATGGTAAGGCAAGTTTCCACGATCTTTTGCACAGTTTTATGAAGACTTTATTGGAAGTGGGCGTGATGTAAAAATGGCCGAATTTATAGTGCAATTATTCACCATAGCAACCCTTTGTCCTTTTGTAGGCATTTGAAGAGATTCTTAGAATTAAGGGCAGTTTCAGTTCTAGGATATTCTAAGGCATTTATTTTAAAGCTTGTAAATATTAATGATATGTTTAATATGCTGAGCAACTAACATTAGTGAAGGTATTAATTTGTTCCATTTGTTTTGAATGTTGTATTTAGGGTTACATTTTTACTAGAAAAGGGCATGTAACAGATGAGATTTTCACACAAAACATACCAATTTGAGGCAACCACATGAACATTGAACTCACCAATTATTGATAACCTCGACAAAATGCCACTCCCCCCCCCCCCTTTCTTCTCTCCCTCTTTCTACCTCTGCCCCCTCCAACCCCCCCCCCGCTCACCTTTCACCTTTCTCTCCCCTCCCCCTCCCCCTCTGCCCAAACAATCTGCGACACGTCAATCCTCCAGCTTTGTAATTCACAACTCTCTAATCCTTTTGTCTCATGCCTTGTGTGTATTCATCTCAGTCCTTTGCCCAACTAATTGCCTATCACAACCCCTGTGTTCACATATGACCTGTGGTGCATTGTCCTGCCCTTCCACCCAAAGATCCTATAGCAAGCAAGATAGATCACTCGACGAAAAAGACGTAGTACGGTCATGGGCAGATTCATGGGTAATTTTCGGCCCCATTTCCATAACCGGCTTCTGTCTCCACTCCAAAGATCCCATAGCGGAGCAAAGATAACCAGTGCGGAGACGGAAGCCGGGTACGGAAACATCCTCGTAAAAATAAAAGTTCTTTGGTCCAAATCTTCTCCTCATTTTCAGAATTATAATTTATTAACACAAACTGTTCCCCCACAACGTTGATTACACTGTGAGTCAGGTCGGGTTGGGTCTGATCCGGTTACGGAAATGGATGAAAAAAAGGTCCACGTTCCATTCCGTTGCGTACTACACGTCAGCCCATTGCATTTAGCAGGAGTCGTCTATCTTGCTCCGCTATAGGATCTTTGCTTATAGCTTTCTACCCCCCCACCCATCCCAGCAGTCGGTCTGAAGAAGGGTCCCGGCATCAAATGTCACCTATCCATGTTCTCCAGGGATGCTGCCTGGCCTACTGAGTTACTATGTCTGTGTATGCCTTTCCTTGATAAACCAGCAACTGCAGTTCCTTGCTTCTACTTCATAAGGTCATAAGTCATGGGAGCAGATGTAAGTCCATCAAGTCTACTCTGCCATTCAATCATGGCTGATCTTTTTTTCCCTTCAAACCCAGGCTCTATGCTTTTATTTAACTTCCTGAACCTCTCATTGTCTGGAATTCATGACTTATATATTAATAGAAGATTGATATATTTCAGGGAATTGAGTCATAGCAAGTTTACAGCAAGGAAACAGACCTTGCTGTAAACTTGCCCAGGCCGACCAACATGTCCCAACTACATTAGTCCCACCTTCCTGCGTTTGACTTATGTCCCTCAAAACCTATCCTATCCATGTATCTGCCTGAATGATTTTTAAATGTTGCGATACTGCATGTCTCAAAGACCTCCTCCAGCAGCTTGTTTCACGTACCTACATTTGTGTAAAAAATATTGTTCCTCAGGTTCCTAATGAATCTTTCCCTCCCTCATTTTAAAACGATATCCTCTGGTTTTTGATTCCTCTGCTATGGGTAAAAGACGTTGTGCCTTTACCCTGTCTATTCCTCTCATGATCTTAAAACCACCTTATCTTGATCTTAAGATCACCCTTGGTCCTCCTGTGCTCCAAGAAATAAAGTCTTCGCCTGTTCAATCTCTCCGAGAGCTGAGGCCTCGAGTCCTGGAAGATGACTAAGTCACTCTTAGATAACTTATCTAGTATATCCAAGAAAATAATTTTGGTTGAATTTCACTTTGTTGGTAAAATCTTTGTCTGTAATTGCATTCAGTAATATTTTAAAAAATGATTACTTCATAGAGATTTCTGGAGGACTTTTGATGTCCAGAACTGTATAAAAGATGGAAATCATCACTCATCCCCAATTATTAAACTATTTTGTTTATTTAAGGAGACCATTTATTTCTGAATAAATTATTCCACCATTTCACAGCAAACTATTTCAGAGCAGTAAGGGTAGGCCATTTTTGCCGATGTTCAATTTTCAGTCCCTTGCAAAATAATTCTTCATCGATACAGTCTAGATTTCCCATTCTTTCTTTAAATGAAGGTATATTTATCTTTTCCAACCAGGTAAATGCTCCCTTCTTTAAAGCTTGAAACTGCAACTCCTATTAATTTATCATTTCAATTTCAGAAACATGAAATGCACATTAACATTGGTTTCATTGGAGGCAAAACTGCCTACAATTTGTTTGAAGGTAACTTCAGGGAATTTTTGTAATTTTCAATCACCGTGTCTCAGAAGATTGACAAACAACTAACAATGTGTGAAGGGCATTCCTTGCAAAGGCAGAATAGAAACTAAAGGGCTTGTCCCACTTGGCCGTCATTTGCGCGCCATTTACGCGACCTCCAAAAATGTGGTTGTCACATTGTGTTGCACGGGTAGCATGTGGGTAGCGTGGGACAGGCGCATGGAGAGGCGTGGAGGAATGTGGAGTTGCGCGTGGTATCGCGCGGCGCTTCAGGATTTTGTGCTGCACAAAATCCTCGCGCGCCACCTGCGTGACGTATCGCGTATGCATGCTGATGCATTTGGTATGCACGCTGACACATTGCTGTCCTATGCTTGCATCCTGACCTCTCACGTGTATCATGTGGTGATGCATGGTTACATCACCGTGCGTAACCATGCGTCAACGCGCGCTGAAGGGTATTCTAATGATGTCACGCGCACCACACGGTATGATGACACGTGATTTGCCCGCCATGTGGAGGAATGTGGAGTTGCGCGTGGTATCATTATTATCTGAATGGTGGCAGATTAGGTAAGGGGGAGATGCAACGAGACCTGGGTGTCATGGTACACCAGTCATTGAAAGTAGGCATGCAGGTGCAGCAGGCAGTGAAGAAAGCAAATGGTATGTTAGCATTCATAGCGAAAGGATTTGAGTTTAGGAGCAGGGAGGTTCTACTGCAGTTGTACAGGGTTTTGGTGAGGCCACACCTGGAGTACTGCGTACAGTTTTGGTCTCCAAATCTGAGGAAAGACATCCTTGCCATAGAGGGGGTACAGAGAAGATTCACCAGACTGATTCCTGGGATGTCAGGACTTTCATATGAGGAAAGATTGGATAGACTCGGTTTGTACTCGATGGAATTTAGAAGATTGAGGGGGGATCTTATAGAAACCTACAAAATTCTTAAGGGGTTGGACAAGCTAGATGCTGGGAGATTGTTCCCGATGTTGGGGGAGTCCAGAACAAGGGGTCACAGTCTAAGGATAAGGGGGAATTCCTTTAGGACCGAAATGAGGAAAACATTCTTTACACAGAGAGTGGTGAGTCTCTGGAATTCTCTGCCACAGAAGGTAGTTGAGGCCAGTTCATTGGCTATATTTAAGAGGGCGTTAGATGTGGCACTTGTGGCTAAAGGGATCAGGGGGTATGGAGAGAAGGCAGGTACGGGATACTGAGTTGGATGATCAGCCATGATCACATTGAATGGCGGTGCAGGCTCGAAGGGCCGAATGGCCTACTCCTGCACCTATTTTCTATGTTTCTATGTTTCTATGTTTCTATGTCGCGCGTAACGACACGTCAACTTTTTTGCATACGACGCGTAAATGAGGTGCAAATGACGGCCAAGTGGAACAGGCCCTTAAGTTGGAGATATTTGCTGAGAGCTAACAAAACATATATATTTCTTAAAACTCTCAGTTCCTTTCATCATTATTCTGAAAATAAATTTACCAAAAATTTAAGTGGTGGTATTGCACATTTTGTATAAAATTACCTGTCTTTATCTTGTGTCTTTATCTTTATCTTGTGTCTGGAAACAGAATCCATAATTTCTTTAAATCATATGTAGAATTTCTACACAAATGGCACATGCATTTCAGTGTGATCATCGGGTAACATAGTATGGTAACAGGCCCTTCGGCCCAACTCATCCATACTGACCAAGATACCTCGTGTAAGCTAGTCCCATTTACCTTTGTTTGGCCCACATCCTTCAAAACTATTCCTATCCATGTACCTAAACCTGTGTCTTTTAAATGGTATTATTGTATGTCCCGTACTGCCTCATGGTGGCGTGACAGTACCGTTGCTGCCTTACAGTGCCAGAGACCTGGGTTCGATCCTGACTGTATGTATGGGTGCTGCCTGTATGGAGGTTGTACGTTCTCTCCGTGACCGCGTTGGTTTTCCCCGAGTGTTCCGGTTTCCTCCCCCACTCCAAAGACGTACACGTTTGTAGGTTAAAATTGGCTTCGGTAAAAATTGTAAATTGTCCCTAGTCTTTAGTAAAATGGTAGTGAAGGGGTTCGCTGGTCGGTGCGGGCTCGCTGGACTAAAGGGCCTGTTTCCACGCTGTATCTCTAAACTAAACTAAACAAAACACCTCCTCTGGCAGCTCATTCAATACACCCATCACCCTCTTAGTGATAAAAACATTTTACCTATTATTTTCCTTTGTTGCCTTTTCAATTCACTCTAGATTTCGAAGGAGAAAAATTATGTTTCAGCAAAATCTTTAACAATGTTTCAGAAATGAATAAAGAAAATTGCAAAGCTTCAAACAACTTGAGCATTCTGATGTTTCTATATCATCTTTTGATTGAAAGTAAAGGAAGGCCTTTAAGTTTTGATTGTGTAAAAGAGCCTTTTACCCTTCTTATTCTCTCATAAATTAGTTTTGTGCTCTTTCAATCCCATAACTCATAAAAAAAATACATGTGTTCTGAGATTCTATTTCTCGGCCATAGTTTTGAAAATTTCCAATGAGCTTGAAGCATTTTACGAGGCAGAGACTTACATTATCCTTTTTGAAGCCAGAGCATTTTGAATAATAGGATTCTGTCTCTGGAAAGGGAAATTATTTTGATAAATTTAATACAACCAGTGAAGGAATGAGAAACTAAAAAGTTATTAAGGATGGAGAAAATCAATTATGAGAGAAAATTGGCGAGTAGCTTCAAAACAAACAGCAAATGATTCTATAAATACATGGAAAGGGAAAGTATACCTTGGGCAGGCGTGGGACTCTTCGAGGACTTTGGAGATACTGTGCGGAAACAGGTCCTTCGACCCACTGAGTCTGCGTCGCCCAGCGTTCACCCTGTATACTAAAACTATCCGACACAAATGGACAGTTTTACAATCTTACCAAAGCCAATTAACCTACAAACACGTACATCTCTGAAGCGTGGGAGGAAACCGGAGCAACCGGAGAAAACCCATGCAGTCACGGGAAAATGTATAAACTTTATAAAGACAGCACCCATGGTCAGGATCGAACCCGGTTCTCTGGTGTTGTAAGGCAGCAATGCTTCCTCGACGACACCATGCTACCCCTGTTCGTCCTTTCTGTTATCAGACTACTGAATGTTCCTCCTTTAAGTTAGCGTGTAGACCTTATCTTCAATCGATCTCATTGTGGACATTTAATATTTTATCTAAAGCTTGCAACACTGCAATGCTGCAAAACTATTTTCTGCACTCTGATATTTTTCTCTTTGCTCTACCTATTGTACTTGTGTATGGCCTGATTGTATTTATGCTTGGTACATCAACAAAACAAAGAACCGCAGATGCTGGTTTATACCAAAGATAGGCACAAAGTGCTGGAGTAACTCGACGGTTCAGACAGCATCTCTGGACAAAAAGGATGGGTGACGTTTCGTGTCCTGACCCAAAACATTACCCATCCTTATTCTCCAGAACAGGTGTTAGAGGTTATGGGGAGAAGGCAGGAGAATGGGGGTTGGAGGGAGAAATAGATCAGCCATGATTGAATGGCACATTGACTTGATTGGCTGATTAGCCTAATTATACTCCTATTCCTTATGACCTTATGAGAAATGCTGCCTAACTGGCTGAGCTTTTCACTGAGATTTATCCCATGGTTCAAAAGTCAAGAGTCAAGTGTGTTTAATTGTCATATGTACCAAAGGCAGAACAGAGAAATTCTTACTGACGGCTACATAGCAGCAGTTTCCTCTATCACACCCTCTAGGAAAATATATTATTGTTATTGGTAATGGTTTATTATTGTCACGTGTACCGAGATACAGTGAAAAGCTTTTGTTTGCATCCTATCCAATTCTAAAACTACATATAGACACAAAGTGCTGGAGTACCTCACTTCTGTTCAGTTTAGTTTATTGTCACGTGTACCGAGGTACCGTGAAAAGCCTTTTTGCGTGCTACCTAGTTGGTGGAAAGAATACAATCAAGGCATTCACAGTGTACTGATACATGATAAGAGAATAATGTTTAGTGCAAGATAAAGCCAGCAAAGTCTGAGCAACGATAGGTCGAGGGTCACAAATAGAAACATAGAAACATAGAAAAATAGGTGCAGGAGTAGGCCATTCGGCCCTTCGAGCTGCACTGCCATTCAATATGATCATGGCTGATCATCCAACTCAGTAACCGTACCTGCCTTCTCTCCATACCCCCGATCCCTTTAGCCACAAGAGCCACATCCAACTCCCTCTTGAATATAGCCAATGAACTGGCCTCAATGACCTTCTGTGGCAGAGAATTCCAGAGACTCACCACTCTCTGTGTAAAGAATGTTTTCCTCATCTCGGTCCTAAAGGAATTCCCCCTTATCCTTAGACTGTGACCCCTTGTTCTGGACTCCCCCAACATCGGGAACAATCTTCCTGCATCTAGCTTGTCCAACCCCTTAAGAATTTTGTAAGTTTCTATAAGATCCCCCCTCATTCTTCTAAATTCCAGTGAGTACAAGCCGAGTCTATCCAGTCTTTCTTCGTATGAAAGTCCCGATTTCCCAGGATGAAGTGGATTGTGGCTCAAGACCGCTCTATAGTTGTTGATAGAATGGTTCCAATGGCTGATATCAGCTGGGAAGAAACTGTCCCTGAATCTGGAGATGTGTGTTTTCACACTTCTATACCTCGTGCCTGATGAGAGAGGGGAGAAGAGGTAGTGGCCAGGGTGCGACTCGTCCTTGATAATGCTGGTGTCTTTTCAGCGTGAGGTTTAATTGGAGTCAATGGAAGGGTGGTTGGTTTGTGCGATAGTCTCCAAGGAAGATATTTTGACATTCAAGCCTTGATTCTGATCACAACGTTTAGGGCGGTCACGGTGGTGCAGCGGTAGAGTTGTTGCCTTATGGGCCAGTCCCACTCGGGCGTCTTTTGCCTGTCACGCAGGTGGCTCGCGAAGATTTTGTGAATCCCAAAATCCTGGGGCGCCACGTGCGACCACGCATCACTGCCTACACCACCACGTCTCGCCGCGTGCCATGTGCACGAAATGCATGCCGTAATAACGCGTGCGCGACGCGTATATGATGTTGCATCGTGCGTCGTGACGCGTAAATTATGTTGTGTAAATGATACGCAAATAACGCCCAAGTGAATGCTTTATAGCGAATGCAGCGTCTGAGACCCGGGTTTGATCCTGACTACAGATACCCCCTGTAAGGAGTTTGTATGTTCTCACCGTGATTTGAGTGGGTTTTCTCTGAGATCTTTGGTTTCCTCCCACACTCCAAAGACATACAGGTTTGTAGGTTAATTGGCTTAGTATAAATGTAAAATTGTCCCTAGTGTGTGTAGGATAGTTTTAGCGTGCGAGGATCGCCGGTTTGCGTGGACTCAGTGGGCCGAAGTGCCTGTTTCCGTGTTGTTTCCCTAAAACTAAAACTAAAGTACCTTCCAAAAGAAATTGGAAGCACTATAGAAGTCCACTTCATCAAAAATTGTGTTTAATAAAATAATTTTACTGGCAAACAACTACGGGGAAAAAAATTGTAATTAGTATTGAAAACTTTCATGTGCTACCACAAATCATCAGACAGAAGGAAGGCAAAAAGTATAATGAGCTTCATACAAGTTGCTATGTTGATGTAAGTGGAATAGATAGTGCCTATTGATTACTTTGAGGACGTAAAAAAAATCACATTATTTTTTGGTGAGCTATCTTTACATTTCCTTTGAGTCGTCAACTCTAGAATAATTGCTTATTTTTCTTGTTAGCGTCATGGCATCACCAGAAATAGATTTTTTTTTTTAATTGTCAGTACGCTACGCGACTTCAGCAGACGGCATTGCACCTCGTCAGATTTTGTCTTTTGTCTGTTGCTGGCTCCTGTCTGCGTTGTCACACATCAAACCATTAGCTCTCTGAAGAGCTGAGACTTGGAGATTAGGCGGGCAGAAGGTCATCGCAGACTTGGATATGATTCACAGAATCGCCCGTTTATTTCTCTTTGAGTCTTAGCAGCTGTCAGCAAAAGGAGACATTCCTCTTTTCAAATGGACTTAAATCCGAGATTCAAACGTGAAGGGCAGCCACGGAGTTCAGGATCTGAGCTGGGTAATCTACAATTTAAACCATCTTTGTGCAGTGCAAGCAGTTTTAATGACGAAAGTAGGCTTGCAGGTAGACACAAAAAGCTGGAGTAACTCAGCGGGACAGGCAGCATCTCTTGAGAGAAGGAATGGGTGACATTTCGGGTCGAGACACTTCTTCAGACTTGTCAGGGAAAAGGGAAATGAGATATAGACGATGATGTAGAGAGACAAAGAACATTGAATGAAAGGTATGCAAAATAAGTAACGATGATAAAGGAAACAGGCCATTGTTGGCTGTTTGTTTTGTGAAAATGAGAAGCTGGTATGACTTGGGTGGGGGAGGGATGGAGAGAGAGGGAACGCCGGGGTTACTTGAAGATAGAGAAATCAATATTCATACCACTGGGCTGTAAGCTGCCCAAGCGAAATATGAGATGCTGTCCCTCTAATTTAAATGTAGCCTCACTCTGGCAATGGAGGAGGCCTAGGACAGAAAGGTTAGTGTGGGAATAGGAAGGAGAATTAAAGTGTTTAGCAACCGGGGGATCAGGTAGGATCTGGCGGACTGAGCGCAGATATTCAGCGAAATGATCGCCTAGTCTACGTTTGGTCTCGCCGATGCATAAGAGTCCACATCTTGAACGACAGATACCGTAGATTAGGTTGGAGGAGGTGTGAATAAACCTCTGCCTAACCTGAAAGGACTGTTGGGGCAACCAATGAAAGCAGTTTTAATGAAGGAAGTAAGCTTGCATTAATATGGATCCTCTCATGACTTCATGACTATGAAATAATTCATAGCTCTAAGGTATAGTCAAGAAAGAATCATAAGGAAACAATACATCTATTTGCATACACTTTTCAGTTTTTCATTTGTAAAAAAATTTGAAAACCATGTATCATTTTCCTTCCACTTCACAATTATGCGCCACTTTGTGTTGGTCTATCACATACAATCCCAATAAAATACATTTACGTTTGTGGTTGTAACATGACAAAATGTGGAAAAGATCAAGAGGTATTAAAGCTTTTGCAAGCCACAGTATACAGACCCACGCTTGTACACATACATACACATAAAAAAGCAAGCAATAATAGTGCAATAATAACAATAATAGTCTATGTAGTTTAGAGCTTATTTGAGATTGTAGTGTTTAATAGCCGAATGGCTGTAGGGAAGAAGCTGCTCCTGAACCTGGATGTTACAGTTTTCAGGCTCCTGTACCTTCCCGACAGCAGGTGTGAAATGAGCGTGTGGCCAGTGTGGTGGGGGGCCCTGATGATGCTGGCTGCCTTTTTGAGGCAGCGATTCCGGTAATTCCCTTCGATGGTGGGGAGGCCAGAGCCGGTAATGGACTGGGCAGCGTTCACAACTTGCAGTCTTCTTCGCTCATGATTAGATTCTTTATTCTTTATTTGTCATTCAGACCTTTCGGTCTGAACGAAACTCTGTTTCCCTGCAGTCATACATATAATTACAAATAAATAAACAAAAATGACAGAATACACAATAAACACAAATTTAACATCCACCACAGTGAGTTCACCAAACACCTCCTCACTGTGGTGGAAGGCACAACTTAAAGTCTGTGTCTCTTCCCTCTTTGTTTCCCTCTGCGCCGAGGTGATCCAGGCCCCAGATGCCGCGACCGCACTGGGCGATGGTAAGTCAGTCCCGCGGTTCAACCGAGCTCCACGAGTGGGCCAGTTCAACTACGCGGCCTGGGGGGTCCACCGGGCCCGTGGTCGGGCCGCTGCAACCGCTCCGGGACCAAGTCCGGTCGCCGCCCCGGGACCGAGTCGGGTTTCCGCCGCCGCTGCCGCCGCGCCGCCGCTGCAACCGCTCCGGGACCAAGTCGGGTCGCCGCCCCGGGACCGAGTCGGGTTTCCGCTGCCGCTGCCGCCGCCGGAACCGCTCCTGGAGTCGGGTTTTCACTGCTGCCGCCGCCGCCGTTGCCGGAACCGCTCCGGTAGTCGAGTCGCCGCCCCGGGACCGAGTCGGGTTTCCGCTGCTGCTGCTGCCGCCGCGGCTGGAACCGCTCCGGTAGTCGGGTCGCCGCCCCGGGACCGAGTCGGGTTTCCGCTGCTGCTGCCGCCGCTGCTGCTGGAACCGCTCCTGGAGTCAGGTTTTCACTGCTGCCGCCGCCGCCGTTGCCGGAACCGCTCCGGTGGTCGGGCCGTCGCCGCTACTGTCGCCGCCGCTACTGGAACCGCCCCGGGCCCGAGGCCGCCAGCTCCGCCATTAGGCCTCGGCGCAGACAGAGACGGGGAATATGACAGAAAGTCGCACCCCCCCCCCAGAAGGAAGAGACCCGGATATGTTACTCCCCACCCACCCCACCCACATACACACACAATCCAACAAAACGAACTAACCCAACCAAAAACAGGACATAAAAATAAAAATAATAGACGGACTGCAGGTGGGCCGCAGCTGTTAACCCAGCGCCGCCATCTTGGAATGTGGCGTTCAAGTTGCCGAACCAGGCCGTGATGCAACCTGCCAATATGCTCCCGACTGTACACCTGTAGAGTTTCAAGAGAATCCTCTCTGACGGTTATGACTTTTGTCAAGTATTATGTTTAAAGTTGCAAGGGGGGGAGGCAAGTTTGAAAAAGAAGGGTAAACCATAAAAATAAGAATAATCACAAGGGAATGTATTCATGGGGTTTTCTATCTTATCATATAACCCAAATCATAAAAATAAGAATAATCACAAGGGAATGTATTCATGGGGTTTTCTATCTTATCATATAACATCACACATTTTTTTATTTCATGGCCCCTGATGTTTAGTAATCAGCACCATTTTTAAACTTGAGCAAAACAAAAAGTTTTGTGTAGGAATTCATTAGGTCAGGCAGCATCTGTGGGGGGAATGCACGGGTAACATTTTAGGTGTCACCTGTCCATTTCCTCCCCAGGTGCTGCCTGACCTGATAGGTTTCTCCAGAAATTGTTGTGTTTTGCTCAAGATTGCAGTATCTGCAGTTTGTTGTGTCTCCATCTTTAAACTTCTTCAGGCATTTAACTTTGTCCAACAGTGGCACAGTGGTAGGGTTGCTGCCTTACAGCGCCAGAGACCCGGGTTCGATCCTGACCATGGGTGCTGTTAGTGCGTTCTCTCCGTGATCGCGCGGGTGTCCTCCCACACTCCAAAGACGTAGTGTACATGTTTGTAGGTTAATTGGTTTCGGTAAAGGATGTAAATTGTCCCTAGTGTGTCCGATAGAGCTAGTGTGCGAGAATTGCTGGTCGGCGCGGACTCGGTGGGCCGAAAGGTCTGTTTCCGCATTGTATCTCTAAAGTAAACTAACCTAATCTTGTATGCCCACAACCATATAAATATAAACCAGAGAAGAAACAACGCTCATTTGATGCTGGATAGTGTAATGAAGAATCAGTCCCTCAATAAATGTCATGTATAGTGAAAAAAACATTTCCAATCAGACCATATTACATTCCTGTTTTTTATGTTTCTGAAAGTGTGAGAAGATCAAGAAATAACAGCGAAAGGTTAATGCTATTTAAAGTGATGCAGCTTGTATAAAACATAATGCAGTTTCACTAGGAAGAAAATAATTGCTCCTGCATTTTATTGGGACTAGGTATTTTGAAGTGGTTTGGTCTTTTGCAGAAGTGTGGTTGCCTTGGAGATTTTCATCATCTGGTACATACATTTCCCGACAATGTAAATAAAGGAGTTCATTGTTTGGACATATTCAATTTGTGTATTGAATCCATGTCATAAATGTCAGATTATGAAAAGCATTTTGCTGTTTTCTGTCTTATATTTTGGTGACCTTCATGTTGATAACAATAACATTATGGTAAATATTTCTTTGCAATCTGAAAGACAGAGAGAGATTTGCAAAGGGCAATTATGAAATATAAACCAAGTTTTTGTCGTAAATGAGAACTGGTCCACTCATTACAAAGTGATTGGAACTTTTCCCCTTGTTATCCAAACTCCGATCTATAATCTTCCCCACCTCTACATACCTCCAAGATCCGGAAGGCTGGGGCCATCCTCGGGGTGGAGTTGGATACACTGGAAATGGTCTTGGAGGGAGGATGCTCCTCAAACTGCGGAACATCTTGGACAATACAGCTCACCCGCTCCATGACACATTGGTCAACCTGAGGAGCACCTTCAGCAACAGGCTGGTCCCACCAAGATGTGGACAGAATGCCACTGGAGATCTTTTTTCCCTGTGGCTATCAAACTGTACAACTCCTCCCCATTTCTGACGTTGGGTAGACTGACACCACTTCTCCCCACCCCTCCCTAATCTATGCACATCCCACATCCTGGACTTTACACTCCTTACTTTAATTTCATCTTTCATGTTTGTTGACCTCCGTAAATTGTCTCCAGTTTATGCAGAGTGGATGAGAAAGTGAGATAACACTAGAACTAGTGTGAGCAGTTGCTTAATGGTTGATGTGGACTCAGTCGGCCAAAGAGCCTGTTTCCATGTTGTACCTCTGAACTAAACATATAAAATTATAAAAGGACTGGACAAGCTAGATGCAGGAAAAATGTTCCCAATGTTAGGCGAGTCCAGAACCAGGGGCCACTGTCTTATAATAAATGGGAGGCCATTTAAGACAGGGATGAGAAAACACGTTTTCACCCAGAGAGTTGTGAAGTTGTGGAATTCCCTGCCACAGAGGACAGTGGAGGCCAAATCACTGGATGGATTTAAGAGAGAGTTAAATAGAGCTCTAGGGGCTAGTGGAGTCAAGGGATATGGGGAGAAGGCAGGCACGGGTTATTGATTGGGGACGATCGGCCATGATCACAATGAATGGCGGTGCTGGCTCGAAGGGCCGAATGGCCTCCTCGTGCACCTATTTTCTATGTTTCTAAACTAGTGCAAAGGAAACAAAAAGTCCATGGTAGTATAGGTTAGAGGCTGATTTTGGCAGCGAAAACAACCCTCAAAGACGAGTAATACAAGAGAGCACTGAACACTTTCAGATGGTTTATCAGGTAAGATTTCCCTTCATCATTTAAGGCACCTCTGTGAGCAAGGAGGCTGGTTGCAATGATTAGGGATTACATCTACGTGAGCAGACTGGAGAAACTGGGCTTGTTCTCATTGGAGCAGAGAAGGCTAATGGAAGATTTGAAAGAGCTGTCTTGAACTTGTGAAAGGCTCAGATAGAGCAAATGAAGAGGAACTGTTTCTAGTGACTAAAGGATCAATAAACAGGGAAGAGAATTAAGGTGATTGCTAAGTGAACTAGAGTAAGTGAACATTATGAACATCTTTTCCGTGTGGCTTGGGTGTTGAATGCATTTCCTGATGTGGTAACAGACACAGAATCAATAGACATCTTCTAAAAAAGAATTGCGTCAGTACTCAAAGGTGAAAGGAATAATAAAAGGAGATAAAGGAAGAGCAGGAGTGTGCTCTCTTTAAACTGGACTCCTGGGGTGGAAGATTGTAACCTTCACGTGGTCCGCCCTGTTTCGACTAATGCAATCAACTCGACGTGCACACACAGAAGATCAATTAGAACAAGTTGTCCAACAACTTTAGGCTGTGCATGCCACACGAAAGAAGAAGAAGAAGAAAAAACTGGACTCCTCATAAGAGCTGGCATGGCTTTTACAGACTAAATAAACTCTTCTCTGCTGTACTGCTCATGATTCAGATTAATCTGTTATAAAGGGATGTTGACCAAGTTGAACAAATAAGAAAGACAAAAAACATGAAAGAACATTCTCTACATCACCATACCTGTGCATAAAGGCAGCACAATAGTGCACCAGGTAGACCCGCTGCCTCACAGTTCCAGAGGTCTGGGTTCGATCCTGAGCTGGAGTGCTGTCTGTGTGGAGTTTGCATATTCGTCCTGTGAGGGTGTGAGCTTCCACCAGATACTTTGGTTTCCTCTCACGATGACATGTAGGTTTGTAGGTTAAAATACTGTCCCTAATGTGAAGGGAATGGATGGGTAAGTGGGATAATATAGAAGGGTGATTGATGGTCGGCATGAAGTAAACTTGATGGGCCAAAGGCCTTGTTTCCATTCTGTGTCAATAAAACTCAAATTAAAATTGTTTTAGTTTGTCAAAAAAAAAACACAAATAATTCCTGAAATCAATTGTTTTGCAAAGAGAGTCTCATTCTCCCAGTTATCATTTGGATTTCATCAATGCTTTTGTTCCATAACGCTGACAATTATTTAGGACGCAGTCACACAAACTCATAGATCGATGAGGGAAAATATTTTTTTTTGCAAATTAAAATAAAATGAAAAAACATTGGTTTCCACTGCATTAATTAATTTATAGTGATTGTATTTAGATATATAATCTATAGGAAGTAGGGCAGTGAATATTGTCCACATTGATTTTGGTAAGACATTTGACAAGGTTGCTCATGGTAGGCCGAATCAGAAAGTTGAGCTGCATACGATGCATGGTAATTTGGTATCTGGATTCAGAACAGTCTTACAAATAAAAACATAGAAATATAGAAAATAGGTGCAGGAGTAGGCCATTCAGCCCTTTGAGCCAGCACCCCCATTCAATATGATCATGGATGATCATCCACAATCAGTACCCCGTTCCTGCTTTATCCCCATAATCCCTTGATTCCGTTAGCCCCAAGAGCTAAATCTAACGCTCTCTTGAAAACATCCAGTGAATTGGCCTCCACTGCCTTCTATGGCAGAGAATTCCACAGATTCATAACTCTCTGCACGAAAATGTTTTTCCTCATCTCGGTACTAAATGGCCTACCCTTTATTCTGAAACTTTGACCCCTGGTTCTGGACTCCCCCAACAAGGGGAACATTTTTCCTGCATCTTGCCTGTCCAATCCCTTGAAAATTATATATGTTTCTATAAGATCCTTTCTCATCCTTCTAAATTCCAGTGAATACAAGCCCAGTCGACTCATTCCTTCATCATATGTCAGTCCCTATGTTACTAGAAGACAGATGAGAGTGGTGGAAGGTATACAGGCCTCTCTGTCTAGGGGGTCTGTGCTACACTGTTCTATTTTCTATGTTCTGAAAGAGCGGAGATGGACACCAAATACATGCTGTTTATTCAAAGCCTCCCATTCTATACATGATCTAAGATTTGTCCAAATTTAATTTTCATTTCAAATTTAATTTAATTTTCAGTCAGCACCTGTTGGAGGCTATTAGTACATTCCTTTATGTCCGTTCCCACATTCAATCAGAACTTGGCTGATCTAATGCTACAAACCCAGCTTTTGCCTTCAGTCCCTTAATCCCTTGAAGTAACAACATTTGGTCGATCTCAGAAAAAGCATTGAGAACACAGAATATAACATAAGAAATAAATGCAGGAGTAGGTTGTAAGGTCATTCAAGCCTGGTCTGTCACTCCTCAAGATCAAGGCTAATCTTCTACCTCAAATTTGGGATGGCACGGTGGTGCAACGGTAGAGTTGATGCCTTCCAGCACCACAGATACGGGTTCGATCCAGACCATGGGTGTTGCCTGCAAGGCGTCTGTACGTTCTCCCTGTGACCTGTGTTGGTTTTCTCTGGGTGCTCCGGTTTCCTCTCAAACTCCAAAGACATACAGGTGTGTAGGTTAATGGGCTTCGATAAAATTGTAAATTGCCCCTAGTGTGTGTAGGATAGTGTTAGTATGCAGGAGCATGCTGGTTGGCGTGGACTCAGTGGGCCAAACAGCTGTATCTGTGCTGTATCTCTAAACTAATCTTGACATGAATTAACACAACCACTGAGTCCAGTCTACCACCATCCAGGAGAGAGAATTCAAAACACTCACTTCCCTCTGAATGAAGACATTTCACGTTTCAGTCCTTAATGCCTACCACTTATTCTCAAGCTATGACCTTCTCATTCTCGGCTCTCAAGTCATAGAAAACATCTTCTCTCCATTAAGCCTGTCAAGCCCTTTCAGAAGTTTTGTTTAAGTTTCAATAAGTCCACTCATTCTACTAAATTCTGAAGAATACAGACCTTGTTCACATTACTTTTCCTTGCGCAGCAAACCTGCCATCACTGACACCAGTCTAGTGAATATTCTCTACAGTTCCTTTATGGCCAGTGCATCAATTGTACAGCCTTGATCATTGTACTCATCTCAACTATGGCCCCTTACTTTCCTAACCAACCTCTGTGTCATCTGACAATGCAAGTGTTGTTCTTATTCCCTGATCACTGTACTACCCTCTTTAGGAATTCCCCTTATTATGAATTCCACACACAATAGTCAAACTCACCCCTTGTGTGATTGTAAACTGCGAACCTATGTTCAACCTATCCATAACATGGTTCTTGATCCTAATCTTACATGTGTTTCTTTTTTCCTGCCACTCTATTTCTGCGTTTTAGCTTAGTTTAGAGATACAGCGCAGAAACAGGCCACCGAGTCTGCACCGACCAGCGACCCCAGCACAAGAACACCACCCTGCACACACGCGGGACAATTTTGCATTTATATCAAGCTAATTAACCTACAAACCTGTACGTCTCTGGAATGTGGGAGGAAACCTGAAGACCTTGGAGGAAGCCCACGCAGGACACGGGGAGAACATACAAACTCCGTACAGACAAGCACCCGTAGTCATGATCGAACCCGGCCTTTGGCGCTGTGAGGTGGTTACTCTACCGCCACCCTCTCATGTTTAGCATCAAACTTACCATCAGGAGCGGGGTCCCTCGCCCGGGACTTCTGGAGAAGAGCTCCGACTGCCGGCCCTGCGGTCTGCAGTGCGTCCGGCTGCAGCGCGACGAGGACTTTCGATCTTCGACCTGCAGCCTACACCAACTTGAAGCCGCGGTCTCCGGTGGGGCGGCACCGAGACTTTACCTGTCTACTCATCTGGACGCCCCCAACAGCAGCTGCGGAGGGTTGAGGTCCCGACCACAGGGGAAAATGGAGGAGGACTGGCCAAATTTTGTGCCTTCCACCACAGTGATGAATGCTGTGGTGGATGTTTGTGTTACATTTTTATCGTGTTTTTGTGTGTTCTTTTTTCATTGTATCTCTGCTGGCAAATTCATTTAATTTGCACTTTATGTGCAAGTGACGAATAAAACTGATGTTGATATATTGATAATGAAATGGCTGACTTTATCTTGCACTAAAAATTACTCATGTTATTCCCTTTATCTGTGGGTGGCTTGATTGCAATCATATATTGTCTTTCCGTTGACTGTTTAGCACACAACAAAAGGTTTTCACTGTACCTCGATACGTGACAATAAACTAAACTAACTAAATGTGTCCTCTTTCCATAATTTTATCCTTCTACGCAGTGCATTATTTCCAAGGATAATTCTTGACCCTTTATTGTTATTGTCAACCATGTTATCATTCAACAATACTGTTCAATACATCAGGAGAGCTTTCTAGATCAGAATTCCAAAACTGGAACTAATTCCAGAAACTAATTCCAAAAATCAATAGGCAAATGGTTTAGCTTCTCACCAAAGGCTCACCACCTTGCACTTTACCAGTTTACTCCACTTGCGTTGAACTTCAAATCAAGATGGTAAAGTACTAAGTTCAACCCCAAACTAGTCTTTTTAAATTTAAATAAAGCTAAATCAAGAAGACATGTGGTGCAGCTCGGCAGTAGTAGATTGGGAAATTATTATTATAAAAGGTATGGAAGTAGAAAAGCAACTTGTGAATCAGGACAGAGTTTACAACTAAGGTCTAGTCTTTCAAGGCATAAAAACACTGAACAGGAGAAATGGTTCAGCAGTGGATAATAAAATGACATGGTGGAATGAGTGGATCAGGCAGCATCTGTGGAGGGAATGAACAGATTATGTTTTTGGTTGGGAACCTTCTTCACACTTAAGTGTGACTCATTACATTGTATCTCTGTTGTTGTCAACATCTCCGAGCAAGCAGTGGTCTATTCCTCATTTTCCTTGAGCTTCATCTCTTTTGATCTCTTACACTTCCTTATCTCTGTAACTCCCTCTCCCCTGATGCTCAGTCTGAACAAGGGTCTTGGCCAGAAACGTCACCCATTCCTTCTATTCAGAGATGCTGCCTGCCCTAGTTGCTAAGTTACTCCAGCACTTAGTGTCTATTCCCTCCCCAGATTCCCTCCTCAGAACTTTACTGGCTTTATCTTGCACGAATCGTTATTCCCTTATCATGTATCAGTACACTGTGAATGGCTCGATTGTAATCATGTATTGTCTTTCTGCTGACTGGTTAGCACACAACAAAAAGCATTTCACTATACCTTGGTACACATGACAATAAACTAAACTTAACAGATGCTGCCTGACCTGTTGAGATGTTGGCCTTTTGTTTTGTTTTTACTGGAGTTCAACTGTTCAGTATGGAATGAATAACTGCACAAAAGTTATTTTGTTAATAATTAAAAAAATAACTTTGGAGGAACTAATGGGACTAGAAGCTGATAAATTTGCAGTAACAGGAATGTGACAGATGTAATTCCATCACAGGAATGCAGGGACAGAGAAAACAGTGAACCGTGGAATAATTTGCCTGGCACCAGAAGCAAAAGAAAATGCTCAAAACTACAATTAAGTAATAACATGGCAATTAGAAAGTATGATTGGTTATATACCGTTAATATAAATTTAAGAAGCTATCATTCATTTAAGAAAAGGAAATCAACTTGGACAAATCTGTTATGATTTTTTTCGGAACCAGTGTAATGAGGTATTAATGAAAATCAAAAGAACTTCAGATGCTGTAAACATGAAACAAAAACTGAATATGGCAGAAAAACTCAGTAAGGCAGGCAGCATCCGTGGAAAAAGAAAAACAGATCATTTCAGGTCTGTGACCCTTTGTCTGAAATGTTTCATTTTGTGTCGTAACTTCTTTGTAACGCTTTGTCAGAAATGTTGTATTTCTTTTCATCTCAATCCTGAATGGCCAACCTCATATTTTGTGACCGTTCTCCAACATCTACCTTATTGGAAACCCCCAGACTTTACTGGACTTCATCTTGTACTAAATGTTATCCCCTTTATCATGTAAATGCACTCAATGACCTCCTGGGATGCCAAGTAGTGGACTGGGATGATCTCGCATTGACCTGCCTGTTGTCCTAAATCTGCAGATCAGATCCTACTTCAATAACATGTCGAGAGTGGAATTAAGTTTGCACTTCGTGGTGAGTGAGATAGATTCAGTTGAAGATTCTCCTATCACAAGAGAGCGTTAGATTTAGCACAAAGGATATGGGAACAGGGGTACTGATTTTGGATGATCAGCCATGATCATATTGAATGGCAGTGCTGGCTCAGAGGGCAGAATGGCCTACTCTCCTGCACCTATTTTCTATGTTGTAGATTAAAGTGCAAGATGTTTAGCATTTCTGAAGGATTACTCTTGAGTCTCCACAGATCTTCAGCTGAAGATCACAGTGACCATGTACATTAACAATTCAACCCCAATGGGTTCACCGTTGTCATGAGGCACAACATAAAACACCCGAACTTCACAGATTTTTATTTTATTCCTCCACCTGTAGAATCTGACGTGGCCGACTTTGATGGCAGAAGCACCCTGCTTTACAGATTCAATCAAAAGAGCATGAGCACGATCAAAGACATTGTCTCTTTGAAGTTCAAGACGATGCAGGGTGATGGCGTGATGCTGCATGGAGAGGGGCTGCGTGGAGATTACATCACACTGGAGCTGAAGAAAGGCAAGCTCTTACTGCACATCAACCTAGGCAAGTACTGAAAAGCCTAACTCGACATCAACGATTACCAGTAAACCACTGTGACGATCCGGGTCACTTTTGCCAAACGTTCAATGACTCAATGGAGCTTTATTTGTCACACATGCAACTGCACAGTAGAATTATTTTTGCATATATTTACACATGCCGGCGCCACCATTTTTGGCGCCATTATTCAAAGTCCAAAGTCCGATCCACCCGCACGCTCAGAGTACAGGAACAGTTTGCGTGAACCAGGGTGGTCACGGTGGCAGAACAGTAGAGTTGCTGCCTTACAGCAAATGCAGCGCCGGAGACCCTGGTTCGATCCCGACTACGGGTGCTGTCTGTACAGAGTTTGTACGTTCTCCCCGTGACCTGCGTGAGTTTTCTGTGAGATCTTCGGTTTCCTCCCACTCACCAAAGACATACAGGTTTGTAGGTTAATTGGCTTCGTAAATGTAAAAAAATGTCCCTAGTGGGCGTAGGAGAAGTGTTAATGTGCGGGAATCGCTGGTCGGCGTCGACCCGGTGGGCCGAAGGGCCTGTTTCCGCGCTATTACCTCTAAACTCTAAACCAACCTCCCTCTCCTTTCCTTACCTGGCCATCTTTGTGTCCCGGGGGTGATTTCAAGGTACCTCCAGCACACACCTCGAAGATGCAGGAGGTATTACCCCGGTTCCTCGCACCTTGCCCCTCATGTCTGACGTCCCTGGTTCCCTCCTGTTACGCCGTCCAACAAACCTTCGAGCAGGTTCCTGGTACCAACAACCAACGAGCCTTTGAGCGGTTTTCCGGCCTCGCCGACTGACAAGACTTTGCGTGGGTCGTAAAGCAGCAGAGGAGGGTGAGGGAAGACCTTGGAGAGATCCTTGAAGAAAGGTGGGTGGGAAAGACAATCACCAATAAAATGCTCCAGATCAGCTGGATAAAAGCAGAACCAAAAATAGGCCACAGCTTTTTTTTTATCAAATAATGTATTCAATTATTAAAAATAATATTTACAATACAATAAAACAAAACAGAACCCACCACCATAATACAAGACAAACAAATATCCCAAATAAACTACTATACAACTATGTTACAATCCTTGTCCAGGATGCATTCAACCCCCGCGGCACTCAGCAGTCCCGGAAATCCCCCATGGTGCCCATGGACAGGGCATAGTCCCTAATGCCACCCAGGCGCTGACGTAATCCCAGAAAAGGGGCAGGCAGCTGGCTCAGGCAACCTCCTCTTCGGCCTGGTGCCGTTACTCATAGATGGCAAGCTAGGGCAGGCCCAGGCCCAACCAGGACATCTTCGGCCCTACCCTCCCCCTACGCACAGGGTGTCCAGAAATGAGGATGGTGTGTGAGAAATGCAGCCAGAAGGCAAGGGGCAGCCCCTTTAGATCGTGGAACAGGGTCTGCAGCCTCACACATTCCGTATACATGTGGCATGTGGCAGGAAACTGGCGAGCCTGTGAACTGCGAGAGGAACAAAGGACAAAGGACAAAAGACATTTATTGTCACATACACCAATTGGTGTAGTGAAATTTGTCATTGCCATGCAGCACACACATAAAGGTAAGACATAACATTAAAGAATGTAACAATAAACATAAAAAAATCATCCCCCCACAATGGTTTCCATTATGAGGGAAGGCACAAAGTCCAGTCCCCATCCCCTTGTTCACCCATAGTCTATTGAGGCCTCCACAGGTTGCAAGGGACAGGTTGCAAGCGACTCATCGGTGCAGTACCCTCCACCCCAGGTCCCTGATAAAAATAGGTCACATCAGTGAGTTGACATTAATGACGAGAGGATGATTAACAATACCAAATAATCCAGATTATGATATACTTTAAGAGGATTGAACTTAATAATGTCTTCAGTATATTTAGTGCCATTAGTAAAGCATATTCAGAGACATTTGACCTCATAGTTTATATTACTTTTGATTCATTTAAGGGATGTGGGCATTATAATTTCAATGGCAAGACATTCATTCATTCATTGACCACATGAAGTTGCCTTTGAGAAGTGCCTTTTTAAGGCAATGCAGTTCTATTGAAGGTATTCGGACAGAGCTGCCAGGGAGGATTTAGGGATTTAAATACAGTGCTAATGATGGAACAGAAAATTATTTTGAAGTCAGGATGGTGTGTGACTTGGAAAAATTCCTGGTGTTCCTAAAGTTCCTTCTAGGTGGTGGAGTTGTGGGTTGGAAGGTTGCAGTTGGTGTATCCTAGGCGAGTAAATGCAATGCATCCTTGAAATGGTAATGACTGTAGTCATTGATACTTTATCTGGAGAGAATAACAATTTGGGAAAGTGAATTGAAGGAAGAGTAGGCATGTCAAGTGACAAAATATTCATGTGATGGCCAGGACTCAAGGGTGTGAGCTATAGGGAGATGTTGAACAGGCTGGGACTCTATTCCATGGAGTGCAGGAGGATATAGAGGTGTATAAAATCATGAGATGAATAGATCAGGTAGAAGCACAGAGTCTCTTGTCCAGAGTAGGGGAATCGAGGAACACAGACTTAGTCTTAAGGTGAAGGGGAAAAGATTTAATAGGAATCTGTGGGGTAACTTTTTCACACAAAGGGTGGTGGTTGTATGGAAGAAGCTGCCAGAGGTGGAAGTTGAGGCAGGGACTTGTGCAATGCTTAAGAAACAATTACAAGGTACTTGGATAGGACAGGATTAGAAGGATATGGGCCAAATGCAGGCATGTGGGACTGCTGTACCTGGGACATATTGGCAGGTGTGACCAAGTTGGGCTGATGGTCCTGTTTCCATGCTGTATGACTTTATGGCTATGAGTTTATGATAGTGTTTTTCAAAGATTCTAAAGGAACAAGAGTGGATTTTCATTGGGGAAGACCACACTATCCATGAACAAAAATGCTCAAACTTGTACCTTTTGTACCAGAGAAAGCAGGCATGAGCACCATGTTGTGGGAAATTACTGTAACGTATGTGGCTCATGTAATATTAGATATCTTTTAAGAATTGCAGCATGTTACTATATTTTCGGGATCCTGGGAGGATTCAAAGATTTCTGCGAGTTTTTGATCATGCAAATAATGAGACATTTTGTACTGGGAATGCTTTCCATTGCCAGATGACTGACGAGATAAACAGCAAAATAACATACAACAGAGAGAAAAGGTAGAGCTGCTTTTTTAATGCAGTGGGTCACCGTGATCTGGAATGCCATGCCTCAAAGGGCGATACAAGCATAATCAATAATAAATACAAAAGGGAATTGAATACAAACATGAAAAGTCATCAGTAGTACGCCTATGGGGAAATAGCAGATCAATCAAACGAAGTAAAATACTCTTCAAAGGTCTACAGAGACAGAATGATCCAGTTGGCATCTCATGTGTTACAAGACTTGTTGATTGTGCTCGGTTACTGCTGTCAAATTCAATGTTTTGGGTGGATAACCCACCATTTGAATTTTTTTTTCATTTGAGTTTTCTCAATTGATTTCACTATTGCAGTTTTCCAATTTTTTGGTGATTAAATTGCTCAGCTGGTTATCTATTACTTAGGCAATGACTTTCATTAAAAAATCCTTTCAAAGGAACAGATGCACAGACTCACAGAAACATAGAAAATAGGTGCAGGAGGAGGCCATTCGGCCCTTCGAGCCAGCACCGCCATTCATTGAGATCATGGCTGATCGCCCGCTATCAATAACCTGTGCCTGCCTTCTCCCCATATCCCTTGACTCCACTAGCCCCTGGAGCTCTACCCAACTCTCTCTTAAATCCATCCAGTGATTTGGCCTCCACTGCTCTCTGTGGCAGGGAATTCCATGAATTCACAACTCTCTTGGTAAAAAGGTTTTTTCTCAGCTCAGTCTTAAATGACCTCCCCTTTATTCTAAGATTGTGGCCCCTGGTTCTGGACTCACCCAACATTGGGAACATTTTTCCTGCATCTAGCTTGTCCAGTCCTTTTATAATTTTATATGTCTCTATAAGATCCCCCCTCATCCTTTTAAATTCCAGTGAATACAAGCCTAGTCTTTTCAATCTTTCCTCTAATGACAGTCCCGCCATCCCCGGGATCAATCTCGTGAACCTACGCTGCACTGCCTCAATTACAAGGATGTCCTTCCTCAAATTAGGAGACCAAAACTGTACACAATACTCCAGATGTGGTCTCACCAGAGCCCTATACAATTGCAGAAGAACCTCTTTACTCCTGTGACGGTGCTGGCTCGAAGGGCCGAATAGCCTCCTCCTGCACCTATTTTCTATGTTTCTATGAGTCTGTACATCTGTTCCTTTGAAAGGATTTTTTAATGAAAGTCATTGCCTAAGTAAATCCACTTGCCCAGAGTGGGTGAATCAGGGACCAGAGGACATAGAAACATAGAAAATAGGTGCAGGAGTAGGCCATCCGGCCCTTCGAGCCAGCACCGCCATTCAATGTGATCATGGCTGATCATCCAGAATCAGTTCCCCATTCATGTTTTCTCCCCATATCCCTTGATCCCATTAGACATAAGAGCTATATCTAATTCTCTCTGGAAAACATCCAGTGAATTGGCCTCAGATTCCACAGATTTACAACTAACTGGCTGAAAAAATCTTTCCCCATCTCAGTCCTAAATTCCCTACTCCTTATTCTTAAACTGTGACCCCTGGTTCTAGACTCCCAAAACAACAGGACTTTTTTGCCTGCATATAACCTGTCTAATCCCTTAAGAATTGTATATGTTTCCATAAGATTCCCTCTCATCCTTTCTAAATTCCAGTGAATTTAAGCCCAGCCGATCCATTCTTTTGGTTTAATGTGAAGGGGATAAGATTGAATAGGAATCTGAGGAGTAACTTTTTCACACAAAGGGTGGTGGGTGTATGAAACAAGCGGCCAGAGGAGGTAGTTGAGGCAGGGACTACCGAAAAATTTAAGAAGCAGTTAGACAAGTATATGGATAGGACAAGTTTGGAGGGATATGGACCAAACTTGGGCATGTTGGACTAGTATAACTGGGACGTGTTGGCCAGTGTGGGCAAGTTGGGCCTGTTTCCACACTGTATGACTCGATGTAATGGTTGGTTGAGTGTTTCATCAAGACGGTGCAGCTTTAAAGTGAACCTTGTGTGTTTCAGGAGAGACCAAGTTACACTCCGTCAATGGTCACACCTCGGTCACCCTGGGGAGCTTGTTGGACGACCAGCACTGGCACTCCATCACCATCGAACGGTACAACAAGCAGGTGAACTTCACCGTGGATAAGCACACGCAGCACTTCCGGACCAAGGGAGAGTTCGACTACCTGGACATCGATTATGAGGTGAGACTTGTGAGGAAGAAGGCAAATGCAAAACTGCACATGCTGAAAATCTGAAATAAAAACAAAAGCAGACCTGTCGGAATAATTCACACGAGGCCCGAATGACTATCAAAGTGTAATCACTTTATTCACAATAAGCAAACAATACTCGTCAGCCGAGGACAGCAGTCAATCAAGATTCAAAGCGGGCAATATTTTTATATCATTTTTTGACAGCATAAAAGCAAAGGTCAGTCATGTGCACTTCATAAGTGCTTAAGTTCTCGGAGATTAATCAGGCCATTCTGCAAAACCATTTTCACACAGAGAGATGTGAATCTGTGGAATTTTCTGCCACACCAGAAGGCAGTGGAGGACAATTCACTGGATGTATTCAAGAAAGAGTTTGATATTGCTCTTAGAGTTAACAAAATCAAGGAATATGGGGAGAAAGCAGGATCGGGGTACTGATTTAGAATGATCAGCCAATATCATATTGAATGGTGGTGCTGGCATTGAAGGGCCGAATTGCTTGCTCCTGCCCCTATTTTCTATGTTTCCACATTGACTGCTTTGCACAGCCTAAGCCTCAGATGAGGACATTTCAGGCCTTGACATTTTCTCCTGTGACTGAATGATAAAGGACTGGGTAAAAGAAGAATGCAAAGTGAATTCAGCCACGAGCCAGGACTTGAAAACATTCATTTAAGATATAACCTAAAAGATCACGCCAAAAATGCCTTCTAGGCACATTCTTATGTAGTCATTCTAAAGACTGAGTACCACATGACATTGGTTGTGGAGAACATTGCAACTTAACCTGAATTCCATTCCTGGATGATATACAAACAATATACCATACAGCAATGATGATTATAGTAAAGAAGTGGTTATTGGACCAAATGCAGCTTTAAAACCAATAGGCAGGCTATAATGCACAGTTTATAATTTACACTATTTTACCGTTCATGTTCACAAGTTTACAAGTCATAGTAGAATTAGGCCATTTGACCCATTGAGTCAACTCCGCCATTCAATCATGGCTTCTAATCCCATTTTCCTTCCTTTTCCCCATAACCCTTGACACCCGTTACAATCAAGAATGTGCTTATCTCTGCCTTAAAAAGCTCTTCTCTTGGCCTCCACAGCCCTCTGCATTCCACAGATTAACTACCTTCTGACTAAAAAGGTTCCTCCTCACCTCCTTTCTAAAATGGCGCCTTTTAATTCTGAGGCTATGACCTCTGCTCCTAGACTCTCCCACCTTTCCACATCCACTCAATCCATGCATTTCGCTATTCTGTAAGTTTCAATGAAGTCCCCCTTCAACCTTCTAAACTCCAGTGCGTAGAGGCTGAGTGCTGTCAAATGCACATCATATGCTAACCCACTCATTCCTGGAATCATTCTTGGAAACATCTTCTGGATTTGAGTTGAAAGGGATTAAACATCCTGTGAGAACTTCATTCCGTCGGTTAAATAACATAGTTGGGTATCACTTCTAACCGTGTTATCAGATGAATACAAATACCCTTGACCTGATGATAATATGATAGAAATAAGTACTGAATTAAATTACTTTTCATAAATTCATGTGATAGAAGCAGAATTAAGCCATTTGGCCCATCAAATGTATTCCACCCTTCAATCATGGCTGATCGATCTCTCCTAACCCCATTCCCCTGCCTTATCCCCATAACCCCTGGCACTTTTTAGCAGTCTGACGGAAATATCTCTCAGCTACCTCATTATAATTGAAAAATGATGCATTTGCGTTAAATCGCTCAAACTAATTCTCATTATTTTGGGTGTTCTTTGGCATTTTAGTTGATGAAGAAATACCATTATAATCATTCTTCATTCATTTCTCCTTTTCTATCAAAGCTCAGTTTTGGAGGAATTCCAGTTCCAGGAAAATCAGTGACTTATCAGATGAAAAACTTCCATGGCTGCATTGAAAACCTCTATTACAATGGAGTAAATATCATCGATCTGGCCAAGAGACGCAAACCTCAGATACACATCATGGTAAGATTTTCAAAAGATTGTGGTTACCAAGAATATGTCAATGTGATTATGAAAATCTATAATGGAGTCTATAGTTTCAGTCTATAGATGTAGGAAAAAAAATGCAGGCAGAAATTTGTTGGAATGTATTATCATGGAATCTAACATAATTTAGTTTAATTTAGATTAGAGGGAAAGTGCACAAACAAGTCTTTTGGCTTACCGGTTCCGCGTCGACCAGCAATCCCTGCACATTAACACTATCCTACACCCACTAGGGACAATTTTTACATTTACCAAGCCAATTAGCCTACAAACCTATTTATCTCTGGAGTATGGGAGGAATCCGAAGATCTCGGAGAAAACCCACGCAGGTCATGGGGAAAACGTACAAACTTTATACAGACAGCACCCGTAGTCGGGATCGAACCCGGGTCTCCAGCACTGCATTTGCTGTAAGGCAGCAACTCTACCGCTGCACCACCGTGACTGCCTTAATTTATATTACTAAAAGTCTGATCTTGAACACTTCCTGTTGTTCTGTATATTGATTTTAGAAAAAACGCTGCCACTTACGACTGTGAGTTTTGGCCATCGTACTCAGAGTCCCCCTCCGCTGCGCAGGACAAGAGGATTTTTCCCATAGATGAAAAATAAAAGAGTTATTAGTGTTTAAGAAATGTTGAGATTCTCTCTCCTGAAGGCCATGCCCCTTCCGGAGGGACTATAAAACCCGGAAGTGTTGAGTGCCTCAGTCAGTCTGTGCAAGATGGGGGAGCGAGAGGGTCACATCTCTTAGTCTGAGCTGTGAATAACACTGAACACATGTATCCTAAACTGTGAGTGGTTTTACTGACTTGTCAGTGCCCTTAATGTGGTTTGAAAATATAGTTTGGAAATGTTAAAGCTTTGTTGCCTTTGGTTTGGAAATGCTAAAGCTGTGTTGCCTTTGGTTTGGAAATGCTAATCTCAGAAACGTAACCCTGGTACCCCCTCCCCCTCTCCCCAACCAACACAGCCAGACCCCAGTCTACAAAGAATGGACTCTGCACCCTCTCCTTCCCATTCATCACTTCACACCTACTTAAGGCAAGACTCCAGTATGAAAAGACTGTCACTTCACACCCAATCACAGCCTGACCTTAGTCTGGGCCCTTCTATACCCATCCCCCTCCAATCACCACTTACGACATCCAATCACCCACACCCTCTGTGCTGCAAAACATCACTTATCAAATATCAACAATAAAAATAGAAGAGGTGGAGAGGCTTTTCAGAGGACAAAAAAGCCAGAAATCTCCAGGACCTGACAACGTTTCCCCCTCAACTCTTAAGCTCTGTGCCAAACAGCTGGCACTGGTCTATACAGACATTTTTAACCAGTCCCTGCAAACATGTACTGTCCCTGCCTGCTTCAAAGTCTCCACTATTGTCCCTGTGCCCAAAAAGGCAAGGATTGTTTGTCTTAATGACTACAGGCCTGTCACACTGCCCTCTGTAGTCATGAAGACACTCAAACGGCTTGTGCTGGCCAAGCTGAAAAATATCACAAACCCCCTGCTGGACCCGCTGCAGTTTGCATATTGGACCAATAGATCTGTGGATGATGCAGTCAACCTGGGCCTGCACTTCATCCTCCAGCACCTAGACCACCAGGGGAGCTATGCGAGGATCCTCTTTGTTGATTTTAGCTCTGCATTCAACACCATTGTGTCAGAGCTACTACACTACAAACTATCCGAGTTGACTGTGCCTGAACCCCTCTGTCGGTGGATCACCAGCTTCCTGACAGACAGGAAGCAGCATGTGGGGCTGGGAAAGCACATCTTGGACCCGCAAACGCTCAGCATAGGAGCACCGCAAGGCTGCGTACTCGCTCCTCTACTCTCTCTACACCAACGACTGCACCTCCACAGACACCCCTGTCAAGCTTCTCTAGTTTGCGGATGATACAACCCTGAATGGACTGATCCAGGATGGGGAGGAACCTGCCTACAGACAGGAGGTGTCACAGCTGGCGTCCTGGTGCCGTAGCAACAACCTAGAGCTCAATGCTGTTAAGACAGTGGAATTGATTGTAGACTTTAGGAGAGCTCCCCCTCCCCTCACCCCAATCACCATCAACAACACCACAGTCACATCTGTGGAGTCTTTTAAGTTCCTGGGAACCATCATCTCCAAGGACCTTAAGTTGGGGGCTACCATCCACTCCTCAGTCAAAAAGGCACAACAGAGGATGTACTTCCTGCGGCAGCTGAGGAAGCACAATCTGCCATAGGCAATGATGGTCCAATTCTACACGGCCATCGTAGAGTCTGTTCTCACCTTCTCTATCATGGTCTGGTTTGGCTCAAGCACGACACCTGGAGGCTGCAGCAAATCGTCCGATCAGCAGCGAATGTTATTGGCGGCAACCTTCCCTCCATTGATGAACTGTACACTGCGAGGGCCAGGAAGCGAGCAGGCAAGATCATCTCTGATCCCTCTCACCCTGGCCACAAACTCTTTGAATCACTTCCCTCTGGAAGGCAACTCCAGACTGTCAAAGCTGCCATAGCCAGACATAAAAACAGTTTTTATCCACAAGTAGTTGCTCTACTCAACAGCCAAAAAGCTGTAGGCTCCCTTTGATCTGGTATTTTGTTGGTTCACATGCTTAATGAACGGGGTGTTTTATCATTAATGTTTTATTACTATTAACTTTTAGTGTTTTGTGAGTCATTCGTAACTGTCACTGTATGTCATGCTGTTACTTGTGAGAAGAGCACCAAGGCAAATTCCTTGTATGTGAATACTTGGCCAAGAAACTTACTAACTTACTTACTTACCAAAGCTGTGTTGCCTAATTAAAGTTGCCTTGCGTAATTAAAGTTGCCTTGTACATTCGGCCCACAATGTCCATACTAGCCCTCTGTAAATCAGTCCCTTCATCCCACAACACCCATACTAGCGAACCAGAAAGCCCCCCACCCCCCCAATGGCCACCAATATTGGAATTGATGGAGAGGTGGAATATTGCGTTGGGGGACCAGCCCTCCTTTGTGATGCTGGGACCCAACGGGTCTCACTTAGTCTAGTATTTTCTTTTTCCAAATACCAACCTTACTTTAGTTTAGTTCAGAGATACAGCTTGGAAGCATGAGCATTGGTCCACTGTGCCTGCGGCAACCAGCAATCCCCACACAGTAACATTTTCCCACACACACTAGGGGCAAGTTACAATTATACCAAGCCAATTATCCTACAAACCTGTACGTCTTTGGAGAGTGGGAGGAAACCAGAGATCTCGGATTTTTAAAAAACACGCTAAATATTGTGGTGGGCCGCAAAACTTATTGAAGATTAAATCAAGGAAAACAAATCTGCAGATCATCTGGAGTAACATTACAACTTTCAATGCAAAAAAAAACTAGGAGATATTATGGGAATGGAGGGAGACAGGGAATGGAGGGAAATGGATGACATGCAAGCGGAGGAAATTAGTTCAATTTTGCATAATTTTTGGCATGGATAGTGAGAGCCGAAGCGTCTTACAGAATGTGCTGTACTGTTCTATGTTTATTGTTCTATGTAACTTAATAACAAAAACGTTAAAGAAAGAATGGAAGACAGCGGGAAGACAGTGGCAACATTGGGTTAGAGTTGAATGGTTCCAGAAAATATTAATTTGTGGCAACTTATTAACCATTCCATTTCTGATTCCACCATAAAATTAAGTCACCCACAAGGTCTACGATATCATGTTTTAAGATTATGCTGCTGAGGGGTCCCATATAAATGAGACATAGCAAGATTGATCCCAAAGGTGATAATGGCACAAATTGGAAAAGCAGGAAGAGTAGGGGACTGAGCACACAGCCTTGAGGTGCCCCTGTGCTGATGGTTATTTACAAGGAAGTGGTATTGCCAATTTGTACCGATCATGTTCTGTTGATGAGTAAGTCAAGGTTCCAGTTGCAAAGGGATGCACAGAGACTCAGTTCCCCGAGCTTGGTAACATGTTTGGAGTTGAGGATGGTGTTGAGTGCCGAGCTGTAGTGTATGAACCACAGCCCAAGTATGTGTTTTTATTGTCCAAGTGGTCCTGTGCAGAGTGGAGAGCCATTGAGATCACATCCCCATTAATCTATTGTGGTGGTAGAGGGTCCAGGTTCTTGCTGAGGTAGGAATTGATATGAGCCATGTCCAACCTCTCAAAGCGCTTGTGCAGGAAAGAACTGCAGATGCTGTTTTAAATCGAAGATAGATACAAAATATTGGAGTAACTCAGCGGGCCAAGCAGCATCATTGGAGAGAAAGAATGGGTGACGTTTCGGGTAGAGACCCTTCTTCAAACTCGCTCTCGGCCCGAAGTGTCAGCCATTATTTCTCTCCAGAGATGCTGTCTATCCCGCTGAGTTATTCCAGCATTTTGTGTCTATTTTCTCTCAAACCACTTTATCAGTAGAGGGATAAATGGAAGCTGAAATGGATTAGGAAATAACACAGAGGTTTGGAAAAGCTTATATATATGAAACTTCTGGCAGCAAATAGATTAGTCATTGTCATGTGTACCAAGGTAGATTGAAAAGCTTTTGTTGCATGCTACCCTGTCAACAGAAAGACAGTGCATGATTACAATCGAGCCATCTACAGTTTATAAATACATGATAAGGGAATAACATTTAGTCAGCAAAGTCCGATCAAGAATAGTTCGAGGGTCACCAAAGAGGTAAATAGTAGTACAGCACTGGCAGTAATGGTGACATTGTACAGAGTACAGGAGTACAGGAGCTTCAAGAGAAACAGGGGTGAGGGAAAAAGGAGGGGCGTTGGCATTGTTGGTTAAGGAACATGTCATAGCAATGGTCAGAGGTGACATTACAGACGGTTCATCTAGTGAGGATATATAGGTGGAGCTGAGGAGCTGAGAAACAAGAAAGGGATGATCACCTTGTTGGGGATGTGCCGGGAGATCGTAGTCAGCTGCAGGTCAAATAAGGTTGTTTGCTAGGGGACATTAACTTTCCCAATATTGACCTGGAAAATCCTAGGGTTTAAATGGGGTACAATTCCTCAAAAATGTGTTCAGGAGAGTTTCCTTAAGCAGAATGTAGAGGCCCCCACACGTGAGAGGGCAATGCTGAATCTAGTATTGGGAAAGGCAAGCTAATAAAGTGCTTGTGGAGGAGCTAATGGGACCAGTGACCATAGTTCGATTAGGTTTAAGATAGTTATGGATAGGGACAGAGACAGTCAACTGGGGTAAGAACAACTTTGAGGGTATGAGAGAAAGTCTCGCTCAAGTTGACTGGAGCTGGTTATTTGAGGGGAAAGGAACATCAGCCAAGTGGGATGTTTTTAAAAGTGTGCCGACAAAAGCTCAGGATATGTAGGTCCCTGTTAGAGTGAAGGGCAAAGCAGGCAAACATTAGGAAGCTTGGCTGACGAGGGAAATTGAGGCTTTGGTCGAAAACAAGAAGGATGCATGGGACAGGTATAGGCAGATGGGATTAAGTGCATCCCAGAGGAGTTTCGGAATCTATAGGAGTAAACTGAAAAAAGAGATCAGAAGGGCAAAAATGGGCCAGGAGATAGCTCTGGTGGGTAGCATTAAGGACAATCCCAAAAGATTTTATAAAAACACTAGACTAAGTGGGACCCGTTGGGTCCCATGTACACACGGGAGGGCTGGTCCCCCCATGTGACACAATTTTCCACCTCTCCACCAATTCCAATATTGGTGGCCAGTGGGGGGAGGGCTTTCTGGAGCGCGGGTATGGGTGTTGGGGGCTGAAGGGACTGGTTTCCCGAGGCTAGTATGCACATTGTGGGCCGAATAGATTTTTCAGCTGGCAGCTCAGTCACTCAAGCCTGGTGTGCTGGCAGCTCACACACACGCGGCTGGTGGACTGGCAGTTGACTAACGGTTGACTAAAGGCTATTCCTTGAAATTCCATTTCAAACAGTTTGCAGGCCACCAAATTCAAATGATGTTTCCTACCTTTTCAAGCAGGGAGCAAGGCCATCAAATTCAAATGCATTTTCCTACCATTTCAAGCAGGGTGCAAGCCACCAAATTCAAAAGCAGTTCCGTACCATTTCAAGCAGGGTGCAAGGCCACCAAGGTGACTTCTCCCTCCCCCATCATGGAGAGACTGATCCACGCCCACACTTCCGGGTTTTATAGTCCCTTCCCCTCCCACCGGTAGGGGTGTGTCCTTTATGGCGGTGATTGACAGGATAGAGAATCTCAACATTTTTTAAACACTATTAACTCTTTTATTTTTCATCGAAGCGATAAATCCTCTTGTCCTGCACAGTGGAGGGGGACTCTGAGTAAGATGGCCCAAATCAATATGCAGTACAAACAGGAAGTGGTCAAGATGAGACTTTTAATTATCTAGATAAGGGGGAAAAGGGTAACTAGAGAGAGAGTGAGACCTCTCAGGAATCAAAGCGGTCACCTGTGTGTGGAGCCACGGGTAATGGGCATGGTCCTTAATGGTCCTAATTCCCCTCTGTATTTACTGAGGAGAAAGAGAGCAGGAAGAGGAGGAGGGGTGATCTTGTAGAGGTGTACAATAGCTGTTAGACAGGTACATGAATAGGACAGGTTTGGAGGGATATGGACCAAGCGCAGACAAGTGGGACATTGGTGGCCGATGTGGGCATGTTGGGCTGAAGGGCCTGTTTCCACACTTTATCACTCTATGACCTAAAAGGATATCTGCCTAATGTAATTCAATTCTATTTAATCTATTGAATAGATTTCACATCAATTTGATGTAATTAATGAAAGGCTTGCCCTCTATTCTATGAATGCCAATTCATGATGTTCAATGATGGTTGGTCTCTGTTCTTATCAAGTGCTAAAATAATTGGTAATATCTTCAAGTATAACAAATTCATCTTACAAGAGCAAACGTAGGAGCATTCACTGTACGATTGAAAAGGCATTTTTTTTAATTAGCCACTACTAATACCAAGTGGTATGAATTATTTTCAATAATCTACCAATAAAGTAATGTCACAATAGCATTAGAGCACTTAAGACATGTAAAATGGAGACATCTGTCTGATGAATAAAAGCATTCTTGCTTTTATTTCCAGCCTATTGAACTGTGGTGCAGTTCAGATGTTTCAGATCTGTTCGTAAAAAAATAAATTCGTCTCAGTTTCCCGAAAACTCAAATTAATTATAGTGTTGCTCAGGAAGCACTGACATTAAATTGCCAGTAAAATATGGCACCATAGAAACTAAGTAAAAAAGAGTTCTGTTAATTAGATCATATTGTCCGACAATTGCATTAATGTCAACAGCACTTCATATTTCACTTGGGCATCTTACAACTCAATGGCATGAATATTAATTTCTATTACTTTAAGTAACCCTTGTATTCTCTCTCTCTACATCCATTCCCCACCCTGGTCCTCTGGCTAATTTAATCATTTGTATCCCTTCTTATCACCTCACCCCCCAGCCAACAATGGACCATTGTGGGCTCTGCCTTTCCTGAGTCATCGATGCCGGCTCTGCTTTATTCGGCACCTCTTAATGCCTTTAGTTTCCCTCTCCCGGACTCTCAGTATGATGATCTCGATCTGAAATGTCACCTATTCATGTTCTCCAGAGATACTACCTGACCTGCTGAGTTACTCCAGCATTTTGTGTCTATCTACAGGCAAATATACCTCTAATCATGTTTGATGTATTCAATCTCTCTCACAACAGTGTGAAATAAAATTATGAGAGGTATAGATCGGGTTGATGCACAGAGTCTCTTGCCAGAGTAGGTGAATCGAGGACCAGAGGGCAAAGGTTTAAGGTGAAGAGGAAATTATTTAATAGGAACCTAAGGGATCACTTTTTCACACAAAGTTTGGTGAATGTTAGGAACAAGCTGCCAGAGGAGTTTTGTTGAGGCAAGGACTATCCCAACATTTAAGAAACAGTTACACAGGTACATGGATAAAACGGGTTTAGAGAGCTTATGGACCAAACGCAGGCAGGTCGGGCTAGTGTAGCTGGGACATGTTGGCCGGTGTGGACAAGTTGGCCTGTTTCCATATTGTATCATTCCATGGCTATGAGATGAAGATTTCTGGTTGATATAGGCCAATTAATATACGCCAATCAGTCTGAAGAAGGGACCTGACCCAAAACATCACCTACCCAAGTTCTCCAGGGATGCTGCCTGACCCATTGAGTTGCTCCAGCTTTCAGGTGCATATTTCTTTAACATACCCTATATATATTCAGCTGATGGATACAAGCATGAGTCAAGTTCATGTGAGTAAACCACTTACCTATTAGAAAGGCTGCCCTTTAAATTTCAAACTAACCTCTGTATTGAATGTACATTAGACTGGATATTTTGATGACTGGTTGTTGCTTTGAATTAATGGGCTGCTCCTTCCACACAACGTTATGACATAGAAACATAGAAAATAGGTGCAGGAGTAGGCCATTCGACCCTTCGAGCCAGCACTGCCATCCAATATGATCATGGCTGACCATCCAAGATCAGTACCACTTTCCTCCTTTCTCCCCATATCCTTTGATTTAATTAGCCTTGAGAGTTATATCTAACTCTCTCTTGAATACATCCGGTGAATTGGCCTCCACTGCCTTCTTTGGCAAAGAATTCCGCAAATTCACAACTCTCTGGTTGAAAACCTCTGAATAATTTCAAACATGAGGAATGGGATTGATAGGATTGCTCTGAGAGCCAACATAGGGTTGAGGGGTGGAATGGTCTTCCTCTGTGGTAAGGAAAATAAGGAGGGCAGAACGGTGGTATGGCAGTAGAGTTGCTGCCTTACAACGTCAGAGACCCAGGTTCGATCCTGATGACAGGTGGTGTCGACGCGGACTTGATGGGCCGAAGGGCTGCTTCCAAGCTGCTTCTAAAGTCTACAGGTAGAGAGATAGAAAGGATGAAGGAAATGGGAGATGAACAAGACTCTTCAGCTTGGGAAATGCTGTTATTTAAAGGTTTCCAATTATTTCAGTTTCTCATCTGCTTAAACTTTGCTTCAAAGTTTTGAATTGTTTCATCAAAACTACCTATGTGTATTATTTGTTATACTTATCATACTTATTGTAAGGACAATATTACAGGAAAATTTACATGAATTCAATTGATATTCTATAACTTTGTTTAGATTAATTTAGAGATACAGAAACAGGCCCTTCGGCCTAACAAGTCTGCACCGACCAGCGATCCCCACACACTATCCTACACACTGGGGACAATTGTTACAATTTCACCAAGCTAATGAACCTACAAACATGTATGTCTGGAGTGTGGGAGGAAACAGGAGCTCCCGGAGAAAACCCACGCAGGTCACGGGGAGAGTGTACAAATCTGTACAGACAGCACCAGTAGTCAGGATCGAACCCGGGTCTCTGGCGCTGTAAGGCAGCAACTCTACCGCTGCGCCACCATGCCGCCCCCTTACCCAACCTTTAATTTATTCAGATCCAGTTTTATTTGCTCTCTTGACAGTTTTCACGCTTCAGGAAATCCGAGTTTACTGGGATAGATTGATGAAGGAATGAAGGGGTCCCCTGAGTCAGAGAGAGAGCAGTAGTTTAGAGCTGTCAGTGGAAAGAAGAGACCTTCAGTGTCTCACCCATTCAGCCAGATGGCACCTCAAGAACTACCATCTGGCAGCCCATCTCAAATTAACGGAGCTTGCAAGCAGATGGAAATAAAATTACTAACTTAGTCTTCGGTAGAGCAAATAGAACACCTGAGCAGTGATCCTATTACACCGCCCAAGTCTAGAATTGCTGCTGAACTCAACAACAGGTGCAGTAGTGGTGGGAAAATAATGGTTTTGTTTGTGGAGGAAAACTTCTTCAAAGTAGGAATGCCTTGTGAAGGTTTTACAGATAACATGGTTAAGGCAGGTGCAGAAAATGATATTTTGGCCTTTACTGGGTAAGGTGTAGAATATAACTTCAAGGTTGCTAGCACTGCATACAATAGTAATTAGGCCGTGGCTGGAATACTGTGTGTAGTTTTGGTAACATCAGAATAGTACTTTTTAGTTTAATTTTAGAAATACCACGTGGAAACCGACCCTTTGGCCGACCAAGTCTACGCCAAGCAGCGATTCATATACACTAGCACTATCCTACATACTAGGGGCAATTTACAATCTTTACCAAAGCCAATAAACCAAGAAATCTGTACGTCTTCGAGTGTGGTAGGAAAATGGAGCACCCAGAGAAAGCTCACGCGGTCATGGGGTGAATGTACATCTCCGTACAGACAGCACCTGAAGTCAGGATTGACCCCGGGTCTCGAAGGCAGCAACTCTAGCAAAGCACCACTGTTACTGGGGCCACAGTTTAACAATAAGGGTTAGGCCATTTAGAACGGAGATGAGGAAAATCTTTTTCACACAGGGTTGTGAATCTGTGGAATTCTCTGCCTCATAAGGCAGTGGAGGCCAATTCTCTGGATGCTTTCAAGAGGGGGTTAGACACTCTTAAAGAAAGCAGAGTCAGAGGATATGGGGCGAAGGCAGGAACGGGGTACTGATTGTGGATGATCACAGTGAACGGCGGTGCTGGCTCGAAGGGCCGAATGGCCTACACCTGCACCTATTGTCTATTGTCTATGATATTGTATGTAGTTCTAGTCAGCACACAACGGGACTAATGTTACTGTGCACAGGTGATCTACACAGATCTGTGCAGAAATTGGAATTATAATTTTGAGAGAAGACTATCTAGTCTGATTTAGTTTTTTTTGGAACGGAGCTAGCTGAGGATTGGTGAACACAACATTTTGAGAGTTCTTGACAGGAAGAACAAGGAAAAATAATTTCCACTTGCGAATTGATCATTTAGGGTGCACAAATAAAAGGTGGCCCATAGAATGATTAGGTAGGAGTTGAGCATTGCATGTCTAGAGCTCATTGCCTGAAAATAATTTGGAGGCAGAGACCCTCAATATATAGGGTGGCATGGTGGCACAGTGGTAGAGTTGCTGCCTTACAACCCCAGAGACCCGGGTTCAATTCTGACTACAGGTGCTGCCTGTACCGAATTTGTACGATCTCCTCATGACCTGCGTGGGTTTTCTCCGGGAGCTCCGGTTTCCTCCCACACACTAGGGGAAAATAAATGGTCGGCACGGACTGGAAGGGCCGAGAAGGCCTGTTTCCGTGCTGTAATTGTTATATGGTTATATGTTATATTACAAAGACATAAAGGTTTGTAGGCTAAATGTGTGGGAAGGAACTGCAGATTCGTAGGGAAATGATTCACTAGCATTTAGGATAAACATTAGGGATCGTCATTATGGTTTTGTACGGAGGAGGTCATGTAAAAAAGTGATGGTGTTTTTTGAGGAGGTGATGAATGTTGTTTAGTTTAGTTTAGAGATACAGCGCCCTTCGGCCCACCAAGTCAGCATCAACCAGTGATCCCCGCACATTAACACTACCCTACCCACACTAGGGACAATATTGCATTTATACCAAGCCAATTAACCTGCGAACGTGTACGTCTTTGGAGTGTGGGAGGAAACCGAAGATCTCAGTGCAAAAACCCATGTGGGGAGAACGTGCAAACTCCGTGCAGACAACACTCGTAGTCAGGATCGAACCCGGATCTCTGGCGCTGTAAGGCCGCAGCTCTACCGCTGCTCCACCGTGCCACCCGTAAATGTTGATGAGTATCGGGCAGTGAACATGGTCCACTTGAAATTTCAGAGCTGCCAAGGAGAATGGATTTTCCGTATTTTGTCCGGAAATGCGATAAGAATACTGATGTACGATTTTGTGTTGTTAAATATGGATTTTAATACAGAGTTCAGTCTGAAGAAAGGTGTCGACCAGAAACGTCATCCATTGCTTCTCTCCAGAGTCACTGCTTCGCTCCAGGTTTAAATGGAGCGCTGTCAGTTTAACGCGTGGGAATTTAAACAAAGAGCTGTCGGCTGGAGCGCTGTGGGTTCTAAATATAGAGCTGCCTGCTGGAGCGCTATGGGCTTTACACATAGCGCTATGGCCACTGCACTATGGGTCACAGACTGTTCAGGAAAATCCTCGTATAACAATGAGTCTTTGGAATTCTCTATTAGCCTTTGATTATTTTTTCGAAGATAGAGACAAAAAGCTGGAGTAACTCAGCGGGACAGGCAGCATCTCAGTGGGACAGTCCGCAGGCTAAGCAGCATTGAAGAAGAGTCCCTACTCGAAACGTCACCCATTCCTTCTCTCCAGAGATGCCCCCAGTGTGTGTAGGATTGTGTTAGTGTGTGGGGATCGCTTGTCGGCTCAGACTTAGTGAGGCGAAGGGCCTGTTTCCACACTGTATCTCTAAATTCTAAACTAAACACTTAAAGTAAAAATAATTAAATTAATACATTGATAATTG
Organism: Raja brachyura; assembly: GCA_963514005.1. The sequence continues at coordinate 12,032,213 of OY740787.1, read as the reverse complement.
CAGCCTCAGATGCCACGGAGTTAGAACCGGCATGTGGGATTATACTCATTGGTTCTCCTAAATCTAGTTCTTGTGAGCGATGCCTGTTCCAGGCAAGTCCCAGGCTGTTGCGGGCCTCCAGCCATCTACTTCCTTGGGCGCCATGACCATCTACTCACCTGTCCATTTTTATTCCATGGGGATGCCTCCCACAGCCGACGACCGACTCATAACCCTCCGCATCCTTCCAATAATGTGGTAATCAGAACTGCATGCAGTATTCCAATTGCAACCGAGCCTACGTTTTCTAAAGCTGTAATAAGACTTCCTGACTCTTATGCCCCTGTCTCACTTAGGAAACCTGAACGGAAACCTCTGGAGACTTTGCGCCCCACCCAAGGTTTCCGTGCAGTTCCCGGAGGTTTCCGGAGGTTTTTTGTCAGTCTCCCTAATGGTTGAAAGTGGTTTCCGCAGTGGAAGGTAAGACCTTTTTTTCACCCAGTTTTATTCCACCCGGGAGGTCTTACCTTCCACGACCTGCAACCTCCGGCAACCATCTTCAACTAGCATCGCAACCGGCTTCGACTAAAAAATTACCGACTTTTAAAACGGCAACCTAGTTTTAGTCGCGGCCGGTTTGGAATTTTTTGAAATAATCGCCAGAACATAGAAGAAGTGGAAACAATTTTCGACCATTAAGGAGACTGACAAAAACCTCCTGGAACCTCCGGGAACCGCACGGAAACCTTGGGTGGGGCGCAAAGACTCCAGATGTTTCCGTTCAGGTTTCCTAAGTGGGACAGGGGCATAACACTCAATGCTTCGATCGATGAAGGTAAGCATAACCTTGCTGAATGGTTGCTTACCAAAGCTGTCAAAGTCATATCGTTTGGGTAGAGTTGAGAAGGTGCATCTAGCTCTAATCAAGATCAAGATCAAGATACATTTATTTGTCAATTGGCACAGTGAAATGAAATCACCATGCAGCCATACAGTAAAAATAAAGAACACAACATAGAGTGAAAGAATTCAACATAAAACATCCCCACACAGGAGGATCAAAGTTTCCCACTGTGAGGGAAGACACCAAAGTCAGTCTCTTCTCCTGATGTTCCCCACTGTTCACCCGTGGTCCGGGCCTCCCCGAGACCTCCGCAGTCGCCGCTACGGGCGGCCCGATGTTCAGGCCCCCTCGCCGGGGTGATGTAAGTCCAACGTCGGGGCTGGGGGACGTCCTCAGTGGCCTGGACCCCAAGTCGGCCCCCTACTAGCCGAGTCCACGGCTTCCAAAGTCCACAGGCCGCGCCGGGTGGAGATTCAACACTGGCAGCCCTCGGCAAAGGGCCCCAGGACTCCACGGAGTTATTCAGCGCCGCCCGCGTTGGAAGCTCTCCAAACGAGAGCTCCACAATGTTGGAGCAGTGACCCAACGCTGCGGAGCTCCAAACGGCGACCCAGGTATGCGTCGCCCGCTCCGCGGTGACTCCAGCGCTGCGCCTCCGCTGTTGCAGCTCTGGTCCGGTTCGCGGTCCTCGGCGGGAAGGGTCGCTCCGATCCAGGAGGTAGGCCGCAAGGTGGGGGGCGAGGACGCGACTCGGAGAAATGGTCGCGTCCGCGCCAGGAAGCGACTGGTAGTTAGTTTCCCCCTTACTCTGCCCCCCTCCCCCACATATAAAAGTGAAAGATTCCCCCAAAAACAGACTTTTAACTGACTGAAAATTAAAAAAAGATGGAAAAACAAACGAGCTGCAGGCAGAGGCTGCTGTCAGTGCAGTACCCCTAGTCTTTGGCCAATGGGACAATGGGTCTTTGTCCAATGGGAAGATTTCATTGTTTTACTAGCTGACAGTCATTAAAGGATACTCTAAAACCTAATAAAGCTATTCCATGTTCTTGAGGCATCATGTCCATTTCTAAATCCACTTTGTGATTCTCTACCATTCCACAGTCCCTGGAAGAGCTGCACTGCTACAAATCAAAAGGATTAATAAAGCATCTTCTGAAGTGGAGTAGGAATTATGCCTTATTAATCGTGTTGAACAAAAACAGGTAAATATCATGAATATAGCTTTAGAGTGCTCAGGATATTAATCTGCAGGATTCATTTGATAGGCATTTTATGTGAACGGATAATATCTAAATGAATGAATAATGAATGAATAAATAAGTTTATTGGCCAAGTATTCACATACAAGGAATTTGCCTTGGTGCTCCGCACGCAAGTGACAACATGACATACAGTGACAGTTAGGAATGACACATAAAACATTAAACATTATCAATAAAACATTATTGATTAAACATGTGAATTAAATAAAATGCCGGTGCTAAAGGAGACTACAGATTTTTGTTTATTGAGTAGAGCTACAATTCGAAAAAGATACAATACAAAAAAGCTGTTTTTATGTCTGGCTGTGGCAGCTTTGACAATCCGGAGTCGCCTTCCAGAGGGAGTGATTCAAAGAGTTTGTGACCAGGGAGAGAGGGATCAGAGATGATCTTACCCGCTCGCTTCCTGGCCTTTGCAGTGTACAGTTCATCAATGGAGGGAAAGTTGCAGCTGATCGGACGATTTGCTGCAGTCTCCGGATGTCATGTTTGCTGGCTGAGCCAAACCAGATCATGATGGAGAAGGTGAGGACAGACTCTACGATGGCCGTAGAGAATTGGATCATCATTGCTATTGGCAGATTGTGCTTCCTCAGCTGCCGTAGGAAGTACATCCTCTGTTGTGCTTTTAAGACTGTGGAGTCGATGGTAGCCCCCCATTTAAGGTCCTTGGAGATGATGGTTCCCAGGAACTTAAAACACTCCACAGATGTGACTGTGGTGTTGTTGATGGTGAGTGGGGTGAGGGGATGGGGAGCTCTCCTAAAGTCTACAATCAATTCCACTGTCTTCAGAGCATTGAGCTCCAGGTTGTTGCGATGGCACCAGGACACCAGCTGTGACACTTCCTGACTGTAGGCAGATTCTCCCACATCCTGGATCAGTCCAATCAGGGTTGTGTCATCCGCAAACTTGAGAAGCTTGACAGAGGAGATGCAGAGGGGAGAGCACGCAGCCTTGCGGTGCTCCTATGCTGAGGGTTTGCGGATACGAGATGTGCTTTCCGACCCTCGCATGCTGCCTCCTGTCTGTCAGCTTCTTCTGCCGTTAGCTTCTTCAAACGTGCTGTCAAAATTTAACTCTTCATTCAAGTTTTAATCCAATACATTAAACCCTTGAGTTATAACAGAGCATGTGGAGGGGGGGGAAGTTCTCTGTTTAAAGTGAATCATAGAAATAACAGGGAGATACTGCACAGAAACAGGCCCTTTGGCCCGTCGAGTACATGCCGACCATCAACCACCCATTATTTTAATCCTACATTCATTTGATTTATTTTTAATTCCCCCCATATTCTCATCAACACCCCCTGGAATCCACCGCTCATATTCGCATAGGAGGAAGTTTACAGTGGGCAATTAACCTGTTGACGGGCACATCTTTGGGGTGTCAGAGGAACCTGGAGGAAATCCACATGATCACAGGGAGAAGTTGCAAACCCCACAGAGATAGCACCCGAGGTCAGGATCGAACCCATCCTCTGACACACTGAGGCAGTTACTCTTCCAGCTGAGCCACCGTGGCGCAGCGGTAGAGTGGCTTCCTAACAGCTTGCAGCACCGTAGACGCAGGTTCGATCCCGACTACGGGTGCTGTCTGCATGGAGTTTGTACGTTCTCCCCGTGACCGCGTGGGTTTTCTCCGAGATCTTCGGTTTCCTCCCACACTCCAAAGACGTAGGTTGATTGGCTTGGTGATTGTGTAAATTGTCCCTAATATGTGTAGAATGGTGTTAATGTGCAGGGATCGCTTGTTTGCGTGGACTCGGTGGGTCGAAGGGCCTGTTTCTGCACTGCATCTCTAAACTAAACTAAACCTAATTGTTAAGAGATTTGTCACATCAACCTCTTGGCTTCCGAACAGTAGCCTCAGTAGCAGATTGCTACATCTGAGTGCGTCTCTGAGCCATTTCAAATGACAGCTAAGGGCAGCAATATTATTGTTATTCCAGAATCCTTTACAGACAGACTGAATCAATGAAACAAATTTCCTACACAAAATATCTTTAGTGAGCCAGATGACAATCCAGTAGTTTTCTAGTTAGAGAATCATAGTCATTAAACGTGGAAACAGGCCCTTCGACCCAACTTGCCCACAATGACCAACATGTCCGATCTACACTACTCCCACCGACCTGTATTTGGCCCATATCCCTCTAAACCTGTCCTATCCATGTACCTTGAGGCCAGGTAGTTGAGGCCAGTTCATTGGCTATATTTAAGAGGGAGTTAGATGTGGCCCTTGTGGCTAAGGGGATCAGAGGGTATGGAGAGAAGGCAGGTACGGGATACTGAGTTGGATGATCAGCCATGATCATATTGAATGGCGGTGCAGGCTCGAAGGGCCGAATGGCCTACTCCTGCACCTAATTTCTATGTTTCTATGTTTACCTGCCTAAATGTTTCTTAAACGTTGCAATAGCCCCTGCCTTAACTACGTCCTCTGGCAGCTCATTCCATACACCCACCACCCTTTGTGTGAAAATGTTACCCCTCAGATTCCTATTTAAGTTTTCCCCCTTCACCTTAAATCTATGCTCTCTGGTTTTGGTTTCCCCAACTGTGGGCAAGGGACTGAGCATCTAACTTGATCTATTCCTCTCCTGATTGTATACACCTCTATAAGATAATCCCTTATCCTTCTGCACTCCTAGGAATAGAGTCCCAGCCTGATCAACCTCCTCCAATAACTCAGATCCTCGTGTCCTGGCACCATCCTTGTAAATCTTCTCTGTACCCTTTCCAACTTGGCTGAAAAGAGTGGATGTGGAGAGGATGTATCCACTAGCCGGAGAGTCTACTACCAGAGGGCATAGCCTCAGAATCCAAGGACGTTCCTTTCAGAGGGTGGTGAATCTCAATCTATCAATCAGTTTTATTCATCACATACACAATAAAGTGCAGTGAAGTTGCTAGCAACGGTACAATCAAAATAGAACACACATACACAGTAAAATTTCACAAACATCCACCACCACAGCATTCTTCACTGTGGTGGAAGGCACAAAGCACAGTCAGTCCTCCTCCATTGTTCCCCCGTGATCGGGGCCAGAAACCTCCACAGTCGCCGCTGCGGGCAGCTGGATGTACAGGCCGCCCGCAGTGTGTCGTGTGGAATTCACTGCCACAGACATCTATGAAGGCCGTCAATGGATATTTTAAAGGCAGGAATAGATTATCGATTATCGAAGTTGCAATGGGGAGAAGGCAGGAGAATGAGGTTGAGAGGGCAAGGCAGATTAGCCATGATTGAATGGTGGAGTGGACTTTTTTTAGTCAAATCATTGTATTTGAATTTCACAGCAATTTGCACACATACGATGATAACAGACAGTGATAGTCAGGACATAATTGTGCAACAGTATGTAAGCGGCCCTCAAAGCCCTTACCCTTACTCCCCCTCAATCCACCCGAATCAACCGGGACAAACAACACTCACATATGTACACATCCACACAAATACGATAAGATAAACCAAACAAGTTGAGAGAGTTAACAAGTTCCAGGAAAGGGTCCCATGTATCTAGAAATGTCTTGGTAGAACCTTTGAGAGAAAACCTAAGTTTTTCAAGCTTTAAATTGTAGAGCACCCCCTTGATCCAGCGGGCGTGTGTCGGGGGACAGGTAAGCCTCCAGTTAAGCAAGATCAGTCTCCGGGCTAACAAGGTTGCAAAAGCCAGGACCCACTTCAACGCAACAGAGAGGTTGGTGTTGGGAGGAGTACCAAAAATAGCTGACTGTGGGTTTGGAGGAATAGTCTGGCCATTGGCTCTGCTTATCACGTCGAAAGCACTGGTGGAGTAGACTTGATAGGCCGAATGACCTAATTCTGCTCCTGTCACTTATGAACTTATGAACGTCTTTCCTGTAACACGGTGCGCAGAACTGAACACGATACTCTAAATGCGGCCTCACCAATGTCTTTTATAACTACACTGGTCTTCATTCCTAATTGTGTGTTGTGACAGATTAGTTTATAAACTAAATTTACATTCCCCAGTTATCTTGATAGAAGTTTTATGTATCAATGGATCAGTGGGCCTGCCTCTGGATTATTCACTCACTCATATAATCACTATCATATTCTTGTTAATGCCAGCAGTCATTAACCTGGAAGATCTAATTGTTAGAACATATAAAAGGCCACAAGAATATCCGTGTAGACCCCAGGTTACAAAGGTTCTCCGTACATTTATTGGCACCAAGGGAGGTTCTATTGACATATGTCTGGTCCCAGTGCTGTTTGATAATTAGCTTTGTAATTGGAGCCCAAATATCTTTTCTGGAGTCTGACGCCTTTATCGATTAACAATGGGTGTCCGGGGCTGTTTGCGTATTCGGGAAATGCGCTTTCTCTGAAATAAAATAGCCAATATTTCTATTTTGTGGTGACTAATTGATTGGATTCAGTGTGAAATTATTTTCCCATTTATGGAATACATTGTTAGCAGGCCTGATGTGTACTCCCCATCTTTAATTGCCTTTAAGTAGGTCATGATTTAGCTGCAATTTTATGGAACCAATGGTCTGGGAAGGCCGTCCATCAGAATGACAATTACCATGGGGCTACCAATGTTGACATTGCCAAAATAATATATGTTTAATTCTTTCACAATATCAATAAACATTTCGCAAAAATGTTTTGTTCAATTCATTAATGGGATGTAAGTATTAGAATAGAATAGAATAGAATGTATTTTATTGTCATTCAAACAGACAAGGTTTCATTCCTGCAGTCATGACATTACAAAAGAAAAACCAAGACACACACTTAACACAATTTACAGGCAACATCAGGGTATATGCACAGAGTCTCTTGCCCAGAGTATGTGAATCGAGGACCAGAGGACATAGGTTTAAGGTGAAGGGGAAAATATTTTTTTTTTTTGTTTAATTTCTTTTATTAGAAGTAATCAATTTACAATAGTGTAAACAGATTTACAAACATCAACTTAATTCCATATTTTTTCAAATAACCCGTTGAAAGTTATTATCTTCTATTTTTTTGGAGATAAAGATAAGGATAGAGTAGAGCAGTTTTAAATCAATAAGGGAGTGATTAAATAATAATTTGATTATATATAAGAGAAAAAGAAAAAAGAGAAAGGAAAGAAGGTTAACAAAAAGTAAAAAGATATATATATATAAATGAAAAACAACAAAATATATTGTAACTAAAACTATTACATATGATAATATCAATAAAGACATGCATATTAATCCTAGTATAAAAATAAATTATTCTCATCAAATCCCGTAGGGTACCCGCCGAGTTGTGATGTCAAGAACAGCTACTTCTCTAAATACTGTATATATGGAGACCATATTTGTTCGAAGAAATTATATTTGTCCAATAGGACAAATCTAATTCTTTCTAAATGTAACGTTTCCAACATTTCTGCTGCCCACATTTTAATTGTGGGGGATAATGTTCCCTTCCAAAATTCCAAATGTAGGGAACAAGCTGCCAGAGGAGATAGATGAGGCTGGGGCTATCCCAACTTTAATAAACAGTTAGACAGGTACATGGATAGGACAAGGTAGGAGGGATGTGGACCAAACGCAGGCAGGTGAGACTAGTGTATCTGGGACATGTTGGCCGGTGCGGGCAAGTTGGACTGAAGGGCCTGTTTGTTGAGATATTTATTGAAAATACGTGCTGGAGTAACTCAGTGGGTCAGGAGAAAATAGGGTGGGTGATGTTTTGGGTGGGGACCCTTCTTCAGACTGAAAGTATAGGGCAGGGAACTGGAGGTAATAAAACGGCAGAACAAACTAGGGCTGGCATCAGATGATCTCACGAAGGGTGGAGCCCATAATGGCCCATTGTTGGCTGGGGGAGAGGTGATAACTAAGTGATACAAGGATGCAAGCAGTGGAGCTAGTAGAATGATGAGGGTGGGGGATGGGGAAGGGGAAGGGGAAGGGAATGCAAGGGTTACTTCTTCTTCTTCTGTCGTGTGGCATGCACAGCCTAACGTTGTTGGACAACTTGTTCTATTTGACCTTCTGTTTGTGCACGTTGAGTTGATTGCATTAGTCGAAACAGGGCGGACCACGTGAAGGTTGCAATCTTCCACCCCAAATCTTCCAAAGGGTTACTTGAAATTAGATCATAAGATCATAAGTGATAGGAGCAGAATTGGTTAGCAGCAACCCACGCGGTCACGGGGAGAGTGTACAAACTCCACCCAGACAGCACCCATGGTCAGGATCAAACCTGGGTCTCTGGCGCCATACGGCAGCAACTCTACCGCCGTGCCGCATGATTTATACGTGATGCTTCTTTTTTTTTTACTTCTTGTTCCTTCAGGGCAACGTTAGCTTCTCATGCTCAGAGGCACACAGCATCCCAGTCACATTCATGGGTCCAAGCAGCTACTTGCTGCTGCCCAGCCCTGCACAAATGGAAGGAGTCACGGTTGGTTTCCAGTTCCGCACCTGGAACACAGACGGACTGCTGCTGTACAGTGAATTGCACGGAGCACTTGCAGCACTGCACATTCACCTCGCTGATGGAAGGCTGAAAATAACCATTCTGAAGATGTCAAGGACCCAAGCTGGCTTTGCTACAGGTAATTGCAGCAGTTGATTACTTCAATTTCAGCTGAGAGCAGAAGTATTAAAACTGAAAGTCGGACAAATCTCATCGTTTTTTCGGAAGGATTTCTGCCAGTCAATTTATTTTGCTTCCTCGGGACTGCGAGAAATGTCAGTGGGTTCATGTTAATTCTTCGATAACTCAAAGAAAAATGAGTTTTGTGAAGGTTTGAGATCTATTTATCACAGAACACCATTGCTCCAATATCGAGGGTCCGCAATGTCAATTTGAGAGGCTTAGACTGTCAATCTCGGACTCTGTGCAATGACTGTGTGTACTGCTAATTGCCATATGGGGTTAACTGAGGCGACAGCTGTGAGCAATGAATGAATGAATGAATCTGTTTATTGGCCAAGTATTCACATACAAGGAATTTGCCTTGGTGCTCTGCCCACAAGTGACAACATGACATAGAAACATAGAAACATAGAAAATAGGTGCAGGAGTAGGCCATTCGGCCCTTCGAGCCTGCACCGCCATTCAATGTGATCATGGCTGATCATCCAACTCAGTATCCCGTACCTGCCTTCTCTCCATACCCCCTGATCCCTTTAGCCACAAGTGCCACATCTAACGCCCTCTTAAATATAGCCAATGAACTGGCCTCAACTACCTTCTGTGGCAGAGAATTCCAGAGACTCACCACTCTCTGTGTAAAGAATGTTTTCCTCATTTCGGTCCTAAAGGAATTCCCCCTTATCCTTAGACTGTGACCCCTTGTTCTGGACTCCCCCAACATCGGGAACAATCTTCCAGCATCTAGCTTGTCCAACCCCTTAAGAATTTTGTAGGTTTCTATAAGATCCCCCCTCAATCTTCTAAATTCCATCGAGTACAAACCGAGTCTATCCAATCTTTCCTCATATGAAAGTCCTGACATCCCAGGAATCAGACTGGTACAGTCTGGACATACAGTGACAGTAAAGAATGATGCATAAAACATTACACATTAATGATAAAACATTATTGATTAAACACATTAATAATAAACCATTATTGATTAATGCTGCCAAAATCACCTGCAAAGACTAAAGTCAGTTTAACTGTGATATGGCACGTGGAAAACATCCATTTGAGAAGTAATAGAAAAATAAATAAAAAGCAAACATTTCATATAGGAACTCTCTGATTTTGATCAGATTTTGACTCCCTTCTGATCTTCTTCAGGTGTATAAATTCACAAGAGGAATAGATCGGCTAGATGCACAGAGTCTCATGCCCAGAGTAGGTGAATTGAGGACCAGAGGGCATAGATTTAAGGTGAAGGGGAAAAGATTTAATAGGAATCTGAGGGGTAACCTTTTAACCATATAACCATATAACCATATAACAATTACAGCACGGAAACAGGCCTTCTCGGCCCTTCCAGTCCGTGCCGACCATTCATTTTCCCCTAGTCCCATCTACCTGCACTCAGACCATACCCCTCCATTCCCTTCCCGTCCATATACCTATCCACTTTACTTTTAAATGTTAAAATCGATCCTGCCTCCACCACTTCTGCTGGAAGATCATTCCACACAGCCACCACTCTCTGAGTAAAGAAGTTCCCCCTCATGTTACCCCTAAACTTCTGTCCCTTAATTCTCATGTCATGCCCTCTTGTTTGAATCTTCCCTACCCTCAATGGGAAAAGCTTATCCACGTCAACTCTGTCTATCCCTTTCATCATTTTAAAGACCTCAATCAAGTCCCCCCTTAACCTTCTGCGCTCCAAAGAATAAAGACCTAACTTGTTCAACCTTTCTCTGTAACTTAGTTGCTGGAAGCCAGGCAACATTCCAGTAAATCTCCTCTGTACTCTCTCCTTTTGCACACAAATAGTGATGGGTGCATGGAATAAGCTGCTAGAAGAGATAGTTGAGGCAGGGACTATCACAACATTTTAGAGACAGTTATACAGGTACATGGATTGGACAGATTTGATATGGACCAAACGTGAGCAGGTGGGACTAGTGTAGCTGGGACATGTTGGTCGGTGTAGGCGAGTTGGGGCGAGGGACCTGTTTCCACACTGTATCAGTCTATGACTCTGGAAGGTGTAACATTGGACTGGTGCCACTTTCAGAAGTGCTCTACTCTTTGTATATACCACCGTAAAGTGTAAATATAATGCAGTATAATGTCAATAGATGTCAGATCATATACTTCAGTGGCAAAATCTGGAAGGCAGGTTAGTATACTTGAATGGTGAGATGTTTGGAAAGGGGGAGATGCAAATGGAATGGTGTCCTCATGCACCAGCTGCTGAAAATAAGCTCGCAAGTTCAGAATGCAGTTCAGAAGCTGAAGAAGAGTCTCGACCTGAAACGTCACCAATTCCTTTTCTCCAGAGCTGTTGTCACAGAAACATAGAAATTAGGTACAGGAGTAGGCCATTCGGCCCTTCGAGCCTGCACCGCCATTCAATAAGATCATGGCTGATCATCCAACTCAGTATCCCGTACCTGCCTTCTCTCCATACCCTCTGATCCCCTTAGCCACAAGGGCCACATCTAACTCCCTCTTAAATATAGCCAATGAACTGGCCTCAACTACCCTCTGTGGCAGAGAGTTCCAGAGACCCACCACTCTCTGTGTGAAAAAAGTCCTTCTCATCTCGGTCCTAAAGGATTTTCCCCTTATCCTTAAGCTGTGACCCATTGTCCTGGACCTCCCCAACATCGGGAACAATCTTCCTGCATCTAGCCTATCCAACCCCTCAAGAATTTTATAAGTTTCTATAAGATCCCCTCTCAATCTCCTAAATTCTAGAGAGTATAAACCGAGTCTATGCAGTCTTTGTTCATAAGACAGTCCTGACATCCCAGGAATCAGTCTGGTGAACCTTCGCTGCACTCCCTCTATGGCAATAATGTCCTTCCTCAGATTTGGAGACCAGAACTGTACGCAATACTCCAGGTGTGGTCTCACCAAGACCCTATACAACTGAAGTAGAACCTCCCTGCTCCTATACTCAAATCCTTTTGCTATGAAAGCTAACATACCATTCGCTTTCTTCACTGCCTGCTGCACCTGCATGCCTACTTTCAATGACTGGTGTACCATGACACCCAGGTCACGCAGCATCTCCCCTTTTCCTAATCAGCCTCCATTTAGATAATAGTCTGTTTTCCTATTTTTGCCACCAAAGTGGATAACCTCACATTTATCCACATTATACTGCATCTGCCAAACATTTGCCCACTCACCCAGCCTATCCAAGTCACCTTGCAGTCTCCTAGCATCCTCCTCACAGCTAACACTGCCCCCCAGCTTAGTGTCATCCGCAAACTTGGAGATATTGCCTTCAATTCCCTCATCCAGATCATTAATGTATATTGTAAATAGCTGGGGTCCCAGCACTGAGCCTTGCGGTACCCCACTAGTCACTGCCTGCCATTGTGAAAACGACCCGTTTACTCCTACTCTTTGCTTCCTGTTTGCCAGCCAGTTCTCTATCCAGTTCTCTGTCGAATGGGTGAGGGGAGAAGAGGGAGTGTCCGGGGTGAGACTCATCCTTGATTATGCTGGTGGTCTTGCCGAGGCAGTCCGAAGTGTAAATTGAGTCAATGGAAGGGAGGTTGGTTTGTTTGCTGGTCTGGGCTGCATCCAGTATTCTCTGTAATTACTTATGGTCTTGGAAGGAGCTGTTCCAGAACCAATGCTGTGATGGACTTGATTCACTTACCCTGATTTGCATACACTAATGTTCCACAATCAACAAAGGAGACACTCCACCAGTTAATTAACTTTGAGTTGAAGATGAATGTTGGACAGGATATCTGATGAACATTGGGCCCTATTACTGGTGGCACCATGGAGTCTTTTGCATGAATGTGCTCAGCTGGCTCTGGGTTTGCCATCTCTGCTGAATGTTTAGTTTGGAGATACAATGTGGAAACAAGCCCTTCGGCCGATCGAGTCCACGCTAACCAGCGATCCCCACACATTAACACAATCCTGTACACACTAGAAACAATTTTACAATCATACAATCATGGAATTAACCAACAAACCAGTACATCTTTGAAGTGTGGGACGAAACCGGAGATCCCGGAGAAAACTCACACACGTCATGAGGAGAACGTCCAAACTCCGTACAGACAGTACCCATAGTCAGGTTTACGGGTGGGTGCCTTACAGCTCCAGAGACCCAGGATTGAACCCACGTCTGTGGCGCTGTAATAGAGCAACTCTACCGCTGCGCCAACTTGTCACTCTAAATATTTGCATTACAAAATGTCTTACACATATCAAAGTAATTTTTCCAAAGAGTAATTACTGTATTATTATAAATGTAAAGTGGCAGGCAATTTACATGCACCAAATTCCGTCAAAGAACAATGATAATGATCATATCATAATAATCAATATGATGTTATATTTATATTGTTAAGTGAGGGGTAAATTTTGTTTAACATAACAGAATGATTTGACATTCCATACCAGCACCCTCACTGTATAGGAAGGAAATGCAGATGCCGTTTTAAACCGAAGATAGACTCAAAAAGATAGACGCAATGTTCTATTGATTCAGGATCAGTTCCTGTGGATTGGAGGGTAGCTAATGTTATCCCAGTTATTGAGAAAGGCAGGAGAGAGAAAACAAGGGATTACAGACCAGTTAGCCTGACATCTGTGGTGGGGAAGATGCTGGAGTCAATCATGAAAGATGAAATAGCGGCACATTTCAATAGCAGTAACAGGATCGGTCCAAGTCAGCATGGATCTATGAAGGGGAAATCATGCTTGATTGAATTTTTTGAATTTTTTGTGGATGTAATTAGGAAAATGGACAAGGGAGAGCTAGTGGATGTAGTGTACCTGTACCTTCAGAAAGCATTTGATAAGTTCCCACATAGGAGATTAGTGGGCAAAATTAGGGCACATGGTATTGGGGGTAGAGGGCTGACATGGATGGTTGGCAGACAGGAAACAAAGAGTAGGGATTAACGGGTCCCCTTCAGAATGGCAGGCAGTGACTAGTGGGGTACCGCAAGGCTCGGTGCTAGGTCTGCAGCTATTTACAATATATATTCATGATTTAGATGAAGGGATTTGAAGTAACATTAGCAAATGTGCAGATGACGCAAAGCTGGGTGGCAGTGTGAACTGTGAGGAGGATGCTATGAGAATGCAGGGTGACTTGGACAGGCTGGGTAAGTGGGCAGATGCATGACAGATGCAGTTTAATAGTAAGATTAAACAAGTACTTACCAGTTTGAAGTTTGATCTTTATTTTATGAGGAGTTGCGATGAGGGATTTTGTGAAGACCCCGCCAGGCACGCATGCGCGACATTCTTCAAAGCAGCGGTATGGAATCACAGATCACAAGATTAAAGATAGTAAGATTAAAACTTGACTACACCAGTTGAACTTATGATAGAGGGTTGGGAGCGGAGGGCACAATATCCCTCATCGCAACTCCTCATAAAATAAAGATCAAACTTCAAACTGGTAAGTTCTTGTTTAAGGGTTACACAAAAAGCTGGAGAAACTCAGCGGGTGCAGCAGCATCTAAGGAGCGAAGGAGATAGGCGACGTTTCGGGTCGAGACCCTTCTTCAGACTGGTCAGGGATCAGGGAAACGAGAGATATAAACAGTGATGTGGAGAGATAAGGAACAATGAGTGAAAGATATGCAAAAAAGTATTGGTGATAAAGGAAGCAGGCCATTGTAAGCTGTTTGTGGTGTGAAAATGAGAAGCTAGTGCGACTGGGGGGGGGGGGGGGGAGATGGAGAAGGAATGTCAGGGCCAGAGGGCTGAGGGAGAGGTGGGGGGGGGAGGCAGTCTGGGTTAACAGAATTGAGAAAATTCAATGTTTAAGCCCAGAGGATGCAGACTCCCCAAGCGGAATATGAGGTGCTGTTCCTCCAACTTGCGGTGTTGATCACTCTGGCCGTGGAGGAGGCCCAGGACCGAGAGGTCGGATACGGAGTGGGAGGGGGAGTTGAAGTGCTGAGCCACCGGGAGGTCGGGTTGGTTATTGCGGACCGAGCGGAGGTGTTCGGCAAAACGATCGCCCAGCCTCCGCTTGGTCTCACCGATGTAGATCAGCTGGCATCTGGAGCAACGGATGCAGTAGATGAGGTTGGAGGAGGTGCAGGTGAACCTCTGTCGGACTTGGAATGACTGCTTGGGTCCCTGAAAGGAGTGGATAGGGGAGGTGAAGGAACAAGTGTAGCATCTCGTGCGGTTGCAAGGGAAAGTGCCCGGGGAAGGAGTGGAGCGCGAGGGAAGGGAAGAATTGACGAGGGAGTTGCGGAGGGAGCGGTCTTTGCGGAAGGCAGACAGGGGGGGAGATGGGAAGATGTGGCGAGTGGAGGGGTCACGTTGGAGGTGACGAAACTGGCGGAGGACTATCTGTTGTATGCGCTGGCTGGTGGGGTGAAAGGTGAGGACCAGGGGGACTCGGCCCTTGTTGTGAGTGGGGGAATGGGGAGAGAGGGCAGTGTTGCGGGGTATGGAGGAGACCCTGGTGCGAGCCTCATCTATAGTGGGGGAGGGGAAACCCCGTTCTCTGAAGAACGAGGACATTTGCGATGACCTGGTGTGGAACACGTCATCCTGGGAGCAGATGCGGCGTAGACGGAGGAATTGGGAATAGGGGATGGAGTCCTTACAGGAAGCAGGGTGGGAGGAAGAGTAGTCCAGGTAGCTGTGGGAGTCAGTTGGTTTGTAGTGGATGTCAGTCAGGAGTGTATCACCTGCAATAGAGATGGTGAGGTCAAGGAATGGTAGGGAAATGTCGGAAATGGTCCAAGTATATTTGAGTGCCGGATGGAAGTTGGTGGTGAAATGGATGAAGTCAGTGCCAAAGCAGTCGTCAATGTAACGGAGGTAAAGGTCGGGGGTGGGGCCCTGGTACGCCGAGAACAAAGATTGTTCGACGTGCCCGACAAAGAGGCAGGCGTAGCTAGGGCCCATGCGTGTGCCCATAGCTACGCCTTGTGTTTGGAGGAAATGGGAGGAGTCAAAAGAGAAGTTGTTGAGGGTAAGGACCAACTCCGCTAGTACCAAAGCAGTCATCAATGTAACGGAGGTAAAGGTCGGGGGTGGGGCCCTGGTACGCCGAGAACAAAGATTGTTCGACGTGCCCGACAAAGAGGCAGGCGTAGCTAAGGCCCATGCGTAAAATCTTACTATTTTACTTCGGAGTCACGTGAGTGACTTCGTGAAGATTTCAAAGCTCTGTGATTACATGCCCTGGACCACGCCCATGCTCACACACTGCCGTTATTCTGATGGAGAAAGTATGTTAACGTATTTCAGACTTGAACAAGCTGAAAAATAATAACATTGTTAATACAACAATAACCCCCTGAGCTCGGGGCCAAACGTTTAGGGAACAGCACTTAAAACTGAATCCGCCAACGTTGCGGGAGCAGTTATAAGTCAGTTATAAAACCGCTGAAATGTAGATTCACTGGCCCAGCTCACTATTGCGAGGCCTTAATCCATGAACACCGCCATGGTCCTTGCCACTGATGTGGATGCAGACCTGGTAGAATGACATTTAAAATGTTAGTGTCTTACCTGTTGCACCGAATACCACCTTGAGTCATCTGGAGATAGTCTGCACGATCACCCTGTGACGTGGGTTTCCATGGCTGAAACAGACCCGTCTCCATATACCTGATGCCCATTTTTAGACCTGTAGTCCCAGGTCTGTGTAGTTTAAGCAACTCTTCTATAAAGAAGTTACTTTATTATGGTCCGGTCATTCTATCCAGGTTTAATTCCTGTAGAGTCATGACCCGTTGTGCTGTGTTTAGTGCCATTAACATAACCACTTTGAAGGTGAGTAAGTCCATCATAGACGACCAGCTCCTGAGGAGGGTCAACACTACCTCCAATCTCAGGTAATATAATATCCTGTTCGGGGAGGGATGGATTGACCATACCCCTCATAGTTTGGACACCAGCTGGTGAGATCCCACTCCAATCTTGCGATAGGATGACAATGCACTCTTGGCACTGTATACAGCACTGTAACTGAGGGACTCATCATAATGATGACCCATGAGTATTCCAGCACCTTGGAGAGTATAGCAGATATGTAGATGGTCTAGGTCCGACTACAGAAACCTCCCATATCCTTATGTAGGCGAGGTACTGCTTCCTACTGGACTCTCTCTGCACGATGCTGTTTGACGTCCATGGTCCTTTATGTTGCAGAGCCTGGTTGCGTATCCTGAAGCACCTGTCTGATGAAGCAGATTGGGGAAAGCATAGAAAATCCGCATTTCCCCCCCAATGTAGCGAGAACGCGTCCATCGCCACTGCCCCAGGATCTGGTTCTCAAGAGACATGTGTTGGTGTCCAATGGCTCAACCTGGACGCAAAGAGGTCGATATCTGGTATTCCATATTAGGCTATAATTTTAGCAGATATTTGGAGGTCCAAATCTACTTGATGTCGGTATTAATACTTGTGACCTGGTGTCCGCCACTATATTGAGCTTATCCAGAAGGTACATAGCTGAAACCAAATTTCTTTCAATCCACCAGGGTCAAATTAATGTTTCCAATTCATCCCAAGATATTAACTTGACACCACCCATATGCCACCTCAGTGGTATTATTTTGAAGACGAACATACGTATGCTGCAGATTAGTGCATTAACGCGCAGCCCTTGACATGCTCCCAGCGTTTCTAAACAGTTTATTCCTTGTGATTGAAGAGAAGTAGACTCATGCAAATCCCATCACCGCCCCAACTGGAATGGTGTCAGTAGTTCCCCAGCCCTTGGCTCTTGCGTCGGTTTGTAACGCGACTAATGGGTTTGATGTAATGATAGGATTTAACAATCACAACCATTGCTAATCCACCATTGTACCTCAATTATGCTTCGATTGGCAGCTGCATAAGCTCGTAAATGTCCAGCATTCGCTTTAAATGCCGAGATTTTGCTTTTTCACCCAAGCTTTGATAGTGTAACGGCCCAATTATGTGGCTGTAATGTAGCTCCAATTTACCAATAGCTTAGCAGCATGTCTAAATTCGGTTCCCTGGCGCAAGCAAGGCTGTTACATGCGTCTATTATGTCTATTGCTCTGTTCCCTGGATAGTGACAAACAGAGCCCCAGAATGTATGTAACCTCCCTCCTACTTGTGAGGTTATGCATGCAGCACTTCCAAGAGAACCAGACCCCCTTACCTCCATGGTTACCGGCGGGCCTGACGTTGTGGTTTCTGGTATTCCGTCTTTGCTGGGTGCTGCTCGATCGCCTCGGTAAATCCCTGTTCGTGCAGCTGGTGTGTGGTGAGGTAGTCTATGCTGGCTTTACCCTAACAAGGCTTCTGCTGTTGGGGAGCTGGTGTGGATGTGTTCTTGATGGCCCCGAGGTTTGGAGAAAGGAAAAGGCTGTCTTCTGCACCCTTGCCGATGCTGGTGGTTTCATCAGCCCCTTTTGGCTTCCTCGTCAAGTTCTTTGACCTGCTTGGGCAGGTCCTCCCCAAACAGCTGTCTTGGTGGTGTGGTGGAGGTACGACCCAACCCAGCGAATTCAGGGTTAAGGTCGGGCCGGATGGAGCTCTGAGTAAAACAGTTTCCCGAAGTGTGCTACACAGGAGGGCTAGAGCATCCTGCTGCTCTGCGGATACACCTGCCCCATCGAGGGTTCTGACGAGTGCCGTGATGCCCGACGTCAACAGCTTCAGAATTTCCTGCCTCTTAACCTCTTGTGCCCTCGCATTGGAACTGATGTTCCCTCAGATGGCTGAGTTGACCCTCGGGACGTTCAGGGTAACACAGTTTCCAGGATCCCTGTACTTCTCCATGGTTTCTGAAAGCACCTGGTCTTGGAACTGGTGTGTCGTCAAGAAATTAATACTTACTGCCAATGTAGAATGCAGCGGTACCCCTGAAAATACAGGTTTTGGAATTTCGACACTACCTCCAATTTCTTCTTCTGGATCGAGAGCAGTGGGCTCTTCTGCTGCCGCTTCTTCGTCAAATCGGCCATCTGTTGACTCCTAGCACTGCCAATGGACGAAGATGAGATTGAAGGTGGCGGCATGATCCGATTCCCAGACCGCTGAGACTCCCGCTCTTGCCAATCCAGGTCCCGCTGATATAGTTGCTCCACCATTAGCTCCATCCTAGCCATGCGACCGCTGCCGCTACACACGGACAACTGGTCGACTTCCCCAGGCCCTGATGAGTCGCTGGGGCTTCTGCCAGTAGGCCACACCTCAACGAAGTGGCTGACAGGTACTTGTCAGCACCCGCTCCTGCTGGGCTGAACGATGTCCGCACGGACAACCCGCTAACCCGGTGTCTCTCGGACCTTAGCGGCCTCTCTACCTGATGAGCAGGCAGAGGAAAGGAGTCGGAACCGGTCCCCAATACCGGCTCCGTGGTCCGTGCAGGCACACCATCACCCTCACCCCCAGGGGTCTGTGACGGCGCTTGGCTGGCTTTACCCGCAGCAACGGGATTGACTAACCATATTCTGCTGCTACCGGTCTGCGCTCCGGCAGCCTGTTCCGGTGCAGTGCCGGTACCTCCTGCTCCTGCAGGCTGTACGACTCCTGCACGGACATACCGCTAGTCCGCCATCATTCGGACCCAAGCGGCACCTCTGCCTGGTGGGAAGGCAGAGGGAAGGAATCGGTACCGGTCCCCATTACCGGCTCCGCCGTCCGTGCAGGCTTGCCGTCACCCTAAACCACATGGGTCCGTGAGGGTGCAAAGCCGGCTTTACCCGCAGCAACGGGGTTGCCTAGCCGTAAACTGCTGCCACCGGTCTGCGCTCCGGCAGCCTGTTCCGGTGGAACACCAGTACCTCCTGCTCCTGCAGGGCTCCCCGACTTCCAGCAGATCCATCACCGGCCCGCAATCTAGCAGGTTACCCCTGGTGGTATGTCGATGCCTCCCGCTGCAGCGGGGCATGACCTGTGCGCAGCTCTCCCGCTTCTCTGGTACCTGCATAGTAGGGGAGACAAACGAGCCGCCGAGCGGGTCACATGTTTACGCACCTTTGCCCCACTGTCACTATGCTTAGGTGAGAGTGGTAGGAAGTTAAGGTCTTGCCTACCCTGCTCCCGCGCGGTGCTCCACCATTTTGCGGCCCCATGGTCAGCCGTGGTGAAGAGACGGGTCCTGGCTGCGCAGGGCTCCCCGACCTCCGCGTTCTTCTGGAATGGTGTCCGCTGACTCCCATCTGAAGTCGCACGGCCCTTGGAGACCTGCTTCACTGCCTTCATTGTGGTCTCCATCCATCTGTAAGCAAACTCTAATACAGACGCTTAGCTATTCAAGGTTAGTATCTTACCTGAGGGTCTTTAAGAAGTATGGTGACCAGCCTCTCATGCTTTAATAACTTTTATGTGCTGGCAGTCTCAACTTCTTGAAGAAATGCATACCCTGGAGTAGCAGGGCACTTTAATGTAGACAGGCCACAGTATCCCTACAGCTGCAGTGTGGAGTCAGACTGCCTTTGCTTGCAAGCCTGCTCCTTCCTGAATGCCAGCAAACCAGAGACCACTGCGGGCTGTGGTGTAGAGTTGGGCTGCTGCCCATGGCAACACTGCAAGCCCTACTCCATATGCACACCGCCAGCCCGCAGTATCCCCCGCGGGCTGCGGTGTAGTGTCGGGGCTGCCGCTCTGCCATTCCTAACTTTGAACGGCGAGCCTGCAAGCCCCACTCCTACATGCACACCGCCAGCCCGCGGTGTCCCCTGCGGGCTGCGGTGTAGAGTCGGGGCTGCCGCTCTGCCGTTGAAAACTTCTGACGGCGAGCCGGCAAGCCCCACTCCTTTGCGTGCCGCCAGCCCGCGGCGTCCCCTGCGGGCTGCGGTGTGGAGTCGGGCTGCCTCTGCCGTCCTCCGCCGGCGAGTGTATGAGCCTGGACCCTCCTGGTCAACAGGCTGCCCGACTCAAACTATTGTTGCCGCCGCAGGAACGGGGTACTGATTGAGGATGATCAGCCATGATCACATTGAATGGCGGTGCTGGCTCAAAGGATCAAATGGCCTACTCCTGGACCTATTGTCTCTTGTCTATAAAAAAGCTGGAGTAACTCAGCTGGTCAGACAGCATCACCGGAGAAAGAAAATGGGTGATGTTTCGGCTCGAGACCCTTTCTTCCGACTGAGACTCAGGAAGGGAAAGGAGGGAATTAGACGGTGTTATAGAGATATGAATGAGATATGCAAAAAAATAACGATGATAAAGGAAACAGGCCATTGTTAGCTGTGGGACTAGGTGAAAACGAGTTACAGCCAATCAGGTGTCAACTCCTGTACATCGGCGAGACCAAGAGCAGGCACGGCGATCGTTTCGCTGAACACCTCCGCTCAGTCTGCCTTAACCTACCTGATCTCCCGGTCGCTCAGCACTTTATCTTCCCCTCCTATTCCCAATCTGACCTTTCTGTCCTGGGCCTCCTCCATTGTCGCAGTGAGGCCCAGCGCAAATTGGAGGAACAGCACCTCATATTTCGCTTGGGTAGCTAACACCCCAGCGGTATGAATATTGACCTCTCTAACTTCAAATAGCCCTTGTTTTCCCTCTCTCTCCATCCCCTCCCCCTTCCCAGTTCTCCAACCAGTATTACTGTCTCTGACTACATTCTATCTCTGGCCTGCCCACTCCCCTGACATCAGTCTGAAGAAAGGTCTCGACTTAAAATGTTGCCCATTCCTTCTCTCCAGTCCCGTTGAGTTATTCCAGCATTTTGTGTCTGTCATGAGACTCAATAGGACGACAACAGGAGCTAGTACGATGGGTGGGGGAGGAATGGAGGGGGGTGATGCAAGGGTTACTTGAAGTTAGAGAAATCAATATACTCTATTGATTGTGATCTTCTTGATTAAATATTAGCAATCAAATACCTATTTATTTTTAATGAAGTTATTAATATTCAAATAGAGTCTAGATTCATGGATTAAATGGCCATGTTTTGCAAACCAATTGCCAGTTTAGACTGTATTGATTTGTGCTTAGCTGATGCTGGAAAGCATATTTAATGGTGTTCATGTGGAAAGTATTCCCTTATCTCTGTTGAAAGAAAACTAACAAAAAATATCCCATTCTGTTGGAGAACCAGGTGACATAGGTTTAAGGTGAGGGGGGAAATATTTAATAGGAACTTCAGGGGTAACCTTTTCACGCAAATGGTGATGGGTATATGGAACGAGCTGCCGGAGGAGGTAGTTGAGGTAGGTACTATAGCAACATTAAGGGAACATTTAGCCAGGCACATGAACAGGGCAGGTTTAGAGGGATACAGGCCAAATGCAGCCAGGTGGGACTAGTGTAGATGGAACATGTTGGCCGGTGTGGGCAAGATGTGCCTGTTTCCACGCTGTAAGACAAAAATTGGGAAGTCATCTCCTGTAGAATATTAATGAATGAATGAATGATATCATCTGGCTGAGTGAATGGGCAGATGCATGGCAGATGCAGTATAATGTGGATAAATGTGAGGTTATCCACTTTGGTGGCAAAAACATGAGGGTAGACTATTATCTGAATGGTGGCAGATTAGGAAAAGGGGAGATGCAACGAGACCTGGGTGTCATGGTACACCAGTCATTGAAAGTAGGCATGCAGGTGCAGCAGGCAGTGAAGAAAGCAAATGGTATGTTAGCATTCATAGTGAAAGGATTTGAGTATAGGAGCAGGGAGGTTCTACTGCAGTTGCACAGGGTTTTGGTGAGACCACACCCGGAGTATTGCGTACTGTTCTGGTCTCCAAATCTGAGGAAAGACAATCTTGCCATAGAGGGAGTTCAGAGAAGGTTCACCAGACTGATTCCTGGGATGTCGGGACTTTCATATGAAGAAAGACTGGATAGACTCGGCTTGTACTCACTGGAATTTAGAAGATTGAGGGGGGGTCTTATAGAAACTTACAAAATTCTTAAGGGGTTGGAGCTAGATGCAGGAAGATTGTTCCCGATGTTGGGGGAGTCCAGAATAAGGGGTCACAGTCTAAGGATAAGGGGGAATTCCTTTAGGACCGAGATGAGGAAAACATTCTTTATACGAACAGTGGTGAGTCTCTGGAATTCTCTGCCACAGAAGGTCGTTGAGGCCAGTTCATTGGCTATATTCAAGAGGGAGTTGGATGTGGCTCTTGTGGCTAAAGGGATCAGGGGGTATGGAGAGAAGGCAGGTATGGGATACTGAGTTGGATGATCAGCCATGATCATATTGAATGGCGGTGCAGGCTCGAAGGGCCGAATGGCCTACTCCTACACCTATTTTTCTATGTTTCTATATTTCTATGATTTCAAACGATTAAAAAAAAAGAGAAGAAAAGAAAAGATGAAAATGAATAAATAAAAGGAAAATTATATATATACATATATATACATAAATACATACACACATACATACATATACATGTACATATATATATATATACATACATATACACATATACACACATACACAGATACATAAGATATATGTACATACATAAATTAAAAAATCAACAGCCAATTTCAACATAATACACATTAGACTTGTTTGAAAAGAGATAGGAAGAAGCCTATGCTTGTCAAGTCCTACCCCCATTCTTCACCATTAACAAATGCAAAATTCAATAAAATAAACAGACAATTCAAATAAAACTACTCCAATCAAGCTATTCATTAAAAAAAACCCCAAAAAGCAAAAAAACAAAAGAACAAGCACCATTAACATCTGTGAGATTTACATTCTCCTTTCTCATTACTGTACTTTTCAAGGATATATCTTTTGTACATTTTTTTAAATTGCATTATATTCATACTTTGTTAAATCGTTTCGTCAAGACTATTCCACAAAACCATTTTTTAAACATACTTTTTAAATGGGTCCGAGCATAATGTGTATTATGTTGAAATTGGCTTGTATAAAGAATTCATAAAATTCAGAACTATAGAAGCAGAAAGTAAATACAAAAGATACAAAAACAAATTGACTAATATTATGAGGATATGTAAGGAAGTTTATTATAATAAAATATTAAACGATAATAATAATAATATCAAGGGCATATGGAATGTGTTAAATAATATTATCAGGAATGGATCAATGAATATAAACTACCCTCAGTATTTTAAAGACAATGATACAACTGTAAGCGATATGAATGATGTGGTTAATGGGTTTAACACATTTTTGTAAGTGTGGGACCAAAACTGGCAGAAGAAATTGATAATCCACAGTCAGAAGAAGGAGAGGGGAAGGTTGTGGATGTATTAGACAGCAACCCAAACTCAATGTTTTTGAAAGCAGCGGATGAAAAGGAGATTATTGACATTGTTAGTAATTGTAAGAATAAAAGGTCTACAGACTGGAATGACATTGATATGGCTTTAATCAAGGTAGTCATTGGTGCAATCGTAAAACCCTTAACTACCTGAAATTAGAGAAGTCAATGTTCATACCGATGGGGTGTAAACTGCCCAAGCGAAATACGAGGTGCTGCTCCTCCAATTTAGGGTGGTCCTCGCTCTGGCCATGGAGGAGGCCCGCCTCTTTCCTTTCTTCTTCCCCCCCCCTCAAATCAGTCTGAAGAAGGGTCTCTACCCGAAACATTGCCTATTTCCTTCGCTCCATAAATACTGCCTCACCCGCTGACTTTCCCCAGTATTTTTGTCTACCTTCGATTTTCCAGCATCTGCAGTTCCTTCTTAAACAAAGGTTTAAGGTCCAAGTGACATCCAGACAGCAGTGCTGAGTCAGATTGGATTGGAGAATTGTGAGCACTCGGCTTAGATCTTCAATACATCAAATTTATATCATCAATATAAATTTTTTCCCTTTATATTGTAAAATAAATATTTGCATTCATACAAAGCTATAGACATATCAAATACATTTTTCAAAGAGTAATTATTGTACTAATGCACAAGAAAGTGTGGCAGGCAATAGACTTGCAACAAACTCTCTCAAAGAACGATATAATAGTGACCAGACAAGTTCAATTTATATTGTGAAGTGAGTGGGTATAGTTTGGTTAACATAGGAACACGGGTTGTTGATTGGGGACGATCAGCGATCATCACAATGAATGGTGGTGATGGCTCGAAGGATGAATGACCTCCTCCTGCACCTATTTCCTATGTTTCTGTAACAGAAACAGATCACCTGGTAACAGGGGAGAAGGCAGGAGAATGGGGTTATGAGGGAAAGATAGATTAGCCATGATTGAATGGTGGAATAGGCTTGATGGGATGAATGGCTTAATTCTGCTTCTATATCTTATGAACTGAACCATCCTACCCTGTTATCAGGCAACAGAACCATCCTATCGCAACTAGAGCGCTATTCTGAACTGATATCTACCTCATCGGTGACCCTCGGACTATCTTTGATGGGTCTTTATTGGTTTGCACTAAGCGTTATTCCTTTATCGTGGATCTGTACACTGTGAATGGCTCGATTGGACTCATGTATTGTTTTTTCCGCTGACTGGTTAGTACGCAACAAAAGCTTCTCACTGCACCTCGGTACACGTGACAATAAACTGAACTGAACTGTTCGTAAAATAATTCTACGAATTCCCCGTAGAGGGATCTGATTTTTAACATCTCATCTGAAAAATACTGCACTAAAATGTGCGTCTAAATGATCTTTCAGATGGTCGCGAATCAATAGCCTGAATCAGGACTGTCGCTCGTGTTGCAATCATTAATTGTTAATATGGAAGACAAATTACAGAAGACCCAGCACAGATCCCTATGACGCTCCACTAGTCACAGGCTTCCGATCAGAAAAATAACTCTCCACTACCACCCTTTGACTACTTCCAAAAAGACAATTTGAAATCCAGTTGGCTAGCTCACCCTAATACCATGTTATCAAACATTCCAGACTAGCCCATTTTAGATTTTTAATAGATACAGCGTGGAAACAGGCCCTTCAGCCCACCAGGTTGGTGCCGACCAACGATCACCCCATACACAAGTTCTATCCCATAAGCATCGGGATGACTTTACAGAAGCCAATTAACCTACACACATGCATGCCTTTGGAGTGTGGGAGGAAACCGGAGCACCCGGAGAAAACCCACGCGGTCACAGTGGGAATGTACAAACTCCGTACGGACAGCACCCCTTAGTCAGGATCGAAACCGGGTCTCTGGCACTGTAAGGCAGCAACTCTACCACTGCACCACCATACCGCCCTGTAGACTGTGAAACTCTGGGGGACTTTGTTAAAGTTTTTGCGAAAATCCAATTAGAAACCGTCCATCACCGTGCTCTCGTCAGTCCTCTCGGTGACTGCTTCAAAAATCAAGTTTGTAAGGCATGATTTTCCATACACAAAGTCATGCTGACTATCCCTAATCACTGCTTGTCTATCCAAATACTGGATCCTATCTCTCAGAATCCTCTTCAGTAACTTGCCCAACACTGATGTCAGGCTGCACATAGACACAAAAGTAACTGAATGGTGGAGTGACTTGATGGGCTGAATGGCATAGTCCTGTTTCCATCACTTATGAACTTACAAACTGAACCATCTTACGCTGTTGTCAGGCAACTGAACTATCCTATTGCAACAAGAGGGAAGTCCTGAACTACCATCAACCTCATCGATGACCATAAGACTATCTTTGATTGGTCTGGTGCAACTCAGTGGGACAGCCAGCATCTCTGGAGAGAAGGAATGAGTCATGTTTCAGGTCGAGACCCTTCTTCAGACTAGTTAGGGAAAAGGGAAAGGAGAAAGGAGAGATATAGTCGATGGTGTGGAGAGATAAAGAACAATGTATGAAAGATATGCAAAAATGTAACAATGATAAAGGAAACAGGCCATTGTTAGTTGTTTGTTGGGTGAAAACGAGAAGCTGGTGTGACCTGGGTGGGGGAGAGATGGAGAGAGAGGGAATGTCCTTGTTCTGGCTTGTCCTTCAATCTTCTGGATGCTTTCCATGGCTAAAGATGGTGAAACAATGTTTTCCCTAGATTCTTATAAGGTTTGACGCACCTCTTCTTTTGTAATTTGGATAGTTCAACACATCATTACTCATTTCCCTCGATAACTTTGCACCCATTATATTTTTACCTCAGTAAATAGAGATGGGAAGTATTCATTTAACTCTAGGTGGCTCAACACATAGAAGGCTTAAGGGCCTGTCCCACTTGCCGATTTTTTCGGCGACTGCCGGCGTCATATCAGTGTGGCCAAAAGATTTAGAACATTTCAAAATCCAGCGGCGACAAAAATTTTTTGCGACACTTGAAAAAACGCTGCACGTCACCGCCACATCACGCCGCATCACGCCACATCACACCGCAACGTACTTGGTGACCTGATATGTCAGCCAATGATGCCGGCAGTTGCCGAAAAAAATCACCAAGTGGGACAGGCCCTTTAAGGGCCTGTCCCACCAGCATGCAACTCTATGCGATGAACGCGATCAAACTAGAAGCGGGGGCCGCGCGGAGGTCGGGTGATCCCCTCTACAGGGCCGTTCCCACCAGCATGCGCCTGCATGCGACAAGCGCGACCAAACCGGCAGTAGGGGCCGCGCGGAGGTCGGGTGAGTGGCGCAACGCGGCGCAAAGTGAGGCGAACTTGGAGCGAAGTCTAAGGTAAGTTCGCCAGGACAGAGAGAGGCACACAGAGAGGGGCACCGAGGCACACACACACACAGGGCCACGGAGCCACACACATAGAGGGTCACGGAGGCACTTACAAATAGGTTCACGGAGGCACGATGTCGGGGCGGTGTGTAAATGTCGAGGCGACTGCGAGCCGTCAAGCCGTTGCTGCGCGGAATTTTTGGACATAGTCGGTTTTTCGGAGCCCCGCGCGGTGTCGGGATGAACTCCGCACAATTCCACACGGCTCCGGCGATCGAAGTGGGACCGGCCCCGTGACACCGGACGGCTCAAGCGACCACGTTAGGTCGCGCTAATCGCATAGAGTAGCATGCTGGTGGGACAGGCCTTTTTGTCTTTTCGAGTTTTTGACCGTATAAGACCCGACGATAATTCTTCAATCTCCCTAGGGCAAATGTTACTTGCCATATAGTGAGCTTGAGATACAGCACAAAAACAGGCCTATTGTTCTTTGAATTCACACACCAATAATCAAGCACCATTCTTACTCAAATGACAAACTAACCCTGTTTATTTTTCCCACATTCAATTTTCTCGTAAATTCCCCACATCTTTCCCCTCCCCGCCCAAAAAATAGTAGTTAATAATTTATTTCCAAAAACAAAAAACTTGCAGGAAGAAGGCTCCAGAGTAATTACACCACCTGTTAAAACCCCCAGAAAATGATGTTTTCATTTCCTACCTGTGGATGCAATACAAATAAGTGGAAATTATTGGACTCCGGCAAGTAAATAATTTACAATGATCCATCATATGTACATTAATGGATTATTACAGATATATTTTATGTCAGTGCATTAATAAGTCATGTTCTCATTAGAAAAATTGGCAACAGTTATACTGTGTTTGTGTAAAAATGTATTTTTAAAGCCGTGTTCCTGAATGTTCTCTGATGTTCCCTCAAACCAGCTGGAATTAAAATCTTGAATGTGGAATAGCAAATGTGCACAATAACGCCCTTCTTCTTGATCCTGAAGGATATCTGATGTGGTACTTGTTCGGGGTATCTCACAACCACAGACCAACATCATAAAAGACGCTCACCCTGGTCATTCCTCCTTCTACCCAGGGCTTAGCCAAGTTTATCCTCAGACCACATGGGATAATTTAGAGTGAAGAATTCATTCACCAACCCCCACATTTTTGGGATGTGGGAAAGAATTAGAAACCCTCACGGTCGCAGGGAGAACATGCAAACTCCACAGAGACAGGAGCATGAATTATTATCAAGCCCATGTTGTTGGAGCCCTGTGGCTTCAGCTCTGATGTGACGATGTCCACATCACTTGAACCCAGCTTCCAGTGCATGACCCATGCCTGCTTTGGTTTTATTCAGTTCAGAGATACAGTGCGGAACAGAGCCTTCAGCCCACCAAGTCCACACCGACCCGCGATCCCAATCCTGTAATTCTATCCTACACACACTAGGGAGAATTTACAATTATACCAAGCCAATTAACCTACAAACCTGTACGTCTTTGGAATGTGGTAAGAAACCAGGAGGTCCAGGAGAAAATCCACGAAGGTCATGGGGAGAATGTACAGCCAGCACCCATAGTCAAGATCAAACCCGGGTCTCTTGCACTGTAAAATAATGCCCCTGTCCCACTTAGGAACCCTGAACGGAAACAGCTGGAGATTTTGCGCCCTACCCAAGGTTTCCGTGCAGTTTCCGGAGGTTTTTGTCCTCCGGCAACCACCTTCAACTAACATCTCAACCGGCTTCGACTAAAAAATTACCGATTGTTAAAACGTAAACCACTT
This sequence comes from Raja brachyura, assembly GCA_963514005.1. Next base: position 12,003,201 of record OY740787.1, on the reverse strand, counting down.
TCAACCATTATGAAGACTGACAAAAACCTCCGGGAAACTCCAGGAACCGCACGGAAACCTTGGGTGGGGCGCAAAGTCTCCAGAGGTTTCCGTTCAGGTTTCCTAAGTGGGACAGGGGCGTAATTAAGGCAGCAACTTTGTTTTTTAAATGGTGCAATTGCACTTGCCTTGTCATCTATGGTTCTATATTCATCAAAACATAGAAACGTGGAAAATAGTAGACTATTCGGCCCTTCGAGCCAGCACCGCCATTCAATATGATCATAGCTGATCATCCAAAATCAGCTATGATCCTGCTTTCTTCCCATATCCCTTGATTCCATTAGCCCTTTGAGCTATATCTAACTCTCTCTTGAAAACGTCGAGTGAATTGGCCTCCACTGCGTTCTGTGGCAAAGAATTCAACAAATTCACAACTTTCTGGGTGAAAACGTTTTCCTCTTATTCCCCTTATTCTTAAACTGTGACCCTTGGTTCTGGACTACCACAACATCGGTAACATTCTTCCTGCATCTAGCCTGTCCAATCCCTTAAGAATTATATGTGTTTCTATAGGATCCCCTCTCATCTTACCAGCTATTACCAGCATTGCCCATCACTCTAGTAAGGCCTTGCTTGGACACGTTCAACTCAATGATTCAATGATATTTTTATATCAGGCAAGATGTACAGAAATGTGAAAATGCACATTTCCAGATTCAAGGAGTTTTTTTCCAACTGTTATCCCGCAACTGAACCATTCTATCGGTAACTAGAGAGTGGTCTTAAGCTGCTGTCTACCTCATTGGAGACCCTCGGACTATCTCTAATTGGACTTTATCTTGCAATAAATATTATTCCCTTTATCATGCACCTGTACACTGGACTGCACAGTTGTCATCATGTATCGTCTTTCCACTGATTGGTTAGCACATGACAAAAGCTTTTCACTGTACCTCGGTACACGTGACAATAAACTAAACTGAACTGAATATTTTATCAATAATTCACAAATAACATGCAAATAATAACAACACATAAATTTCAACCCACGTGTTAATGATGAAGTTTTGTAATTCTCTAACCCAGTGTCTGTGGAGGCTCTTCGAAAGTATATTTGAAAGGTATCTGGATGTTGAAGGGATTTGGAAAATAGGGCAGAAAAATGGTGGTGAAGTCATAAATCAGCCATTTTGTAGAGGAGACATACTCCTCTTTCTTATTGTTTTACTTTTTTATTTGTTAGACTATGGGCTGGAGCACGTTGCTAGATGCGCCAGCTGCAATGCTTCAATAGGGCAGCACGGTGGCACAGCGGTAGAGCTGTTGCCTGACAGCACCAGAGACTCGGGTTTGATCCTGACTACGGGTGCTGTCTGTATGGAATTTTTTTTGTTTTCCCCGTGACCGCGTAGGTTTTGTCTGGGTGCTCCCGTTTCTTCCCACACTCCAAAGACATGTGGGTTTGTAGGTTAATTGGCTTCGGTAAAATTGTAAAATGTACCTAATGTGCAGGGTAGTGCTAGACTATGGGTGATCACCGGTTGGCATGGACTCAGTGGATCGAAGGGCCTGTTTCGGCGCAGTATCTTTAACATCTAAAAAGTAGTCAAAACAGTCGCAGGATTTCTGCAATAGGATGCAAACATACCGACATCCAAAACCTTCCTTCGTGTTTCTGGTGGAACTTATCCTATTTGGAGCAAGAATTCAATCCATTATTACTATGTGTGGATGATAGACACAAACAGCTGGAGTAACTCAGTAGGTATCTATCTTCAGTTTAAACCAGCATCTGCAGTTCATTCCTACACATTACTATATGTATATGTGTATTTAGCTTGTAACATGGAACACAATTTTCATTTTACATTTACACCTATCAAGAAAAATATCAAGAAAAATATCTGCCTATTTGGTTTTGTGAAAATTTCCATACGAATGCTCTGTGTGATTTTCTGATTGAACAGATTTCAAAGTGCTGGAGAATAGTAAGATTGAACGAGAACTTACCAGTTCGAAGGTTGATCTTTATTTTATGAGGAGTCGAAGTGAGGGATTTCGTGAAGAGCCCGCCGGCGCGCATGCTCGACATACTTCAAAGTAGCGGCGTGGAATCACAGAAACCAACAAAGAAATGACTTCGCATAGTAAGATTGAAGTGACTAAGATTACCAGATGAAGGTGATTGAGGGTTGGGCGAGGAGGGCACGAAATCCCTCACTTCGACTCCTCATAAAATAAAGATCAACCTTCGAACTGGTAAGTTCTCGTTCAATCTTACTATTTCATTTCGGAGTCACGTGAGTGACTTCGTGAAGACTTCAAAGCTTCTGTGATTACACGCCCTGGACCACGTCCATGCTGACACACCACTACCAGGGATGGATGGGAGGAACAAACTTGCTCAATAGTTCATACTGCAAAACAAGAGCAGAGTTATTAATAACAAATCAAAACCCCTCATGCGGGGACATCTCCACGTTCGTGACCTGCATTCAGCACGGCTTCTGTAAACTGTAGAGGAGCAGCAACAGGCTTGTTATAAAAACGCTGGAACACAGCTTCATTAGCCCATCCTGCTGTGGCGAGAATTTTGTCCATGGGCACCTCCATGACCCTCGCCGTTGACGTCGATGCAGCCCTGTTGGAAAGAGACTTGAACACATTAGTGTCGATACCTGACTTACCCAAAACGACTGGAAGCCACATGGATATCGTCTGGACTGTCACTCGATGATGAGGTCTCTTATGAGTGACAAGCAGGTATCGCTCCATTCCTCTGATGCGTGCCGTCACCTTGACATAGTGGCGGATATGTGAGGCTACACATAGCCTAGCATCTGCGGGGTATGCCGGGAACTTCAGCTGCAGCCCTGTGCACCCAGGTCTATGCTGCTTTAGTAGCTCGTCAATGAAAAAGACTACTTCTGTGGGGGTAGACGTCATTCTGTCGACACGAAGTTTGTGTAGTGTCTGTACCCTCTGAGCTGAAGTCAGCGCTAGTAACATCACCAGCTTCATGGTGCGTTGGTCCAGTTGGAGCCCTTCCATGGGTGACCACGTCCTGAGCAGGGTTAATACGTCCCTGACATCCCAGGTGATATTATAGCGTGGTGTAGGCGGATTCATATTGAATATACCCCGCATGAGTCTGGACACTAGCCTGTTGGATCCTACCTCCAAACTGAGGTAGAATGATAGCGCACTTCTGGCGCTGTTGATGGCACTGTAACTTAAGTGTTCATCATGGTGCAACCCCGCGAGGAGTTCCAGGACGTCGGTTGTTGTCACGTCATCGTACGTGATGCGAGAGCGGCTGCAGTAGGCTTCCCACTTCTTAATATGCGAGCGGTATCTTCGCCTTGTAGACTCTCGACACGACGCCCCGGTGGTATCCATGGTCCGAGCCGAGAGGCCGTATTGGACTAACGGCCTGTTCAGAACCTGCAAGCCAACAAATTTAAATAGCCATGGCAGGGATGCGGCTCCCCTGAGACAGGGTGAGTAACCAATTGTGGGCAACCCTTCAAAAGGACCCAAGGTTCGTTGAGCATGTCAAAGACCACCGGATACCAAGGCTGTGTGGGCCAGTCGGGTATATTAAGGATGCCCTTGGCAGCATCTGCCTGAATCTTTCCCAATACCCGACTGATGAGGCAAAATGGGGGGAAGGCATAGAAAAACCACTTCCCCCAGTCCAGCGAGAATGCATCTAGCGCTATTGCCCCAGGATCTGGTTCCCATGAAACGTAGGTTGGTACCTGATGGTTCCACCGTGACGCAAAGAGGTCAATGTCCGGTTTACCAAATTTGGCTGTGACTTTAGAAAAGATCTCAGGATGCAACATCCATTCAATGTTGTCATTAAATTTGCGTGACCTGGTGTCCGCCACAGTATTAAGCTCACCTGGCAAATAGGTAGCTGAAATCCAAATGTCTCTTTGAACACACCAGAGCCAAATTGAGTTTGCCAATTTGTCACACGAAACAGGCCTGGTACCACCCATATGGTTTAAATATGCTACTGCTGTGGTGTTGTCTATTTGGAGACGGACATGTGCTCCAACAAGCTTAGAACAATACGCACGAAGTCCGTGGAATGCTGCCAGCAACTCCAAATAGTTAATCCCTTGAGTTAACAACATCGTTGATTCAAGGGTGTCCCATCTGCCACCACAACTAGAGCAATTATTCGTGGATCCCCAACCATTGGAGCTTGCATCAGTTTGCAAATATACCACCGGATTAGCCTCCCTAATAGGCTTGAATGAGTTGCTAATGTGACACACCCACCATTGCAACTCATTTATCGCTTCGGGCGGCAGCTGCATGGACCGATCATAATAACCAGCGTTCTGTTTTAACGCAGCAATTTTAGCTCTTTGCAAATTCTGATAATGCAAAGGTCCATATCGCGCTGCCGAAAACAAAGCTACCAGCTTCCCAATTATTGTAGCTAAGTGCCGAATCGATGGTATATTGGTGCGGATTAAATCTTGACACACCTGGGTAACCTCCTCAATCTTGTTAATTGGAATGGTAACCCTCATGCTTATAGAGTTCACCGTGAACCCTAGGTAATTAATCACCTGGGCAGGGTAGAACTTTGATTTCTCTGGATGGACAATAAACCCCAATTGTTGAAATATATTGACAGCAGCTGCAACACCCTGTTCAGCCAATTCCAGGGTGTGGCCCACAATTAAGACATCATCTAAATAGGCCATACTATATGGTGTCGTTGTCTCAAATAAGCCATAATTGGCTTCACTAATTTAGTGAACAATCTAGGGCTGTGGTGAGCTCATTAGGCAAAGCCTTGTACTGCCAGAGTTGCCCCATCCAGATGAATTTTTAAAACCTTCTGTCACATTTCTGGACGGATACGGAATAATATGCGTCTTTTAAACCGATGCATGCCATAAAACAACCATGAGAAATCAATGATTTGGTTGTTTCATCGTATCCATTTTAAAATGAGAATATGTTACAAAAGTATTCAAACGGGTTAGATCAATAATGACACGACAACTTCCATCCTTCTTAGGTCTGGTGAATATGTTCGAAACAAATTCAACTGGCTCATGCACCACTCTCTTAATCACTCCTTTGCTCAAGACTTAACAATTCCTTATAGCCGGCTGCCTGTTCTGCAGCAGATAATTTTAAATGTTCGAGCGGGCATGTGCTGGGATGGAGGAATGTCGCCATTAATAAACTCAATTTTATGCCCCTGAATATTCTGCAACACATACTCGTCACCAGTGAAATTACCTCATGCACCCAAAAAACCACCGAAGGTGACCACCAACATGTGAAGTTAAACAGAGAGAAAAGAGAGAACCAGACCCCCTCACCTCCGTGGTTACCGGCGGTCCTTGACACGCGTGTGTGGACGTGGAGGTGCTGGGTTGGCTTGAGGGCGCTGCGTCTTCGTTTTCCACCAGGGTCTCTGCCGACCCTGTCCTACAAAAGACCCCTGGTGCTGGGTCTGATGTTGCTGTCGTTGTGGAGCTTGAGGGTGGGTCCTCGTTGAGGTACTGGCAGACCCTCGTGATCGAATGTATGGAGACTTTGAGCCTGACGGTGTGGGGGCACTCTGAGGGCGCATGATCCCCACCGTTTTGGCTTGCTCGTCAAGCTCTTTGACTCTCTTCGAGAGGTCCTTCCCAAAGAGCTGACGGGGCGGGGGCGGCGGCGGTGGTTTGCACACTCCTGCAAACTTTGGATTGAGCGCTGGGCGGATGCTGGTTTTGCGAAACCCGTTAATTTCGTGCTGGGTCGCGCACAGGAGGGCCAGGGCATCTCCCTGGTCCAAATTCAATTCGTCCCCGTCCACCGACCGCACAAAGGCGGTAATACCGGCCGTGAGGAGCTTCAGGATCCGCTGCAGTTTTACCTCCTGTTGACGGATAGCCGCACTGATGTTGCCCCATATCGGCGTATTGACCACAGGCACGTTGAGGGAGTTGCAATTGGATGGAGCCTTGTGACGGCTCATTGCCTGGATGAGGACTTCTTCCTGCTGCTCCAGGCTGATAGTAGATGTTTGTGAAGACGCCCTGTGCCTGTTGCTGCCCTGCTGTTGTTGACGTTGAAGCAGGAGCTCCAGCAGCCGCTCCATACGGTCAATACGCCCTTCACCCTGAACACTCAGGTGGTCGGAGTCCTCCGGCTCTGAAAAGAAAACCGGGCTCCTGTCATCGGCCCGCACCTCGTCGAGGCCCTGCCGGTGCCGGTAGTTGTCGCTAACAGCCGCCGAGGCGAACTGCGCGATTCCTGCGCGGGCGTGTTCAACCGCCTCCGTTTAGCGGGAGCTGAAGCCGCTGCCACTAAGGGCACTTGCGGCGAGGTGTCGGCACCAGCCGAAGCATGGCTGCCTGGGGCCCGCGCAGTCTTGCCGGCTGCCCACATCGTGGACGTTGCCGACGCATGGTCTTGCCCACCCATCCATGGGGGGCTCGGCGACCGTGACGAGACCCGACTCGACCGACCCGTCCCGGCGTCGAGAGTCGGGGCGTGCCGGCTGGACCTCACAGCCGCCCCGGGTCTTTCCCTGGAACCTGACCGCTCCTCCGTGTCAGGCAATGCCTTAGCCCTGGTAGGGTTAGGCTTCTGGGCTCCTGCCCTTCCCCTTCTCGGAGTGGAACAGGCCGTGCAGCCGCACGCACCCAGCTCGAGGTCGCCAGCGAGCCCGCTGACGACCTGACTGCCATGGCAGGGTCCCCCTGCTCTGGCGGCACACCACACTCCTCCTCGTCGAACTCCTCCGAGCTGTGGTGTGCTGGCGGATCTGGACCTGTAAACACAGGGCTTACCCACATCTCCGCCTGAGTCCCGGCCTGCGATGCAGGTACTGCCGATGGTAAAGGCCCCGGAACTGTTGACCGGCGAACTCGTCCTGACGTCCTCCGGCCCTTGGAACTCCCATCCATGTCCTTGCTGCAAGACAAAACCAACAACAAGGACCACCAACTAAAGGTAGAATACTTACCTCCGTGGCCCCTTCTGAAGGGCTGGCGAGGAGCGCGCTCCACCGCCAGCCGTCGCAGCAACGCGGTACGACGATATGTCGAGCATGCGCGCCGGCGGGCTCTTCACGAAGTCACTCACGTGACTCCGAAATGAAATTGCAATGTATTGCAGTAACTACTGATAGTTTATCAGCACACAAGAACAGAGAGTGACTGTCTGATAGCTCAGGAAATCATTCAATTTATTGTAGTTTATCCATGCCCCTGATATATGATTCATAAGGTACCTCGGATGAGTAACTTTTGCTACTGAAAAGTTGACACGAACCGATAGGTCTTCTTATCTCCAGTCTTTGTGGTTAGTCGAGTCACAGGACAATGGACACTGTTATCCTCAACTAATAAGGGAAAGGAATAAGGCCTCCTGGTGATGATTGTTATTCAATGCTTCTTACACCATGTGCCGTTAGGTGAGGATAGACACACAATGCTGAAGGAACGGTGGGACAGGCAGCATCTGTAGCTTTAGAAAGAAGTTGAGGAGGAATTTCTTTGGTCAGAGAGTGGTGAATCGGTGGAATTCTTTGCAACAGAAGGCTGTGGAGGCCACTTCAATGGATATTTTTAAGGCAGAGATTGATCGATCCTTGATTAGTACTGGTGTGAGGGGTTATGGGAAGAAGGCAGGAGAATTGGGTGAGGAGGGAGAGATAGATCAGCCATGATTGAATCGATTGTTTCGGGAACCTCGGGCTTCCACTTGTTTATAAGTGATAGGAGCAGAGTTAGGCCATTCGTCCCATCAAGTCTACTATGCCATTCAATCATTGCCGATCTGTCTTTCTCTCTTAACCCTATTTTCCTGCCTTCTCCCCATAACCCCTGACATGCTTCTGAAGTCAACAATCAGCTGCTTGGTCTTACTGACGTTGTGAGCAAGGTTGTTGTTCAGGCACCATTCAATCAGTCGATCGTTCTCCTTTCTGTACTTTGACTCATCATTACCTGTAATTTGCCGAACAAAGGTGGTGTTGTTGGTGAGTTTAAAGATGGAGTTGCAGGTGTGTCCAGGTGTGTCCAGCTCTGTCATCACCAGAGACGTCAGTGCCACAGGTCGGTAGACATTGGAGCATGTCACCTTGCTCCTCTTAGGCATTAATTTTATTGATGCCCCTTTAATGCAGACTGGGAACCTCAGACCTCCGTAATGACCACTGCAAAAACACCAGCCAGTTGCTCCATGCAGGTTTTGAGAATACGACCAGGTACACCTTCTGTCACTATTTGGTAAGTTTCAATGAGGTCCCCGCAAATTCTTCTCAACTCCAGCGAGTACAGGCCCAGTGCCGTCAAACGCTCATCATATGTTAACACAATCATTCTTGGGATCATTCTTGTCACGGTGATGGAGGTGAATTCCCTCGGGAGGTAGATGGGACAACACTCCGGGTGTGGAAAGCAGAACTCTTCAAGACTCCAGTGAATTTAACCCAGCCATCTGAACAATTGCTGCCCAAAGTAAAGACTTTGTATGAAGCAGAGTTTCTGACGAAACAACCTTTGTGGACCTATCCTTGGCTACAATGAACTAATTATTTTCATCTGGTAGTGAATAAAGCATAATACTAATGTATCCCTTTCTTTGTGAAGATGACATTTTGCATTAAAACTATTTTAAACCCCGCAGAATTATCCTTAAATCCAACCTTGGAACAGAGATTTCAAAGCATTCATTTGCCGTGAGAGAGCTGAGATCTTTGCTCCCTTGTACTACATGAGTTGCTGTGACTTTAATTTGCACTTTATTTCCAATATTACAGAGATAAAAACAGTCCAGCAGATTGGGAGAAGTGAATTCTAAATGAATTTTGACTGACAATCGACATAAGAATTATCTTGGCAGTTTCTTGCATTTGTAATTGTTTCTTTTTATGACAATCACTTGATAGATATGTTTATTTGGCTGGAAAACTTGAAATAAATCACATTTGGCAGATGCAATAACTAAAAACATTTATAAAATTGGATTCCATCTTGTATTGCAATGCAAAACATTGCAACATGCACTAAAAGACATAACATCAGCTCAATATTTCCCAGTGCTGTCATATTCAAGCTCATAAATCTCTTGATGTCTGGGAAATCCAAGGAGATTGCTCTCTATAGTCAGAAAACATCCATCAAGCACCAAGTATCATGTAAGTCTGACCCAGGAATTTGTCTCATCCCCAGTCTCAGAATAGAATATTAAATGCACAGAGTCTCTTGCCCAGAGTAGGTGCATCGAGGACCAGAAGACACTGGTTTAAGGTGAAGGGGAAAAGATTTAATAGGAATATGAGGGGTAACTTTTTCACGCAAAGGGTGTTGGGTGTATGGAACGAGCTGCCAGAGGAGATAGTTGAGGCTGGGAAAATGGCAACGCTTAAGAAACAGTTTGACAGGTACATGGATAGGACGGGTTTGGAGGGATATGGACCAAACGCGGGCTGGTGGGACGAATGGAGCTGGGACATGATGGTTGGAGTGGGCAAGTTAGGCCGAAGGGTCTGTTTCCATGCTGCATCACTCTGTGACGTGATGACTCTAATAGCCAAGTGCCTCGTCCCTTTACCAGTCCCATATCAACTTTCCATCAGATGTAATCTCCCTGAGTAAGACTGAATGGTTAATGCCAATTATTAAATATAGAAACATAGAAACATAGAAAATAGGTGCAGAAGGAGGCCATTTGGCCCTTCGAGCCAGCACCGCCATTCATTGTGATCATGGTTGATCGTCCCCAAACAATAACCCATGCCTGCCTTCTCCCCAAATTCCTTGATTCCACCAGCCCCTAGAGCTCTATCCAACTCTCTCTTAAATCCATCCAGTGACTTGGCCTCCACTGCCCTCTGTGGCAGGGAATTCCACAAATTTACAACTCTCTGGGTTGAAAAGTTTTTTCTCACTTCAGTCTTAAATGGCCTCTCCTTTATTCTAAGACTGTGGCCCCTGGTTCTGGACTCGCCCAACAATGGGAACATTTTTCCTGCATCTTGCTTGTCCAGTCCTTTTATAATTTTATATGTTTCTATAAGGTCCCCCTCATCCTTCTAAACTCCAGTGAATACAAGCCTAGTCTTTTCAATCTTTCCTCATATGACAGTCCCGCCATCCCAGGGATCAATCTCGTGAACCTACGCTGCACTGCCTCAATCACAAGGATGTCCTTCCTCAAATTAGGAGACCAAAACTGTACACAATACTCCAGATGTGGTCTCACCAGAGCCCTATACAACTGCAGAAGAACCTCTTTACTCCTGAGAGTTAAAGAAGGAACTGCAGATGCTGGAGAATCGAGGGTTACACAAAAAGCTGCAGAAACTTAGCGGGTGCAGCAGCATCTAAGGAGCGAAGGAGATAGGTGACGTTTCAGGTCGAGATCCTTCTTCAGACTGATCTCTGAAGAAGGGACTCGAACCGAAACGTCGCCTATCTCCTTCGCTCCTTAGATGCTGCTGCACCCACTGAATTTCTCCAGCTTTTTGTGTAACCCTCTTTACTCCTGAAATTTGTCTGAAATTCTAAAATGTCAGCCAAATAAATATGATTGATTAGAGAATGGGCACAGAAAAGTCTGCGCTTCCATTCTGAGTGGCTCTGTATCTGAACAAAGTGGGGCAGCACGGTGGCATGGTAGTAGAGTTTTCATCTTATAACGCCAGAGACCCAGGTTCGATCCTTACTACAGGTGCTGTCTGTATGGAGTTTGTATGTTCCCCCCGCGACGACATGGGTTATCTCCCACATCCAAATTTGGGAAGTTTATAGGTTAATTGGTTTCGGTGAAAATTGTAAATTGTCTCCAGTGTGTAGAATAATGCTAATGTACGGGTGATCCTTAGTCTGTGCGGACTCGGTGAGCCGAAGGGCCTATTTCAGCGCTGTATCTCTAAACTAAACTGAACAATAATCGAAAACAGCAGATTATCCAGCACACATGCCTTGGTTTCTTCCCAGTTGCTATCAGGCAACTGAACCATCCTATCACCAACGAGAGAGTGGTCCTGACCTACCATCTACCTCATTGGTGACCTTAAGACTATCTTCAATCTGACTTTACTGGACTTTGAAATGTGATTGAATTACGTAGAATTAGTAATCAGGTCATAACAATTTTTGTTAATGTTGCATAAATAACATGGGTGAGATCATGAAAATGTCCCGGAAAAGAAAAGCAGATTTTGTGGGTCACTGAAAAATGGTGAGTTGGTGAGAAATTAAAAGAAAGGTAATTTTAAGCATATCTGTTTAACAGTCCGAATTTTAGCAGTCTGAAGAAGGGTTCAGACCAGAAACCTATTATTTTTCTCCAGAGATGCTGCCTTACCCGTGAGGTTACACTATCATTTTGTGTCTATCTTAAGCATGTACAGAGTTATTTTTGTTATGCAGTGGATGTCACTGTATGATGTGTTATAATTATTAAATTATTTGCAGTTTTTATATGTTATAATGAGGATGTAAAACTGGTGATTTCTGAATAAGAAATTGTGTAAGAGCTATTGTGAATGTTAATGACACAATGTGCGGCACGGCGGCGTAGCGGTAGAACTACTCTCAGTGCCAGAGACCCGGGTTCAATCCTGACTATGGGTGCTTGTCTGTACGGAGTTTGTACGTTGTCCCTGTGATCTGCGTGGGTTTTCTCCGAGATCTTCGGTTTCCTCCCACACTCCAAATATGTACAGGATTGTGGGTTAATTGGCTTGGTATAAGAGTAAAATTGTCCCTCGTGCGTGTAGAGAGTGTTAATGTGCAGGGATCGCTGGTCAGTGCGGACTTGATGGGCCGAAGGACCTGTTTCTGTGCTAAACTAAAATAAACTGTATGCACTCAGCGGGACAGGCAGCATCTCTGGATAGAGGAATGGGTGACGTTCCGGATCGCGACCCGAAACGTCATCCATTCCTTCTCTCCAGAGATGCCGCCTGTCCCGCTGAGTTACTCCAGCATTCGTCGGTACCTGCAGTTTGTTCCTACACATTCCTGCTGTACACTCATTGCAAGATGCTCTCCCCCATTCATCACGCTTATTTCATCTTGCTTTGAACAGCGGAATCTTCCATTTTATGATGATCTAATTTGTACTTTGCAGGTTCAGGGCTGAATGATGGGCAATGGCATTCTGTTCATTTCAGTTCAAGAAGAAATCTAGTCAGCATCACCCTCGACAATGAACCTGCCTCCACTGTTCGGTTGGATGCACAGATTAATCCAGGAAACAGTTATTATTTTGGTGGTAAGACAGATGACTTGCTCTCCATCTATAAATTATGTTGATTCATTGTTTTATTTAACATGTTGCCATTTTATAACCATATCCAATTGAGGCCATCTATAATGTTCACATTAAGAAAAGTCCTTCGCTTTCCACTGACTATAGAGAAATGTACTTACTGTCTCAAGGGAATGTTCTTAGAACAGTTGTTCAACTCAGGGTGTCGTCTGATTCTTTCAGCACTGAAATTGTTCTTTATCTCTCTGTACCATCGTCTATATCTCTCCTTTCCTTTTCACCTAACTAGTCTGCAGAAGGGTCTCAACCCCAAACGTCACCCATTCCTTCCTTCCAGAGATGCTGCCTGTCCCGTTGAGTTACTCCAGCTTTATGTGTCTATCTTTGGTTTAAACTAGCATCTGCAGTTCCTTCCTATACTGATTATCACCTTCCATCACTTAATTATGCAGTGACACAAGCAAAGGGTGGTGGCTGTATGGAATGAGCTGGCGGAGGAGGTCGTTGAGGCAGGGACTATTGCAATTTGAGAAGCAATTGGACAGGTACATGAACAGGACATGTTTAGAGCAATGTGGGCCAAACGCAGGCAGGTGGGACCAGTGTAGACGGGACTTGTTGGGCGGTGTGGGCAAGTTGGGCCTGTTTCCAGGCTGTATGACTATGACTCCGTACTAATCAAGATTTCAATTGTACTTTCCAAGAACTAGGACTGATTGATGGGCAGAACGGGCCCCTGTCTATATAAATATACTCTTCCAAGCTTCCCCCCAGCCTAGTTCAGTTAATAAAGCACTGAGTCAAGCACTGGAACAACTAGCCTTTATTTTTAGATTGATCAGTTCACACGTTGGGAAAGATTAGGAATTAAAACATTCGGGGATCTCTATGAGATGGGAACTTTTCTCTCATTTCAAGAATTACAGTTGAAATATCATATGAAAGGTAGTCAATATTTTAGATACCTTCAAATACAAGACTATCTGAAAACATATATCCAAGACTACCAATCTATGTTGTCAGAGACACTAGACGAATGTATGAATAGAAACTCGGATTCAAACAAGTTAATATCATATCTGTATAACACCCTTTTAAATATAGAAACCCCATCATCGGAAGTAATTAGAAGAGCTTGGGAAGATGAGCTTGGCCTAAAAACTTTAAAAGACAGATAGGAGGAAAACCTTCTATAAATACACAACTGTTCGCTTAACGTTAGGCATTCGTTAATTCAATTTAAAATACTACACAGACTATTATTCAAAGTCTAAATGGAGTAAGATCTTTCCAAATGTATCTCCTATTTGCGATAAATGTCTTCTTCAGGAAGCAACTATAACCCATTCCTTTGCCTCTTGTATAAAGTTACATAATTTCTGGAGAGGAATTTTTGAAATTTTTACAAAAACACTAAAAATAAAATTGTATCCCGACACGGAACTGATCACTCTAGGTACCTCAGAAGCCTGTTCTAAGCTATCACTATTCCAAAAACGTTTCCTTAATTATGGCCTGATAACACTGAAAAAACAAAATGTAAATTTTGGAAATATACATTAGTCCCTACTTTTAAGATGTGGATCATAAACATGTCTGAGACACTACATCTTGAAAATATTACACTTGTCTTGGCAGAAGAATCAGATTATTTTTCTAAGACATGGACACGATTCATTGATTTATTACAAGGATAGTATGGCGCAACACAACTTTGGATTTTAATTTAATTACGGCTTGGGTGAGGTGGGTGGGGAGGGATGAGAGGCAGGTATATCACCACTTTTTCCTCTCTTTTTCTTTTTGTCCTTTTATTTTTTTTCTATTCCTCTCATCTTTCTTTCTTTTATTCTTTGGCTACACTACTTTGGTAGTCTAGGGCTTCTATCTTTGCACATCTCACTTTTTCTCTTTCTTGCTTTTTCTCCTTTCTTTAATTATATAATAACTAAATAAATAAAAAGATTTGATCAGCAAATTCCCCTATACATAGAATCATAGAATCATAGAAAATAGGTGCAGGAGTAGGCCATTCGGCCCTTCGAGCCTGCACCGCCATTCAATATGATCATGGCTGATCATCCCCAATCAGTATCCTGTACCTGCCTTCTCTCCATACCCCCTGATCCCTCTAGCCACAAGGGCCACATCTAAATCCCTCTTAAAAATAGCCAATTAACTGACCTCAACTACCTTCTGTGGCAGAGAATTCCACAGACTCACCACTCTCTGTGTGGAAAATGATTTTATCATCTCGGTCCTAAAAGACTTCCCCCTTATCCTTAAACTGTGACCCCTTGTTCTGGAGTTCCCCAACATCGGGAACAATCTTCCTGCATCTAGCCTGTCCAACCCCTTAAGAATTTTGTAAGTCTCTATAAGATCCCCCCTCAATCTCCTAAATTCCAGCGAGTAGAAGCCAAGTCTATCCAGTCTTTCTTCATATGGAAGTTCTGCCATCCCAGGAATCAGTCGGTGAACCTTCTCTGTACTCCCGCTATGGCAAGAATGTCTTTCCTCAGATTAGGAGACCAAAACTGTACGCAATACTCCAGGTGTGGCCTCACCAAGACCCTGTACAACTGCAGTAGAACCTCCCTGCTCTTGTACTCAAATCCTTTAGCTATGAATGCCAACAAACCATTTGCTTTCTTCACAGCCTGCTGCACCTGCATGCCTACTTTCAGTGACTGGTGTACCATGACACCCAGGTCTCATTGCATCTCCCCCTTTCTTAATTGGCCACCGTTCAAATAATAGTCTACCCTCCTGTTTTTGCCACCAAAGTGGATAACCTCACATTTATCCACATTATACTGCATCTGCCATGCATTTGCCCACTCCCTCAACCTATCCAAGTCACCTTGCAGCCTCCTAGCATCCTCCTCACAGCTAACACTGCCTCCCAGCTTCGTGTCATCTACAAAATTGGAGATGTTGCATTCAATTCCCTCATCCAGGTCGTAAATCTATATTGTAAATAGCTGGGGTCCCAACACTGAGCCTTGCGGTACCCCACTAGTCACTGCCTGCCATTCTGAAAATGACCCGTTTACTCCTACTCTTTATTTCCTGTCTGCCAGCCAGTTCTCTATCTATATCAAGACTGAAACCGCAATACCGTGTGCTTTAAGTTTGTATACTAATCTCTTATGTGGGACCTTGTCGAAAGCCTTCTGAAAGTCCAGATACAACACATCCACACTCTACTAGTTACATCCTCGAAAAATTGTATAACATTCGTCAGACATGATTTACCTTTCATAAATCCATGCTGACTTTGTCCAATGATTTCACCACTTTCCAAATGTGCTGCTATCCCATCTTTAATAACTGACTCTAGCATTTTCCCCACTACCGATGTTAGACTAACTGGTCTGTCATTCCCCGTTTTCTCTCTCCCTCCCTTTTTAAAAAGTGGGGTTACATTAGCTACCCTCCAATCCTCAGGAACTACTCCAGAATCTAAAGAGTTTTGAAAAATTATCACTAATGCATCCACTATTTCTGGGCCTACTTCCTTAAGTACTCTGGGATGCAGCCTATCTGGCCCTTGGGATTTATCGGCCTTTAATCCATTCAATTTACCTAACACCACTTCCCGGCTAACCTGGATTTCACTCAGTTCCTCCACCTCATTTGACCCCCGGTTCCCTGCTATTTCCAGCAGATTATTTATGTCTTCCTTAGTGAAGATAGAACCAAAGTAGTTATTCAATTGATCTGCCATGTCCTTGTTCCCCATGATCATTTCACCTGTTTCTGACTGCAAGGGAACGATATTTGTTTTAACTAACCATTTTCTCTTCACATATCTATAAAAACTTTTGCAGTCCATTTTTATGTTCCCTGCCAATTTTCTTTCATAATCTATTTTCCCTTTCCTAATTAAGCACATTGTCCTCTTCTACTGGACTCTGAATTTCTCACAGTCCTCGGGTAGGCTGCTTTTCCTGGCTAATTTGTATGCTTCATCTTTAGTTTTGATACTATCCCTGATTTCCCTTGTTATCCACGGATGCACTACCTTCCCAGATTTATTATTTTGCCAAACTGGGATGAACAATTGTTGTAGTTCATCCATGCAGTCTTTAAATGCCTTCCATTGCATATCCACCGTCAATCCTTTAAGAATCACTTGCCAGTCTATCTTGGCCAATTCGCGTCTCATACCCTCAAAGTTACCTTTCTTTAAGTTCAGAACCCTTGTTTCTGAATTAACAATGTCACTCTCCATCCTAATGAAGAACTCAACCATATTATGGTCACTCTTGCCCAAGGGGCCACGCACAACAAGACTGCTAACTAACCCTTCCTCATTACTCATTACCCAGTCTGGAATAGCCTGCTCTCTCGTTGGTTCCTCTACATGTTCGGTTAGAAAACTATACCGCATACATTCCAAGAAATCCTCTTCCTGAGCACCCCTGCCAATTTGGCTCACCAATCTATATGTAGATTGAAGTCACCCATTATAACTGTTTTACCTTTGTTGCACGCATTTCTAATTTCATGTTTGATGCCATCCCCAACTCCACTGCTACTGTTAGGTGGCCTGTACACAACTCCCACTAGTGTGTTATGCCCCTTAGTGTTTCGCAGCTCTACCCATATCGATTCCACATCCTCCAAGCTAATGTCTTTCCTTTCTATTGTGTTAATCTCGTATCTAACCAGCAACGCTACTCCACCTCCTTTTCCTTTCTATCTATCCCTCCTGAATATTGAATATCCCTGGATGTTCAGCTCCCAGCCTTGGTCACCCTGGAGCCATGTCGCCGTGATCCCAACTATATCATATTCATTAATAACTATCTGCACATTCAACTCATCCACCTTATTACGAATGCTCCTTGCATTGAGACATGAAGCCTTCAGGCTTGTTTTTAAAACACTCTTACCCCTTATACAATTATGTTGA
The DNA here is from genome assembly GCA_963514005.1 of Raja brachyura. The sequence continues at coordinate 11,986,043 of OY740787.1, read as the reverse complement.
AAAGTGGCCCTTTTTGATTTTTGCTCTGGATTTTTCTGCCTGACACTTTTACTTTTCACCTTGCTACCTATTCCTTCTACCCTCCTTTTACATCCCTCTGTCTCTCTGCTCATGTTCCCATCCCCCTGCCACATTGGTTTAAATCCTCCCTGACAGCACTAGCAAACACTCCCCCAAGGACATTGTTTCCCTTCAAGCCCAGGTGCAGACTGTCCTGTTTTTACTGGTCCCACCTCCCCCAGAACTGGTTCCAATGCCCGAGAAATTTGAATCCCTCCCCCTTGCACCATTTTTCAAGCCACGTATTCATCTGCAATATCCTCCTATGTCTACTCTGACTAGCACGTGGCACTGGTAGGAGTCCAGAGATTATTACCTTTGAGGTCCTACTTTTAAGTTTATCTCCTAGCTCCCTAAATTCGCCTTGTAGGGCCTCATTCCATTTTTTACCTGTATCGTTGGTGCCAATGTGCACCACGACAGCTGGCTGTTCACCCTACCCCTCCAGAATATTCTGCAGCCGTTCAGTGACATCCCTGACCCTTGCACCAGGGAGGCAACATACCATCCGGGAGTCTCGTTTGCAGGCACAGAAACACCTATCTATTCCCCTTACTATTGAATCCCCTATTACAATAGCCCTTCTACTCTTCTTTCTCCCCTCCTGTGCCGCAGAGCCACCAATGGTGCCATGAACTTGGCTGCTGCTGCCTTCCCCTGATGAGCCTTCTCCCCCAACAGTATCCAAAATGGTATATCTGTTTAGGAGATCACCGCAGGGGGACTCCTGCACCACCTACCTACTGCTACGCTGGCTAATGGCCACCCGTTCCCTTTCTGTCCGCTTAACCTGTGGTGTGACCAATGTACGTGCTATTCACGAGCTTCTCAGCATCATGGATGCTCCAGTATGAATCCAACTGAAGCTCCAATCGTTCAATGCAGAGTGCCAGGAGCTGCAGGTGGACACACTTCCTGCAAACGTAGTCACCGGGGACACCGACCATATCCCTGATCTCCCACATGTTGCAGGATGAGTAAATCTTGGGGCTGAACTCAAATGACATGGCTTGCCCCCAAATTAAATCAACTCACTCACACTATAAAAATCTTAATTCTTTAAACTAACCTTTACTAAAAAGCACTGAACCCTTTTGCTCACTGAACCCTTTTGCTCACTGAACCCTTTAGCTCACTGAACCCTTTAGCTCACTGAACCCTTTAGCTCACTGAACCCTTAATAGCTCACTTTACCCTTAATGCAAACCAGGGGTTGCACCCAATCAGCTGCTTCCACCAATCAACGGCTTCCATCAGAACACTTGTGTGGAACGTTACAGGTTTGGGTTCCTCCTCTTGCTCCAACGGCTCCTGGGCCTCTGATAAAACAAAGCCCCGCGCTCAATTTTTAAACTCACCGCCCGAAGACTCCTCCTTTTGCTCCAACGGCTCCTGTGCCTCTGTTAAAACAAAGCCTTGTGCTCGATTTTTAAACTCACCGCCCGGAGACTCCTCCTCTTCCTCCTATGGCTCCTGGGCCTCTGTATACGATACCTGAACCACCGCGGGTTTGATCCTTGTATCTTCCTGGCCAGAGACACTCCAAAAGGTCACGCAGTGCCAAGCGCTCTTACAGAAGATCGACAAAGGACTTCGCGGGGGCTGCCTTTTATAGGTCCCCAAACCTTGAGGGGCCGAACTACAGAGGGGTGGTCTCTGTATAATCCAATCAAACATATTAGTCACAACAATACATTATTGGCAGTTACCCATACCAATAACAGAATTCCCCCCCCTCCCCCTCCACAATATATTTTTTTTCAGGAGAAGCTTCGAGAGGAAGCTAACTTAACTTGAATAATGCAACTTTGACCCTGGAATTCAAAACAACTCTGCCAGGGCTTAACACTTTGGCCAATCAACAAACAGCAGGGTAACTGTCTAACAACATTATTTACAATACATACAAGGCTTTTGCAGTAATCCAACGATATCAATGTATTTAAGTTTGTTTGCAGAGTTTCTATACATTTTAACAACTAAGGGGAAATGAGGAAAACACCTTGATCGTTCACCAAGCTGCATATCATTCTGAGGCTAAGACTAATCGGCGCCATCCAAAGCATGTAATTTTCCACTGACAAAGGTTAAGCAATTCTGACAAATGCAGGGATCCTCCATTTTATGGTGTCTTTAATTTGGTCAGTATTAACATTCCCCTGTTTTATCATTTATGATAACCCTCATCATTAATGATACTCAAAATACAATAACGACTGCTGCTTTACTTTAACAAATGTTCTACCAAAAAGATGTTGATGTATCTTCTCAGAACTTCATTAAGCTTCCCAAGTTTTCGTGGGCATTGCTTCATGTTTTCCGTCTGATGAGTCTTCATCTCCCGAGTTTTCGTGGGCACAAATCCCCCTATCCATGTTGTCAATCCCTTTGTACTTGATCCATAGCAGAACCTATAAATCCTAAGAGAACTTGGGATGAAGTAAGTTACAATCCATACTTTCACTGATGCTTTCCCATCCATTCCTGTCATCCACTGTCAACCAAAGACCTTTCTCGGTATACCATTACTATTCTGTGATGCCATACTATGATCAACGCTAACATGTAGTCAGTTATCTCTGCAGTCATGTGGTGGTTCCCAATGTGTTCTTAATGAAGGATCCTCATATGAATTTCAGTTGGGTTCAGTCCAAATTTCCCTACAGGCGTGAGTCTTATTCAAAACAACCATGGGGAATGCTTCAATTCAGCCAAATTCAGTCTCAGCCTTTAATTTACTATTTTGAGTTTCAGGGTCTGTCTTACCCCTTTCCAACCCACAGCTTGTGGCCGATAATTGAATCCAATTGCTATGGAGTTCCCAGCTATTTAATTTCAGCAATTTATTTCCATATGTTGTGGATCATTATTTTAAATCAAGCCAATTAAGAATTCTGAATGCACTCTCACTATTAATGCACTCTCACTGTTACAATACTGCCAAATAATTATTTCTATGTACTCTATTCCCCTCACTGTTCTGAAGCCCCCTGATGGCCATAGTTTGTATCCTAATTCCTTATTCAGTGCTCCCAAACATTTTCTTAATCTTTCTGTCTTATGTGGGAACTCATTGCAGATTATTTGCAATGGACTCCTAGCATCTTCTGTCATATCTCAGTCTAGACTATTTCCCATGTCTTTGAATACTGGAAACAAAATTCCTAAGCCCTTCACACCTCCCCAATAATTCACTCCTCCCTTTCAACCTACTTCTGTTGACTCTTATCTCATACTATACCTTATTATTTTATTTATTTTCATATTTTTAACTTCATATTTTTAATTTTCATTCTTAAACTGTATTATTGTTTATTATTGTCTTTTTTATTTCTCCTACCCCCTGATTTGCCATTAACGCTCATTTTCAGATGGGAGCGGACTTTGTATAAGCCCTCTGGGCTTCCCTTCCCTCCCAGCACTGTATGGTATTATAAATTGATCGTTTGTCTTCTTTTAAAACACGGTGCAAATAAATAAACAAACAAATAAACAAACAAAACCTCCAAGATTACCAAATTCGCTCCTAACAGCTCAGAAGCGCTAGCAATCTCACACCTCCTTCACACAATTGCCCAATCAATTTTCCCGAACTATTATTCAAGTTCTTCCACAAATTCAAACCATTCCAACCTTATTGTTTCCCCAATCCTCAGTCATGCAAAGATCAAGGTGCTCCAGGGAACAATCATAGACAGTCAATCGAACCCAAACACATTCCCGCAGCCTGTTTCCTATACCCAGATCAACTCTAATCTAAACACATGTACATGAGCTCCAAACACTCAAGCAAAGCCGTACACAGACAAGAAACTACACCATCTATTATTATCATGCACAACCACATTCATATATAAACCACAAACATGAATCTAATATTGCATTCATTAACTGTACAGTCCCAAAAGCAAATCACAATATTTCAATCCCACGTCGCGCTGCTATCAAACAGTGAACCTTTCCCTCCGATACAGAAGACTTTCCCCTTCCGAGGATACTCTTTGCTGAAGGGTATGTTCTTTATTACTACTCTTTACCTTCAGGTACTTTATCCTCACACTAAATGCTTAGACTTACTTTCCCTCTCTCAGTTAAGGCCCTGTCCCACTTTCCCTAGTTACTCAAAAACTCTCCCGAGTTTTCCCCTTGATTCAAACTCGGAGAATTACGGTAATAGCCATTCGTAGGTACTCAGGGCTATTTTTCAAACTTACTGACTTTCTGACTTACCTGATGCCCGGAGTTCCTACGGCTGGCATTACGAGTCTCTACGAAACATCTACGGACTCCTACAGCCTCCTACGAACTTGCTACCCACATTCCCCGATATTCCCCGAGTTCGAATCAAGGGGAAAACCCAGGAGACCTACAAAATTCTTAAGGGGTTGGACAAGCTAGATGCTGGAAGATTGTTCCCGATGTTGGGGGAGTCCAGAACAAGGGGTCACAGTCTAAGGATAAGGGGGAATTCCTTTAGGACCGAAATGAGGAAAACATTCTTTACACAGAGAGTGGTGAGTCTCTGGAATTCTCTGCCACAGAAGGTAGTTGAGGCCAGTTCATTGGCTATATTTAAGAGGGCGTTAGATGTGGCACTTGTGGCTAAAGGGATCAGGGGGTATGGAGAGAAGGCAGGTACGGGATACTGAGTTGGATGATCAGCCATGATCACATTGAATGGCGGTGCAGGCTCGAAGGGCCGAATGGCCTACTCCTGCACCTATTTTCTATGTTTCTATGTTTCTATGAGAGTACGTGAGTAACTCGGGAAAGTGGGACAGGGCCTTAACTCTTCGCTATCAGGTACTAATCAACAGTCAATCAGAGAGGGTACGAAATCCTGGTTGATCAGCCACGATTCGGACTCCAATTACAATAGCGGTCTTAATCAACTATTTATCTCTACAGCCGATTATACTGATCTCACAACAGTGTATCTCACTTTCAAAATGTAAATAAAAGACAATACACAATTAACACACTGCCACAACGGCAGTCGTACGTCAACTTTAAATTACTACTTTGAAGTTTTATACACAGATTCTTCCAGAAGGAAATATATATACACTTTAAATTGAAATACAGTGCAACTATCACAGTTTTAAATACACTGTTGCAACTATTAACAAGTCTTATGAAATATTTATACACAAGTTAACTTCAAAAGAGAAATCTATGCACGCGGCATTAACCAGGACCACAATATGAGATTCTGAATATTAGTAAATTTGAATCAAAGAATTTTCAGTTTGTGATTCTTTAGCCAATTAAAATGTTTACAAAAGTTTGAATTCAAAATTGGTATGGACGTCTTTAGGAATATGAAGACGTCCATACCCCAAGTGCTCTTCCAGAAGATCGACCAAGGACCTCGTGGGGGCTGCCTTTTATAGGTCCCCAAAACTTGAGGGGCCAAACTACAGAGGGGTGGTCTCTTTACAATCCAATCAAACATATTAGTTACAACAATACATTATTGACAGTTACCCAGACCAATAACAGAATCCCCTCCATACAGTGTTTCAGGAGAAGTTTCTAGAGGAAGCTAACTTAACTTGAATAATGCAACATTTACCCTGGAATTCAAAACAACCCTGCCAGGGCTTAACACTTTGGCCAATCAACAAACAGCAGGGTAACTGTCTAGCAACATTATTTACAATATATACAAGGCTTTTGCAGTAATTCAACCATATCAATGCATTTACGTTTGTTTGCAGAGTTTCTGTACATTTTATCAATTATGGGGAAATGAGAACACTTGGATCCTTCACCATCCTGCATATCATTCTGAGGCTCAGACTAATCGGCGCCATCCAAAACCTGTAATTTTCCACTGACAAAGTTTAAGCAATTCTGACAATTTTCTCAATTTTATGGTGTTATTAACTTGGTCAATATTAACATCTGTGGTATATGATTCAATACAGCAGTGACTGGCATTAAAATCTCTGCAGTTTACACTTCCATTATCCAAACAGCATAATAGCTATCAAATGACTCTAATATATTTGTGAATGCTTATCCCCTCTGATATTCCTAAACAAATATTTGACCAGTTTTTAATTCTGATAAAGAAAACATAACTTAGGCAGTATTAGCTGCCTTGTCTGAGATCAGGATCACATATTCAATCTGCATATTGTGATGGAATGGAAGGAGAATCGAGTACAAACAAAAAATGTAGGTAACATTTATAAAATTCAGGCTATTCCTACAGAGAGAATAAGATTCTTATTTTTATTTATTGTTATCATTTCCGACCTGCTCACATCTGAAGGCACTCAATCCACCTCACAAAGAACAATGCAGCACTAGAGGTACAATTCATCTCATTGTACCTTTGTGTAAGAAGGAACTGCAGATGCTGGTTTACACTGAAGATAGGCATAAAATGCTGGAGTAACTCAGCGGGTCAGGCAGCATCTCTGGAGAGTAGGAATGGGTGACAGTACCCTAGCTCACGGAAGGACGATAACAGAAGCCTGATAACATAGGGGAAGAAGCGGTTCCTTTTTGGGAACAGTGACCATGAAATCTTTGGATTGCTGTTTTTAAAAAAAACTTCCTGTTAACGAGAGGCAGGAAATCAGGCACTTAAGCTCAGTGTCTCGAAAGTAATTCCAGATTCACCAATGTAGTGAACTCTTAATGGCCTCCTCGGTTCAGAGACAATTAGAGATGAATAAAAATGTGTGCCCTACACCTATGCTTAAACTTTGAAGTGTTATGTCAATTGTCGATTCTTTCAAAGGCAGAATTTTAACATTGATGCCGAATGAAAAAGGATGTTCGAGCTCGGTTGTATGTGCGGAATGAATAATGGATCAGCATATGAGGCTGCATCGTGAAATTAATTTCCCTTGACTTAAACCAAACTGATTTTCAGAAGTGGTGTTCTACTTGCATTTGTTAATGTATCATGTTTAATGCGTGTTCAGTTTTTAGTTTAGTTTAGAGATACAGGGAGAAAACAGGATCTTTGACCCACCGAGTCCGCGCCGACCAGCGATCATTAGATTCTCATCAGGTATTTAATGAATACATCCGCTGCCCTACATTCCAGACGCCCATTACACTCTTGGTTTAAAAATTCTCAATTCTCCTTAACATTTTTCAACTTTTTACCATAAAATTGATTCCCAATTATTTCCCAGGGCGATGGGTTCTTCAATTTATTCTCCTCCTTTTTAGTTAGCCTCTAATCCCTTCAAATGCATCTGCAGTGTTGAAGATGGATTTGATCATCCATGGATATCTGGGAGAATTTCCTCACTGTCACTATTTGCCAGGAATCGCACCTACAAATGATCCAAAGAAGTATTTTTATATCCTTTAACAGCCTGTTTGTTTAAGCTGAGAACTGGATTTTGATTCAGATGTTCAATGGAAATGTGTAAAGCCTATCCAAAAAGCACAACTAAAAAGAATCAGGCAGAAACAAAGAACTGCAGATGTGATGTAATCATTGATGGTCCTTGAGATAATGGCCCGGTGCTCATCTGTTGGGTCAAGGTGCCTAAGACCTGGTGTCAGCCTACAACTTTTCGAGGTGTATAAAATCATGAAGTTGGGAGATCAAGTTGCAGTTATTGTTGGTGAATAAGATGTTGGTGAAGCCACATTTAGAGCATTGTGTTCAGTTAGACAATAGACAATAGGTACAGGAGTAGGTCATTCGGCCCTTCGAGCCAGCACCACCATTCAATATGATCATGGCTGATCATCCACAATCAGTACCCCGTTTCTGCCTTCTCCCCATATCCCTTGACTCCACTATCTTTAAGAGCTCTATCTAACTTTCTTTTGAAAGCATCCAGAGACTGAGGCAGATATAGGGAGAGGTTGAATAGGCAGGGACTCTATTTCTTGGAGCGCAGGAGGATGAGAGATAATCTTACCAAGGTGTGTAAAATCATTAGGGGAATAGATTGGGTAGATGCACACAGTCTATTGCCCAGACTAGGGAAATCAAAGACCAGCGAACACAGGCTTAAGGTGAAGGGGAAAAGATTGAATCGGAATCTGAGGGGTAACTTTTTCACACAAACGGTGGTGGAACGAGCTGCCAGAGGAGGTAGTTGAGGCAGGGACTATCACAATGTTTAAGAAACAATTTACAAGGTACATGGATAGGACAGGTTTAGTGGGACACTAGACCAAGTGGGACCCGTTGGGTCCCATCCCCTCAATGTTGTGGGGGGGGGGGCTGCAACATCACACACACACTAACCCCCCCCCCCCCCCCCCCCCCACATGCACACACTAATCCTCCTTGATATTATATTAATATTATTCATTAGCTCCTTATCCCCCATCCCCCGCCCTATCCACTCACGCATAGCCCCCAATTGCACAGGCATGGCTAGAGAGGAAGAGGGAGGGGCTAGAGATGGAGGGGATGGGGAAGAGAGGGAGAGGGTGAGGGGGGTAGAGAGGGAGGTTAGAGGGAAGGGGAGGAGGAGGGGGTTAGAAATTGAGGGGTGGGGGGGAGGGTGCGGTGTCACACACACACTAACCACCTCCCCCCCCCCACACCCTAATCCCCATTGATATTATATTAATATTATTCATTAGCTCCTTTTCCCCCATTCCCCGCCCTAACCACTCATGCATAGCCCCCAACTGCACATGTGCTGCTAGAGAGGAAGAGGGAGGGGATGGGGAAGAGAGGGAGAGGGTGAGGGGGTAGAGAGGGAGGGTAGAGGGAAGGGGAGGGGGAGGGGGTAGAAATTATGGGGTGGGGGGGTGGGCGCGGTGTCACAGGGGAGTAGTGGTCCCTGAACGCAATACTCCACCACTCACCCATAGGTCCCAATACTCACCACTCCCGAGTGAGGGAGGGCAGTAGAGAGGGAGGAGTGGGTAGAGAGGGAGAGGGGGACAGGGAGGGGAGGGGGCCAGAGAGGAATGGGGACAGAAGGGGGGGTAGAGAGGGAGGGGGGTAGAGAGGGAGGAGGGTAGAGAGGAAGGGGGAAGACAACTTGTTCTATTTGCTCTTATTTGATTGTGCACACCAGGTTGATTGAATTTGTGGAACCACGTGAAGGCTGCAATCTCCCACCCCTATCCCATTGTGATGTCATATGTAAATGAGATCCATTGTGAGTGGACGTCTTCGAGATGGCACTGTGACATCATCAATGGAAAGTGCTGCAAGAGTCTCCCATTGAAAAGCAGTTTTTTTTTTAAATAAATGATTAAAACTTAAACAAACTTTGGAAATATAGGTTGGAATGCGACACAAAGATGTTTATCCCATCGAGGGAAAAAATGTGAGTAGCATGTGTGAAAATGGGAAGGATGTGGCCAAGCGTTTTGGATGAAGATACAAATTAAGGAGATTAAAAGAAAGCCAACACAACCCTGCATACACACGGACATTTAGAATGTTGAGAACATTCTAAATCTGGGGTGGTGTAGGGTGGTGGGGTGATGTGGGGGGAGTTGGATGGTGTGGAGGGGTAGGGTGCTGTGTGGGGGGTGGGGTGGTGTGGGGTTGTTTGGGGGGTGGGGGGTGTGGTGATATGGGGGGGTGGGGTTGTGTGGGGGAGCTGGGGTGGGGTTGTGTGGGGGAGCTGGGGTGGGGTGGGAGAGTGAGGGGTGGTGTGGGAGAGCGTGGGTGTGGTGTGGGAAAGGGGGTGGTGGTGTGGGGGTGGTGTGGGAAAGTAGGGGTGGTGTGGGAGAGTGAGGGGTGGTCTGGGAGAGCGTGGGTGTGGTGTGGGAAAGGGGGTGGTGGTGTGGGGGTGGTGTGGGAAAGTAGGGGTGGTGTGGGAGAGGGGGGTCTGGTGTGGGAGAGGGGTGGTGGTGTGGGGTGGTGGGGGTGGGGTGTGGGGGTGGGATGGTGTGGGGGGGGTGAGGTGGTCTGGTGGTGTGGGGTGGTGTGGGGTGGGTTAGGTGGGGTGTGGGGTGGTGTAAGGGGTAAGGTGGTGTGGGGGGCATCGGGTGGTGTGGGGGGGAGTGAGGTTGTGTGCGGGAAAGGGGGAGGAACAGGGGAGGGATAAAGGGGGGGTGTGGGTGTGTGGTGGGGAGGAGTGGTTTGTGGGGAGGAGGGGGAAGGGGGAGGGGAGAAGGGGGGGGTGTGCGGATGAAATGGAGGGGGGGAGGGGGAATGGGGAAGGGGGGTATGGTAGGGAGGGGGGTTGGAGTGACTCCACTCAGCGGCCACCGGCCGTGCCACCGCACAGCACCACCCAACTCCACAGCAGCTTACCCGACTCCACACAGCACCTCCCGACCCCACACAGCGACTTTCCCAACTCCACACAGTGGCTTACCCGACTCCACTCTTGCGGACTCAATCAGGACTATTTGCAGACTCAGCCCCACCTCCGGGAATTTATTCTTCATTGTGATTGACAGGCGAGAAGACCAATCTGTTGATCTCATGATTTTTTAAACATTCATAACTTTTGTATAATTTCACCGATCAGAACAAAACTTAGTGGGTTGGAGTAGAGGATATTGGTGAGTAAGGTGACAAGAAAATCCTATCGATAAAGCGTACAGTTTATGCGCACTTTGTTTTTAACAGCAAACCGGAAGTGGTCACGATGAGAACTTTAGTAATAGTATAGATAGATGGGCCAAAGATAGGCAGGTGGGACTAGTGTAACACAAATCATGCATTATTACAAGTCCACAAAAATGTGAATCCTCCGCAGCTTTTGAACGGGAATCTCTTGAGGTTCTTCCTTGGAGTACGAAATTCAAAAACAAAATAATAAGCATTTAAAAAAAAGACACAAAGTGTTGGAGTAACTCAGCGGGTCAGGCAACATCTCTGGAGAACGTGAATAAGTGGCGTTCTGGGTGGGAACCTTTCTTCTGACTGTGAAATGTCACTTATTCCTGTTCTCCAGGTTATGTTCCTGACCTGCTAAGCTACTCCAACACCTCATGTGTCTTTTCTGTAAACCAGCATCTGCAGAACCTTGTGTCTCCAGTAACTTATCAATTAAAAAATAATAATAATGCCTGGATTGTTAGCACAGTGTGTTCTTAGCAGGTGTGTTATTAGATGCCTTAAACCTCATAAAACCAAATGTGGACAATGTGCAGCTCCAATTGTCTTTTACTCGAAACAAGATTAAATGTTTGTAGCAATTTTCTGTGTACAATTGGCCCTACTGCCAAATATATAATACGCTTTAATTATGGTTCTTCAACTTCCATTAAATATCTTAATCGGGGCTGTATTGCCTCAATGTTGTCTTTTATGGTCTTTTAAATATTTTGGATTGATATAATTACAAAAATAACACTCACTGAGGATAGTTTCTTGATAACTTTTATTGTTAATTGCAAATGGCCCAGTGATATTTTACTATGAGTGCACATTGTGTATTGCTTAGGGCTTGTTTATTAAGTCCTTAATTAATGTAAAAACACAAAGTGTTGGAGTAACTCAGCAGGTCAAGCAGCTTCTTTAGTTTTAGTTAAGTTTAATGATGCAGCACGGAAGCAGGCCCTTTGGCCCACCAACTCCGCGCCGACCAGCGATTCCCTGCACAATGACACTATTCTAATTATTTTTCTTCTTTCGTGTGGCGTGCGCAGCCTTCAGGGACAGGTTTACTCTGTGTTATAACCATATAACCATATAACAATTACAGCACGGAAACAGGCCATCTCGTCCCTTCAAGTCCGTGCCGAACAACTTTTTTCCCTTAGGCCCACCTGCCTGCACTCATACCGTAACCCTCCATACCCTTCTCATCCATATGCCTATCCAATTTATTTTTAAATGATACCAACGAACCTGCCGCCACCACTTCCACTGGAAGCTCATTCCACACCGCTACCACTCTCTGAGTAAAGAAGTTCCCCCTCATGTTACCCCTAAACCTATGTCCCTTAATTCTAAAGTCATGTCCTCTTGTTTGAATCTTCCCTATTCTCAAAGGGAAAAGCTTGTCCACATTAACTCTGTCTATCCCTCTCATCATTTTAAAGACCTCTATCAAGTCCCCCCTTAACCTTCTGCGCTCCAGAGAATAAAGACCTAACTTATTCAACCTATCTCTGTAACTTAGCTGTTGAAACCCAGGCAACATTCTAGTAAATCTCCTCTGTACCCTCTCTATTTTGTTGACATCCTTCCTATAATTGGGCGACCAAAATTGTACACCATACTCCAGATTTGGTCTCACCAACGCCTTGTACAATTTTAACATTACATCCCAGCTTCTATACTCAATGCTCTGATTTATAAAGGCTAGCATACCAAAAGCTTTCTTTACCACCCTATCTATATGAGATTCCACCTTCAAGGAACTATGCACGGTTATTCCCAGATCCCTCTGTTCAACTGTATTCTTCAATTCCCTACCGTTTACCATGTACGTCCTATTTTGATTTGTCCTGCCAAGGTGTAGCACCTCATATTTATCAGCATTAAACTCCATCTGCCATCTTTCAGCCCATTTTTCCAACTGGCCTAAATCACTCTGTAGACTTTGGAAATCCTCTTCATTATCCACAACACCCCCTATCTTGGTATCATCTGCATACTTACTAATCCAATTTACCACCCCTTCATCCAGATCATTGATGTACATGACAAACAACAAAGGACCCAACACAGATCCCTGAGGCACCCCACTAGTCACCTGCCTCCAACCCGACAAACAGCCATCCACCATTACCCTCTGGCTTCTCCCATTCAGCCACTGCTGAATCCATCTTGCTATTCCTGCATTTATACCCAACAGTTGAACCTTCTTAACCAACCTTCCATGAGGAACCTTGTCAAAGGCCTTACTGAAGTCCATATAGACAACATCCACTGCTTTACCCTTGTCAATTTCCCTAGTAACCTCTTCAAAAAATTCAAGAAGATTAGTCAAACATGAACTTCCAGGCATAAATCCATGTTGACTGTTCCTAATTAGACCCTCTTTATCCAGATACTTATATATATTATCTCTAAGTATCTTTTCCATTAATTTGCCCACCACTGAAGTCAAACTAACCGGTCTATAATTGCTAGGTTTACTTTTAGAACCCTTTTTAAACAATGGAACAACATGCGCAGTACGCCAATCCTCGGGGACTATTCCAGTTTCTAATGACATTTGAAATATTTCTGTCATAGCCCCGGCTATTTCTACACTAACTTTCCTCAATGTCCTAGGGAATATCCTGTCAGGACCTGGAGACTTATCCACTTTTATATTTTTCAAAAGTGCCAGTACTTCTTTTACTTTGAAACTCATAGTATCCATAGCTACTCTACTAGTTTCCCTTACCTCACATAATTCAATATCCTTCTCCTTGGTGAATACCGAAGAAAAGAAATTGTTCAATATCTCCCCCATCTCTTTTGGCTCTGCAGATAGCTGTCCACTCGGTCTCTCCAATGGACCAATTTTATCCCTTGTTATCCTTTTGCTATTAACATAGCTGTAGAAACCCTTTGGATTTACTTTCACCTTACTTGCCAAAGCAACCTCATATCTTCTTTTAGCTTTTCTAATTTCTTTCTTAAGATTCTTTTTACATTCCTTATACTCCTCAAGCACCTCATTTACTTCATGCTGCCTATAATTATTGAAGATCTCCCTCTTTTTCCGAACAAGATGTCCAATTTCCCTTGAAAACCAGGGCTCTTTCCAATTTTTACTGGTACTTTTCAACCGAACAGGAACATAAAGATTTTGTACTCTTAAAATTTCCCTTTTAAATGTCCTCCATTTCTCCTCTACATCTTTCCCATAAAACAAAATGTCCCAGTTCACTCCTTTTAAATCATCTCGCATCTCGTTAAAGTTAGCCTTCATATGGAAACTAATGGTATTGTGATCACTGGACCCGAAGTGCTCCCCTACGCATACCTCCGCCACCTGTCCCGTCTCATTTCCTAACAGGAGGTCCAGCACTGCCCCTCCTCTAGTAGGCACCTCTATGTATTGCTGCAAAAAACTATCCTGCACACATTTTACAAACTCCAAACCATCCAGCCCATGTTCCCAGGGTCAGAACTAAAAAGGCTGAAGCAGTGTTCAGTTTTTATGCTCCACACTTGTGGAACAAGTTCCCTGAACACCTGAGGTGTGCACAGACTGTAACCTCATTTAAATCAGGCCTAAAAACACTGTTATTTACTGTAGCTTTTCCATAACCCAACATGTAGGTAATCTTAATCTTCTAATCTTAACCCTTTTATGTGCTTTTAAAATCGTTTTAATGTTTTAGTGACTTTGTTTTACTATACATGCAATTGTCTTATTGCTTGTTATGTAAGTTTTGATTTTGGCTATTTTGTTGTCCTGTGTTGTATTGTGGTTCTGCAATGTTTTTAAACTATGTTATTCTTTTGTTTCTTTTGTAAAGCACTATGAATTGCAGCTTGTACGAATGGTGCTATATAAATAAACTTGCCTTGTGTCTTTTTGTGTAGTAACCAGCGTCTGCAGTTCATTGTTCCTGATTTTGTGCATTTGTTGTATTTTTAAGGCTGCCCTGAAACCATCACGAAGACCGGGTGTTCCAATCCCTTTGGGGCTTTTCATGGCTGCATGAGACTCATCTTCATTGATAATCAGCCAGCAGACCTCATCTTGGTACAACAAGGATTACAAGGAAACTTCAGTGATCTGCAAGTCGACTTGTGTGGAATTGTAGACAGGTAACTAAACTATACTTCCTCTTATCTAACAAGTAAATCACTTTATAGTGACCCTCGGACTACCCTTGATCAGACTTTGCTGGCTTTACCTTGCACTAAACATTTTTGCCTTATCTTGTACCTATACACTGTAAATGGCTCAATTGTACGATACGATACGATATTACTTTATTGTCAGAACAAAATCTGAAATTTGTTTTGCATCGCAGCAGCTCCATTTATAGCATCACATAAGAGATAAAAGAGACTTATAAAGTCATGCATTAAGACATCAAGACAGGACCCAAAAATACATAAATTCAACACAACGTTACAATAACAGAAGACAACATTTGAGGCTCATCAGCGTGCATTTGATCTGGGATTAAGCGCCGTATTTAGTTTGAGGATGGACTGGTGCACAAAAGAGTGCTTCAGTCTAATCTTATTAAATTTTGGAACCTTATATTTCCAGTTTGATGGTAACAAATTGTACTCACTGTTGTAGTCATGTGTTGTATTTCTGCTGACTGGTTAGTACGCAACAAAAGCTTTTCACTGTAACTGGGTACACGTGACAATAAACTAAACTGAACTAAACTTTCTAAAGTTTAAAAGAACCTGACAAATCCAGAAGATGTGTTTGCCATTTAGCCTACATTGCAACTTACAATTATTTTTAGCATCTTGATCTTCTCTGTCCTATTTCTTTGTGTAGGAAAAGTTGACGACTTGAAAGATTTGGCAACGTTTTTGCAAACCCTCTACATTTTACTTAAGCTAAATAAATAGACGTCAATCCTAATGACAGATAGGTCTATTACAGAAGGTTACAAATTTAGGGAATTGCTCGAGACCCAACAATGAAAAGATCTGTCATACAGTGAATTGTTTGGATTAAATTCGGAAATTGGGATGTTATGTTACAGTTGTGGAGGGCGTTGGTGAAGCCGCATTTGGAGTATTGCATTCAGTTTTGGTCACCCTGCTAGAGGAAGGATGTCGTCAAGCTGGAGAGAGTGCAGAGATGATTTACGAGGATGTTGCCATTACTTGAGGGCCTGAGCTATAGGGAGAGGTTGGGCAGGCTAGGACTAACCATCCATTCTAAACAGAGACAGGCACAATGGACGAAATGGCTTTTTACACAATGCCAATTAACCAACAACGGTAGGAGGGTGTACGATAGGAGGGTGTCAGGAACACCCTGAGGAAACCCACGCAGGTCACCAGATGAACGTACAAACTCCACACAGACGGCAACCGTAGTCAGAATCGAACCCAGGTCTCTGGTGCTGTAAGGCAGCAACTCTACCGCTGCGCCACCATGCTGCCCTTATCTGTGTATTTTTTTGCAGTCTTCCACATATTTAACTGCAGTCCACAATCTGGTATGATTTTATAAGTTATGAAATTGTATTTCAGATTTAGTGTTTAAAACATCAACCACTTTGAGGCCCTACTTCCCACATTTTGACTACCTGGGTAATCATTCTTCATCAGTCGACCCCTCATCAGTCCGAAACGTTGCCTATCTCCTTCGCTCCATAGATGCTGCTGCACCCACTGAGTTTCTCCAGCATTTTGTGTACCCTAATCATCCTTCATCCCTGATGTCTATTTCCTACTTTGTAACCAACTTGCTATTCATCCTGCAACGTGTTCTCTGATACTACATGACCTGAAACGTCACCCATTCCTTCTCTCCATAGATGCTGCCTGTCCCGTTGAGTTACCCCAGCGTTTTGTGTCTAGCTTTGATCTTAGCCAGGAGTATTGCATGATACCTACCAAAGGATATTTGGAGCTCTATTTACTATTAACTTTGGCCAAACTTTCTGCAGTAGCTTCAGACATTTCAATAACATTATTGCCATTATCTTCCCTTCTGAAATCTGCCTTGGCTGCATTTCTCTGTTTAGCTTGTCAAGGAAGCTTTTGAATAAAGATATGTTTCCTACCATTAGCATTAAGCTAACAGGTCTGCCGCTCTCCGGATTTATTCTGTTTCTTTTAAAAGTATCTGAATTGCATTGGTTATCCATTGATGTCTGGTACTAATCTCTTTCCCAATGTGTATATACATCATGGCATCTTTCCTGTCTCTATTATTTTCAACACATGAATGCACAGCAGTGCCGTGATATGAAGAGGCATTCCTTGAAACCATAGTTAAATCAAATTCTGACACCGAGAGGAATTATAAAATAGTCGATATTTTGGGATGTGTTGCAGTAGACAAAATGGAAAAGATGGTTCCAGGACTGATATCACTACTGTTTTTTTTTTGTTGTACAGAGTCATAGAAATACAGTGTGGAAATAGGCCATTCGGCCCAACTTGCCCACATGCCCCTACTACACTAGTCTCACCTGCCTGTGCTTGGCCCGTATCCCTCCAAACTCATCCTATCCAGGTACTTGTCCAACGGTTTCTTAATTGTTGCAATAGACCCTGCCTCAACTACCTCCTCGGGCAGCTTGTTCCATGCACCCAACACCCTTTGCGTGAAAGAGTTACCCCTCAAATTCCTATCAAATCTTGTCCGCTTCACCTTAAACTGATGTCCTCTGGTCCTCGATTCCCCTACTGTGGGCAAGATGCTCTGTGCATTTACCTGATCTATTTTCCTCACGCTTTTATACACAATGGGGATAATATATGTCTGTCTGAGCAGCACAAGACCAATCTATCAATAAAAGTGCTTGTCCACTCTCATGGTAACAGTTAATTAATTGTGTCAGTATCATCTAGATGAATGCTAGCAGGTCAAGTGGGACTGGAACTGGAGACAATCCATTACATTTAACGGGAGTCTGTGCAGTTTGATCACAGATTCAGCACAATTTCAGTTTAGTTTATTGCCACGTGTACCAAGGTATAGTGAAAAGCTTTTATTGGTTGCTAACCAGTCAGCCGAAAGACAATACATGATTACAATCGATCCATTTACAGCATAATTGCATGATCATGGAATAATGTTTAATGCAAGGTAAAGCCAGCAAAGTACGATCAAGGATAGTCCGAGGGTCATCAAAGAGTAGATAGTAATTCAGCACTGCTCTCTGGTTGTGACGGGATGATTCAGTTGCCTGATAACAGCTGGAAAGAAATTGAATCTGGAGGTGGGCGTTTTCACACTTCTACACCTTTTGCCTGATGGGAGAGGGCAGAAGAGGGAGTGGCCAGGGTGCGACTCATCCTTGATTATGATGCTAACCTTACCGAGGCAGCGTGAGGTATAAATGGAGTCAATAGAAGGGAGGTTGGTTTGTGTGATTGTCTGGGCTGCGTCCACAATTCGCTGCAATTCCTTGCAGTCTTGGATGGAGCTGTTCCCAAACCAAGCTGTGATGCATCCTGATAATCCTCATACATGCTTCCACATCCTTATACATCCTGATTGTATGAAATGTTAATATTTATCAAAATGTATCTAAATTTCCAGTCTTAAAACATGGGCAAGTGGATTATTTAGTTTGTGGATCAGAGGGGATCATTTTATGGTATGTTCAGAAACAACCTGGAAGGTTTACTCACATTCAACAAATGGGAAATTAAACCGCGTGGGAAATTAATTTTTTTAATTGTGATGTCACGGTGGTGCAGTGGTAGAGTTGCTGCCTTGCAGCGCCAGAGGTCCAGATTTGATCCCGTCTATTGGTGCTGACGGTACGGAATTTGTACATTCTCTCCGTGTCCTGCTTGGGTTTTCTCCGGGATCTCCAGTTTCCCCCCACACTCCAGAGATCAAATTCAAATTCAAATTCACATTTATTGTCACATGCACCAATAAAGGTACAGTGATATTTGAGTTACCATGCAGCCATACAATTAAAATAAAACACAACGCAATTAAAAGAACGATATAACTTAACATAAACATCCATCACAGTGATCACTGTGATGGAAGGCAATAAAGTTCAGTCAGTCTTCCTCCTTTTGTTCACCCGTGGTCAGGGCCCTGACCCTCCATAGTTGCCACCATGGACCCGATGTACAAGCCTTCTCATCAGGATGATCGAAGCTCCGACGTCGGGACGGATGGAACACACTCCGCGGCTTGGAGTGCCCGAATCGGCCACTTTCATATAGATATACATAGATACATAGAAAATAGGTGGAGCAGTAGGCCATTTGGCCCTTCAACCCAGCACCACCATTCAATGTGATCATGGCTGATAATCCACAATCAGTACCCTGTTCCTGCCTTCTCCCCATATCCCTTGATTCCGCTAGCCCTAAGAACTCTATCTAACTCCCATTTGAATGCATCCAGTGAATCGGCCTTCACTGCCCTCTGATGCAGAGAATTCCACAAACTCACAACTCTCTGTGTGAAAAATTGTTTCCTCATCTCTGTTCTAAATGACTTACCCATTATTCTTAAACTGTGGCCTCTAGTTCTGGACTCCCCCAACTTCAGGAATATGTTTCCTACCTCTAGCATGTTCAAACCCTTAATAATCTTACATGTTTCAATAAGATCCCTTCTCTTCCTTCTAAATGCCAAAGTATACAAGTCCAGAGGCTCCATTCTCTCAGCATATGACAGTCCCGCCATCCCGGAAATTAACCTCATGAATCTACGCTGTACTCGCTCAATAGCAAGAATGTCCTTCCTCAAATTAGGAAACCAAAACTGCACACAATACACCAGGTGTGGTCTCACCAGGGCCCCGTGCAACTGCAGAAGGACTTCTTTGCTCCTTGACTCAAATCCTCTCGTTATGCAGCCAACATGCCATTAGCTTTCGACAATAGACAATAAACAATAGATGCAGGAGTAGGCCATTCTGCCCATCAAGCCAGCACCGCCATTCAATGTGACCATGGGTAATCATCCCCAATCGGTACCCCATTCCTGCCTTCTCCCCATATCCCTTGATTCCGCTAGCCCTAAGAACTCTATCTAATTCTCTTTTGAATGCATCCAGTGAACCGGCCTCCACTGCCCTCTGAGGCAGAGAATTCCACAAACTCACAACTCTCTGTGTGAAAAAGTGTTTCCTCATCTCTGTTCTAAATTACTACCCCTTATTCTTAAACTGTGGCCTCTGGTTCTGGACTCCCCCCAGCATCGGGAACATGTTTCCTACCTCGAGCATGTTCAAACCCTTAATAATCTTATATGTTTCAATAAGATCCCCTCTCTTCCTTCTAAATGTCAGAGTATACAAGTCCAGCCGCTCCATTCTCTCAGCATATGACAGTCCCGCCATCCTGGGAATTAACCTTGTGAATTCTACGCTGCACTCCCTCAATAGCAAGAATGTCCTTCCTCAAATTTGGAGACAAAATCTGTACATAATACTCCAGGTTTTGTATCACCAGTGTGCTGTACAACTGCAGGAGGACTTCTTTGCTCCTGTACTCAACTCCTCTCATTATGCAGGCCAACATGCCATTAGCTTTCTACAGGTTTGTAGGTTATAAGTTTATAGGTTATTTGGCTTGGTGTGAATGTAAATTGTCCCAAGTGTGTGACGGATAGTGTTAATGTGTGGGGATCGCTGGTCGGCGCAGACTCAGTGGGCCGAAGGATCTGCGTTGTATCTCTAAACTAAACTAAGATTGTGCATTTGTGGTTGTGCAAAAGAATGTCATTGTGCTGATCACATATGACGAGAGAGAACTTTTGAACCAATGAAACCATTGAGAATGTGTTTTTTAGGCACTGATGGTGAGCTTAGTGAGAGTATCACCTCCTCATTATTTTTAGCTCCTGCCTATTCTGTTCCTTCAATACTTGTTTATGCATTTAGGGACTTGCAGCTGTAGACACATCTCTCCCTTATTATTCTGAAAGTTGTCCATGGATGAAGGATTCTGACAACATAGCTACACTGGGGAAGGTTGGCTTCACCAGATTAGAGCAAAGAAGGCTGAGAAGAAACCTACTGGAGATGTACTTGATAATGATCAGTTTAGACAGTATGTGTACAGGAAAGATGTTCCCAGTGGTGAGTGTTTAACATTTTGGGAAAAAGATGAAAGGGAATTGTGATGAGGTGCATTTTTATGCAGAGAATATGTATGATCTAGAACATGCCGTGTGTAGGCTGGTCGAAACAGAATGGATGAAGCTTTTTGAGAGGCAATTATTAAGGAACTTGAGGGGACTAATTTGTAACACTGTGGGGAAACAGAGTGAAGGATTGTTCCACCAAAAGCTGGTTCCGTCTCAATGGGAAAACTGGTCTGTTCCACTCTATGACAATACTGTCATAGCTTCATAGAGCATTGAAACAGTCCCTTAAGCCCATGCGGTTCATGCTAACCAAGTGCACAGAGCACTCATGTTTGACACATATTATTCCTAATTCCTGTCCAAATTCTGACGAAGGGTCTCGACCCGAAAGGTCACCCATTCCTTCTCTCCAGAGATGCTGCCTGTCCTGCTGAGTTACTCCAGTTTTTTGTGTTTATATTCAAATTCTTTAAAATGTGGCGACAAGGAATTGCAGATGCTGGCTTCCAAGATTAAAGATGCAAAGTGCTGGTGTAACTCAGTGGGTCAGGCATCTGGAGAACCTTGATAGGGACATTTTGGATCGGGCCCCTTCTTCAGATCGCAAACACCACCTATCTATGTTTTCCAGTGATGCTGTAAGTCCTGCAGAGTTCTTTTCAATGTGGTTACAGTACCTGCCATTCCCAATAGCAGTTCATTCCAGATGCATACCATCCTCTATGCCAGGGGTCTCCAAACAATGGCCCGCGGGCCACATCAGGCCCACCACGAGATTTCATCCGGCCCGCAGCAAGCTCTTAACACATTCCGTGCGGCGCGCTATTTAGCAGATTCTGTGGTAACGCGGGAAGTTACACGTCAGTTAGCCGTAGACTATCAGGTTAAGGGTTTGTATGCAGCTGCTGACAGGTTAACATTAGTTGTAGGTGACTAATACCCAGAGGTGCAGTGCTACTGGAGCTCACCGGAGTGCCGCTCTGGCAACTCTGTAAAAAAAAAAGCCAAAATAAACAGCGGGGAATTTTAACTAGCGGGTGTGTGGTCTTGGTTAAAATAGGGGAAAGGGGAAGACCCATCACTACTGAGGTTCCCTGTAGTAGGGGAGGAGCACTAGGACCCAGCAGAGCCAGACCACGTGGTGTCTGCATGGTGGAGGTTGTGGGCCTGGTGCCGAGTCTGGAACTCTGGTGAGGTGACGGCTCTGGCCCGCTGGTGGCCGGTGGAGAGGCGAGGGTTGGCTGAGTCGCTGGTGAACACCTGTGGGGGTCTGGAGTAGAGATTGGGGCAGCAGCATCGGTGGCCTCGGGAAGACAGTGAAGGTCTGCGACAGCGGCCTGTGAGTGGGTTAGTGAGTGGGTGGGTAAGTGGGTGAGTGAGTGAGTGGGTGGGTAAGTGGGTGGGTAAGTGGGTGGGTGGGTAAGTGGGTGGGTGAGTGTGTGAGTGAGTGTATGGGTGGGTGAGTTGGTGAGTGAGTGGGTGGGTAAGTGGGTGAGTGAGTGGGTGGGTGGGTGGGTGGGCGAGTGGGTGGGTGAGTGTGTGAGTGAGTGTATGGGTAGGTGAGTGAGTGGGTGGGCAAGTGGGTGAGTGAGTGGGTGGGTGAGTGGGTGAGTGAGTGGGTGAGTGAGTGGGTGGGCAAGTGGGTGAGTGAGTGGGTGGGTGAGTGCGTGGGTGGGTGGGTGAGTGGATGGGTGGGTGAGTGGGTGAGTGGGGTGGGAGATTGCAACCTTCACGTGGTCCGCCCTGTTTCGACGAATGCAATCAACTGGTGTGCACAATCAAATAAGATCAAATAGAACAAGTTGTCCTACAACTTCAGGCTGTGCATGCCATACGAAAATAGAAGTGGGTGAGTGGGTGAGTGGGTGGGTGAGTGGGTGGGTGAGTGGGTGGGTGGGTGGGTGAGTGGGTGGGTGAGTGGGTGAGTGGGTGAGTGGGTGGGTGAGTGGGTGGGTGGGTGGGTGAGTGGGTGGGTGAGTGGGTGGGTGAGTGGGTGAGTGGGTGAGTGGGTGGATGGTGGTTGAGTGGGTGGGTGAGTGGGTGAGTGGGTGGGTGGGTGAGTGAGTGGGTGGGTGGATGGGTGAGTGGCTACAAGGTTTGTTTTGCATTTCTTCCATTTGTTTTACTTAAGTTCTTTTTTGAGTTCGTTACATTTATAAAACTGACATTTCTTTATTTTTTCGCTATGGCCCGCACAATTGTGCCAAATATATAATGGGGTCGTCATGCTGAAAAACTTGGAGGTCCCTGCACTATGCCAAAAAGGTACCCCTCCGGTTCCTGTTAAATTTTCCCCATCTCACATTAAACCTAGGCTCTCTAGTTCTTGATTCCCCATCCTTGGTAAAAAGACTGTTCATCCACCCTAACAAGGCCTCCTGCGATTTTATAAATCTTTATATGGTTACCCCTCAGCCTCCTACACCCATTCTGTTCACACTTGATCGCAGACAGTCTTCTGATATCATTACCTTTATATTTAAAGATTGGAGCCGTTTTAATTTTATTTACTTTTGATTGGAGATACAGCGCAGAACAGGCCCTTCAGCCCATCAAGTCCACTCCGACCAGCGAACCCCGCACACTAACACTATCCTACACATCCTCAAGGGATAATTTACAATTTTACTGAAGCCATTTAACCTACGAAACTTGTACATCTTTGGAGTGTGGGAGGAAACCGGAGATCCTGGAGAAAACCCATGCAGGTCACGGGGAGAACGTATATACTCCATACAGACAGCACCTGTGGTCAGGATTGAACCTGGGTCTCTAGATCTGTAAGCTGCGCCACCATGCCGCCCTCTAATATCTTTTTTGTTTCAGATTTCTATGTAAAGTAAGAATGCTGCTTGATAAGAAATGTGCATAAAAACACAATTAACTTCAGCGCTCATATTGCCCAAGAGAAATAAGCTGGGCCTGTTTGAGTTGGCTGCAATACCGTTTGCCTTTGATTGCGTTTCTGGGGAGATTTGTTTAAGTTCAGCCTTTGGGGAAAGATGAACGTGAACTCTCACTGAGTTTAGGGTCAGCGGTGAATTGATTTTTGCTCAATTCTCTGGTGAGACAGTTCCGCTCCATGCAACTGCACTTATTTGGGCACCTAATTAATCAGCAGCAGCCTTGGGATGTCTAGGAATAATTGGGGGAGAAGAACAGTAAGTCTACTACACGGATCAGGGACTTCGAAGAAGAGTTGACGTGGATTCCTGGAACAACCCTAGCTTTCAAGAGAGAGTTGGATTTAGTTCTGAGGGCTAAACGACTCATGGGACATGGGGAGAAAGCAGGAACTGATGCTGGATGATCAGCCATGAACATATTGAATGGCGATGCTGGCTCAAAGGGTTGAATGGCCTACTCCTGCACCTATTTTCTATGTTTCTATGTAACAACTTTTGGCAAATGCGCAACTGAAGTTTGTAGAAACAATGTTTCAATAGTGTTTTATTTGTCACAAATGCGATTGCACAGTGAAAGATTGTTAAGGGCTTGGACACACTAGAGGCAGGAAACATGTTCCCGATGTTGGGGGAGTCCAGAACCAGGGGCCACAGTTTAAGAATAAGGAGTAAGCCATTTAGAACGGAGACGAGGAAACACTTTTTCTCACAGAGAGTGGTGAGTCCGTGGAATTCTCTGCCTCAGAGGGCGGTGGAGGCAGGTTCTCTGGATGCTTTCCAGAGAGGGCTAGATAGGGCTCTTAAAAATAGCGGAGTCAGGGCATATGGGGAGAAGGCAGGACCGGGGTACTGATTGGTACTACTCCTCACCTATTGCCTATTGTCCATTGAAAGTCTTTTTGCATTTCCAAGGTCTAAAGTCCGGTCGGCCCGTGCCCTCGATGCACAGGAGCCGCTTAGTTTAGTTTTTCAGTTTAGTTTGGAGGTACCTATCGGAAACAGGCCTACAATTGGAGAATTCAATGTTCATACCATTGGGTTGAAGGTACCCAAATGTAATATGTGGTTAGACACAAAATGCTGGAGTAGCTCAGCGGGACAGGCAGCATCACTGAGGTGAAGGAAGGGGTGACGTTTCGGGTCGAGACCCTTCTTCAGCCTCAGTTACTCCAGCATTTTCTGTCTTTCTTTGGGTTTAAACCAGCATCCGCAGTTCCTTCTGACACATTTCATCTGGAATGAGAGGTGTTGTTCCTCCAGTTTGCAGGTGGTCTCTCTCTGGCAATGGAGGAGGCCCAGGATAGAAAGGTCAGTACAGTATCGGAATGGGAAGAGGAGTTAAAATAATTAGCTACTGGGAGATCCAGCAGGGCTCGGCAGACCGAGCGCAGGTGTTCGGCGAAATGGTCGCCGAGCCTACACTTGGTCTCGCCGATATACAGTAGGCAAAATTGGGAGCGCTGGATGCAGTCGATGCGGATAGAGAAGGTGTACGTGGACCTCCTGGAAAGATTGCTGGGGTCCCTGGATGGAGATTAGTGAAGAGGTATAGGAACAGGTGTTAAATATTCTGGGGTTGCATGGGAAAGTTGATTTTTTTTTTCTAAAACATAATATCTTTATGTTTTAGAACATAAAGAGAGTCTGAAGAAGGGTTTTGGCCCAAATGGGAGAGGGGAGAAAAGGGAGTGGCCAGGGTGCAACTCTTCCTTGATTATGCTGGTGGCCTTGCTGAGGTTGCGTGAGATATAAATAGAGTCAATGGAAGGGAGGTTGGTTTGTGTGATGGTCTGGGCTGCGTCCACAATTCGCTGCAATTTCTAGCGGTCCTGGTAATGTTGCAAGGAATGAACATGTATTCTTGGCTTTGTTCTGGAACAAATACAACATTATTAGAATATTAATGAGACTACAAGAACTGCATAAGTTCCCCTTTTCTGCCAAGACAACAATTTCTGCATAAATATCGGAAATTAATTATTTAACATACCTCAGTCTCAAGCTTTTGATTTCCGATCCTTCCACATTGAAGCAACAGCCAAGATGGCACACCAATGCCTTTACTTCCTTCAGAGATGAGGAAATTCGGCATGTCTCCAATGACTCTTACAAACATTTGCTAATCCACCACGGAAAGCATATTGTCATAGAAACATAGAAAAATAGGTGCAGGAGTAGGCCATTTGGCCCATCGAGCCAGCACGCCATTCAATATGATCATGGCTCATCATCTAAAATCAGTACCCCGTTCCTGCTTTATTCCCATATACCTGATCCCATGCTCTCAGAGCTATTTCTAACTCCCTCTTAAAACATCCAGTGAATTGGCCTCCACTGTCTTCTGTGGGAGGGAATTCCACAGATTCACAAACTCTCTTGGTGAAAAAGTTTTTCCTCGTCTCAGTCCTAAATGGCCTACCCCTAATTCTTAAGCTATGTCCCCTGGTTCTGGACTCACCCAACATGGAGAACATTTTTCCTGAATCTAGCCTGTCCAATCCCTTCTTCTCCCTGGCCCTGTCGGGCAGAAGATATGGAAGCTCAAAAGCGCCCACCACCAGACTCAGGAACAGCATCTTACCCTCTGTTATCAGGCTGCTGAATGTTCCATCCTTAAACTATAGTACTGGCCACTTCACTTCTACTCCATTGTGAACATTGGACTTTGTGGAAACCCGAGCACTCGGGAAAATCACATACAATCACGGGGCGGACATACAAACTCCATACAGACAGCACCCGTAATCAGGATCGAACCCGGGTCACTAGTGCTGTAAGGCAGAAACTCTACCGCTGCACCACCGTGGTGCCTATGCAATGTGTTCATGCAATTACAATCACATGGTGGCGCAGCATTAGAGTTGTGGCCTTACAGTGAATGCAGCTCCGGAGTCCCGGGTTCGATCCCGATTACGGTTGCTGCCTGTACGGAGTTTGTACGTTTCCCCGTGCCCTGTGTGGGTTTTCTCCGAGATCTCCAAAGATGTACAGGTTTGTAAGCTAATTGTAGCAATGTTACAAAATTTTGAGATTTAGAAAATCAAGTCTGCAATTTATCCCATCAGATAAAGCATAAAAAGAAGTTTAATTTGACGCCTAATTTACTTTCATATCTTCAGTATTAAGAAAGTTATGGCCATTTTCATACTCGGAAATTAGCATCTTGCTCCCCATTGCCTTTCAATTGACTTAACTCAAAAGCTGTGATCTGGAAGTTAAAAGCCCATAACTTTCTTAAAAATTAAGAGAACTCAATGACATTTTCAGTTATTATAGATTGAAGCATTCTGAAACAAATATGAAACAATCTTACTTGGATGAACTGAAATTAAAGCATATAATTAGTTAGTTATCTAATTGTAGCTAATTACAAAATTCAATGAGTAGATCTAAACATCTATCCATTTCTTAAGAAAAGATAAACTTTTTTTAAATTGCCTAAGTATCCAAATAACATTCACACAATAATCCACAATATAACATAATTTTTAAATCTCATTTTCATGAATTTCTGGGCCAAATGAAAGGAATTTAGTGTTTGATTCCTGTAAATTAATGGCCATTTAAATCAACTAGCGAGTGGGTTTGAGTGGAATGCGGTGGATTGGAACGTTACGGTTAGCGGTGAAGTCGGGGGGAAAAATACTGTTTGTTCATAGATTTTTTTGGGACCCCATTTCGCAACATAAAAATATTATTAAAGCCTCCCGAAAAACCAACTTTTAATATAAAAATAAACTATTTACCTTTTCTTCTCCCCTACGCTAAATCCTTCCGGTTGTCGGTGCTCACGGCTTTTGAAGGTGATTTTTAAATTACTCTAGTTAATAAATAATTTAGAGTAATTTTAAAATACCTTCATTGATGAAATGTCGGAGCAATTTTTCTTCCGCAACCAAATCACCCGACATTCATCGATTTGTCCTGCCTGTGGAAAAACGGCACTTTAAGCCCGCCCCCCTCTGAAAGGCGCCAAAGTCGCACACACGGGGAGCGGCAGAACTGCAGCGCTGCTCAGGGTGAGTTTTGTAACATACCTACTAATTGGCTTGGTAAATGTAAAAATTGTCCCCAGTGGGTGTAGGATAGTGTTAATGTGCGGGGATCGCTGGACGGCGTGGACCCGGTGGGCCGAAGAGCTTGTTTCTGTGCTGTATCTCGAAACTAAACTAAACTAAACTTAATTTTGAGTATCTTCCACCTAATCCTTTAATCACTTTTTTTTCAACACACCTTGTTTTTGCCATTAACATTTACGATATAGCCAGCTTGCCACCTATCATCTACTTCTTAAGGGCCTGTCCTACCAGCCTGCGACTGCATGCGGTGAGCGCGACCTACCGTGGTGGCTTGAGCCGTACAGCCCCGCGGGGCCGATTCCACTTCGAACCATGGAGGCATCTGGAGTTGTGTGGGGACTGGTCACGACATCATACTCACCAATTAGCTGGGCAGGAGACGGGCGGAGTGAATTTGGATGTCGCACGGCATCAGGCAGTGGCGCCATCACGCAACTGGCCACGCGCTGCGTACGGCGTCCAGACGTTGCGCACAGCATCATGATGCTGCGTACGATGTTGAGACGTTGCGCACATCCTCGATGCGGCTGCGGGCCTGTTGGCCGTTGCCGCGCGGGATTTTGAACACTGTCAGTTTTTCGGAGCCCCGCGCGATGTTGGGACCAGCTCCGCACAACTCCATACAACTCCGGCGATCGAAGTGGGACCGGCCACACGAGGCCGTACTGCTCAAGCGACTGTGGTAGGTCGCGCTCACTGCATGCAGTCACATGCTGGTGGGACAGGCCCTTTACAATTACTAAGGTTAACTTCT
This sequence comes from Raja brachyura, assembly GCA_963514005.1. The sequence goes on along the minus strand of OY740787.1, from coordinate 11,957,665 downwards.
TATCTGCACGGAAATTTACAGGACTTTTTAAAATCTTCCTTTCCTTGTGTTCACATCTGAACCTTAGAGTTGCTGCACAGATGCAAGATTCATAGCTTACAAGCTATGCTATTGGTATAAACTAGATCTCCCCATCTATATCACTGCAGCCATTGCACTTTTTTGTTATCTGCACTTTTTCTGTAGCTAAACACCATCATGCTCTCGCACCATATTCTGCATTCCGTTTTTCTCCTTATATTATATTCCGCACTTTACTCATTTTTTTGGGGATGATTTGTCTCCAATCTTCACCGATTGTGGTCTGTTGGTTCGGAAGTTGAGGATCCAGTTGTAGAGATGTGTGCTGACTCCGTTCCACTTGGTGATGAGCTTGGATGGGATAATGGTGTACAAAGCTGAGCTGTAGTCTACGAATGTAGTTTCTCACATCCAAGTGTTCCAGGGATGAGTGTAGGGCCAGGGAGATGGCATCAGCCATGGATCTGTTGTGGCGGTAGGTGAACCACAGTAGCTCAAAGCTGCCTGGTAGTTTGGATTGAATGCACTACAAAACTAGCCTCTCAAAGGACTTCATGATGGTGGATGTCAAGGCCACTGGATTGTCGTCATTAAAGGCATGAGATCGTACAAAGAGAATGTGTTAACATAACTGTACAACATAAGATCCTCCATTCCTTCCATTTTACCCAATAATGTCAGAAAGACCGTGATATTTTATTGCACGTGATTTTGTGTTTTTAATACATGGCCATAACTTTAGTTGTACTTCAGTTTAGAGATACAGCGTGGAACCAGGCCCTTGGCCCACCGAGTCCGCACCGACCAGCGATCCCCGCACACTATCACAATGCTACACACACTAGGAACAAAGTTAGATTTATATCAAGCCAACTAACCTACAAACCTGCACTTCTTTGGAGTGAGGGAGGAAACCAAAGATTTTGGAGAAAACCATGTAGTCATGGTGAGAACGTACAAACTCCGTACAGGCAGCGCTAATAGACAGGATCGAACCCGGGTGTTTGACGCTGTAAGCGCTGTAAGGCAGCAACTCTGCACCACCGTGACGCCTTTAAGCAACCCTTACTACCATAAGCAAGGGTTCCTCAGGGAGTGATCGCGTACTGTGACTGAATTTCTTGTCTTGTGGTTCCATGACAGTTTATCTCTAGGTGTGACACTAGCCTCAACACACGCTCATGTTATCTAAGGGATTAAACTCCCAAAGGAGGGATGTGGCAGAAAGATGCACAGTCCAGTTTCTCTGAGACCCTTTGTTCTCTTCTTTTCAGTCCGATTTTACTTTGATTCAGTAGCGTGCAGGGGACTCAGGGGACCATGCAGTGTGAAAGATTAAAATCCTGTTCCTTGACCTCAAATGATTTGCTTATTCTGCTACTCGCACAAATTATGTGCAAAATCAATTCCAGCTGTTTCAGCCCAATTCGACTGAAAACAAGCCAACAGCATACTGTCCCTAATTCATCACCAGTCTCCTTCAAGACGTCAATCTTGCTTAGGGTAGGATGGTGCAGGATATAGATTTGTGCACAGAATAGCTTAACGCAGCTTTTGACATTAGTTGTTTCATTCATCGCCAACGTCATTCTCTTCTTCATGAATAAATAAAGAAACAATGTTGTGATTTGAAAACTGACAGTCAATTTAAAATTTATATATATAAGTATATAATTTCACTTTCTGTTAGTTCAAAACGTAATCTTGTGTGAAAGCATGAGGTTCGTACAGGAAAATGATGACTGGACAAAGAAGACTACTGACTTCTGTCCTTTTATTGATCGTATAATGACGGTCATCATTTTATTTCAGTTAGTCACGGAATAACTCAATCATGCTGAGTAATTTAAAAAAAAACTATAAAACACATGAATAGTTTAAAAGAGAACAAATGCATTTTTAATAGTTTTATCACCCATTTAGATGGTCTCGATCTGAAATGTCACCTATTCCATTTCTCCAGCGTATCCTGCTGAGTTACTCCAGCATTTTATGTCTATGTTGGGTGTAAACCAGCATCTGCAGTTCCTTCCTACACACTATCAAAATACATTACTTGTAATGTTACATAAACCACAAAACATACATTTAAATAATGTGGGGAGCCTTTCCAAAGTGTTTTGCAGGTCAAGAAAAAATCACACAAAGCTAATATCAAATACTTATGAAGATGGGCAAAATAATGTATTTAATTTATTGGAAACACTAGGAACTGCAATTGCTAGGATCTTGAGTAAAAAGTTACTGGAGTAACTTAGCTGTGGAGGGAATGGGCTGGTGGCCCTTTGGGTCAGAACCCTTTCCTCACAGTCTGAAGAATGGTCGCGACCTGAAACATTGCAAAGTTGTTGTTTCAGTTTAGTCTATTGTCACATGAGGTACAGTGAAAAGCTTTTGTTGCATGCTATCCAGTCAGCAGGAAGACAATGCATGATTAGAATCGAGCCATCGAGTGCATAGATGCATTTTAAGGGAATAGCGTTTATTGCAAGGTAAAGCCAGCAAAGTCCGATCCAGGATAGTCCGAGGGCCATCAAAGAGGTAGATAGTAGATCAGCACTGCTCTCTGGTTGTGGACGTTATTGCCTAACCCGTTCAGTTTATCCTGCACATTATGGTTCATTGATTAATTTCTTTGGAATCTATGCCACGCTAACAAGACGAGCATTTATTGCCCATTCTTTGTAATTTTTTGTGAGATTGGTAGATTACCACTAAATATCTTGCTGGGCCCATTGCAGGGGCATTTTCTGCTGAAAGATTCAATCATATCGGTAGGTTTAGTTTAGAGATACAGCGTGGAAACAGCTCGTTCTAAGCTTCCCCCCAGTCTAGTTTCAGTCAAAAACCACTGTGTCAAGCACTTGCGCAACTAATCTTTATTTTGACAAAACTCAATTACAGTTCCCACTACTATACTTAACCACCGCAGGTTCGATCCTCTTATCTGCCTGACCAAGACCTCCTAGCCTCGCTCTGTTTGAGACACTCCAGACGGTCATGCAGTCCCAAGCATTCTCCCAGGAGATTGACTTCGGACCTCATGGGAGTGGCCTTTTATAGGTCCCTGAACCTCGAGGGGCAGAAACACATGGGGATAGTCTCTTTACAGTCCAATAACAGGTATCGATTAACCCAGTACATGATAGACATTTGCCCAACCCAATAATACAGTGACTAATACATTGTATTCAACCAGTGCTTCTCAAAGGAAGTGAACATCGCAACATGTGCCCTGATATGCAAGAAAACCAGTCAAGGCTCAATACTTAATCCAATCAACATCTAGCAAAATAAAATTTTGCAACATTACTTACAATGTGTATGTCCGGTTTGACATTCATCCAATCCATTCGATGCAATTTGCACCTATTTGTCAGATTGTGCAGATGGTCCATTCTCTTCCTGCAGTTCTAATCTAGGCTCTAGACAAACTGGCATCACCCTGCAGCTTGTCCCATTTCTGCAGAAGGCACATTTAAATTGACAAAATGGCCCAGCAGCCCAGAACCCTTTACTCAATTTTAGTGTCCTGGCCTCTCCAATTTGGCCAGAATTAACAGAAACAGGCCCTTCGGCCTTCCGAGTCCGCGCTGACCAGCGATCCCTGTACACTAACACTATTCTACACACTTGGGGCAATTTACAATTTACAATTATTACCAAAGACAATTAACCTACAAACCTGTACGTCTTTGGAATGTGGGAGGAAACCGGAGTACCTGGGGAAAACCCAGGCAGGTTACGGGAAGAAAGTACATACTCTGTACAGCTAGGATCAAACCGGGGTCTCTGGCGCTGTAAGACAGCAACTCTATTCTGGGCCTTATATTTACTAAAGAGCAATTCCACCTCCGCTTCCACCCTCAATGGACAGCAGTGACCAGGACATTTTTATTACCAACCCAGTGGCATCATTAGTTAGGATTTTTCTTTGCTGATTTTTCTTAAGCAGTGTTGGGATTTGAACTCAGGCCTTTAGATTTTTTGTCCACTGTTCTGGATTACTAGCTGAGTTCTTTAACCACCGCACCACCACTTTCCACCAAAGGGTTAAAGATGTAGCTTTAAAGGAGCCCAATAAAGAAGAGAGAAAGAAGAGAGATCAGCCGACCAATGAGATGGAGCAGTAGACTTGCCTTCAATGATAATGACCAGTCATTTTGCAGTCTTCTTGAAACAATCGCGTATGGGCAGACAATCATGTGATTGCCATCATCCATTTGTAGTACGAAGTCTAGATTGTTTGACTCCCAATATCATCTCACAGGCTTGAGCAGAGTTGCTGCCTTACAGTGCCAGAGGGCCGGGTTCGATCTTGATTTTGGGTGCTGCCTGTACGGAGTTTGTACATTCTCCCTGTTACCGCATGAGCTTTCTCTAGATGCTCCAGTTTCCTCCCACATTCCAAAGACGTGTACGTTTGTAGGTTACCGGGCTTTGGTAAAATTGTAAATTGTCACTAGTGTGTAGGATTGTGTTAGTGTATGAGATGATCACTGGTCGGCGCGGACTCGGTGGGCCAAAGGGCTTGCTTCCGCTCTGCATCTCTAAAAGTAAAAAAAAATCTTAAATGACCAGAACTGTGGTTGCCACACTGCACGGCAGCACAATTCGCCAAGTGCCAACCAATTTCTATGCCTAAGCAAAACACAAAGTGCTGGAGTAACTCAGTGGGTCAGGCAGCATATGTGGAGTGAATGGACAGGCGGTGTATAAGAAAGAACTGCAGATGCTGGAATAATCGAAGGTAGACAAATATGCTGTAGAAACTGTAGGCAGCATCTATGGAGTGAAGGAATAGGCAATGTTTCGGGTCGAGACCCTTCTTCAGACTGATGTGGGGGGGGGGGGGGGCGGGAAAAAGAAAGGAATCACTGACAGTGGGCTGTGGGAGAGCTGGGAAGGGGAGGGGAAGCGAGAAAGCAAGGACTACCTGAAATTGGAGAAGTCAATGTTCATACCACTGGGGTGTAAACTACCCAAGCAAAATATGAGGTGCTGCTCCTCCAATTTGCGGTGGGACTCACTCTGGCCATGGAGGAGGCCCAGGAGAGAAAGGTCAGATTCAGAATGGGAGGGGAAGTTGAAGTGCTCCTGGTGTCTTCAATTTCTAGACAAACATAGACACTAAACATAGGTGCAGGAGTGGGCCATTCGGCCCTTCGTGCCAGCACCGCCATTCAATATGATCATGGCTGATCATCCATAATCAGTACCCAGTTCCTGCCTTCTCCCCATTTCACTTGATTCCATTACCCCTAAGAGCTATATTTAACTCTCTCTTGAATGTATCCAGTGAATTGGCCTCCACTGCCTTCTGTTACAAGGAATTCCACAGATTCACAACTCTCTGGGTGAAAAAGCTTTTCTTCATCTCAGTCACTAAATGGCCTAACCCTTATTCCTAAACTGTGACCCTGGTTCTGGACACCCCCAACATGGGGAACATTTTTCCTGTATCGAGCCTGTCCAATCCCTTAAGAATGTTATATGTTTCTATAAGATTCCCTCTCATCCTTCTAAATTCCAGTGAATACAAGCCCAGTCAAACGTGCCAACAGATTTTAAATCACTGCACCATGCTTATTTACTCCTCTTGTTAGTGCATGACATTCAGTTCCATACCATGCGCTATTGGTGGAGAGAGTGACATTTAGGATTGTGGATGGTTTAACAGTCATGCAGCCTTCTTCATCCAGGGTGACGTTGTGTTTCCTCAGTGCTATTTGTGCTGCACTTGGTTCAGTACGGGTGGGGGGTACACGATTGTGGGCACAACGTTGTGACCAGATGGACTAATTTCACCTGTGTCTGCTCCAAAGACTCATTGACATTTTCATCTCACGCAAATGTACAATGCTGTATGATTTGCAACTGGAAGTTCTTGGGCAAATTTTAGAGCTTCTCAAACTTGATCCAGCAGCCACCAAATAGTGTGTGTGTGTGTGTTTGTATGGCAGAAGTGAAAGAAATGCTTGTCTGATGAAATTTTCAAGGTTCATCTTCATTGATCTGAAGTAAACCACTGATTAAGAAAGAAACGGAGACACCACATTTATGCAACATTCCAGGAAACCTCAAAGCACTTTACCTCAAACCTCAAATGGCATACTTTTGAACCATTGGCATTATTTTAAGAAAAACATGTAACACTTCCATTCCGTCCCCCCCCACCCCCCCCCACCTCACTACTCGTCTTGTTAGTTTCACTCTTTGTATCCCTGTGTTATCACCTCTTCCACGACCAACAATGGACCATTGTGGGCTTCACCTTTCTTGAATCATTGGAGCCATCTCAGCTCTACTGTACCTTTTCATATTCTAGTTTCCCTCTAACCTGACCCTCAGTCTGAAGAAGGGTCTCGACCCGAAACGTCACCTATTCCAATGCTCCAGAGATTCTGCCTGACCCGCTGAGTTACTCCCTAACATGTTGTGACCCTCTTCGGTGTAAACCAGCATCTGCAGTTCCACCTCAGATAATTTAGTCTAGTTTAGAGTTCAGCATGGAAACAGGCCCTTCTACGGCTGCTCTCATTAATCAGTTTGTTTGAAAAAAAGATTAATAATTAATCACCCATGATTAATCATGATTAATCGATTAAATTGATTACATTTCTAAACTCTCTCTCTTCTCTAAAGCTACTACTAGGATAGGATGGTATAAGCATTCCATGTTTTGTAAATAAAAGTTTCATAACTTTTCAGTCAGTTTATCCAGTAAAGCTAAGCAAAAATGTAAGCTTAATCAATCAGTTAAATGCATTCAGAAAATTTTGAACAGCAAAATATTGAATAACCATATTGATTTTAAAGTCAAGAAGGCGGATGTTTGGCCAAGATTTCTTGTGAACCAAAATGATAGGAATTTAGTGAAGTGCAAATGTGGATAAATGTGAGGTTATCCACTTTGGTGTGGATAAATGTGAGGTTATCCACTTTGGTGGCAAAAATAGGAAAACCGACTACTATCTAAATGGTGGCCGATTAGGAAAAGGGGAGATGCAGCACGACCTGGGAGTCATGGTACACCAGTCATTGAAAGTAGGCATGCAGGTACAGCAGGCAGTGAAGAAAGCCAATGGTATGTTAGCTTTCATAGCAAAAGGATTTGAGTATAGGAGCAGGGAGGTTCTACTTCAATTGTATAGGGTCTTGGTGAGGCCACACCTGGAGTATTGCGTACAGTTCTGGTCTCCAAATCTGAGGAAGGACATTATTGCCATAGAGGGAGTGCAGCGAAGGTTCACCAGACTGATTCCTGGGATGTCAGGACTGTCTTATGAACAAAGACTGCATAGACTCGGTTTATACTCTCTAGAATTTAGGAGATTGAGAGGGGATCTTATAGAAACTTACAAGATTCTTAAGGGGTTGGACAGGCTAGATGCAGGAAGATTGTTCCCGATGTTGGGGAGGTCCAGGACAAGGGGTCACAGCTTAAGGATAAGGGGGAAATCCTTTAGGACCGAGATGAGAAGGAATTTTTTCACACAGAGAGTGGTGGGTCTCTGGAACTCTCTGCCACAGAGGGTAGTTGAGGCCAGTTCATTGGATATATTTAAGAGGGAGTTAGATGTGGCCCTTGTGGCAAAGGGGATTAGAGGGTATGGAGAGAAGGCAGGTACGGGATACTGAGTTGGATGATCAGCCATGATCATATTGAATGGCGGTGCAGGCTCGAAGGGCCGAATGGCCTAGTCCTGCACCTAATTTCTATGTTTCTATGTTTCTATGCAAGCATTGTGTCATAGAGTCATAGTCATAGATTGATACAGTGCGGAAACAGGCCCTTCGGCCCAACTTGCCCACCCCGTCCAACATCTCCCAACTACACTAGTCCCACCTGCCCGCATTTGGTCCATATCACTCAAGAAGAAATCAACATAAATACCTGAGTTTGTTATTGCATGTTTGATAGCTTTAGACAGAATCCCATTTGCAAATTTGGCCAAAGATGTCGACATCAAAAATGGCTAGAAAGCTCAATGTCTGAAAATCCCAAGTGCAAGAGAGATAATACACGATATGGTCATGGTTTGGAACAAAAATCCGGAAGAAATGAAGCAGGAATTGAAGGAATTATTGGAATCTGAGGAACGCTTTTCACTCACTTTAGGCAGGAGGACCTCAAATAGAAATCGCCGCTACCTATGTCTCGATTTACATCACACTGCCAAGCTCTTTGGCCTCGGGACGATATGAATTTAATACTCGCCGAAAAGGACTAAAACTGATCATTGATAAACTTGAAACTTTTTGCATGGATTTGAAGAAATATGTAGTCGGGATGACCATTGATGGAGCCAGCATCATGAAGAAGCTCAGTCCAAAATATGGCATTTCCTAGCAATGCCTGATCCACATTCAGTTATTCCTGGGGCCTGTTTCCACGTTGTATTTTAGTTTAGTTTAGAGATACAGTGCGAAAACAGGCCCTTCGGCCCACCGGGTCCACACTGAGCATGGATCCCTGCAAATCAACATTATCCTGCACACACTGAGGACAATTTTTATGTTTACCAAGCCAATTTACATACATACGTGCACGGCTTTGGAGCGTGGGAGGAAACCGAAGATCTTGGAGAAAACCCAGGCGATCACGGGGAGAAGGTACAAACTTCGTACAGACAACACCCGTAGTCGGGATCGAACCCGGGCCTCTGGCGCTGCAAGGCAACAACAAAAAAAACAGGCATTTCAGGAGTTCTCAGGTACTTGGATGGTCCAGTGGATTATGACTCTGCTTTGAACGCCAGCTCCCAACAACAAATATGCGAGAGACATTTATATGTGTTTGTTCTCAAACCAAGACATTGAATTTTTAGAAACACGTGCCGAAACCTTTAGAATGATACATGGATAGGGTAGGTGTTGAACAAGTGGCAGGGGGACATGTCTGCGGATGTAGATGAAGAATTTTATGAAGAAGAGAAGATTGAGAAATCCGACGATGAAAACGAAGGAAATAAATCCCCAAAATTGCTGTTTTTCTGCAAATCACCCGTGAGAAAAGATTTACTACAAAATCTAGTCAAACGTGACAAAAGGAAATGATATGGCATTGATCCGTGACTGAAAAACACGTTGGAATTCAACACTGTTTATGCTGAAGAAGATTTTGGAACTGAAAGATGTCGCACCAGCAGTGCTTAGTGAGCTTTCATTCAGCCATCTTTTCCCATTTGGAATTAAATTGAAGCTGGCATCCCAGTTGGCTGAAAGTTTGGATTTGAATGAAAAAAGTGTCCTCACCCTTGGACGACGTGAATGCAACTTAGTCAAAGTCGACCAAAAAAATTTGATTTCATGCTGACCATTCTGCAGCAGCAAACTTGTGATATCAGCAGAAAACTGTATGAAGCAGATCGCGCTAGGATTGAGCAGCGTAAATGATGGCATGGTGGCGCAGGGGTAGAGCTGCTGCCTTCCAGCGCCAGGAACCAGGGTTCGATCCTGACTACAGGTGCTGTCTGTATGGAGTTTGCACATTCTCCCTGTGACTGCGTGGGTTTCCTCCTGGTACCCAGATTTCCTCTCACACACTCTCCAAAGAAATGGGGGTTTGTTGATTAATTGGCTTCTGTAAATTGTCTCTAGTGTGTAGGATAGAACTAATTGTTTCCTCGTTGATTGGCGCGGACCCGGTGGGCCGAAGGGCCTACTTCCACACTGTGTCTCTAAACTAAACTAAGAAACCTAGGCATTTCGTAACTCCTCAAGTCATTGGATGTTCGAATGGATTGTGTCTCTGCCTGGAACTCGCGTTCTCACCAACAAACGATCTTGCCAAAATTACCAGAGACATTTACACATGGTAGTTCTCAAATAGATAACCATATAACCATATAACAATTACAGCACGGAAACAGGCCATCTCGGCCCTTCAAGTCCGTGCCGAACAACTTTTTTCCCTTAGTCCCACCTGCCTGCACTCATACCATAACCCCCCATACCCTTCTCATCCATATGCCTATCCAATTTATTTTTAAATGATACCAACGAACCTGCCGCCACCACTTCCACTGGAAGCTCATTCCACACCGCTACCACTCTCTGAGTAAAGAAGTTCCCCCTCATGTTACCCCTAAACCTCTGTCCCTTAATTCTAAAGTCATGTCCTCTTGTTTGAATCTTCCCTATTCTCAAAGGGAAAAGCTTGTCCACATTAACTCTGTCTATCCCTCTCATCATTTTAAAGACCTCTATCAAGTCCCCCCTTAACCTTCTGTGCTCCAGAGAATAAAGACCTAACTTATTCAACCTATCTCTGTAACTTAGCTGTTGAAACCCAGGCAACATTCTAGTAAATCTCCTCTGTACCCTCTCTATTTTGTTGACATCCTTCCTATAATTGGGCGACCAAAATTGTACACCATACTCCAGATTTGGTCTCACCAATGCCTTGTACAATTTTAACATTACATCCCAGCTTCTATACTCAATGCTCTGATTTATAAAGGCTAGTATACCAAAAGCTTTCTTTACCACCCTATCTATATGAGATTCTACCTTCAAGGAACTATGCACGGTTATTCCCAGATCCCTCTGTTCAACTGTATTCTTCAATTCCCTACCGTTTACCATGTACGTCCTATTTTGATTTGTCCTGCCAAGGTGTAGCACCTCACATTTATCAGCATTAAACTCCATCTGCCATCTTTCAGCCCATTTTTCCAACTGGCCTAAATCACTCTGTAGACTTTGGAAATCCTCTTCATTATCCACAACACCCCCTATCTTGGTATCATCTGCATACTTACTAATCCAATTTACCACCCCTTCATCCAGATCATTGATGTACATGACAAACAACAAAGGACCCAACACAGATTCCTGAGGCACCCCACTAGTCACCTGCCTCCAACCCGACAAACAGCCATCCACCATTACCCTCTGGCTTCTCCCTTTCAGCCACTGTTGAATCCATCTTGCTATTCCTGCATTTATACCCAACAGTTGAACCTTCTTAACCAACCTTCCATGAGGAACCTTGTCAAAGGCCTTACTGAAGTCCATATAGACAACATCCACTGCTTTACCCTCGTCAATTTCCCTAGTAACCTCTTCAAAAAATTCAAGAAGATTAGTCAAACATGACCTTCCAGGCATAAATCCATGTTGACTGTTCCTAATTAGACCTTCTTTATCCAGATACTTATATATATTATCTCTAAATATCTTTTCCATTAATTTGCCCACCACTGAAGTCAAACTAACCGGTCTATAATTGCTAGGTTTACTTTTAGAACCCTTTTTAAACAATGGAACAACATGTGCAGTACGCCAATCCTCGGGGACTATTCCAGTTTCTAATGACATTTGAAATATTTCTGTCATAGCCCCGGCTATTTCTACACTAACTTCCCTCAATGTCCTAGGGAATATCCTGTCAGGACCTGGAGCCTTATTCACTTTTATATTTTTCAAAAGTGCCAGTACTTCTTTTACTTTGAAACTCATAGTATCCATAGCTACTCTACTAGTTTCCCTTACCTCACATAATTCAATATCCTTCTCCTTGGTGAATACCGAAGAAAAGAAATTGTTCAATATCTCCCCCATCTCTTTTGGCTCTGCAGATAGCTGTCCACTCGGTCTCTCCAATGGACCAATTTTATCCCTTGTTATCCTTTTGCTATTAACATAGCTGTAGAAACCCTTTGGATTTACTTTCACCTTACTTGCCAAAGCAACCTCATATCTTCTTTTAGCTTTTCTAATTTCTTTCTTTAGATTCTTTTTACATTCCTTATACTCCTCAAGCACCTCATTTACTTCATGCTGCCTATAATTATTGAAGATCTCCCTCTTTTTCCGAACAAGATGTCCAATTTCCCTTAAAAACCAGGGCTCTTTCCAATTTTTACTGATGGATTTTGATGGATTTTGAGAAACATCTGTTGAAACATTTAGATAGGTACATGGATAGGATAGGTTGAGAGAGATTTGGGTCAAGCTCAGGTAGGTGGAACGTGTGGATGGGACACTTTGGTCGGTGTGGGCAAGTTGAGCCAAAGGGCCTGTTTCCACGCTCTTTGGCTCTATTAATTATTTGATGACGATGGTAAAGAAGATAATGATCAAGCTCAGTCCACTGTAAAGCAACACAAATTAGATGAGTTAGATGCCATTCTCTCCAGAAAGAATGTCAAGAAACCAAAGCCTAAGGAGTCATATTGAAACCCGCAAGATATTTTGAAGATATTGATGCGAGAAATATCTGTGCCGAACATGTTGTCTCGCTGAACTCATCTCATCTGCCTGCAAGTAATCCATATCCCTCCATTTCCTGCAAATCCATGTGCCTATCTAATAGCTTCTTAATGGACACAATCATATTTGCCTCCACTATCACCCCATCCAATGCGATCCAGGATCCCACCACCCTCTTGTGTAAAAAACTTGCCTTATACATCTACATTATATTTCCCCCCTCTCACCTTATACCTGTGCCCTCTAGTGTTGGATATTTACACCCTGGAAAAATGTTCTGACTGCCTATCAGTAGAGACAGAGAACTAGTATGTTGCGTTGGCCAATATTTTGATATAGATTAGTTTAATTTAGGTTCTCGTCACATGCACCGAGGTACACTGAAAAGCTTTTGTTGCATGCTAACCAACCAGTAGCAAAAAGGGTCTCGACCCAAAATGTCACCCAGCCTTTCTCTCCAGAGATGCTGCCTGCCTCGTTGAGTTTCTCTAACAATTTGTGTTGATCAGCGGAAAGATAATATGTGATGACTATCGAGCCATCCACAGTGTACAGATAGATACATGATAAAGGGAATAACGTGAATGTGCAAGATAAATGCAAGTTTAGTGCAAGATCAAGTCCAGTAAAGTCCAATCAAAGATAGTCGGAGGGCCTCCAAAGAGGTAGATCGTAGCTCAGGACTGCTCTCAGGTTTGTTGGTAGGATGATTCAGTTGCCTGGTAACAGCTGGGAAGAAATTGTCCCTGAATCTGGACAAGTGTGCATTACTCGACGGAGTGTTATTTATAATCAGATTCTGATCTAGAGTAAGATGAATTTATTGTCATGTACACCATGGTGCTTGCTGTTTAGTTCACAGATACAATTTGGAAGCAGGTCATTCGGCCCACTGAGTCCACACTGACCATCGAAAACCAGTTCACACTAGTTCTATGTTAATCCACTTTCTCACCCTCTCCCTACACGCCCGGGACAATTTACAATTGGAGCCTAAACCTAAAAGTTGCTGCATGAATTGTCTGTTATCTTTAAGAAAATGCTACTCTGCAGTCTGACTCAACATGGAGAGGTATCAACTGGCATGAACTTGTTAAATTGGCCTGGTAGATATGCAACTAGTTTGAAGGGGTGATCGATGGTTGCCGTGCACTCAGTGGAAGAAAGGACCAGTTTCCAAGCTGTATCTTTCAGTCGATCAATCAATATGAATTGTGTTGACTGCCAAAAGTTAAATTATTTTATTAAGTGTGGTGTTAATTATTAATCACTCCCAAAAAACTTCTCTGACATCAAAATCCAGTACAACGTGCTACAGACATTATGTTTAGTATGAGTTGACACAGATGCAGTGGATTGTGATAGCCCTGCAACATGTTAGTGTTCTGTGTTGATATGATTCCCTTTGGTGGCTGTTATTGAAGCTGCTCCCTCATTTTTAAGCAATGTGTTGCTGCATCTCGCTGAATGAAAGTGAATGCGTTTTTATCTTGACTCTAATCCTTGTGCAGTGTTTGCAAAAATCTCTGAGATAACTAATGCTAACGGCAGCTCAGATCCACAAGAGTCGATGTGGTGAAAGTGAAAGCAAGAAAGAGAAGCCTGTTGTTGTGTGACCTTGAAATAGAAAGTATCTACTCCATAGATTCTGCAAGTGGGGAGAAGGGCAATTTGGCTTTTACGTTTATTCCCCCGAGATGCTTGGAAGCAGCAGCAGTCTGAGTCTCCTGGGACTCGAGGTGATCAGATTGCAACCAGCAAAAGCAGTAAAATTAGTCATGTGTCGCCTCATCTCCCGAGGAAAAAAAAGACACAAAGTTCTGAGTAACTCTGGCTAGATGACATTGAATGACATTGCTTGTCATGTTGACATGTTTGTTGCAAATTGCTGGAGTTACTCAGTGGGTCAGGTAGCGTCTCTGGAGAAAAGGAATAGGTGAGGATTCGGCCAAACACTTGGGGTGTTATAAGTTCATACGTTCTAGGAGCAGAATTAGGCCATTTCGTCCATCAAGACTACTCCGCCATTCATTCGTGGCTGATCTATGTTTTCCTGTCAACCCCAATTTCCTGCCTTCGCCCCATTGCCCCTGACATTCTTACTAATCGCAAATTTTGTCAATGTCCACCTTAGAAATATTAATTGACGTGGCCTCCGCAGCCTTCTGTGGCAATGAATTACACAGATTTACCACCCTCTGATTAAAGAACCTCCTCCTCATCTCTTTACTGAAGGTATGTCCTTTTATTCTGAGGCTGTGGGCATGGTCTTCGACTCTCCCACTAGTGGAAACGTCTTCTCCACATCTAATCTATCCAGGAACTTTCACTATTCAGTAAGTTTCAATTGAAGCTGTTCTAAACTCCAGCGAGTACAGGCCCAGTGCCTTCAAACGCTCATCATATGTTAAGACACTTCTTCAGACTGAGAGTCAGGGAAGAGGGCAACTAGAGGTATGAAAAGGCACAGAACAAATCAGAGCCGGCACCTATGATCAAGGAAAGGTGGAGCTCACAATGGTCCATTGTTGCGTATGGGAGCGGTGCTAACGAAGGGATACAAACAGTGAGTAACTCAGCAGTTCTACAACAAACTTTGTTATACTCTCTTCTGTGCTTCTAGTTCATTCTGAATAAGAACTCGACATAGTAATCCATCACCAATGCGACTAGAATTTACTTCACCACTTTGTGTTGTTTCTTGTGACATAAGGTCACAAGGAATAGAAGTAGAATTAGGCCATTTGGCCCATCAAGTCTACTATGCTATTCAATCATGGCTGATCTACGTCTCCCTCCTCACCCCATTCTCCGGCCATCTCCCATAACCTCTGACACCTGCACTAATCATGAATCTATCTATCTCTGCCTTAAATATATCTGCAGTTCCTTGTGTCTTCAAGCATTGGCCTGAGCTGAGGATCCTGATCAACAGACTGAAGTAGCTCTGTTGCTTGGTGAACCAGGAAGATAAAGAACTCTGCATCCATATACAAATA
Organism: Raja brachyura; assembly: GCA_963514005.1. The sequence continues at coordinate 11,942,426 of OY740787.1, read as the reverse complement.
CTGTATGTGTGGGCATGGACCACTGCCAATGATTCAGGGTAACTAGCTAGTCCCGAAACCCATCTCAAACCACATTTCAAGGTTTAAAGTTTGGATGCAATCAAAGTTTGGGTGCACCATCATTTGTTAATTTTAACGTCAGCCAAGTATTGTCAATCTCTGTGAATCAAACGCTGATTCTGAATGACTTATTCACTGCCAAAGTATTAAATAGCACAACTGCAACAATATAAATGCAAATGTAGAACATTGGCAAAAAAAAAATCTGAACTCTATTAAAAAGTCACTGATAAGACAGGGGAAAAATTAAATGTTCATTACTTTGGTCAGTCAGAGCACAAGTTATATCCGTGGCTGATTTATGAGATTATCCATCTACAAGCAGTATCTCTTCACTTGTCGCAATATCGTTCCTTACTTTTCATGATTACATTTGTCCTTTTGACTCGGAATATGCTGGAGCAGGACTTTAGAGTTGTTTCATTTTGTCAGATTTCCTCCTGCATGTTTTTTGGCGTTTCTGCGTGAATGTTGTGAAAGCAAGCCTGGTATTCCAGGACCTCAGTGAACATGTCAATCAGCCAAATGCCCCAAATGTTGGAGGGGGCGCTGCAAGCCGGCAGCCCTGTTAGCAGCTGTCTGTCTTTCATCCACTTTTTCTTTGTTTTTAGTATGTTTCTGTGCACCGTTTAAATGTTTCTTGGTGTGTCTTGTGTGGGGGGTGGTGTGGGGGGGGGGGTAAGGGGGCACCCGTTTTGGCCGCCTCTTCCACGGAGAGGCGACTTTTCCATGTCGCCTCCCCTGTGGCCTAACAGCAAGGATCGGTGTGGCCTTTCCCGCGCCCGGGAGTTCAGCAGCGGGCGCAGCGTGGACACTCGGCGGGGAGCGGGCGAGCCCTCGCTGGGACTCACTGGAGGGGAACGCTTCGTTTCGCTGGCCCGCGGCAGTCGGCAGCCTGAAGCCGCGGTCTGCAGGGCTCCAGCGGGGAGCGGTGTCCGCAGCCCGGGATTCCTCGTGGGGGACCGGGGGGAAGAAGAAGCCCCCACCGCCGGCCCGCGGCCTAGTTCTACCACGGGTCCGGTATGGACTGACCATCACCCCCGGAGGGGAGCTTCGACCACCGGCCCTGCGGTCTGCGGTGCTTCTGGCAGCGGCGGGAACTTTAAATCTTCAACCGCCGGCCTATACCAGCCTGAAGCCGCGGTCTCCGGTGGGGGGAGCCAACCCTGGACATTACCTTGTCTGGACGCCTGCAGCGACGGCTGCGGAGGGTTGAGGTCCCGACCACGGGGGAAAGTGGAGGAGAACTGGCAAATGTTGTGCCTTCCACCACAGTGACGAATGCTGTGGTGGATGCTTATGTTACATTTTTATTGTGTATTTGTGTGTTCTTTATTATTGTATGCTGCTGACAAAAGCACTACTAGGGACAAGTGTTACGAATTACCCTTGGCTAAAAACACTATGATGCATACATCAGATGACTGTTTCAAGTGTATCTATGCTTTTGTATCTGTCCCTATTAAATAAACCTTAATTAATTATTAATTAACCAAGGATAGGCAACGAACCTATGGATCGAACCTCGGGTGCGAACCTTCTTCCAATTCCAATCATTGCCTATCTCGCCGTCTGGGTTTTCTCCAAGTGCTCTGGTTTCCTCCCACACTCCAATGACGTACAGGTTTGTACGTTAATCGGCTTCGGTAAAGATTACAAAACAATTATTTTCTCTTTGCTGCGACTCACGTTGCAGCGGCCCCTACAGCCTGTCTGTCTTTTTTTTTATTTTTTGTCTAGTTAAATGTAGTTGTTCGTGTTTTTTTTTGTATCGTGTTCCTAACTGTGTATGTGTGGGGGGTGGTGGTGGGGGGGGGAAACTTTACAATCTCTTCCCTGCACGGGAGACCCGACTTTTTTCCCTGTCGGGTCTCCGTTGTCGTTTTGGGCCCAGCACAGCGGAGCGGCCTCCGACCGGGATGAGCTGCAGACTCACCATCGTGGGGCTGGCCGGCCTCGGAGCGTGGGGAGCGGTGGTGGCTCGCCGGTGCAGCCCGACTCCGGGCTCCGGAACTCCGCGTGGGGAGCGGTGGTGGCTCGCCGCTGCGGCCCGACTCCCGACTCCGGGTGGACTGTGATATCGGGAGCTCGCGGGTCCGGGTGAGAGACCGGTCTCCGGAGCTCCCACAACACAGCTTCTCCGGCCCGTGTCGCGGGGTTGGAGCCACCCGGAGCGGGGCCGTACATCGCCCGGCGCGGCTTCGGTGTCCGCGGGACATTCCAGCGGGACATTCCAGCGCCCGCCGGGGGCTCCAACGCTGTGACTTTGACTTTGGGCCTAGAGCGGGGCCGTACATCACCCGGCCCGGGCCTGGGACTTGGCACCGCCCGCCTGCAGCTTCGACCTCAGGAGAGAAATGGTGCGGGGGAGAGAGAAGACTTTGCCTTCCATCACAGTGAGGAGGAGATCCACTGTGATGGATGTTTGTGTCAATTGAATTGTTTGTGTGTTTTTTTATGAATTGTTCTGGTTGTAGAAACGGAGTTTCGTTCGAGCCTCTCTGAGGTTCGAATGACAAGCAATAAAATCAAATCAAATCAAATCAAATCAAATCAAATCAACTTTGAAGCTTGCCGTATACTTATTGACACCCACGATCCCACTTTACTAGAATGAGCATTGACACTATGGAGAGGCACGGTGGCGCAGCGGCAGAGTCGCTGCATTGCAGCGCCAGCGACCCAGGTTCGAACCTGACTACGGGTGCTGTCCGTACGGAGTTTGTACGTTCTCCCCGTGGCCTACGTGGGTTTTCTCCGGCTGCTTTAGTTTTCTCCCACACTCCAAAGACGTACAGGTTTGTGGATTAATTGGCTTTGGTAAAGATTGTAAATTGTCCCCAGTGTGTAGGACTGTGCTAATGTTGGTTTGGACTCAGTGGGCCAAAAGGACTGTTTCCATATTGTATCTCTAAACTCAATCCATGTTCTCCAGGAATGTTGCCTGACCCATTGAGTTAAAAACATCAAACATCAACTCGGCAAGTCAGGCAGCATCTATGGAGGGAATGGACAGATGACGTTTTGGGTTGGGACTTTTCTTCAGGCTCCATTTTGTTCTTCCAACTCACCCATAGACACCCATTGAGGCAGTTCAAAATCACTAACTAAAGGCCCTGTACCACTGTACGAGTTCATTCAAGAGTTCTCCCCGAGCTTGCCCTGATTCAAACTCGGAGATTTATGGTAATGGCCGCTCGTTGGTACTTGGGGCTCTCGTGGACATTTTTCAACATGTTGAGTCCTCACTTCCAGGTGTCCGTCCTCGTCCGGCGGTCAGCGCCATCATTGATCATCGCACCGAACGCTTCATTATCTTTAGCGCTCTTTATACACATCATGAAAATATTTTTTTTGTTAAATATTTTTTATTAGAAGTAAGTACATATCAAGATATTGATATACATGTCATATACATTCTTATTATTATTAATATTAACAATTGTTTCTAATTTGTACTTCTATTAGTTTTTCATTTTTAATATAGATAGAAAATAAAAGAGAAAAATAAAATAAGGATAGAGATTCAGAAAGATGAATGAAGTATTAAGCAGTTTGTACATCATTGGAGATATATGCATGGGTTATTATATGTAAATCTTCGTCTATTTCTTCGTTCAGGCATCATGAAAAAAATTCACTGTGACTTGTCACATGTGACAATAAAGTGTTCAATTCAATCAATTCACGCCAAACGGAACATGTTGAAAAATCTTCACGAGTCTTCCCGAGCTTTTTAAGGCAGAGATAGACAAATTCTTGATTAGAATGGGTGTCAGGGGTTATGGGGAGAGGCAGGAAAATGGGATTAGGTAGAGATCATCCATGATTGAATAGCGGAGTAGACTCGAGGGGCCGAATAGCCTGATTCTACTCCTATAAAATGTAAACTCTCCCATTAGTGGAAACATCCACTGGATAGCACAAAACAAAAAAGCTTTTCACCGTATCTCAGTACACGTGTCAACAGACTAAACTACACTATAAAATCTGCAGGAAGGAACTGCGGATGTTGGTTTAAACCGAAGATAGTCACAAAAGGCTGGAGTAACTGCAGATCTGGCAGCATCTCTGGAGAAAAGGAATTAGATGACGTTTTTCGATAAGTTTCAATGAGATCCTCCCTCATCATTCTTAACTCCAGCGAGGAGAGTTGTAGTGTTTACTAGCCTGCCGGTTATAGGGAAGAAGCTGTTTCTGAACAGTGTGGTGTGGGTCTCTGATGATGTTGGCTGCTAAAAATAAATAACCGAGCAGATCAAAGGAAATGAAAGTGCTGAGAAACTGCAAAGGGGGAAGGTTAAATAGGAGACACCCATTGAGTATAAACACTTTCACATGCTATTTGAGTTCAGAACCCAGTCCTTGTGCTCTCTGTAATGCAAAGAAAATTAGGAACAAAGCAAAAACCATAAGGAATATCAATAGTAATATTTTAAATTAATAGGAAGCAATTGTCATTAGTGTTATTAGGAATGTTCATGCATTTTCTTTCCTCCCCTAGTTAGTTAGTTAATTTAGTTTATTGTCACATGTATCAAAGTACAGTGAAAAAATTATGTGTTAACCGGTCAGCGGAAAGACAATACATGATTACAATCGAGCTATCCACCGGGTACAGATACATGATAAAGGGAATATCATTAATAATATTTAGTGCAAGATAAAGCCTGTAAATCCCGATCAAAGATAGTCTGAGGGTCAAGAGCCAAGAGAGTTTTATTGTCATGTGTTCCAGACAGGACAATGAAATTCTTGCTGACTGCAGCACAACGGAATATGTAATCATTATACAGAACTTGTGTGTCTATATCCCATAGACCATATATATATACACACTAAATAAACAGATACAGTTCAATAGTAATAATAGACTGTTATTGTTCAGAGCTTGTTTGATGCCATGTTTAATAGCCTGATGGCTGTGGGGAAGAAGCTGTTCCTGAACCTGGATGTTACAGATTTCAATGGCAACGGAGAGATGAGTGCGTGGCCAGGATGGTGTGGGTCTTTGATGATGTTGGCAGCCTTTTTGAGGCAGTGACTGCGATAGATCCCTTCGATGGTAGGGAGGTCGATGATGGACTGGGCAGTGGTCACAACTTTCAGCAGTCTTTTCCGCTCTGGACGTTCAAGTTGCCGAACCAAACCACAATGTAACCAGTCAGTATGCTCTCTACTGTGCACCTGTAGAAGTTCTAGAGAGTCCTCCTTGACATACTGACTCTCCGTAATCTTCTCAGGAAGTAGAGGCGCTCATGTGCCTTCTTTATAACTGCATCAGTGTGCTAGGACCAGGAAAGATCTTTGGAAATATGCACACTCAGGAATTTGAAGATTTTGATCCTTTCCACCATCATCCCGTCGATATAAACGGGATTGTGTGTCAATATCCTACCCCTTCCAAAGTCCACAATCAGTTCCTTGGTTTTGCTGGTGTTGAGGGCCAGGTTATTGTGCTGGCAACATTTGGTCAATCGGTCGATCTCACTTCTATACTCTGACTCAAAACCATCAGTGATTCGTTCAACAATAGTGGTGTCGTTGGTGAACTTGATGATGGAGTTCGCACTACGTCCGGCTACACAGTCATGAGTATAGAGTGAGCACAACAGGGGGCTGAGCACCAAGCCTTGAGGTGCTCCCGTGCTGATTGTTATCATGGATTACACATTTCCACCAATACGGACAGACTGTGGTTTGGATGATGAAGTCGAGGATCCAATTGCAGAGGGATGCGCAGAGACCCACATCTATGAGCTTGGTAACCAGTTTGTAGGGGATGATGGTATTAAATGCCGAGCTGTAGTCTATGAACAGCAGCCTGACATACGGGTTTTTGTTGTCCAAGTGGTCCAGAGTGGAGTGGAGAGCAAGCGAGATTGCATCCACCTTTGACCTGTTGTGGCGGTAAGCGAACAGCAGTGGGTCGAGGTTCTTGTTGAGGTAGGAGTTGATATGCGCCATAATCAACCTCTCAAAGCACTTCATCACCACAGACGTTAGTGCCACTGGTCGATAGTCATTGAGGCACATCACCTTGCTCTTCTTGGGCACCGGTATTATTGATGCCCTTTCAAAGCAGGTGGGAGGTTGGCTAAAGCAGACCTCAGAAGTGAGAGGTTGAAAAGAGGTCTCCAATGAGGTAGATAGTAGCTCAAGACTGCTCTCTAGTTGTTGGTAAGATGGTTCCTGATAACAGCTGGGAAGAAACTGTCCCTGAATCTGGAGCTGTGTGTTTGAACACTTTTTGCCTGATGAGAGAGGGGAGAAGAGGGAGTGGCCAGGCTGCGACCCATCCGTGATTATGCTGCTGGCCTTGCCGAGGCAGAGTAAGGTGTAAATGGAGTTAATGGAAGGGAGGTTGTTTTGTTGTGATGGTCTGGGCTGCGTCCGTAATTCTCTGCAATTTCTTGTGGTCTTGGATGGAGTTGGTACAAAGTGAGATGGTTGTGGCTCTACAACCTCCAGCCCTTTTCAATACCTCAGTAATTCATCCTTGTAAACTAAACTTACAATTATTATTGCATTGAAAAACATTAATTGGAATATAATATTATTCTTGCCTGAATTCCATACTTTGTAGTAAGTAGAAGATTAGAGCATTAATCTAGAGCCCCTTGGATTTGAAACTGAGAGCACATTTTTTTTTTTTATAGCTTAGTTTATTGTCACATGTACTGAGGTATAGTGAAAAGCTTTTTGATGTGCGCAAACCAGTCAATGATAAAGGGCCTGTCCCACTTGGCGATTTTTTCGGCAACTGCCAGCGTCATATCAGGGTCGGCAAAAGATTGTGAACATTTCAAAATCCAGCTACGACAAAAAAATGTTGCAACACTTGAAAAAACATCACTCGTCACATGTCATTGGATTAGTAAGTATGCAGATGATACCAAGATAGGGGGTGTTGTGGATAATGAAGAGGATTTCCAAAGTCTACAGAGTGATTTAGGCCAGTTGGAAAAATGGGCTGAAAGATGGCAGATGGAGTTTAATGCTGATAAATGTGAGGTGCTACACCTTGGCAGGACAAATCAAAATAGGACGTACATGGTAAACGGTAGGGAATTGAAGAATACAGTTGAACAGAGGGATCTGGGAATAACCGTGCATAGTTCCTTGAAGGTGGAATCTCATATAGATAGGGTGGTAAAGAAAGCTTTTGGTATGCTAGCCTTTATAAATCAGAGCATTGAGTATAGAAGCTGGGATGTAATGTTAAAATTGTACAAGGCGTTGGTGAGACCAAATCTGGAGTATGGTGTACAATTTTGGTCGCCCAATTATAGGAAGGATGTCAACAAAATAGAGAGGGTACAGAGGAGATTTACTAGAATGTTGCCTGGGTTTCAACAGCTAAGTTACAGAGATAGGTTGAATAAGTTAGGTCTTTATTCTCTGGAGCGCAGAAGGTTAAGGGGGGACTTGATAGAGGTCTTTAAAATGATGAGAGGGATAGACAGAGTTAATGTGGACAAGCTTTTCCCTTTGAGAATAGGGAAGATTCAAACAAGAGGACATGACTTTAGAATTAAGGTACAGAGGTTTAGGGGTAACATGAGGGGGAACTTCTTTACTCAGAGAGTGGTAGCGGTGTGGAATGAGCTTCCAGTGGAAGTGGTGGCGGCAGGTTCGTTGGTATCATTTAAAATTAAATTGGATAGGCATATGGATGGGAAGGGTATGGAGGGTTATGGTATGAGTGCAGGCAGGTGGGACTAAGGGAAAAAAGTTGTTCGGCACGGGCTTGAAGGGCCAAGATGGTCTGTTTCCGTGCTGTAATTGTTATATGGTTATATGGTTATATGGTTATATGGTCATCACGCCGCATCACACCGCAAATTTTTCGGTGACCTGATACATCAGGCAATGATGCCGGCAGTCGCCGAAAAAAACGGCAAGTGGGACAGGCCCTTAAGACTATACATGATTATAGTACGTACATGATAGAGGGAAATAATGTTTAATGTAAGATAAAGTCCACTGAACTCCGATTAAAGATAGTCGGAGGGTCTTCAATGCGGTAGAGAGTCGCTCAGGGCCGCTCTCTGATTGGTCGCTCTCCAGCAGTTTGTGTCTATTTTCGATGGAAACCCGCATCTCCAGCTCATACCTGCTCATTTTATTTGAATGTCGTCTTCCAATTTAGATACTTTTATTTTTAAACTTTGGTTTTAATTGCCTTTGCATCATTTTTTCTCTCTACTTCAGGCTTTTACAGTCACTTGGGGTCTTTCTAATAATTAACATTCTTTTCATTATCCTTTCATAATCCCCTTCTATTCACAAAAGAATAATTTAATCATGTTTCATTCAAACAAGCTTCCATTTGTGGGCCTCAGTATAAATTGTCACTAAAACAGCAACATCTTACGGCGTTTTTTTCTCACAAACCATGCAAACGGAATCCATTGTCCTGCCATGCTGTGGACATTCCCTCACATAAATAGTGCCATTCTCACTTCTTCACTTCTCCCCATAACCTCTGACACCCTATCTATTTTTGCCTTCTGTGGCAAAGAATTCCACAGACACACTACCCAATTCACCACCACCCTTATTCAATGAGAATATATTCTCCTTGGCTACATGCAGTTCCCGCACTCCCTGCCCTCCCCCTCCCCCTCCCCCAACATCCACAATGCTCTCTGGCGTAAGTAATACCTGCGGAGTAATGTCAATAATTATCTTTTCCACACGGCTGATTGTTAGGCCTACCTTCTCAACAGGGCAGTACGGTGATAGAGTGGTAGAGTTGCTGCCTTACAGCGACAGAGATCTGGGTTCGATCCTCACTACGGGCGCTGGCTGTATGGAGTTTGTACGTTCTCCCCGTGATCTTCATGGGTTTTCTCCGGGAACTCCAGTTTAGTTTAGTTTAGATTTACAGCGTGGAAACAGGCCCTTCAGCCCACCAGTTCCATGCCGGCCAGCGATTCCTGCATGTCAATACTATCCTACACCCACTAGGAACAATTTTTACATTTACCAAGCCAATTAACCTACAGACCTATACGTCTTTGGAGCGTGGGAGGAAATCGAAGATCTCGGAGAAAACCCATGCAGATCACGGGGAGAACATACAAACTCTGTACAGACAGCACCCATAAGTCAGGAATTAACCCGGGTCTCCGGCGCTGCATTCATTGTAAGGCAGCAACTCTACCACTGCACCACCGTGACCACCCACACGGTTACCTCCAAGACTCCAAAGACCTCCAGGTTTGTAGGTTAATTGGCTTTGGTAAAGATTGTACATTCTCCCCAGTGTGTGTAGGATAGTGCTGGTATATGGTGATCACTGATCGGCGCAGACTTCGTGGGCCGAAGGGCCTGTTCCTGCCCTATATAGTTCTGTCATTCCAAATGTGCGTACAAGAGAAGTGCCCCTCGTTATTTAATAGTTTCTTGAGGAGAATTCTGTTACCTGCCAATGAGGTTTTAAATTCATTGAATGATACGATATAAAAACGGGCCCTTGGCCGAATTTGTCCATGCTGGCCAATGTGCACTATTCTTATCACTAATAATCCCATTTCCCAGCATTTGGTATGTTGGTTTCTACGCCCAAGCAATCCAATTGCTCATCTAGACCTACAATATAATTTAAGAGACATTGGGACAGTACATGGAGAGGAATTGTTTAGAGGGATATGGACCAAATGCAGGCCTAGGAGGGTTAGTGTAGATGGGGCATCTTGGTTGGCATGGGTTAGTTGGGTCGAAGAGCTATATTCCCAGCTGTGTGACTCTTTGATGCTATGAATCTAGACCTTTCTTAACTACCACCAGTGACTCTTCTTAACTACTACAGAGCCTTCTTAACTAGAACTTCTTAACTATCACAGATCTGGAGTGGCAGTGTGAACTGTGAGGAGGATGTTATGAGGATGCAGGCTTGGACAAGTTGTGTGAGTGGGCAGATACATGGCAGATGCAGTTTTAATGGGGATAAATGTGAGGGTATCCACTTTGGTGGCAAAAACAGGAAGGCAGATTATTATGTGAATGGTGTCAAGTTGGGAAAAAGGGAAGTACAACGAGATCTGGGGGTCCCTGTTCATCAGTCACTGAAAGTAAGCATGCAGGTACAGCAGGCAGTGAAGAAAGCTAATGGCATGTTGGTCTTCATAACAAGAGGAGTTGAGTATAGGAGCAAAGAGGTCCTTCTGCAGTTATGCAGGGGCATGGTGAGACCACACCTAGAATATTGTCTGCAGTTTTGGTCTCCAAATTTGAGGAAGGACATTCTTGCTATTGAGGGAGTGCAGCATAGGTTCACAAGGTTAATTCCCGGGATGGCAGGACTGAAAAATGTTGAAAGAATGGAGCAGCTGGGCTTGTGTACTCTGGAATTTAGAAGGACGAGAGGGGACATATTGAAACATATAAGATTATTAAGGGATTGGACACGCTAGAGGCAGGAAACATGTTTCCAATGTTGGGGGAGTCCAGAACCAGGGGCCACAGTTTAAGAATAAGGGGTAGGCTATTTAGAACAGAGATGAGGAAAACGTTTTTTACCCAGAGAGTTGAGAATCTGTGGAATTCTCTCAGAAGGCAGTGGAGGCCAAATCTCTGGATGCTTTCAAAAGAGAGTTCGATAGAGCTATTAAACATAGTGGAGTCAAGGGATATGGGGAGAAGGCAGGGACGGGGTACTGATTGTGGATGATCAGCCATGATCACAGTGAATGGCGGTGCTAGCTCAAAGGGCCGAATGGCCTACTCCTGCATCTATTGTCCATTGTCTGTTGTCCAAGCAACATATTCCAGGTACTTACCACTCTCTCTCTCTTTGAAGAAAGGGTGTTGATATGTTCTGTGACAAGGAGTATTAAGGGCCATGTACATTCTGAGGCATGAAATTTTCCTTGCCAGGCAAAAAAGAAAATGATTGGAACAGAATATACTTCAAGGAGTCATAACATTAGACAAGGGATGCGAGTGAAAGGAAATTACTCTTTTGTGAATAGAAGGGAATTATGAAAGGATAATGAAACGAATGTTAATTATTAGAAAGGCCCCAAGTGACTATAAAAGTCTGGCTTGAAGTAGCGAGAAAAATGATCCAAAGGTAATTAAAATCAGTTATTTTAAAAACGTATCTAAATTGGATGAAGACATTTAAATAATATGAGTAAGAAGGGACTGCAGATGTTGGTTTACACCGAAGATAGACACAAAATACTGGAGTAACTCAGCGCGACAGGTAGCATCTCTGGAGAAAAGGAATAGGTGATGTTTCATGTCATGACCCCCTCTTCAGACTCCAGAGCCTCAAGAGCCAACGGAGTCTGAAGAAGGGTCTCGACCTGAAACGTCACTTACCCCAGTCTCCAGAGACGCTGCCTGACCTGCTGAGCTACTCCAGCAGTTTGTGTCCTTGCATGCATAAACGTCAACCACTGCATTTCTCCAGAGATGCTGCCTGATCCGCAGAGTTACTCCAGAGTTACTCCAGCATTTGGTGTCTATATACGGCATTCAAAAAATAGTTCTGTGATGATACACACAAAATGCTAGAGTGACTCAGTGGGACAGGCAACATCTCTGGAGAGAAGGAATGGGTTAAGTTTTGGGTCAACACCCTTCTTCAGACTAGAGTCAGGGGAAACAGAAATGAGAGATATAGACTGTTGTGGAAACTCCCCCATTGTCAGCTATTTGCTAGGTGAGAACGAGTAGCTGGTGAGACTTGGGTGGGAGAGGGATGGAGAAAGAGGGAATGCAGGGGTTACTTGAAGTTAGAGTAATCAATATGCATATCCCCGGGGTTGTAAGCTGCTCAAGCCAATTATGAAATGCTGTTGCTCCAATTTGCGTTTTGCCTCACTGACCATGGAGGAGGCCTAGGACAGAAAGGTCAACGTGGGAATGGGAAGGGGAATTAAAGTGTTTGGCAACAGGAGATCAGGTAGGTTCAGGCTGATTGAGCGCTCATTTTAATTCGGACAGGAGTACAGAAGACAGAATGAAATGTTCCCGATGCATGAAAAAATTTCCCGGTGTTGGGGGAGTCCACAACCAGGGGTCACAGTTTAAGAAGGAACTGCAGATGCTGGAGAATCGAGGGTTACACAAGAAGCTGGAGAAACTCAGCGGGTGCAGCAGCAGGAGGAGCGAAGGAGATAGGCGACGTTTCGGGTCGAGACCCTTCTTCAGACTGGTCAGGGATCAGGGAAACGAGAGATATAAACAGTGATGTGGAGAGATAAGGAACAATGAGTGAAAGATATGCAAAAAAGTATTGGTGATAAAGGAAGCAGGCCATTGTAAGAGTTTGTGGTGTGAAAATGAGAAGCTAGTGCGACTGGGGGGGGGGGGGGGGGGGGGAGATGGAGAAGGAATGTCAGGGCCAGAGGGCTGAGGGAGAGGTGGGGGGGAGGCAGTCTGGGTTAACAGAATTGAGAAAATTCAATGTTTAAGCCCAGAGGATGCAGACTCCCCAAGCGGAATATGAGGTGCTGTTCCTCCAACTTGCGGTGTTGATCACTCTGGCCGTGGAGGAGGCCCAGGACCGAGAGGTCGGATACGCAGTGGGAGGGGGAGTTGAAGTGCTGAGCCACCGGGAGGTCGGGTTGGTTATTGCGGACCGAGCGGAGGTGTTCGGCGAAACGATCGCCCAGCCTCCGCTTGGTCTCACCGATGTAGATCAGCTGGCATCTGGAGCAACGGATGCAGTAGATGAGGTTGGAGGAGGTGCAGGTGAACCTCTGTCGGACTTGGAATGACTGCTTGGGTCCCTGAAAGGAGTGGATGGGGGAGGTGAAGGGACAAGTGTAGCATCTCTTGCGGTTGCAAGGGAAAGTGCCCGGGGAAGGAGTGGAGCGGGAGGGAAGGGAAGAATTGACGAGGGAGTTGCGGAGGGAGCGGTCTTTGCGGAAGGCAGACGGGGGGGAGATGGGAAGATGTGGCGAGTGGAGGGGTCACGTTGGAGGTGACGAAACTGGCGGAGGACTATCTGTTGTATGCGCTGGCTGGTGGGGTGAAAGGTGAGGACCAGGGGGACTCGGCCCTTGTTGTGAGTGGGGGAATGGGGAGAGAGGGCAGTGTTGCGGGGTATGGAGGAGACCCTGGTGCGAGCCTCATCTATAGTGGGGGAGGGGAAACCCCGTTCTCTGAAGAACGAGGACATTTGCGATGACCTGGTGTGGAACACGTCATCCTGGGAGCAGATGCGGCGTAGACGGAGGTTTGTCCCCCTCCGTCCCCACCTCAATGAGTTTCGCGCCCACCACGACTTGGAGCTCTTCTACCGTCGCCTCCGCCTCACAGCGTTTTTCCACAAGTCCTCGCCCCCCACTGATGATCCCTTTTCCTGTCTCCCACGTACCCCCTCCTCGTGGACCCCCCCTCGTGGCCCTCCAGCTTTAGAACTCTTTATTCAGAACTGCCGTCGGGACATCAACCGCCTCGACTTCTCCACTCCCCTGTCTCACTCCAATCTCTCCCCCTCCGAACGTGTTGCCATCGACTCACTCCGCAACAACCCAGACTGGGTTATCAAACCCGCCGACAAGGGAGGTGCTGTGGTAGTCTGGCGCGTCGATCTCTACAAAGCAGAGGCCACGCGCTAACTCTCGGACACCTCCTCCTACTTACCCCTGGACCATGACCCCACTGACGAGCACCAGGCCACCATCTCGAGCACCATAACCGGCTTCATCAACTCCGGCTCCCTACCCCCCCGAGCCTCCAACCTCATTGTTCCCCAGCCCCGCACAGCCCGATTTTACCTTCTCCCCAAAATCCACAAACCCGACTGCCCCGGCAGACCCATTGTCTCTGCCTGTTCGTGCCCCACCGAACACATTTCCACATACCTTGACTCCATCCTATCCCCCTTTGTTAAATCCCTCTCCACCTATGTTCAAGACACCTCAGACACTCTCCGTCGGCTCCGCACATTCCGTTGTCCAGGCCCCCATCCTCTCATCTTCACCATGGACGTCCAGTCACTATACACCTGCATCCCCCACCAGGATGGTCTCAAAGCCCTCCGGTACTTCCTCGACCAGAGGAGCAACCCATACCCATCCACTGACACCCTCCTCTGCCTAGCGGAGTTGGTCCTTACCCTCAACAACTTCTCTTTTGACTCCTCCCATTTCCTCCAAACACAAGGCGTAGCTATGGGCACACGCATGGGCCCTAGCTACGCCTGCCTCTTTGTTGGGCACGTCGAACAATCTTTGTTCTCGGCGTACCAGGGCCCCACCCCCGACCTTTACCTCCGTTACATTGACGACTGCTTTGGTGTCACCTCCTGCACCCACGCAGAACTGACTGACTTCATCCATTTCACCACCAACTTCCATCCGGCACTCAAATATACTTGGACCATTTCCGACATTTCCCTACCATTCCTTGACCTCACCATCTCTATTGCAGGTGATACACTCCTGACTGACATCCACTACAAACCAACTGACTCCCACAGCTACCTGGACTACTCTTCCTCCCACCCTGCTTCCTGTAAGGACTCCATCCCCTATTCCCAATTCCTCCGTCTACGCCGCATCTGCTCCCAGGATGACGTGTTCCACACCAGGTCATCGCAAATGTCCTCGTTCTTCAGAGAACGGGGTTTCCCCTCCCCCACTATAGATGAGGCTCGCACCAGGGTCTCCTCCATACCCCGCAACACTGCCCTCTCTCCCCATTCCCCCACTCACAACAAGGGCCGAGTCCCCCTGGTCCTCACCTTTCACCCCACCAGCCAGCGCATACAACAGATAGTCCTCCGCCAGTTTCGTCACCTCCAACGTGACCCCTCCACTCGCCACATCTTCCCATCTCCCCCCCTGTCTGCCTTCCGCAAAGACCGCTCCCTCCGCAACTCCCTCGTCAATTCTTCCCTTCCCTCGCGCTCCACTCCTTCCCCGGGCACTTTCCCTTGCAACTGCAAGAGATGCTACACTTGTCCCTTCACCTCCCCCATCCACTCCTTTCAGGGACCCAAGCAGTCATTCCAAGTCCGACAGAGGTTCACCTGCACCTCCTCCAACCTCATCTACTGCATCCGTTGCTCCAGATGCCAGCTGATCTACATCGGTGAGACCAAGCGGAGGCTGGGCGATCGTTTCGCCAAACACCTCCGCTCGGTCCGCAATAACCAACCCGACCTCCCGGTGGCTCAGTACTTCAACTCCCCCTCCCACTGCGTATCCGACCTCTCGGTCCTGGGCCTCCTCCACGGCCAGAGTGATCAACACCGCAAGTTGGAGGAACAGCACCTCATATTCCGCTTGGGGAGTCTGCATCCTCTGGGCTTAAACATTGAATTTTCTCAATTCTGTTAACCCAGACTGCCTCCCCCCCACCTCTCCCTCAGCCCTCTGGCCCTGACATTCCTTCTCCATCTCCCCCCCCCCCCCCAGTCGCACTAGCTTCTCATTTTCACACCACAAACAGCTTACAATGGCCTGCTTCCTTTATCACCAATACTTTTTTGCATATCTTTCACTCATTGTTCCTTATCTCTCCACATCACTGTTTATATCTCTCGTTTCCCTGATCCCTGACCAGTCTGAAGAAGGGTCTCGACCCGAAACGTCGCCTATCTCCTTCGCTCCTTAGATGCTGCTGCACCCGCTGAGTTTCTCCAGCTTCTTGTGTAACCGTCACAGTTTAAGAACAAGGGGTAGGCCATTTAGGACTGAGATGAGCAAAAGCTTTTTCACCCAGAGAGATGTGAATCTGTGGAATTTTCTGCCACAGAAGGCAGTGGAGGCCAATTCACTGGATGTTTTCAAGAGAGTTAGATTTAGCTCTTAGGGCTAACAGAATCAAGGGACATGGGGAGAAAGCAGTAATGGGGTACTGATTTTGGATGATCAGCTATGATAATTTTGAATGGAGGTGCTGGTTCAAAGGGCCGAATGGCCCACTCTGCACCTGTTTTCTATGTTTCTATGAAATGTTGATCTGGATCTTCCTAAATATTGCTGGCCACCTGATTGTTCAGGTGATGGATCTGCACTGGGTCCCAGACTGATCCACATCATTGGGAATCTGGAAATTTACTGTCAGATTCAGAAAGCTGGCAGATCTCTGATCAGAATCCGTGTTGGGTCAAAGCCTGCCAAAGACTCTCCAGAGATGCTGCCTGTCCCACCTGAGTTCTTCGGAGTAAATCAGCATCTGCAGTTCCTTCCTACACATTTTGTCTGCTCCACTGCCAAATCTCCTCAAGGCATGCCTACTCTGAAGAGGTTCTCCACCTCTCTCCGAAGAGAGGTCTGACACGTACTTTCTCGTTGCTCCCCTGACTAAGTCTGAAGAAGGGTCTCCCATTCTCCAGCGATGCTGCCTGTCCCGCTGAGTTACTCTAGCATTTTGTGTCTATCTTAATCTCTACCGCTTGCAAAAAGGCTAGAGCTTTAAGTTGCAAAGGGAATGTAAATTAATTATTTTTTAATTGTCACGGTTTACTTTAATGCTCTTCATTAATCATGTTTCTTGGGTTTTTATAAATAAAAAAAAATAATTAGTCAGGTTCAATATATTTTAATCTGTTGACTATGACAGATATTTTTAAAGTCACTAACATTTTGACAGTGGCAAAGCCTTGCTCCCAGATTTTGACTAATCTCCGAGGGATTTTGTAGGGGGAGTTCCTATCACTACAATGCTTAAGGTCTGCAGCGCGAGATACACGCCCTTTGGTCCACCAAGCCCACGGCGACCAGCTATCACCCCATGCACTATCACTACCCTGCACACTGTCGAGATACTTCTCCAGACTCGAAATGTCGACCCGAAACACCACCTATTTCCTTTGCTCCATAGATGCTGCCTCACCCGCTGAGTTTCTCCACCATTTTTTGTCTACCTTTGATTTTCCAGCATCTGCAGTTCCTTCTTAAACATCCTACACACTAGGGTCAGTTTACATTTTTTACCGAAGCCAATTAACCTACAAACCTTTGGACGTCTTTTGAATGTGGGAGGAAACCAGAGCACCCGGAAAATACGTGCGCGCTCACGGGGAGAACGCACAAAGTCTGTACAGACAAGCACCCATCGTCAGGATCAAACCTGGGTCTCTGGAGCTGTAAGGCAACAACTGTAATATGCTCACTGTGCCGCCCATAAAGACCACTGACTCTGTGCTAGATACAGGGTCCCGTAAGTCTAGCGATCCACCTCAGAGTATGTAAGTGCTGGGATGGAGGGACAACTGCGTATGATCCTGCAGGGTGAAACTGCAGATGCTGGTTTAAACTGTAGATAGAAAAAGTGAATTGGTTTAGCACAAAATCAGCATTGAAACCTGAGTTTGGGATTGGATGACTAGTTATACTCAAAATGTCCTGGATCTATCTCCACAATCTTGTTATTGGTAGTTTCCTTTTGCATCTCCTTTTTTTTGCTCTATTAGTTTCTCTCATCTTTTTCTCTCTTTATCTTTATTCTTTAAAAAAATTATTTAAACAAAAAAAAAATATATATATATATATATATACACACACACACACACACACACACACACATATATATATATAAATAAATAAAGATAAAATAAATAAACTGAAGATAGACACAAAAAGTTGGAGTAACTCAGCGGGACAGGCAGCATCTCTGGAGAGAAAGAATGGGTGACGTTTCGAGTCGAGCCCCTTCTTCAGACTGGTTGGGGAAAAGGGAAACGAGAGGTATAGGCAATGATGTAGGGTGATAAAGAACAATAAATTAAAGATATGCAAAAAAAGTAACGATGATAAAGGAAACAGGCCATTGTCAGCTGTTTGTTGGGTTAAAACAAGGAGCTGGTGCGACTTGGGTGGGGGAGGGATAGAGAACGAAGGAATGCCAGGGCTACTTGAAGTCAGAAAAAATCAATATGATTTCATGATCCTGGACAGGGCCCGGGCGAGAAGGATCTGGTCCAATGACTGAGTGTTTGGCTGGTGAGCAAAAATCCTGCTCATGGGCCATCTGCTGGTAAGTTCCAAAGCTCAGGCAAGACGAGTTAAGAAATTGAACTTACATGAGAACAGGACTTATGACTTATTGTGACATGACTTTCCTTCACATTATTGCAATGGTTATAGAATGAAACAATGGGAATTAGGCATTTCTGAAGCCTGTTAGGATCCCAAGGTTTAGAGATGCAGTATGGAAACAGGCCTTTCAGCCCACTGTGCATGCTGACACTCAGTCACCCGTTCATACTGGCTCAATGTTCTCCCACTTTCACATCCACATCTCCAATAAATGTAACAAAACTAAACTAAACTAAGCTAAACCAAAGTAAAACTAAATTAAACTCTACACTAGGAGCAATTTACAAAGGCCAATCAACCTACAAACATGTACTTCGTTGGGAAGTGGGAGGAAACCGGAGCACTCGGAGGAAACTCACACGGTCACAGGGAGAACGCACAAACTCCACACAATCAGCACCTGAAGTCAGGATTGAACCCGGGTCTCTGGCGCTGTGAGGCAGCAGCTCCACCAGCTGCGCCACTCTTCCGTCCTTGAGCCCAGGTGGTGGGAGGGAGAAGAGGTATGAGGTGCGAGGGGAGTGTTAGATTTCAGGGTTAGTCGTGGTGTAGGGGCGGGATTGTCAATGGAGGGAGATGTAGAATTGGTGGAAACAGAGGTGAGGGCTGGATCAGTAGATGGAGGCAGTTGTTGTGCAAGTGGAGCCATCAGTGATCGAGGGATATGGTTGAAGCTTTGGGGGTGGAGGGGGTCGAGGCAGATACACAGTGCCTACAGGTGAGGTGTTGGATTGGATGGCATCTACAGATTGATGAATGAAAGGGGATGGTAAAGATTGTATTAACTTAAAAAAAACGTAATGGATCAATAAGGTACACAAACGGAAAGTTCATAAGTTCTAGGAGCAGAATTAGGCCATTAGGCCCATCAAGTCTACTCCGCCATGTCTGATCTATCTTTCCCTCTCAACCCCAGTCTTTGTAGTGTGGAGCTTACTTGTAAGTTAATTGTGCATGAGTAGCAGAATTAGGCCATTCGAACCATAGAGTCTATTCCACCATTCAATCATGGCTGATCTATCTTTCCCTCTCAACCCTATTCTCCTGCCTTCTCCTCATAACCCCTGACACCCGTACTAACCAAGATTCTGTCAATCACCGCTTCAAAAAGACCCAATTATTTGACCTCCACAGCCTTCCACAGATTCACCACCCTCTGAAGGACTAAAGAAACTGCTCCTTCAGATGCCTGTTTCTTTGCTTCTGATGGGAGATGTTGGCAAGTTGGAGTGGAGCCTTAATTCAGCCTAGGGAATCTAGAAGACAAATTAATTACCCTCCAAATTAAATTTTCAATGAAGTTGTTAGAAGTTAATTAATGAGCATTTAAAATACATTAAAGGAAGGCTATGAATTTCCATATTCAGCTGATATGTTATTATAAAGGCTGCAAGCTAAGAACCCCAATGTAAAGATATTTAGTGTGGCAGATATTTAGGGCAGCATGGTGGCGCAGTGGAAGAGCTGTTGCCTTACAGCGCTTGCAGCGCTGGAGACCCGGGTTCGATCCTGACCACGGGTGCTCACTGTACGGAGTTTGTACATTCTCCACGTGACCACGTGGGTTTTCTCCGAGATCCTTGTTTTCCTCCCACATTCCAAAGACGTACAGGTTTGTAGGTTAATTGTCTTGGGCTTGTATACTTGTTATTTGTAAATTATCCCTGGCGTGTGTAGGCTTGTGTTAATATGCGGGGATTGGTGGCCCAAAGGGCATGTTTCCGCACTGTATCTCTAAACTAAGCTAAACTAGTAATTCACCATTTAATGCACGGAATGATGTCCCAAAATGCCACCACCTACTGGACAGCTGATTGTATTACACTTCCCATTTATGCATTTTGTATTCAGAAATTAATAGACTAGCGGTATTTATTTTGCAAGTGCATCATATTGCTGGAGTTTGGCTGAATGAGAAAGGGAACTGCATGTTTTATATTCACAGAGTTGTAGACCCGTCCAGGGCTTCACCAGTACATAATCCAAGATGACACTTCAGTGCAGTCACTGTAAAGGCACACTGTTAGACACAGTGTACTTGAAATACTATCTGAAGGGACTGCACCTCAAGTTTTGGTTGCATTTTAGAACCACAATTCTGGTATTTGGGCACAAGGCAGGGAATGGGGAAGGTCGATCGGGAGGGTGGTATCTCCCTGTCAGTCCGGTCCTGGGCCTGGCCAAGATGGCCATGGTCCAGGCAGCGGGCAGTCGATGGTCACACCACCCTCTTCTGGGCCTATGACAATATAAATTTGTTTTTATCTCCTTTCTAAAGATGCGTTCTTTCATTCTGAGGCTATGGCCTCTGGTCCTAGACTCTTCCACTAGTGGAAACATCCTCTCCAAATCCACTCTGTCCAGGCCTTTCACCATTTGATAAGTTTCAATGAGGACATCTGGTGAAGATATTCTTATAGAGCATGGATGGGGAGCTCCTGGATTTGAACTCATTGGTGATGTAGTTCTGAGTGAGGATGGTCTTGCAGAGTGGAGGTGGTAATACATTGGTATTGGTCTATTTATGATTGAACACCTGCTGAGGTAGAGTGGAAAGCTTTTGTTTGCGTTCTATCCCATAAAATCATAAAATATTATACATGACGACAATCAAACCATACAACATTGTGAGCAGTTTTGGGCCCATTATCCGAGGAAGGATGTGCTAGTGTTGGAATGGCCTAATTCTGCTACTCTTATGCATGAGTTAACACTGGAGGAGCGTTTGATGGCTGTGGGCCTATACTCACTGAAGTTTCCAAGGATGAGGGAGGATGTCATTGAAACCAACTGAATAATGAAAGGCCTAGATCAAGTGGAGAGGACGGTTCCAGTGCTGGGAGAGTCTAGGACCAGAGGGCACAGCCACTGTTGACATTGTAGTTCCAGAGATAAGTTGGAAGATTGGGACTACGCCCTTGTGATGGAGGACTGTTCTGAAGTCTAAAAACAGAGGGTTCCTGTGTCTCGTAGTACGTGCTTTTGTACCTGTTGTTTCAATGGAAATTGGTGAAGATCTACCCAGTTCCACAGTTCACCACATTGTACCCTCGCCCCCCACTTGAGATCACACCTACCCATGCCAACAATGGGCCTACAAGGGCATCACCCTGCCTGAGATCACTTTTTATCAGCCCTAGTTGGTCCTGGTCTTTTCTTGCCTCCAGCTCATCACCTCTTTCAGCCACCTCTACGTTCAATCTGAAGAAAGGTCACCTATCCTTTTCCCTCCAGAGATGCTGCCTCACATGCTGAGTTACTCCAGCACTTTGTGTCTATTTTTGGTACAAACCAGCATCTGCAGTTCTTTGTTTCTACAAGGTCTATATTGGCTGCGATCCAGAGACAGATGGAGTCAATATTGGACATGTGATGGACTGGACTATATCCACAACTCTGCGATTTCTTAAACCCCTGTCTCACGAGTTGAGGTGACCCACGAGGGACCCCGAGTTTTCACTCGCGGTAATCACATACAATCAACGTAGTGGGAACGTAGGAACTTGCGCGAGCAACTTAGCGACTCGTGGCGCTAACGGCTGGTACCCGTGAAACTTGTTAACTCATGAAAATATTCAAACGTGTCTGATGTTTTCCACGAGTCAAATTTACTGTTCAAGTTAAAATTTGAAACATTTAAACTCATTGTAATAACGTAGTGGCCCGTGCATTTACCTTAGTGATTCGTGAGTCTACCGTGGGCACCCTTTAACTCAGCGGGCAGGCAGCATCTCTGGAGAGAAGGAATGGGTGATGGGATGACATTTCCAAATTTCTCCAGCACCATGTGTTCACATTTTGTCAACCAGCATCTGCCCTTTCTTGTGTACGACATTATTTGTATCCGTGGCAGTTGATTGTCGATTGGGATTTGTAAGCGGCTAACTTCATTCTAAATCTTGGAATGTCACATTGCGGCGCAGCAGTAGAGTTGCTGCCTCACAGCGCCAGAAACCCGAGTTCAATCCTGACGACTGGTGCTGTCCGTACGGAGTTTGCACGTTCTCCCAGTGACCATGTAGATTTTTTCCGGGTGCTCTAGTTTCCTCCCACATTCCAAAGACGTGCAGGTTTGTATATTAATTGTCGTCTGTAAATTGCCCCGCAGTGTGTAGGATGGAACTAGAGTCCGGGTGATTGTGGTCAGCATGGGCTCGGTGGGCCGAAGGGCCTGTTTCCACACTGTATCTAAACTAAACTAAAGGCCCTGAAGAAGAGTCCCAACCCGAAACGTCAACTATCCATGTTCTCCAGAGATGCTGCCTGACCCGTAGAGTTATTCCAACACTTTGTGACCTTTTGTGATAAGTTAAAAACTTCAACCCTTTCTCGAGGAATGGGAATTAGGGGAAGCAGTAGGAAATATGTTGCTCGGCATTTAAAATAAATAGATTAGTCAGTACAGTAATTATTAAGTCAAAGTTACAATTATGTAAGTGCAACTGCGGTAAAAGTGAGGAGAGGGGTGGGGTAATCATGGGAACAAATGTATAATTAGCCGATCTGGAAAACGAGCAGAACGACTGGACGAAGGTTTGTTTGATGCCCACCACAAAATGCTGGAGTAACTTGGCGGGTCAGGCAGCAACTCTGGAGAGAAGGAATAGGTGACTTTTCGGGTCGAGATCCTTCTTCAGAAGACGAGCCCTGATCCGAAACGTCACCTATCCACGTTCTCCAGAGATGTTACCTGGCCCACGTTGTTACTCCAGCTTGTTGCATCTGCCTTCCGTCTAAAACCTTTGGATCCTCGCCGACGTGAAGATGGTGCGAAGCCCCCGCGCCCGGTGCAATGGGCGGGGAGCTGGAGAGGGGAGGGAAGGGGTCACACACATGGCCGGGAAGCAGAGGGGTGGGGGTGGGGGTGGCAACAGACAGGGCCAACAATGAGATGGAGAAAGACAGAAACACCGACATACAAAGGAGACCTATAATAGCGCATGATCTCTCTCGCGTTATGGCAGCTGATTGTCGCCTGCCCGCTGTTTCTGACCCTAAAGCCTTGGGATTGTTGGCCTTTGTGTTGGCGTGGAGGGGGAGGGGGGTATTGTGTTGTTTGATCGCCCCTGCTATCCCAGGGACAGGGAGACACAGTGGCTTTTGAGAATGGTGGGCAATCACTGCCAAAGTGTCTGCCCACACAGTCAGTACACCTCTCCTACACATGTCTCCCACACTAAGATCATCCCGCAGAGAATGATCCCAGCCTAACCCAAGAGCCTTGTCACCCAAGACCGATTAATGACACCCGTGCCCCCCCCTCCCCAAAACCTCCCTCCACCTCAACTTACGCCTGGGCACCAAAGCAGCTCAGGAGGCGAACCCTGAGCCCCGTCTCCCAACAATTTGATGTGCAATTGATGTGAAAGAACAGCGGCTGCGGCCGGCATGAACTTCTCACACCCTCACACACTTACCTTCATTCACGGTTGGCTCAAGAGTAACGGGAGAGGAACTTGGTAACTCGGGAGAGGAACTTGGAACATCGTAGAAATGACATACCCGTTGGAACACGTTAAAACAATTGAACATAAACTTGGAATCTCGTACATAACCACGAGTCTGTTTTTTTTCTTTCACTTGGGGTCACTCGTGGGTGGACTCACACCGTGAGCCAGGACCTTTACCACCTTGAGAAGAGCAGTTCCTAAACGAAGCTCATGCAATGTGATAGTGTACTAAGGAACTGCAGATGGTAGTTTGCACTGAAGATAGACACAAAATGCTGGAGTAACTCAGCAATTCAGGCAGCTTCTCTGGAGGAAAGGAA
Source organism: Raja brachyura (assembly GCA_963514005.1). The sequence continues at coordinate 11,918,582 of OY740787.1, read as the reverse complement.
TAGGTGCTGTTCTGGGTTGAGATCCATCATCAGTCTGATGAATTGTCTCGACTCGAAACATCAGCCATTCCTTTTCTCCAGAGATGCTGCCGGACCCGCTGAGTTACTTCAGCATTTTGTGTCTACGCAAACTGATGTGCTTTCTGCAATGCACCCTATCCACAGTGCCACTCTGCTTCTTGGTGGAATAGCATAAGACTCCAGTTTCATCTTTCTTCAAGCTTGTCAGCAGGTCCTATTTATAATTAAATTACCTTTTGTATTCAAAAGGCAATCCATCTTTAACGTTTTCTTTTTGTGTATTATATCCATGATTGCATTGTTTTGCTCTTTTGTCCAACATAACAAAGCGCTCAGCAAGATAGGCAGCATCTGTCGAAAGAAAAACATAGTTAATATTTCAGGTAGAAGATCATTTGCCAAAACTGGGAAGGAAACGTACAGGTTTGATCTAAGCTGGCATTTATATATATTTTTTTAATTATCTTGTATTTTCTGTCTTTCTGTGAAATGGGACAGACATAGTACAGAAAGATGAGGAGAGTGTGGTGGGGTGAGTGACGGACCAGTTGTAAACCATCTCTTATCCCACAGCTGGGCGGCAAGGTGGCATGGTGGCATGGAGGTAGAGTTGCTGCTTTTCAGCACCAGATACCCCAGGTTCGATCCTGACTATGGGCGCTTGTCTCCCCGTGATCTGCGTGGTATTTCTCCGGGAGCCCCGGTTTCCTCCCACAATCGAAAGACGTACAGGTTTGTAGGCAAATTGGCTTGGTATCATTGTAAATTATCCCTCGTGTGTGTAGGATAATGTTAGTGTGCAGGGATCGCTGGTCAGCGCGGACTTGGAGGTGCTGACGCGCCTGTTTCCGCACTCAATCCCTCAACTAAACTAAGCTGGGTTTACGTGCAGTGTAGACCTGGAAGAACTCCGATTCATGTGTACTGAGAGATCTGCACTCAGAAGAGGCAAAGATTAGATGATACCATCGTCCACATTATGCCTGAAGTACACAGAGGATAATTGCCTGGAATTCCCTCTCTCTGTGAACAAGATGTATCATCTGTGTTACCTCAGCTTTGCATTGACTTTTAATGCAGGGACTGCTTTGCTACCTAACTCTTTGAAGGTGAAGGAGCAGCATCTTGTTTAGCATCTTGAACAATTCTGTGTGATTTGTCATTTAATTCATGCCCAAACTTGGCAGGTGCTTCATTTAAATTGGTCCCTACACTTTGGCCCAGTATCAGAGCAGTCTAACTATTGTTTTTTAAAGCATTCCTGACAGTCTCTCCAAAAAATTACCGAAGGTTTTCCAATGAGGTAGACAGTAGCTCACAACTAGAGAGCGGTCCAGAGCTACCATCCACCTAATTGGAGATGTTTGGACTATCTTTTTGGAGTGACTGATACATGATAAAAGGATTAAAGTTTAGTGCAAGGTAAAATCTGTTTAAAGAGAGACTGAGGATTTCCAATGAGATAGATAGTACCTCAGAACTAGATAACAGTCCAAAGCTACTATCTACCTCATTGGAGACCCTCAGACTATCTCAGATGTGTCTCTTAGACTATCATTAATTGGACTTTATCTTGCTTTAAACCCTATTTCATTTCGGAGTCACGTGAGTGACTTCGTGAAGAGCCCGCCGGCACGCATGCACGACATATCATCGCAACGCATTGCTGCCGACAGCTGGCGGTGGGGCGCGCTCCCCGCCAGCCCTTCATAAGGAACCGCTTAGGTAAGTTAAACTAACCTTAAGTTGGTTGGCCCTTGCTGTCTGTTTTGTCTTTCAGCAAGGGTGTGGATTGGAGTTCAGAATGTCTGGTCGAAGTTGTCGTTCGACCGGCCCGGCGCCCTCATCATCGTTTACACCTGGGGCCGGGAAAAAGGCGGGGAAACCGTTGGCGTCTGCTTCTGCAGGTCGGGACCCGCTGAATCGCCACATCTCCGAGGAGGAGTTCGTGGAGGACGACAACGGGGTGCCTCCCGAAAGGGTGGACCCTGCCACAAGTTCGCCAGTGGCAACCACGGGGAAGGGGTCTCGTGCTGCGGCCCGACCCCCCTCCGCTAGCCCTTCGTTGAAGGGCAGGGGAGGAGCCCGTAAGCCTAACCCGGTTCGGGCCAAGGCTCCACCAGCCGCCATGGTGCGGTCTGGTGCAACGGCGGGACCTGGGTCTGTAAGGTCTGCTACCCAACTCCCAACCCCCGCCGCCGGGACGGGGGGCTTGGGTACGGTCCCGCCTCGGTCGCCGAGTCCCCCATGGATGGGTGGACGAGACCATGCGTCGGCACCGTCCAATATGTGGACAGCCGGCAAGCCCGCGCGGGCGTCGCTCCATGCTTCTGCTGGAGTCGACCCCAAGCCGTCAGGGCCCTTTGTGGCAACGGCTTCCGCTCCCGCTAAACGGAGGCGGTTGAACACCTCGCCCGCGCGGGAATCGCACGGTTTCGCTGCGGCAGCCGAAAGCGACAATTTCCGGTGCCGAGATCACTTCTCAGAGGTGCGGGCCGATGAAAGGAGCCCCGGCATGTTTTCTGAGCCGGAGGACTCCGACCACCCGAGTGTTCAGGGTGGTGGGCGTATTGACTGTATGGAGCGGCTGCTGGAGCTGTTGCTCCATAATCAACAGCAGCTCGCATCTACGAACATCGACAGGCACAGGGCCGCCTCGACAGCCTCTATCATCAGCGAGCCACAGGAGGAAGAAGGGTTTGACCCTACACCAGCTCTATCGGAGCCACCGACAGAAGAGCTACTGGATGTAGCGGCAAAATTCGCTGCTCCAGTCACAACTGGACTTCCGCTTCAACCCAAACTGGCAGCCACGGTAGATTTTCTTACGAACCACCGGCTCCAGGAGGAAGTCCTTTCGCAGGCCATTCATCGCCACAAGCCTCCTTCCAACTGCAATGCCCTCAACGTGCCAGTGGTCAATACGCCCATATGGGGCAACATCGGCGTGGCTATCCGCCATCAGGAGGTGAAGCTCCAGCGGATTCTAAAACTCCTTACGGCCGGTATTACCGCCTTTGCGCGGTCGGTCGATGGTGGTGACCTTTCATTGGACCAAGAGGATGCATTGGCACTGTTATGTGCTACCCAACACGAAATTAATGATTTTCGGAAAAACAGCATCCGTCCTTCTATCAACCCAAAATTCGCTGGGTTGTGCAAACCACCACCGCCACCGCCGCCCCGACAACTCTTCGGAGAGGATCTTCCGAAGAGAGTCAAATAGCTTGATGAGGTAGCCAAGACGGTGGGACTTATGCGATCTCAGATCGCCCCCAGACCGACGGTGCCAAAAGCTCCACCTGCTCGACCGCGAGGCTCGGTCACTTCAGCAACCAGACCATATGCTGCTACGCATCACTATTATCAACAGGGCCAGCAGCAGCGGTCTTTTTTGGGGTCAGGCCCACAACGACCCCAGTGGAAGATGAAGCCACCTCACCGTCAAACCAACCCAGCACCTCCACGGCCACCCAAGTATGTCAAGGACCGCCGGTGACCATGGAGGTAAGGCGGTCTGGGTTTCTTTCCCCTGTCCCTTTAACATCACATGTTGGAGGGCGACTCCGGTTCTTTTCTGAAGCATGGAAGACTGTTACTTCAGATGAGTTTATTTTACAAAATATTCGGGGTCATTCTATTGAATTTATTCACGGGGACATCCCTCCATCCCAGCATATGCCTAAACGGAAGTTTACGCTGTCTGCCGTTGAGCAGGCAGCAGGCACAGCTGAAATTTTTCGTTTGGAACAAAAAGGCGTGATAGAGAAAACTATGCACGAACCCATTGAATTCGTCTCTAATATTTTTACCAGACCAAAAAAGGATGGAGGTTGTCGGGTGATTATTGACTTGACCCAGCTGAATACTTTTGTAACATACACCCATTTTAAAATGGACACTTTCGAGACAGCCAAATCACTGATTTCACAAGGTTGCTTTATGGCATGCATTGATTTGAAAGATGCATACTATTCAGTATCCATTCGGAAACATCACCGAAAGTTTCTGAAATTTGTCTGGATGGATCAGCTCTGGCAATACAGGGCCTTGCCAAATGGGCTTACTACCGCCCCTAGGCTCTTTACTAAATTGCTTAAACCTATTATGGCCCAATTACGTATACAACACCATGTTGTAATGGCCTATTTGGATGATATCCTGATTATTGGCAACACCCTGGAAGCAGCTGAAAGGGCAGTTTCGGCCACTGTCACTATATTTCAGCGGCTGGGGTTTATAGTCCATCCAGACAAATCCAAGTTCTGCCCATCCCAGGTTATGGATTATCTGGGTTTCACGGTGGATTCTATTCGAATGAGGGCCACCATACCATTTAACAAGGTTGAGGATGTCACCCTTGCATGTCAGGATCTTGCACTCGCCAGTATACCATCTATTCGGCAAACAGCTAAGGTGATTGGGAAAATCGTAGCTTTGTTTCCGGCAGCCCAGTTTGGGCCTTTGCATTCTCAAAATCTGCAAAGAGCCAAGATTGCCGCATTGGAAAAGAACGCTGGTCATTTCGACAGACCTATGCGACTGCCTTCTGATGCTGAGGTTGAGCTACAATGGTGGGTGTCCAATATTGGCAGGGCATTCAAACCCATTGTTGTACCCAATCCGGTGGTATATTTGCAAACTGACGCAAGCTCCCAAGGCTGGGGAGCTACGGACAGCTCTTCGAGTTGTGGGGGCAGGTGGGATGCCCTTGAAGCTAGCATGTTGCTAGTGCAAGGGATTAACTATTTGGAGCTGCTTGCAGCATTTCACGGACTGCGGGCTTATTGTTCCAATCTCAGTGGAACTCATGTCCGTCTCCAAATAGACAACACTACGGCGGTGGCATATTTAAACCATATGGGCGGTACCAGGTCAGTCTCTTGTGACAAATTGGCTAATACTATTTGGCTCTGGTGTATTGATCGGCATATTTGGATTTCAGCCACCTATGTGCCAGGTAGGCTTAATACTGTGGCAGACACCAGGTCACGCAAATTCAATGATAGTATTGAGTGGATGTTGCATCCTCAAATATTTGCCCAAATTACAGCCAAATTTGGTCAACCGGATATAGACCTTTTTGCGTCCCGGTTGAACCATCAGGTACCGGCATATGTTTCATGGGAACCAGACCCTGGGGCATTAGCGATGGATGCATTCTCGCTAGACTGGGGGAATTGGTTTTTCTGTGCATTCCCCCCGTTTTGCCTCATCAGTCGGGTATTACAAAAAATCAAGATGGATTCTGCCAGAGGTATTCTTGTCATACCCGACTGGCCCACACAGCCTTGGTATCCGGTGGTCTTTGACATGATTAGTCAACCTTGGGTCCCTTTAGAGGGTTGCCCGCATTTGGTTTCTCACCCTGTTTCAGGGGAGTTACACCCCTGCCATGCCTATTTAAAATTACTGGCTTGCAGGTTCTGACCAGGCCATGGATGCAGTATGGCCTTTCCACCCGGACCATGAACACCATTGGAGCATCATGTCGAGAGTCAACCAGGCGAAGATATCTCTCCCACATCACCAAGTGGGAAGCCTACTGCAGCCGCTCTCGCATCACCTATGATGATGTCTCCATAGCCGACGTCCTGGAATTCCTCACGGGGTTGCACCACGATGAGCACTTGAGTTACAGTGCCATCAACAGCGCCAGGAGTGCGCTGTCATTCTACCTCAACATCGAGGTAGGATCAAACAGGCTAGTGTCCAGGCTTATGCGGGGAATATTCAATCTGAATCCGCCTACACCACGCTATAACATCACCTCGGATGTCAGGGATGTACTAACCCTGCTCAGGTCGTGGTCACCCATGGAAGGGTTACAGCTGGACAAACTCACTATGAAATTGGTGATGTTACTAGCGCTGACTTCAGCACAGCGGGTTCAGACGCTCCACAAACTCCGTATTGACAGGATGACGTCTACCCCTGGAGAAGTAGTCTTTTTCATTGATGAGCTACTTAAGCAGCATAGACCTGGGTGCACAGGGCTGCAGCTGAAGTTCCCGGCATACCCCGCAGATGCTCGGCTATGTTTAGCCACTCATATCCGTTACTACGTCAAGGTGACGAGGAGCATCAGAGGAATGGAGTTGTACCTGCTTGTCACTCACAAAAGACCTCACCATCGAGTGACAGTCCAGACGATATCCAGGTGGCTCCGGATCGTCTTGGATAAGGCAGGTATTGACATTAATGTGTTTAAATCTCACTCCACCAGGGCTGCATCTACGTCGGCGGCGAGGGTCATGGAGGTGCCCATGGACCATATCCTCGCCACAGCAGGATGGGCGAACGAAGCTGTGTTCCAGCGGTTCTATAACAAGCCTGTTGCTGCTCCCCTACAGTTCGCGGAGGCCGTGCTGAACGCCGGACGAGAACGTGGGGATGTCCCCGTTTAAAGGGGATTTTTTGCTGTGTTATTAATAAATCTTCTTTTGTTTCAGTATAACTTCGTTTCATCAACTTGTTTACTCCAATCCATCCTTGCTAGTGGTGTGTCAGCATGGACGTGGTCCAGGGCGTGTAATCACAGAAGCTTTGAAGTCTTCACGAAGTCACTCACGTGACTCCGAAATGAAATAGTAAGATTGAACGAGAACTTACCAGTTGGAAGGTTGATCTTTATTTCATGAGGAGTTGCGGTGAGGGATTTCGTGCCCTCCGCTCCCAACCCTCGATCATCCTCAGCTGGTAATTAGAGTCTCTTTAAATCTTACTATGCCAAATCATTTCTGTGTTGTTTTCTGTGATTCCACACCGCTGCTTTGAAGAATGTCGCGCATGCGTGCCGGCGGGCTCTTCACGAAATCCCTCACCGCAACTCCTCATGAAATAAAGATCAACCTTCGAACTGGTAAGTTCTCGTTCAATCTTACTATTCCTTTATCATGTATCTGTATACTGTGGATGGCTTGATTGTAATCTTGTATAGTCTTTCCATTGATTCATGGGTGAGGGATGTTCAGAAGTTGCTATCATCCTTAGTGTACCTTATCTATGTCTGAGGTAATTAGCCCCACTCTCTGCTGATCCTGTACATTAAAACTATCCAAAACGCAATGGACAAATTAAAGTTTTTACCAAAACCAATTAACCATGACATTTTGGGACATCGTTCTATGCATTAAATGGTGAATGACTAGTTTAGTTTAGAAATACAGCGCGGAAACAAGCCCTTCGGCCCACCGAGTCCACACCGACCAGCGATCCCCGCACATTAGCACAAGCCTACACACACTAAGGACAATTTACACGTATACCAAGTATACAAACCCAAGCCAAGTAACTTACAAACCTGTACGTCTTTGGAGTGCAGGGGGAGACCAGAGCACCCGTAGAAAACCCACGTGATCACGGGGAGAATGTACAATCTATGAACAAACAGCAGCCATAGTCAGGATCAAACCCAGGTCTCTGGTGCTGTAAGGCAGCTACTCTACCGCTGCGCCACTGTGCCGCCCGCTTTCTTTTTTTATTTAGTGAATTCCTTGCTTTCTCTTCTATTTCAGGTGCTTGCCAAATTACTGTGAGCATGGAGGAGAATGTTCGCAGTCTTGGAGTACATTTTACTGTGACTGTGTGGGAACGGACTATACTGGAGCCACCTGCCATAACTGTGAGTGGATTTGTGAGCCAACTCTTTGTTATAATTTTGGATTTTTACTACTAAGTAGTGCCAAGTCAAAATATGTTATTCAGATATTGTGCTGAACGTCAACTTAGATTTCCATGTACCTGCTAGTATAAGATTGCAGGTCATAAGTGATAATGTCAGAATTAGGCCATTCCGCCCATGAAGTCTACTCCTGCCTTCTCACTCTCCTACCTTCTCCCCATAACCCCTGACACCCATACTAATCAAGAGTCTATCTATCTCTTTTTTAATTGTGTTTTTTTTAATTTTTTTAATTTTCTTTCTTAGAAGCAATGTACATTACAATGATATAAGCCAAAAATAAAATAATACATTTCCTGTACCACTTCTTATTTTATACTTTAAGAAGAAGAAGAATAAGAAGAAGAATTGAGAGAGTTAGATAGGGTAGTGAGTGTGTGAAAGAGTGATCAGGAAGAACCCATAGAAGCTTAAGACACAAGAAAGACTAAAAATGAAAAACAAAGGAAAAGACAGAAAAAGACAGAAAATATGAAAAAGTAAAATAAGTTAAGATAAAAGGGATGCACCTTCTTCATATCTTTACACACCCCTCACCAGGTCCTGATATCATTTATTTTCAGAGTTGTGTTACACCCTATGCTTGCAATAAGTCGATAAATGGAGACAAAATCTGAGTCTATCTATCTCTGCCTTAAAAATATCCATTGACTTGGCCTCCACAGGCTTCTGTGGCAAAGAATTCCACAGAATTCCGCAGTGGGATGTGTCGCTAACATTCACAAGGCTCGAAGCAAGGGGAAGCACTCCTCACCATCGAAGGGATCTATAGGAAGAACTGCCTCAAAAAAGGCAGCCATAATCAAGGGCCCACACCATCCTGGCCATGCACTTGTTTCACTCCTGCCATGGGGAGTGGGAGGATGGCCATCGAGAGCGAGGAGAGCTGTCAGAGAGTGAAGAGGAGCTGTCAGAGAGGGAGGAAGACCATCAGAGTGAGGTGGCCCATCGAGAGCCCGTCAGAGAGTTGGAGAGCTGGGGGCTGCAACAAACGAAGGGGGTGGGGGAGGAACGGAAGGGTGAGAGGGGGGAGGGTGGTGAACTGCTGCCACATGCAGCGGCAGGCAGAAGATTGAACTGTTCAGTGAACTTCTATAACTTTGTCGGCACCAAACACGTAGCTACACTTGTTTACTGCTTAGATGAGGTTCGCTATTTGATTTTACCGGGTTGTTTGCATAACCAAGTGTTTAACTGTACCTAGACGTACAGGTTTGTAGGCTAATTGGCTTGGTATAAAAGTATCATTGAATTGAATCATTGTGAAGAAGGAATCGAAGACTGAAAACAGTGATGTCCAGGTTCAGGAACAGTTTCTTCCCAATAAACATCAGGCAAACGAACACTACAATCACTAAATTTCGAACTACAAGCTGTCTTGGGTGCACTAGGGACTGTGGGCTTATGTTTTGTATTGCACTAATATTGTTTATCTCATTTATTGGACCTTTTTTTGTTTGTTTATTTTTTAACTATTGAACACAGTGTTCACAGACCTGTTATGCTGCTTAGTTTAGTTTAGAGATGCAGCGCGGAAACAGGCCATTTGGCCCACCGAGTCCATGCCGACCGACGATCCCCGCACACTAACACTATCCTACACACACTAGGGGCAATTTACATTTATACCAAGCCAATTAGCATACAAACCAGAATGTCTTTGGAGTGTGGGAGGAAACCAGAGCTTCCCGGAGAAAACCCACGCAGGTCATGGGGGAGAACGTACAAACTCCATACAGGCAAGCAGCCATGGTCAGGATTGAACCTAGATCTCTGGAGCTGTAAGGCAGCAAGTCTACTGTTGTGCCACCATGTCGGCCTGCTGCAATTAAGAATTTCCTTGCTTCGTTTTGGTACATTTGACAATTAAACACTCTTGATTTTCTCTTGAGATGAGCCTTGGGCACTGATCAGCACAAGATATTGTAACATGATAGCCATTATAGAAACATGTTTTATCAGGAAGAACGGTGAGTGTACTCCTCGTCGACAATTAACAAAAACACTGAGCTCTGTGGGAGCCATTTAATTCTCCTTGGGGAAGTTTTGCTTAATCCTTACCTGAATTCACATCAATTTACCTCAGATTTTACCCACATTTTTACCTGATGTGAAGGAGATGAAACAAATTTGGCTATTCACCTTCACCCCGTTGCCCTGAAATTGATTTTTCAGCTTTCTGCAGAAAATTTTGTGATTCTCCCTTTTCCCCCAGATGTGTCATTATATATAAATGATTATATATACAATGTTCTTGACCACTGACAGATTCCATAATAGACTGTACAGATATCCCATGAGCATAAGGAGCTCCAATAAGTTGAGGACCGTTATCCTGGGTAGTTTTTGTTTAGTTTAGAGGTACATCGCGGAAACCGGACCTTTCGGCCCACCGAGTCTGCGTCATGAGAGGAATAGATGAGGTAGTTGCACAGTCTGGGTTCAATTCGGACTATAGGTGCTGTCTGTGTGGAGTTTACATGTTGTCCATGTGACCGCCTGGGTTTTCTCCCGGTGCTCCGGTGTCCTCTCACGTTCCAAAGACGTGCAGGTTGGTAAGTTAATCGGCTTCTGTAAATTGTTCCTAGTGCACAGGATAGAACTAGTGTACAGGTGATCGTGGGTCAACATGGACGATGGGCCAAAGGGCCTGTTTTCACACTGAACTAAGCTCAGCAATTGATGTGGATAAATTTCATATGAATGGTTCACAAAAGAGAGGAATGATACTGATGTTGTATTTAAAAGGTGAATCAGCCTAAACTATTGGATGCGATAACGCAGTTAAAGAGGAAGTCTTAAGGGAGTTAGCATCCTTGAGAGTGAATAAATTATTGGATCTTCGATAAAGAAGAGAAGCAATTTCACTGATCATCATTTCCCAATCCTCTCTGGCATTAGGAATGGCACCAGAAGTTTCCAATAGTGCTGACACTGCACTGTTATTAGTAAAAAAATAAGGTAGAAATAAACTTTGGTCTGTTAGTTCAATAGTTTTGTTTACTTTAGAGATACAGCTTAGAAACTGGCCCCTTCAGCTCACCGAGTCTGTGCTGACCATACAAAGGGTACAGGCACGTGCCGTGAATAATTACTCAGGGTAGGCAGTCAGTCGGCTTTTAAAACAAAACTTAAACCGCGCATGCGCCGATTGTTCTCTCCGTAAAAAATAAAAATAAGTAACAATTCAATTTTCCCAAGGCTTCTAATTCTCCTTCATTTTTAATTACTGAATGGGTGGGGGATGGAGGGTGAAGGCAGGTGGAGAGATGGTGGGAAAAATGGGAGCCACCGAGACGTTGAATCAGTTGTCATCTTATTGAATGACAATACTAATTCAAGAGTCCAATTGCAGGGAGAGTTCCTTTCACAGCATGTGGAGAGTCTGTGCCAGTGGTTAAAGATACGGGGAGGGCAGGAGTGTTGAGAAGGAAGGGGTCGGAGATCATGTCAGACTCACTCATCGCTGCCGTAGCACTCCGGGCATGGACAACAGAACTGGCCGCCACTTCCGGGGAAGGAAGCAGCTCGGGTGACTGCGAGCGGCCGCCGGGACCCGACAGCAGAACCGGCTGACACTTCAGCGCCTTCTGCCCACCCGCTCACCTCTGGTAGTGCCCTCCATCTGAACATCTCTCACATGCTGCTCGCCGGCTTCATTCATGTCTGCCGCTTCACGCAAATCCTTAAATTCCCACAGCCGAGTAACCTCAATTGGTCCCTTGAGCGCACTATCGAAATTTAAAGATTTGTGGGAAGCTGGCCGGCGAGCGGCAGGATAGAGGTGTTCAGACGGAGAGCACTGCCAGAGGTGAGCGGGCCGGCAGAAGGGGCTGAAATGGCAGCCGGTTCTGCTGTCTGGTCCTGGCGGCCGCTCGCAGTAACCCAAACTGCTTCCTTCCTCGGAATTGGCTGCCAGTTCTGCTGTCCGTTCCCGGAGCGCTGCGCCAGCCACCCGAGCTAATTCACTCCCAGGCCACAATGCGGTGGCTCCGTGCCCGGAGCGTCGCAAGCGGGTTACTGGCCCGGATCCCCTCCTTCACAACACTCCTGTCCTCCCCGCAACTTTACCCCTGGCCAGACTCCCCAAACACTATGAAAGGAACTTTCCCCACCCACCCCGGGAAATATGGTATTTAAAAACATAAAGTACCAAGAAATGTACTTACCACGTTATTGGTACACAAACTGCATTCTTCACTCTTTGTTTCCTAAGATACTCTTAAAATAATGACCATCCATATTTCAAAAACCCACCAAGAAACTTGTGTTGCGCATGCACAGTAGACTGCTGCGCATACGCAGTGTTGCAAAGGCAGAATTTCAGCTGCCTTCAGCCCCGCTTTAAATTGACAGCTTGAAGCAGCGTTGATGGCACATGCCTTCAAGGGTTACAAGTGCTGCGGTTGAGAGGCACGGAGAATTATGCCTACCTAAGAGATCGATCTCTTAGATAGGCATAATTCTCCCATGCCTTTACTATTTATATTTAATAATTGCCATTTCATAATTTTTGTCAGGGTAGGCAGTGCCTACCTTGCCTACCCTGACGGCACGTGCCTGAAAGGGTGGTGGTGGGTGTATGGAACAAGGTGCCAGTGGAGGTAGTTGAGGCTGGGACTATCCCAATGGTTAAGAAACAGTTAGACAGATACATGGATCGGAGAAATATGGAGAGATATGGACCAAGTGTGGGCAGGTGGGACTAGTGTGGCTGGGACATGTTGGCCAATGTGGGCAAGTTGGGCCGAAGGGCCTGTTTTCATGCTGTATCACTCTATGACTCTATGACCAACGATCACCCCGTACACTAGTTCTAGGTTATCCTAGTTTTGCATCCTACACGCTAGGGGCAATTTGCAGAAGCCAATGAATCTACAAACCTGCAAGTCTTTGGGATGTGGGAGGAAACCGGAGCACCCAGAGTAAACCGGTTTACTCTGGGTGAACCGGTTTACTCTGGGTCACCCGGAGAAGGTGTAAACTCCACACAGACAGCGCTTGTGGCCAGGATCGACGCCAGATCTCTGGCGCTGTGAGGCAGCAGCTCTACCAGCTGTGCCACTGTGCCACCATCTTATGGAATAATTTCTTTTCTATTTCTTGCATTATATATAATAACAGGGAGTTTATCTCAGAACTGTATTTAGATCTTAGCTTGAATACTGTGTGTACTTCAGGCCACCACATGACAGGAATATTTGTACTGATGAGGGTGGAGGGGATATTTAGGAGATTTTTGCCATGATTTGGAAATATTTAAACTAGTTTGGTTTTAATTTTGTGTATAAAATCATGAAAAGAATAGATCAGGTTGATACACAGAGTCTCTTGCCCAGAATAGGGGAATCGAGGACCAGAGGACATAGGTTTAAGGTGAAGGGCAAAAGATTTGTTAGGAGTCTGAGGGGTAACTTTTTCACACAAAGGGTAGTGGGTGTATGAAACTAGCTGCCAGAGGAGGTAGTTGAGGCTGGGACTATCCCGACACTTAAGGGTCTGTCCCACTTGGGCGACTTAATCCGCGAGTTCTGGCGAGTTTGCCCTCGACTCATACTCGCAGCATGGTTGACACAAGGTCGTAGGAGGTCTTTGTAACTGTCCTTTATGCTCGAGAGTGGTCTCCGCGTACTCGAGGCCTCAGCTAGGTCGCGGCGTATTTTTCAACATGTTGAAAAATGCCCGCGAGTAAAAAAAGGTCGCCATGGAAAAAATTGATACTTTTTTACTGGTAGGTTTAGGTAGTAGGTCGTAATAGGTCGTAGTAGGTCAGCATGTTAGTCGTAGGTAATCGAGGGTAGTCGAAGGTAGTCATTGATAGTCTTCATCATAGTCGAAAGGAGGTCAAAGGGAGGTCGAAGGAGATAAAAAGGAGGTCCTCCTCATTCTCCACTATTTGGTGCCCAATTTTCCCGAAGTTAGTCGTAGCTAATCGTAGCTAGTCGAAGCTGGTCTTCAACATAGTCGAAGGAGGTCAAAGGAGGTCTTCTACATAGTCAAAGGAGGTCTTCAACATGTCATTTTTTTCAAACTCTGCCAATTAGGTCGCCCAAGTGGGACAGCCCCTTGAAGAAACAGTTAGACAAGTACATGGTTAGGACAGGTTTGGAGGGACATGGACCAAACACGGGCAGGTGCGACTAGTATAGCTGTGACATGTTGGCCGGTGTTGGCAAGTTGGGCCAAAGGGCCTGTTTCCACACTGTATCACTCTATGACTATGTTATCAACTGAGAAGGCTGGCGAGGAGACATCATTGAGGTTTACGGTATTATGAGAGGCCAAGATGGAGTAAATAAGCAGACGTTTTATAGGACTTTAGTTCGCCCACATTTTGAGTCTCACGTGCAGTTCTGGTTGCCCCATTACAGGAAGCGTGTGAAGGGGTTTTACCAGAATGTCGCCTGGATTAGAGGGTGCTAGCTATCAGGCGAGGTTGGACAAGATTGCATTGTTATCTCTGGAGCATTGGAAGCTGAGGGGCGACCTAGTAGAAGTATATATAATTGTTCGTGGCATGGATAGGATAACCAGATTGTTTTTCTGTAGGATGGAAATGTCAAAGACTGGAGGGCATGGCTTTAAGGTGAGAGGGTCAGAAGGAGCTGTGCAGAGCAGATCTTTTACATGGGGTGATACGCAGCAGTAGAGTTGCTGCCTTACAGTGCCAGAGACCCATACCCAATGTCTGTACGTAGATTGTACATTCTCCCCGTGACCGGGTGGGTTTTCTGCAATGCTCCGGGTTCCTCCCACACTACAAAGGCTCACCGGTTTGTGGATCCACTGGCTGTAAATTGTCCCTGGGGTCAATCAGAGCATTGAGTATAGAAGCTGGGATGTAATGTTAAAATTGTACAAGGCATTGGTGAGACCAAATCTGGAGTATGGTGTACAATTTTGGTCGCCCCATTTTAGGAAGGATGTCAACAAAATAGAGAGGGTACAGAGGGGATTTACTAGAATGTTGCCTGGGTTTCAACAGCTAAGTTACAGAGATAGGTTGAATAAGTTAGGTTTTTATTCTCTGGAGCGCAGAAGGTTAAGATTGATAGAGGTCTTTAAAATGATGAGAGGGATAGACAGAGTTGATGTGGACAAGCTTTTCCCTTTGAGAATAGGGAAGATTCAAACAAGAGGACACGACTTTAGAATTAAGGGACAGAAGTTTAGGGGTAACATGAGGGGGAACTTCTTTACTCAGAGAGTGGTAGCAGTGTGGAATGAGCTTCCAGTGGAAGTGGTGGCGGCAGGTTCGTTGGTATCATTTAAAAATAAATTGGATAGGCATATGGATGAGAAGGGTATGGAGGGTTATGGTATGAGTGCAGGCAGGTGGGACTAAGGGAAAAAAGTTGTTCGTCACGGACTTGAAGGGCCGAGATGGCCTGTTTCCGTTCTGTAATTGTTATATGGTTATATGGTTATATGGGTGTAGGACAGTGCTAATGCATGGGGATCGCTGGTTGGTACCCACACTCTAGTTTCCTCCCACACTCCAAAGACGTTCTGGTTGGCTTGGTATAAATGCAAATTGTCCCTAGTATGTGCAGGATAGCGTTATGTGTGGGGATCGCCGGCATGGACTCGGTGGGCCAAAGGACCTGTTTCCACACTGTATCTCAAAACTAAACTAAACACAGAGAGTGTTGCTTGCCTCAAACACGCAACCAGGAGTGGTGTCGAGAGGAACTGCAGATGCTGGTTTGAAAACGGAGAGGTGGTGGAGGCTGATATGATGGAGTTTAGAAGGCTTTTAGATGGACACATGGATATGGCGGGGAATGGAGGAAAAAAAATCAGGAGCAGGCAGCGATTAGTTAACGGCATCATAGTCAGCAGGGGCATTGTGGGCCAAAGAGCCTGTTCCTGCAAAGTACTGTTCTATCTTCTCAGCTATGTACGTTTGCAGAGGCATCTAACACCAGAGAGACAACTTTTGAAATAATTGCTAGAAATTATCTCTCTGGAAGTGCATAGGAAGCAGAAATCAAAACCATAATCAAAAAATACTTGGAGATGTATTTCAAGGACTATGTCCTCAGGGCTACTGATCACATGCCGGATAGAGGGAATAAGACGTGTTGTCAATTTTCTATTACTTTCCAACAAAAGGTTCAATTGTCTCAGCTGCATATTCTTTCAATGAATCTCAATTCTTTGCTTAGTATGAAGAACGCTCCTGATCTGAAACATCACCCATCCTTTTTCTCCAGAGATGCTGCCTGAAACACTGAGTCATTCCAGCACTTTGTGTCTATCTTGGGTGTAAACCTGCATCTGCAGTTCCTTGCTTCTACTCTCCTCAATTCTTTCCTGATCAGAGCAAAGTCGACGTCTGCCTTAAGACTAAATGAAAGGCACCTGGAAGCAGAAAAAGACCATGGATATTATGTTGAAACAATAAAATACTGGTTCGGCCTCACCTGCATTATTGCATCTGACTTTGCCCCTAAATTGCAAAAAGCACACAACGTTTAAGAAGGTGGTGACAATATTTATCAGATTGCTCTCAGGGACTGAAGGTCTCAGGAACATTGTGAGAAGATGCACTTTTTAACTTTGGAAGCCAGAAGGTTAAGTTTAGTTTGGCTTAGTTTAGTTTAGTTTAGAGTTACAGCGCAGAAACAGGCCATTCAGCCCACCGGGTCTGCGCCGACCGGCGATCCCCGCTCACTTGTGATATCCGACACACACTAGGGACAATTTACATTGATACCAAGCCAACTAACCAACAAACCAGCTCGTCTTTGTAGTGTGGGAGGAAGCCGAAGATCTCGGAGAAAACCCACGCAGGTCACGGGTCTCCGTACAGTCGAGCACCCGTAGATGGGATGGAACCCGGGTCTCTGGCGCTGCGACCGTTGCAAGGCAACAACTTCGCCGCCGTGCCACCGTGCTGCCCCAGAGGTTGAAAGAGATTTTGTAGAATGTTGAACATCAAACAGTGCTGAAGAAAATAAATGCAGATGGATTATTTCCTTTGATGGGACGACTGGGAGCCAGGCGCACAGAATAAAGAACGAGAGTGACCTGAATAATACATTGGGTGATAGGATTAACGTATGACGAGCGTGTGAAGGTGCTGGGCCTGTACTTGCTGGGGGGGGGGGGCGGGGGGGGGGGGATCTCATTGAAACCGAATAATGAAAGACCTGGATAGAGTGGATGTGGAGAGGAAATTTCTATGTGGGAGAGTCTCGGACCAGGGGGCACAAACTCGGAATAAATGGACGTACCGTTAGAATGGCGATGAGGAGAAATTTATTTCGCGAGAAGGTGATGAATCTGCGGCATTTATTGTCGCAGATGGCTGTGGACGCCAAGTCACTGAATATTTTTTCCAAAGCAGAGTTTGATAGATTCTTGATTAGTAAAAGCACCAAAGGTGATGGGGAGAAGGCAGGAGAATGGCATTGAGAGGGAAAGATGGTTGAGCCATGATCGGATGGCAGAGCAGACTCAATTGGCTGAATGGTCTACTTCTGTTCCTGATGGAGTCAATGGGCTGAATGGTCTACTTCTGTTCCTGTGTGTTATGATCTTATGATAGCAGAGTACCTTTTCAGCACATGAACAGATATGATCTGCATGAGAACGCATGAAAAAGCCTTTGAGGACAAAAGAGGCCCAGATGCTGGAATCTTGAACAAAACACATCTGTGATGGAAGAGCAGTGGAGGGTGTGGGTAACCTGCACACACTCGTTTAGCTTTCTTTCCTCTTAGTTCACCGCCTCCACCTCTCTGACCCCCATTACCCCCTGGTTCTAACTATCACCTATCACCCACTTCCACACTGCCATATCCACCTTCCCCCACCACCACCATCGTGCTGCTACCACTGGCAATCTTCCTCTTCCCTCGCAGTCCTCAAGTAGGTTTTGACCTGAAACCTCAGTTCAGTTTAGTTTATTGTCACGTGTACCGAGGTACAGTGAAAAGCTTTTCTTGTGTGCTCACCAGCCAGCGGAAAGACTATACACGAGGACAATTGAGCCATTCATGATAGGGAATAACGTTTAGCGCAAGGTATAACCAATAAAGTCAGATACAAAGATAGTCCGAGTGTCCCCGGTGAGGTTGAAGTAGTTTAGGACTGCTCTCTGGTTGCGGTAGGTTTGGTTCAGTTGCCAGATAACAGCTGGAAAAAACTTACAACATTTGCTTCAGCAGATGTTGCTTGGTTGTTGCAGCCTTTTTTTTGTGGACCATTAAAAAATAATTACAAGCTCACTTGGTCATGAGCAGAGACCATAGAACAGTAAAGCACAGAAACAGACCCATAAAGTCATTGCCATACAAGGTGGGAAGGGAAAAAAAACGTAATCTCCTCTGCTTGCACGTGATCCATATCACTCCATTCCTTGCATATCCATGTGCCGATCTGCAAGCCTCTTAAAAACCACAATCATATCTGCTTCCTCCACCACCCATGGCAATGTTTTCCAGGCACCCACCACCCTCTGTGTAAAATATCTTTCCCTGCACATCTCCTTTAAACTTTGCCCCTCGTTTCCCCCGATGTTTCAACTTAAAGTATATAAGAGTGTGAAGAAGGGTCTCGATACGAAACGTCACCCATTCCTTTCTCCAGAGATGCTGCCTGTCCCGCTACGTCACTCCAGCTTTTTGTGTCTATCTTCGGCTTAAACCAGCATCTCCAGTTCCTTCCTACACGATTAGATAAGAGTGATAGGAAAGAATATAATTGCAGAACTCCAGCTAGGGACAATTTCTTCCCAGCTGTTATCAGGCAACTGAATCATCCTACCACAACCAGAGAGCAGTGCTGAACTACTATCTACCTCATTGGTGACCCTCAGACTATCTTTGACTTTACTGGGTTTACCTTGCACTAAACGTTATTCCCTTACCATGTATCCATACACTGTAAATGGTTTGATTGTAATCATGTATTGTCTTTCTGCTGACTGGTTAGCACGCAACCAAAGCTTCTCACTGTGCCTCGGTACATGTGACAATATACTAAAAAAAAAACTGAACTGAACTGAAGAAGGGTCTCGACCCGAAATGTCACCTATTCCTTTCCTCCAGAGATGCTGCCTGACCCGCTGAGTAACTCCAGCTTATTGCGTCGATCTGAGGCATGAGAGTAACTGTATCACCCATACCAAAACCAAACAGGAGCTCAATAGAGTAATCGCTTCCTTCTATGTTGGAACAGTTACAATCCTATAAGCAGTTTCTCATACAAAAGAACCATCAGTCTCCGCTGTCTGTGCTGGCTCTTTCCTTTGACAATCAACGTTAATTCATGGCCATCAGAGCTCTTTCTGGTTTATATCTTCATCGGGCTTCAAATATTTATTTAGGAAAGATTGGTCTCAGTCTTTCATTGTGCCAGCACATTCCTTCTTCGAGCGACTCGATGCATAAATGATGTTGCCCTACACTCTGTTATTAATCATTTTAAATCCTCTCCACTGACTCGTAAAGCAGAGCTTATTGATAATCTTCTCAATCAATAAAACTTCAGCTAAATCTCACTTTCAAGGTTTGAGTTTTCTTTAGAAAAATATATAATTTATTTATTGACGTCTACCTTTGATCGAGAGTGAGCGTAAACACTTAACACTCGGTGCTTTGCAGAATGATGTCCACCTTGAATAATTTGTTTGCATAAAATCGCGTTGTCAATTGAATTAAGCTGCACGTATTCTGTATATTTTGTTCTCTCTCTGCAGCGGTACATGAGCAGTCATGTGAAGCTTACAAACACAAAGGGAACACCTCAGGGTTCTTCTCCATTGATCCCGATGGCAGTGGTGTTGTAGGACCTCTCCTTGTCTACTGTAACATGACAGGTGAGCCACTTTTCGCATTTATTTCGAGAGGACTAGAATACAAAACCAGGGATGTAATGCTGAGGCTCCATGAGGCGCTGATCAGGCCGCATATGGAGTATTGTGAACAATTCTGGTCCCCACATCTGAGGAAGGATGTGAACATAGGAACTGCAGATGCTGGTCTTAACCGAGGATAGACACAAAATGCTGGAGTAACTCAGCGGGACAGGCAGCATCTCTGGAGTGAAGGAATGGGTGCCGTTTCTGGTCAAGACCCTTCTTCTTCCGAAACATCACCCATTCCTTCCCTCCAGTGATGCTGCCTGGCCCGCTGAGCTACTCCAGCATTTTGTGTCTATCTGTGGAAGGATGTGCTGGTGCTGGAGAGAGTCCAGAGGAGGATTACGAGAATGATCCCAGGAACGAGTGGGTTAACATATGATGAGTGTTTGACAACACTGGGCCTCTGTTCGTTGGAGTTTAGAAGGATGAGGGGGAACCTCATTGAAACGCCTGGAAAAGTAGTTGTGGAGAGGATGTTTCCACTAGTTGAAGAGTCTAGCACCAGAGCCAAAGCCTGAGAATTAAAGGACATACCTTTAGGAAGGAGATGAGGAGATATGTATTTAGTCAGAAGGTGATGAATCTATGGAATTAATTGCCACAGAAAGCTGTGGAGGCCACTCAATGGATATTTTTAAGGCAGAGATGAATAGATTCTTGATTAGTACAGGAGTCAGGGGTTATGGGGAGAAGGCAGGAGAATGGGGTTAAGAGAGAAAGATAGATCAGCCCTGATTGAATGGTGTAGTAGACTTGATGAGTCAAATGGTCTAATTTGACTGGTGGACGGCAGCATCGGAGGCCTGGATCTCCTCAGCGCAGAGGGAGAACAAGGAGGGAAGAAGATAGAGACTCTAAGACTTTTGCCTTCCACCACAGTGAGGAGGTGTTTGGTGAACTCACTGTGGTGGATGTTAAATTTGTGTTTATTGTGTGGTTTTGTTATTTTTAATATATGTATGACTGCAGGCATGAAATTTCGTTCAGACTGAAAGGTCTGAATGACAATAAAGGTAATTCAATTCAATTCAATTCAATTCAATTCAATTCTGCTCCTATCACTTATGAACCTTGCATTGCACTTGCTCCAGAGAGACAATATACCAGGTCCTTTGGAAAATCCCGATAATATAACTTGGTACATGCAACATCCAGAAAACTGCTTTATCTTTTTCTTTGTTCTAATTTCTTGTTGACTGTCCATGGAAGAAGATAGATAAAGTGTAAAGTAAAACATTCCAGTTAATTATCATTTGAAGAAGAATGATAGTTAGGTCCTGGACCTGCCAATGATAGAATCTCCACCCAGTCCGTATTATAAGTTTCTAATGGGGATCGATGGTACCAAAACCTGATCTACTGGTCAAAATGCCACTCGTGTACAAAATCACGTGAGGAATACATCAGGTAGATCTACAAAATCTCTTGCCCAGAGTCGGGGAATCGAGAATGAGAGGACAGAGGTTTATGTTGAGGAGTGAATGATTTCATAGGAACCTGAGGGGTAACATTTTTAAGCAAAGGGTAGTGGGTATAAGGAATGAGCTGCCACGGAGGTAGTTGAGGCAGGTACTATCGAAGCGTTTAAGAAACATTTAGGCAGATACCTAGATAGGACAAGTTTGGTGGGATATGGGCCTTTGGTGGGATATGGGCCTTTGGTGGGATATGCATCTTCCCTCAAATGCAGGCGGGTGGAATTAGTGTAGATGGGACATGTTGGTCGGTATGAGCAAGTTGGGCTGAAGGGCCTGCTTCACACTGTAGGTTTTGTGAGCACCCTGTCTATACTCAATCCTTGGGATTACAGAATTAGTCCCCAATTAACCTTTCTCGTCATTTCAGTCTCTAAGTGATACTCTGTGTATTTGTTTTTAGTTTAGTTTGGAGATACAGCATGGAAACACATTCTTCAGCCCATTGAGTCGACAACAACCAACAATCTCCGGTTTGCCCTTGTTCTATGTAATCCCACTTTTGCGTCCACTTCATACACACTGGGGAAGTTTGACAGAGGCCAATGAACCTACAAATCTGCATGAAAACCTACAAACCGGACGAGCCATGCTGTCACAGAATTAACTTGCAAACTCCACACTGACAGCACCCAAAGGGTAGGATTGATCCTGGGTCTCTGACGCTGTGAGGAGACAGTTCTACCAGCATCACCACTCTGCTTCTTATTCCTACAACTTCTTCCGATTGACATTTCATTATCCTGCTTTCTTCAAAAAAGACCTTTTATCTCTGAAGAAGTGGTCTATACACATGCCCCAGACTCTGATACCCATTCCCCTTGGTATAAAGAATGAGAACAAAAAGGTTTAGCTCCTCTGACTAATCTGGATTGTGGTCATTTGGTTTTGCAGAATAAATCTGATTGGAAAATGTACTGAGCGGAAATATTAATTTTCCCACGTTATTCTTGCTGGCAAAGTCAAACAGGTTGCAAGAAATGATCAGATAACTAGTCTAATCTTTTTTAAGAAAAATGCATGTAAAGACAGAGGAGACAGACACAAAATGCTGGAGTAACATAGCGGGTCAGGTAGCATCTCTGAGAAAAGGAGTAGGTGACATTTCGGATCGAGACCCTTCTTCAGACCCAAATCATCACCTATTTCTTCTCTCCAGAGATGCTGCCTGACCCGCTGAGTTACGCCAGCTTTTTGTGTCTGTCTTTGGTTTAAACCGGCATCTGCAGTTCCTCCCTACATATTTTGTCTGCAGACAGACGAGATTCATTTAAGTTTGCGTTATGTTTGGCATGGACATGGTGTGCCAGAGGGCCTCGTTCCTGTGCACATATGTTCTATGTACACAAAGGACAGCTTAATTGACACATCTAACCATAGTCATAAAGTCATAGTGATACAGTGTGGAAACAGGCCCTTCAGCCAACATGTCCCAGCTACACCAGTCCCACCTGCCCGTGTTTGGTCCGTATCCCTCCAAACCTGCCTTATCCATGTACCTGTCTAACTGTTTCCTAAATCTTGGGATGGTCCCTGCATCAACTACCTCCACTGCCGCCTTGTTGTCCATGCTGACATAGGATGGGACATTGTGGACGGCATGGCCGAAGAGCCTGTTTCCATGTTGTATGACTCAATGAATGTGAGAGACTTGGTTCGAATGGCATTATCACTCGATCATACTGGTGATCACAGTGTTAGGGTTTTTTTAATAAATAATTATGGTTTTTTTCTTAATTAAAAAAATAGAAGATAAAACATGGACTGTGATCCAGCATAACAACACTGAGCTCACTGCTGTGCAAGGCTCCACTGCAGAAAGGCCTCACCTCGCCCACTTTAATTACACTGCCAGCATGGAGCAGCTTCAAGCTATGATCAAGAGCATGGACTATTGCGAGCAGCAAATGGCCTACCATTGCAAGAAGTCACGTCTTCTAAATACGCCTGGTAAGTGCAAGAGCCACATCTTATCAATCTATTAATGTTGGAGCATTACAGTTCTTGCACCACTGTGCCACTTGAGTTTAGACATACAGAGCCGAAACAGGCCCTTCGGCCCACAGGGTCCGCACCGACCAATGATCCCCGCACATTAAAACACTCGGGACAATTAACCTACAAAATGTATTTTATAACCTAGAAAAGTATTGTCTGCAACCTTCCCTGCATTGATGAACTGTACACTGCAAGGGCCAGGAAGCGAGCGGGCAAGATCATCTCTGACCCCTCTCACCCTGTTCACCCTGGGAAGTGATCCAAACTCTTTGAATCACTTCCCTCTGGAAGGTGACTCCAGACCATTAAAGCTGCCACAGCCAGACATAAAAACAATTTTGTATCCACGAGTAGTTGCTCCACTCAACAGCCAAAAATCCGTAACCTCCCTTTGATCTGGTATTTTGTTGGTTCACATGCTTGATCAATGGTGTTTTATCATTAATGTTATATTATTATTATTATTAATGTTTAGTGTTTTCTGAGTCATTTGTAACTGTCACTGTATGTCATGTTATTACTTGTGGGCGGAGCACCAAGGCAAATTCCTTGTATGTGAATACTTGGCCAATAAATTTACTTACTTACTTACTGTCAAAATTGTGCATCTTTGGCGTGTGGGAGGAAACTGAAGATCTCGGAGAAAACCCACGCGGTCAGGGGGAGAACGTACAAACTCCGTACAGATAAGCACCCGTGGTCGGGATCGAACCCTGGTCTCTGACACTGGAAACACTGTAAGGCAGCAACTCCACCACTGCGCCACTGAGCCACCCTTCCTTCTAATTCTTTCTACGACTTTCTGATTGGCCTTTCATTATCCTGCTCTCTGCAAAAAAAAAACTTTTATATATGAAGAGGTTGTCTATACACATGCCCCA
The DNA here is from genome assembly GCA_963514005.1 of Raja brachyura. The sequence continues at coordinate 11,894,651 of OY740787.1, read as the reverse complement.
TACTCTGTGCATTCATCGTAGGTATGATGAGTGAGAACAGAAAGGTTCTGCTCCTCTGACTAGCCTGGACTGCAGCCATTTTGTTTGGCAGAATTCATCTCAGAATGCCTCCTCTTTTATTGTTGGCACAGGGAAAGGATCTACTGTGAATTTGACCTAAATCACAAAGCATTACATCTGTTTAAAGCTGTAATGTCATATTCTTGCTTTGCTGTCCCAGGAAGAAGAAGCCCTTTACAATTTATCTATAATGATCATGCTAAATTAGATTGTGATAACAGGACACTGAGTTGAGGAATGTAAAGCTGATTTGAAAGTCAGGGAAATATTCATTGTGCCGAAGCAATTATTCTAAATCATCAGTTATTTTCATAGTTTCTTGGAGCAGATTTAGGCCATTCGGCCCATGAAGTCTACTCCACATTTCACTCATGGCTGATCTATCTTTTTCCCTCACAACCCATTTTCCTGACTTCTCCTCATAACCCGACACCCTTGCTATTGAAGAATCTGTCATTCTGCACCATAAAAATATCCATTGACTTGGCCTCCACTGCCATCTGTGGGAATGAATTCCACAGATTCACCACCCTTTGGCTCATATGAATGATAATTATAACGCAATGAATCTATTGGGTTTGTTTTGAATCTGTTTCACTGGAGAGCCAGCACCCTTTCATGGCTCTGTGGTATTCATTATCGCTGGGAGGCACAGAGTGTACCTAGAGTACAGTGGTGAGCTACGTTAACAAGGCATGTCAGCATCGGGGATAGTGGCATGAAGCGGAACATTGAAATATTCTGCTGCTTTAGCTGAATTTTTCAGTTGTGTAGAATTTGGACTCTATTTTTGCTTTGTTAACACATTGTTCCATCGAGCGTTGGAGCCAAACTTAGATCCCTGCAAAATCTGATAAATTGGCTGCTATCAACTGTGCAAATGCATTGGCATAATGTCCTTCCAAAAAAAGAAAATGATGCATTATGTTCTGATGCTTTCAGGCACTTTTCAAAAAAAAAAAACCCAAAATAGATTTATTTACAAGACTATTTACAATACTAAATAATTCAAAACAGAATCCACCACCATAGTACAAGTAAATCAAATATTCTTGAATAACTATTTCACAATCCTTATTAAGGATGCATTCCCCCCCCCCCCCCCCCCCCCCGCCAGTTCCCAGTGGTCACGGACATCCCCAAGGTGCCCGCGGACAGCGTGTCGTCTTTCTCGAATACCATCCGGGCGCAGACTTAACCCCGGAAAAATGGGCAGGCAGCCGGCTCGGGTAGAGCCCTCTTCCACTTGGCGCCGCGACTCGCGGTAGCCTGATGGGAGAACTCGGAATTTAACACACCCGCGACACATTGCTGGGCAGCATCCAGGTCTTGAATGCACACTTCCAATGGTGAACGCACGCACACGCTCACAGACACACTCACTCACTCACTCTTGCACTCAGTTGCTGGCACACATACTCGCTCTCACTCACACACTCATGTACTCTCACACACTCACTCAATCACGCACAAACTCACTGAAACACACTCACTCACACATTAACACATGCCGACACACTCACTGACACACACACTCACTGACATACACACTCATACATTGAAACACGCTGACTCACTCACTCACTGGCACACTCACTCACTGACATACACGCCCACTGACACACTCACCCACACTGACACACTCACAGTCTCGTTCACTGACACACACGCACTCACTGACACACTCACTCCAATACTCGCTCACTGACACACACATTGACTGACACACACATGACACTCACTCACTCACACACTCATTCACTCACTCACTGACATGCACACTCACTAAGACACACTCGCTCACTCACACTCACTGACACACACTCACTGACACACTCACTTGCTGACACACTCGGTCACACACACACTCACTCACATGTCACTTACTCACACTCACAACATATGAACATTCACTCACTAACTCAGTCACTCACTGACACACACACTCACTCAAACAGACTAAATTATAGGCACTCGGTCACTTCACTCGCAGAGACACTCAAACACACACACACTTATTCACAGGCACACTCACACACTCAATCACACACTCACAGACAGACTGACTCACACACAGGCACACTCACTCGCACACTTACTCCCAGATGCACTCACTCATTCACAGGCCGTCACACTCTCACACATTCAAACACACTCACATACATACTCACTCTCATTGACATGCCCGCTCACTCACAGACATTCATTCATTTCCTCACAGATACACACACTCACTCGCTCACTCACACACACTGACACTCACACACACTCACTCACTCTCAGAAGCACTCATTCACAGACATACCCACGCTCACTCACTGACACACTCACTCATTGGCAGGTACTCTTGCACATTTACACACTCACACTCATTTACTCACTCACAAGCACTGTCACAGGAGTATTCACTCACTGACACACATGCTCACCATCTCATGGACACACTCACTCAATCACACAGACACCCCCTCTCACGGACACGCTCACTCACTCATTCAGACCCACCCATTCACTTCCTCAGACACATACACTCGCTCACTGACACACACTTACAGACATGTACACTTGCACATTTACACACTCACAGACAAACTCACACTCATTTACTCACTCACAAGCACTGTCACAGGAGTATTCACTCACTGACACACACGGTCATCCTCTCATGGACACACTCACTCATTCACACAGCCACTCCCTCTCACAGACACGCTCACTCACTCATTCAGACACGCCCAGAAACTTCCTCAGACACATACACTCACTCACTCACTGACACACACTCACAGACACGTACACTTGCTCACTTACTCACACACTCACTTACTCACACACTCACTGACACGCTCTCTCTCATTCACGGATGCACTCACTCACAATCATTTTCAGGTGACATTGATTTTATGTGTAGAGCAGGAAAGGGTTGATTGATAATGATGTTGATGCATCTGGAAATTCTTTCTGGGTCACTCAGTAAATGGGCATTCAGACTCTGCTGGGAGGCCTGTTTCAGTGTCTGACCCCTGTGATTCTCTGACATTTGCATTGCATGTGATACGGTCACTTTATCTTAGAAGCCAAGTTTCAAAAGCGGATTTCAAAATGCAAAATCTATTATATCGCACGTTTAGCAGAGGATTAAGGTCAAATTTCTACCTAAAATCAATTTGGAGTTTGTTCGGCTCACAGGACTGCGTTGGAAACACGATTTAAGCAAAATGGCAGTTACATCTCTCGATAAAGGCAGGTATAATTTTCCAGTAAAATGCATTAATGGATGATAATTACACGAGTGAAATTATGTACCTGACCCTGCAATACTACGGTGATTGATGGCAAAATTGCTCACTTATCTCCATTCTGGCCAGAGCTGGATTGTTATGAAGTGCAGCAGCTAATAATCTAGCTCACTACACCACCAAGTGGTTGAATATATTATGTATTACCTTACATAGTCTGTGCAAGTGTATCCAAGATTCAGGGTTCAAGATTCAAGAGAGTTGATTGTCATGTGTCCCAGATAGGACAATGCCATTCTCGCTTTGCTTCAGCACAACAGAATATTGCAGGCATAAATAAATACAGGACAGAACAGATCAGTGTGTCCATATACCATTGAATATATATACAGTGGCTTGCAAAAGTATTCATACGCCTTGCACTTTTCCACATTTTGTCACGTTACAACCACAAACGTAAATGTATTTTATTGTGTTCCTTGGGCTTCATGATGCTGTTTGTTCACTAATGTTCTCTAACAAACCTCTGAGGCCTTCACAGAACAGCTGTATTTATACAGAGATTAGATTACACACTTTTGACTCTATTTACTAATTAGGTGACTTCTGATGGCAATTGGTTGCACTGGACTTTATTTAGGGGTATCAGAGTAAAGGGGGCTGAATACCGTTGCACGCCACACTTTTCAGTTTTCTATTTGCAATAAAATTTGAAAACAATGCATCATTTTCCTTCCACTTCACAATTATGCGCCACTTTGTGTTGGTCTATCACATAAAATCCCAATAAAATACATTTACATTTGCGGTTGTAACGTGACAAAAGGTGGAAAGGTTCAAGGGGTATGAAAACTTTTGCAAGCCACTGTCTATATACACATATAAATAACCCGATAAAGTGAAATAGGCTATTAAAGTTCAGATTTTTGTTTGAGTTGAGTTTAATAGTCTGATGGCTGTGGGGAAGTTGCTATTCCTGAACCTGGTCGTTGCAGTCCTCAGGCTCCTGCACCTTCTACCTGAAGGCAGCGGAGAGATGAGTGTGTGGCCAGGATGGTGCGGGTCCTTGATGATGCTGCCAGATTTTTTGAGGCAGCGACTGCAATAGATCCCCTCGATGGTAGGGAGGTCAGAGCCGATGGACTGGGCAGTGGTCACAACTTTTTGCAGTCTTTTCCGCTCCTGGGCGCTCAAGTTGCCAAACCAAGCCACGATGCAACCGGTCAGCATGCTCTCTACTGTGCACCTGTAGAAGTTTGAGAGAGTCCTCCTTGACATAATGACTCTCTTTAATCTTCTCAGGAAGTAGAGGCGCTGATGTGCTTTCTTAATAATTACATCAGTGTTCTAGGACCAGGAGAGATCTTCAGAGACATGCATGCCCAGGAAGTTGAAGCTCTTGAGCCTTTCCAGCATCGACCCGTTCATATAAACGGGACTGTGGGTCCCCATCCTACTCCTTCCAAAGTCCACAATCATTTCCTTGGTTTATGCTGGTGATGATAGCCAGGTTATTGTGCTGGCACCATTTGGTCGATCTCACTTCTATACTCTGATTCGTCTCCATCAGCTAGGACAAATGGAAGATAGGTTGCAGGTTTAGTTTAATTTTTTTTTAGAGATACAGCGCAGACCAGCGATCCCCGCATACTAACAGTGTCCTACACACACACACACTAGTGACAATTTTTACATTTACCAAGTCAATTTACCTACATACCTGTCAGTCTTTGGAGTGTGGGAGGAAACCGAAGATCTCGGAGAAAACCCACCCAGGTTACGGGGAGAACCTACAAACTCTGTACAGACAGCATCCGTAGCCGGGATCGAACCCGGGTCTCCGGCGCTGCATTTGCTGTAAGGCAGCAACTCTACCGCTGCGCCACTGTGCCGCTCCACTTGTTTGAGTGAACTGCAGCTTCCTTTATTTAGTAAATACTGGCAGCATGGGTGGTGAGAGCAGGTATTGAGGGGGCTGGTTCTGGGACTCCAGCACCAACTATTGAGCCTTCCCGAGGTGTTGAGGGTCTAACGCAACGAAACACCAGTGAAGGGAGGTGCCCACTTGATAACCGCAATTATGCACTTGTATCTATATGATTACAGTTAGATATAGCTCAGGGCCAACAGAATCAGAGGATATGGGGAGAAGGCAGAAATGGGGTACTGATTCTGGATGATCATCCATGATAATGAATGGAGGTGCTGGCTTGAAGGGCCGAATGTGCTACTCCTGCACCTATTTTCTCTGTTTCTATGTTCTCTGTTGCGATCTATATGATTAGTATTTTGAAGAGCTAGTTAACATGTAGGTAGCTGTTTTTTGCATACAGAGTTATTTTTTGTCCTTGGAATAAGTTGGCATATTCAGTTAGATAGTTGGATAATACTTTGGCGTTCGGCTTTGTTTTCTTAGTTAAACGCTTATCCTGGAGTCAAAACAGGTACTTTGTGTTTTAATTGTAATTTGCAAATATGAAAAAACTCTCCTAACTCAGCAACTCATGCTCTGTAGGAAGACACAAAATGCTAGAGTAACTCAGCGGGACAGGGAGCAACTCTGGAGAGAAGGAATGGTGACGTTTTGGATGGAGACCCTAGACTCCAAATGTCAACCATTCCTTTTCTCCAGAGATGCTGCATGTACTGCTGAGTTACTCCAGCATTTAGTGTCTATATTCACTATGAACCAGCATCTGCTGCTCCTTCCTACACACAACACATACTTTGCGTCAGCAGTTAATCTCACACAAACGGTGCATTAGCAGCGAGTTATTGACGAAGTTTGCACTGACAGGTTATTTTAAAGGCTTGCAACACCAGTGAAAGCGGATTCCACTGCCGTCTGTTTCCCTGGTTCAGCTTGGTTTTAGTTTTAGAGGTAGAGCACAGAAACATGCCCTTCAGCTCACTGGTTCCATGCCGACCGGCAAATTAATACTATGCTACACACACACTAGCGGCAATTTAATTTTTTTTACCAATGCCAAATAACCTACAAACCCTTATGTCTTTGGTGTGGGAGGAAAACGGAGCACCCAGAGAAAACCCACGCAGGTCACAGGGAGAATGTACAAACTCCGTACAGACAGCACCCGTGGTCAGGATCTGCAGTTCCTTGTGTCTCAAAGGCATTGTTGATAAGGTGTTCAAGAAGGAACTGCAGATGCTGGAAAATTGAAAGTAGACAAAAATGCTGGAGAAACTCAGCGGGTGCGGCAGCATCTATGGAGCGAAGGAAATAGGCAATGTTTCTGAAGAAGGGTTTCGGCCCAAAACATTGCCTATTTCCTTCACTCCATAGATGCTGCCGCACCCGCTGAGTTTCTCCAGCATTTTTGCCTACCCTATTGTTGATAATGTGCTCTTCTTACTAATCTGGTACACTTAAAGGTCCAAAATCCAATAGGATTTCAAATAAATCATTTTTTAATCATTCAATAAAACTTGCCAAAATGTCTAAAATCAGTATTGCAATATGACATGGAGAAAAACACAACATTTATACAAAACCTCTACAAATAAATTCTGAAGAAGGGTCTCAACCCGAAACGTCACCCATTCCTTCTCTCCAGAGATGCTGCCTGTCCCGCTGAGTTACTCCAGCTTTTTGTGTGTATCTTTGGTTTAAACCAGCATCTGCTTTAATGTTTGGACTCAATATTACGATATTCAGCCAGTGCCCACATCCATAGTTGACTTGTACTTTAACCCCATCCATACACCTTGACGCTAAATCATTTTATGTCTTTGCCTAACAAATACCGATCAGTCACACATTTTCATCATTATTATGTCATCGAGTATTTATGTTTGTGTGTGTAAGTGAGAGAGGGTGAGAGAGAAGGAGAGAGAGAGAAATGGTGCAGAGAGAGGGTGAGGTTGAGGGTGAGATGAGAGGGGGAGGGGGAGGGGAATGGGGAGGGGGGGTGGATGGGGAGGGGGGAGGGGGAGAAAGAGGGGGAGGGGGAACTGCTCGAGTACACCAAGTGACTAGTGACCAGTGGGGTACCGCAAGGCTCGGTGCTGGGACCGCAGCTATTTACAATATACATCAATGATTTAGATGAAGAGATTCAAAGTAACATTAGTAAATTTGCAGATTACACCAAGCTGGGTGGCAGTGTGAACTGTGCAGAGGATGCTATGAGAATGCAGGATGACTTGGAGAGGTTGGGTGAGTGGGCAGGTGCATGGCAGATGCAGTTTAATGTGGATAAATGTGAGGTTATCCACTTTGGTAGCAAAAACAGGAAGGCAGATTACTATCTAAATGGTGTCAAGTTGGGTAAAGGGGAAGTACACGGGATCTGTGAGTTCTTGTTCATCAGTCAATGAAATTAAGCATGCCGGTACAGCATGCAGTGAAGAAAGCGAATGGCATGTTGGCCTTTATAGCAAGAGGAGTATAGGAGCAAAGAGGTCCATCTGCAGTTGTATAGGGCCCTAGTGAGACCACACCTGGAGTATAGTGTGACGTTTTGGTCCCCTAATTTGAGGAAGGACATTCTTGCTATTGAGGGAGTGCAGCATAGGTTTACAAAGTTAATTCACGGGATGGCGGGACTGTCATATGCTGAGAGAATGGAGCGGCTGGGTCTGTATACTCTGAAGTTTAGAAGGATGAGAGGGTATCTTATTGAAACATATAATACCCCTGTCCCACGGTGCAAGTTCATTCCAAGAGCTCTCCCGAGTTTAAAAAAATCAAAATCGTGGTAAGCATGGAGAATGAACGTAGCGGGTACATCGGAGTTCGGGGACGTCTCTTAGCGGCTCGTAACGCTAACAGCAGGTACTCAGGAATACTCGCTAATGGCAGGTAAGCATGGGAAGACTCGTGATGATTTTTCAACATAATGAAAAATGTTCACGAGAGCACCGAGTACCGACGAGCGGCCATTACCGTAAATCTCCGAGTTCAAATCAGGGCAAATTCAGGAGAACTCGTACCGTGGGACAGGGGTTTAAGATTATTAAGGGTTTGGACACGCCAGAGGCAGGAAATATGTTCCTGATGGGGGAGTCCAGAATCAGGGGCCACTGTTTAAAAATAAGGGGTAAGCCATTAAGAACGGAGACAAGTAAACACTTTTTCTCACTGAGAGTTGTGTGTCTGTGGAATTCTCGGCCTCAGAGGGCAGTGGAGGCCAGTTCTCTGGATACTTTCAAGAGAGAGCTAGATAGAGTTCATAAAGATAGCAGAGTCAGGGTTTAGGGGGAGAAGGCAGGAACGGGGTACTGATTGGTGATGATCAGCCATGATCACATTTAATGGCATTGCTGGCTCGAAGGGCCGAATGGCTATTCCGGCACCTATTGTCTATTGTCTATAAATAAAGCACCATTGAACCACAGTGCATGCATTGCGATCGTCACTGAGAAAGGCTATATTGAGCTTGGGAGCTGTAGAATATAAATGCTCCTGAATATCCCCTGGGCTCTAAAGTCAGATTACAAGGAACATTGATTATTTTTAGGTTTATTGGTGTCACGTGTACCGAGGTACGGGGAAAACCTTTGTTTTGCATTGTATCCAAATAAATCAGATATACCATACAGAGATACAATCATTTCAATCTATGCTGCAAAGTGCAAAGGGGAAGATACAGCGTGCAGAATATAGTTCCCAGCGGGGGAACACATCAGTTCCACAAACTCCATTGTCCTCAATGGGGTGGAGGTGAATCAGCCAGTACCATAGCTCCTGGAAGGACCGTTCAGAGGCCTGACGATAGAGGAAAGAAGCAGATTTTCCCCACCACCCTCTGTTTGAAAACGTTGCCCCTTAGGTTACCAATAAATCTTCTTCCTCTCACCTCATTGTTAAGGGCTTGGACACGCTAGAGGCAGGAAACATGTTCCCGATGATGTGGGAGTCCAGAACTGGGGGCCACAGTTTAAGAATATGGAGTAAGCCATTTAGAACAGAGACGAGGAAACACTTTTCCTCACAGAGAGTGGTGAGTCTGTGGAATTCTCTGCCTCAGAGGGCGGTGGAGGCAGGTTCTCTGGATGCTTTCAAGAGAGAGCTAGATAGGGCGCTTAAAAATAGCAGAGTCAAGGGATATGGGGAGAAGGCAGGAAAGGGGTACTGATTGTGGATGATCAGTCATGATCACATTGAATGACTGGCTTCTGCACCCATTGTCTATTCTCTATTGTCTCATCGCCCTATAGTTTCCTGAATTGCCCCTGTGGCACATCTTGGATATTTACCACACTTCAGTGGCTAAGGAATATACCCCGTACACTGGCACTAACTTACACACTAGGGACAAACTATAATTTTACCATTTAACCTGCAAATCTTTGGAGTGTGCGAGGAAACCGGAGCACCCAGGGAAAACCCACGCGATCACAGAGAGACATTTTTTTGCTTCCAAGATGGCATCCAACCCTGGTGACTATTTGCGTGCCAGCCACAGAAGCAGATCTACAATCACATATTACAATCGCTACACACTCTTAAATCTCTACTCCAACAGCCACATTTCCTTGGACTCTGCTGGCTCTGAAGGCAGGAACGGGGTACTGATTGGGGATGATCAGCCATGACAACATTGAATGGCGGTGCTGGCTCGAAGGGCCGAATGGCCTACTCCTGCACCTATTGTCTATCGTCTCATGTCCTCTGGTTCTTGATTCCCCTACTCTGGGTAGAAATTGTGCGCATTCATGCATTCTATTCCCCTCGTGATTCAATACACAATAAGATCGCTTTACATTTGAATTCCATGTTTGACAGTGTGACCGATGCCTTCGTGTACATTTCCCTGCCAACATCAACAATCTTTGGCTAGGAACTCCCTGGTGTTGAAGAGCATTTTTTTTCAAGTAGTTTTTGAGCATCTCCTAGAAGCATTTTGCTCTGTTCTCCTGGGAGCCGGTTGTTAAGTGAAGTCTGAAATAGAGTAATTGTTTCAAAAGAATAAAACTGGCCCTTTGAGCTTGCTCCACTATTCATCAAATTCACGGCTGACCTTCCACTTCACTGCATTTTCCGGCACAATACCCCGTAACTCTGGGTTCACTTAATGTTTTAGTTTAGTTGAGAGATAAAGCGCTGAAACAGGCCCTTCGGCCCACCGAGTCCACACCGACCAGCGATCCCAGCACCTTAACACTACCCTACACACACCAAGGACAATTTTACATTTAAAACCAAGCCAGTTAACCTACAAAACTGTACGTCTTTGGACTTGGGTGGAAACTGAAGATCTCTGAGAAAACCCACACAGGTCACGGGGAGAACGAACAAACTCCGTACAGACAGCATCCGTCGTCTGAATCTAACCCGAGTCTCTGGTGCTGTAAGGCAGTAGCTCTACCGTTGCGCCACCATGCTGCCACCATAATGCCCCAGAAATCTATCCCAGTTTCAATAAAACTATCCCAGTTTCGATAAAACATAAAGATTGAAGAAAGATTGTCATGGTCTTCCGTGCTAGAGAATTCTAAAGATTCACCATCCTTTGCATGAAGAAATTTAACCTCATCTCTGAGACACCACAGTCAAGTTTCAGTTCAGTTTAGTTTAGTTTATTGTCACGTGTACCGAGGTACAGTGAAAGGCTTTTGTTGCCTGCTATCCAGTCAGCAGAAAGACAATGCAAGATTACAATCGAGATATTACAGTGTACAGATACATGATAAGGGAATAACGTTTAGTGCAAGGTTAAGCCAGCAAAATCCGATCAAGGTTAGTCCAAGGGTCACCATTGAGGTAGATAGTAGTTCAGGACTGTTCTCTGGTTGTGGTGGGATGATTCAGTTGCCTGATAACAGCTGGGAAGAAACTATCCCTGAATCTGGAGGTGTGTGTTTTCACACTGTAGCAATGTTACAACATTTTGAGATTTTAAAAATCAAGTCTGCAATTTATCCCATCAGATAAAGCATAAAAAGAAGTTTAATTTGACACCTAATTTACTTTCATATCTTCAGTATTAAGAAAGTTATGGCCATTTTCATACTCGGAAATGAGCATCTTGCTTCCCATTGCCTTTCAATTGACTTAACTCAAAAGCTGTGATCTGGAAAAGTTAAATGTCCATAACATTCTTAAAAATTAAGAGAACTCAATGAAATTTTCAGTTATTATAGATTGAAGCATTCTGAAACAAATATGAAACAATCTTACTTGGATGACCTGAAATTAAAGCATATAATTAGTTAGTTATCTAATTGTAGCTAATTACAAAATGCAATGAGTAGATCTAAACATCTATCAATTTCTTAAGAAAAGATAAACTTTTTTAAAATTGCCTAAGTGTCCAAATAACATTCACACAATAATCCACAATATAACATAATTTTTAAATCTAATTTTCATGAATTTCTGGGCCAAATGGAAGGAATTTAGTGTTTTATGCCTGTAAATTAACGGCCATTTAAATCAACTAGCAAGTGGGTTTTAGTGGAATGCGGTGGATTAGAACGTTGCGGTTAGCAGTGAAGTTGGGGGGAAAAATACTGGGGGTTCATACATTTTTTGGGGACCCCATTTCGCAACATAAAAATATTATTAATGCCTCCCGAAAAACCAACTTTTAATATAAAAATAAAGTATTTACCTTTTTTTCCTCCCCTACGGAAAATGCTTCCGGTTGTCAGTGCTCACGGCTTTTGAAGGTGATTTTTAAATTACTCTAGTTAATAAATAATGTAGAGTAATTTAAAAATACCGCCATTCATGAAATGTCGGAGCGATTTTTCTTCAGCAACCAAATCGCCCGACATTGATCGATTTGTCCTGCCTGTTGAAAAACGGCACTTTAAGCCCGCCCCCCTCAGCAAGGCGCGAAAGTCATGCACACGGGGAGCGGCATAAGTGCAGCGCCAGTAAAGGTACGTTTTGTAACATACCTACACACTGCTGTACCTTTTGCCTGTTGGGAGGGGAAGCATTCTCTCTGAATTTAACCAGTTAATCTTTGCGTTAAGACTAATATCAGATTTTTGCGCACTTTGTGGCTGACCCATTGGAGCAGGATCTCAGAGAAAACCCACGTGGCCATGGGGGGAACGTACAAACTCCGTGCAGACCGAACCCGTGTCTTTGAGACTGCAAGCTGTGCCATCATGCCATTAATGGTCTTACTATTAACTGTGCTTCTCCCTCCAGTAATGCTCCCCGACCTGCTGAGTAATTCCACTATGGTTTATTTTATTTCAGTTCTATGCTGCCTGTATTTCATCCCTTCCAACTGAGACGGTGTATGTTCAACCTGCTCCAGTGGGTCAGCCACAAAGCGCACATTATATTCAGAGAGGAGACCGATACACAGTATCTCCCAACTAAACTAAACTAATGACCTTTCATCAGACCCAGAAAAAGTTGGAACGTGTTTTCAGGGAGAGGGTCGGTGAGAACAAAGGGAAAATCTATATGACTTCATGACTTGGGTGGCACAGTGGCACAGTTGGTGAAGCTGCGGCCTCAGAGTGCAGGAACCCGGGCTCGATCCTGACCTTGGGCGTTGTCTGTGAGGAGGTTGCATGTTCCCTCTGTGACCGCATGGGTTTCCTCTGGGTGATCCTATTTCTTCCCACAGTCCAAAGACAAATGTAGATCAATTGGCCTCAGTGACATTGGCCTGACCGTGTAGAAAGTGGATAGGAAAGTGGGATAACTGTAGGAGCAAATGGAATGGCTATGCGGAGTTGGTGTTTGAAGTAATGGCCAATTTATTAAAACTGGTGCTGACCAGGAGACCACTCAAAGCTGAGCTCCTGAGCATGACTTTGGCACAGCTTTTATATTCACAGCTGAGAAGACTACACAGAGACAGATGATTAAATGAAACAGATTGGAGGTTACAGAAAGACTTAATTAGGTAACAAACTAGGTGGTGATTCCGGAATAAAATGATTATCCACAAGTCTAACTTCCACACAGTAGAAATGTGTAGGAAGGACCTGTAGATGCTGGTTTACACTGGAGATAGACTAAAAATGCTGGAGTAACTCAGCGGGACAGGCAGCATCCCTGGAGAGAAGAAATGGGTGATGCTTCGGGTCAAGACTATTCCTCAGATCCTTACATCTGACTATCCTTACATCCTTATCCCTGTGTCTCCCTCTCCCCTGACTCTGAGAAGGGTTTTGATTTGAAAAGTCACAATTCCTTCTATCCAGAGATGCTGCTTGCTCCCGCTGACTTTCTCCAGCATTATGTGTCTACCTTAAATGACATAGAAACATAGAAAATAGGTGCAGGAGTAGGCCATTCGGCCCTTCGAGCCTGCACCGCCATTCAATGTGTTCATGGCTGATCATCCAACTCAGTATCCCGTACCTGCCTTCTCTCCATACCCTCTGATCCCTTTAGCCACAAGTGCCACATCTAACGCCCTCTTAAATATAGCCAATGAACTGGCCTCAACTACCTTCTGTGGCAGAGAATTCCAGAGACTCACCACTCTCTGTGTAAAGAATGTTTTACTCATTTCGGTCCTAAAGGAATTCCCCCTTATCCTTAGACTGTGACCCCTTGTTCTGGACTCCCCCAACATCGGGAACAATCTTCCAGCATCTAGCTTGTCCAACCCCTTAAGAATTTTGTAAGTTTCTATAAGATCCCCCCTCAATCTTCTAAATTCCAGCGAGTACAAGCTGAGTCTATCCAATATTTCCTCATATGAAAGTCCTGACATCCCAGGAATCAGTCTGGTGAATCTTCTCTGTACCCCCTCTATGGCAAGGATGTCCTTCCTCAGATTTGGAGACCAAAACTGTACGCAATACTCCAGGTGTGGCCTCACCAAAACCCTGTACAACTGCAGTAGAACCTCCCTGCTCCTATACTCAAATCCTTTCGCTATGAATGCTAACATAACATTTGCTTTCTTCACTGCCTGCTGCACCTGCATGCCTACTTTCAATGACTGGTGTACCATGACACCCAGGTCTCGTTGCATCTCCCCCTTTCCTAATCTGCCACCATTCAGATAATAGTCTACCCTCATGTTTTTGCCACCAAAGTGGATAACCTCACATTTATCCACATTATACTGCATCTGCCATGCATCTGCCCATTCACTCAGCCTATCCAAATCACCCTGCAGCCTCCAAGCATCCTCCTCACACCTAAGTATACCCCCCAGCTTCGTGTCATCTGAAAATTTGGAGATGTTGCATTGAATTCCCTCGTCCAAATCATTAATATATATTGTAAATAGCTGGGGTCCCAGCACTGAGCCTTGCGGCACCCCACTAGTCACTGCCTGCCATTCTGAAAAGGACCCGTTTACTCCTACCCTTTGCCTCCTGTCTGCTAGCCAGTTCTCTATCCACATCAATACTGAACCCCCAATACCGTGTGCTTTAAGTTTGTATGCTAATCTCTTATGCGGGACCTTGTCGAAAGCCTTCTGAAAGTCTAGATATAACATAGAAACATAGACATAGAAAATAGGTGCAGGAGTAGGCCATTCGGCCCTTCGAGCCTGCACCGCCATTCAATGTGATCATGGCTGATCATCCAACTCAGTATCCCGTACCTGCCTTCTCTCCATACCCCCTGATCCCTTTAGCCACAAGTGCCACATCTAACACCCTCTTAAATATAGCCAATGAACTGGCCTCAACTACCTTCTGTGGCAGAGAATTCCAGAGACTCACCACTCTCTGTGTAAAGAATGTTTTCCTCATTTCGGTCCTAAAGGAATTCCCCCTTATCCTTAGACTGTGACCCCTTGTTCTGGACTCCCCCAACATCGGGAACAATCTTCCAGCATCTAGCTTGTCCAACCCCTTAAGAATTTTGTAGGTTTCTATAAGATCCCCCCTCAATCTTCTAAATTCCATCGAGTACAAACCGAGTCTATCCAATCTTTCCTCATATGAAAGTCCTGACATCCCAGGAATCAGTCTGGTAACACATCCACTGGTTCTCCCTTATCCACTCTACTAGTTACATCCTCGAAAAATTCTATCAGATTTGTCAGACATGATTTACCTTTCGTAAATCCATGCTGACTTTGTCCAATGATTTCACCACTTTCCAAATGCGCTGCTATCCCATCTTTAATAACTGACTCTAGCAGTTTCCCCACTACCGATGTTAGACTAACTGGTCTGTAATTCCCCGCTTTCTCTCTCCCTCCTTTTTTAAAAAGTGGGGTTACATTAGCTACCCTCCAATCCTCAGGAACTACTCCAGAATCTAAGGAGTTTTGAAAAATTATCACTAATGCATCCACTATTTCTGTGGCTACCTCCTTGAGTACTCTGGGATGCAGACTATCTGGCCCTGGGGATTTATCGGCCTTCAATCCGTTCAATTTACCCAACACCACCTCCCGGCTAACCTGGATTTCACTCAGTTCCTCCATCTTATTTGACCCCCGTTCCACTGCTATATCCGGCAGATTATTTATGTCTTCCTTAGTGAAGACAGAACCAAAGTAGTTATTCAATTGGTCTGCCATGTCCTTGTTCCCCATGATCAATTCACCTGTTTCTGACTGCAAGGGACCAACATTTGTTTTAACTAGTCTCTTTCTCTTCACATATCTATAAAAACTTTTGCAGTCAGTTTTTATGTTCCCTGCCAGTTTCCTTTCATAATCTATTTTCCCTTTCCTAATTAAGCCCTTTGTCCTCCTCTGCTGAATTTCTCCCAGTCCTCCGGTAGGCTGCTTTTTCTGGCAAATTTGTATGCCTCATCTTTTATTTTTATACTATCCCTGATTTCCCTTGTTATCCATGGATGCACCACCTTCCCCGATTTATTCTTTTGCGAAACTGGTATGAACAACTTTTGTACTTCATCCATGCAGTCTTTAAATACCTTCCATTGCACATCCACTGTCAACCCTTTAAGAATCACCTGCCAGTCTATCTTGGCCAATTCACATCTCATACCTTCAAAGTTACCTTTGTTCAAGTTCAGAACCCTTGTTTCTGACTTAATTTTGTCACTCTCCATCCTAATGAAGAACTCAACCATATTATGGTCACTCTTGCCCAAGGGGCCACGCACAACAAGACTGCTAACTAACCCTTCCTCATTACTCAATACCCAGTCTAGAATAGCGTGCTCTCTCGTTGGTTCCTCCACATGTTGGTTGAGAAAACTATCCCGCATACATTCCAGGAAATCCTCTTCCTCAGCACCCCTGCCAATTTGATTCACCCAATCTACATGCAGATCAAAGTCACCCATTATAACCGTGTTACCCTTGTTGCACGCATTTCTAATTTCCTGTTTGATGCCATCCCCAACTCCAATACTACTGTTAGGTGGCCTGTACACAGCTCCCACTTGCGTTTTCTGCCCCTTAGAGTTTCGCAGCTCTACCCATATCGATTCCACATCCTCCACGCTAATGTCCTGCCTTTCTATTGCATTAATCTCCTCTCTCACCAGCAACGCTACCCCACCTCCTTTTTCTTTTCGTCTATCCCTCCTGAATATTGAATATCCCTGGATGTTCAGCTCCCAGCTTTGGTCATCCTGGAGCCATGTCTCCGTGATCCCAACTATAGCATAGTCATTAATCGCTATCTGCACCTTCAACTCATCCACCTTATTACGAATGCTCCTCGCATTGAGACACAAAGCCTTCAGACTTGTTTTTACAACATTCTTACTCCTTATACAATTATGTTGACAAGTGGCCCCTTTCACATCGATCCCTATTACACTTGGCCATACTCTCCTATCCCTTTGTGAGCTTTCTTTCCCGTTAATTCTGGGGTCATTAACCATCCCTTTACTCTCTTTCCCTTTAACTCCGTTCTCGATTATCCCATTTGACACCCCACCCCCCTTATTCAGTTTAAAACCATCCGTGTAGCAGTGGCAAACCTGCTGGCCAGAATGCTGGTCCCCCACCTGTTAAGATGCAATCCGTCGCTTTTGTACAGTTCCCCTTTACTCCAAAACAGATCCCAGTGATCTAAGAATGTAAATCCCTGCCCCCGTTCCTCAGCCACACATTCAGGTCCCGTATCTCCCTGTTCCTGCTCTCGCCAGCACGAGGAACTGGAAGCAAACCGGAGATAACAACCCTGGAAGTCCTGCTTTTCAGCATTTTTCCAAGCTCTCTGAAGTCCCGCTGCAAAATATTCATCCCCTACTTTCCAACATCATTTGTGCCAACATGCACGACCACTTCCGGCTGTTCACCTTCGCCCTTGAGGATTGTCTGCACTCTGTCCGTAACATCCTGGATCCTGGCACCAGGAAGGCAGCACACCATCCTGGAATCCTGTCTGTTGCCGCAAAAACCCCTGTCTGTACCTCTCACAATGGAGTCTCCAACTGCAATGGCGTTGCCCGACTTTGGCCTCTTTGGTTTTGGCTCATCAGCCCTTTTTGTTTTGCAAGCCAGTCTGCCGCTCAGTGAGATACCGTCTTCTGTCCCGGCAGCTTCCACGTGGGTGAACCTGTTCACAAGAGGTACAACACCCGGGGACCTTTGCATTCCATGTTTTCCTCCCTTTCTCACCGTCACCCACCTTCTCTCTTCTAGTGCCTTGGGTGTAACAATCTTACTGAAGGACTTGTCGAGGAACGACTCAGTTTCTCGGATGAACCTGAGGTCATCCACTTGTTTCTCCAGTTCCCCAACACGGTCCTTCAGGAGCTGTACCTGGATGCACTTCTCACATTTGTAGCATCCAGAGGCACCAGCAGTGTCCTTGACCTCCCACATACTGCAAGCATCACACTGCATCAGTTTGCTTGACATCTCCTTCTTTTGCCTCGGTCTCTCCCTATCCAGTGTTTTGCGCAGCCTCCTCTCCGAAGACTCTCGAGCCAAAGACTCACACTTTACTCACAGGGCACTTCCCTCACTGCCGCTCCCCAAGAGCTGCCTTGCTTATATTGACTGTTCAATTGCCTAATTTACAAACCAAATTCCTCAGTTTTCAACTGCTTTCCCCCTCTGACTCACTGAGAACTCTCCTCCCACTTGGGCTAGAGCCAATCAGTGCTTTCTCCTGCTTCTCTTTGTTGCTGTTGCTTCAAAATCCATGGGAAGACTGAGTAAAGTCTGCCTGTGCTTTGTCTCTCCTTTTCAACTGCTTTCCCCCTCTGACTCACTGAGAACTCTCCTCCCACTTGGGCTAGAGCCAATCAGTGCTTTCTCCTGCTTCTCTCTGTTGCTGTTGCTTCAAAATCCACGGGAAGACTGAGTAAAACTGACATGTAGATCCAATTTTGTGTTTCAACGATGGGTGCACACGATAACATAATCAATTAAGTTCCTGAAACTTCATGTCCTACGTTTAGGCTTTGTCTACAGTTCCCTTCCACACATCAGCACAATCCACATCCCAATTTACGAGGTTCACTATTCTTGTGCCGAAAACAATAATGTAGAACTACGGTCCCTAGTCATCTTGGATTCCATGCCACAGGATTCTGACCCAGATTTGTCAAGGACTGTGTGGTGGCTGTCTGTGCACCAGTCTCCCCACGTTAAATAAAGTCACGCACAGGCGTCCTCCATGAGAGGACAGCCATACTCGTTTCCAGTGTCCGCCGATGATGAGAACTAGTGCGAACAGGTGATCAATGAATGATCGGGCAGACTGCATGCTGTATCTCAAGGGATATCAAGGGATATGGGGAGAAGGCAGGCACAGGTTATTGATCGGGGACGATCAGCCAAGATCACAATGAATGGCAGTGCTGCCTCGAAGGGCTGAATGGCCTCCTCCTGCACGTATTTTCTATGTTTCTATCTATGTTTCTATCTCAAAACTAAACATTCCCATTCCCATACTCACCTTTCTGAACTGGACCTCCTCCACTGTCAGAGTGAGCCAACACGCAAATTGGAGGAACAGCTTCTCATATTTCGATTAGGCGGCTTGCACCCCAGTGGTTAGAACATTGATTCCTCTAATTACAACTTACTCCTCCATTCGATCCCCCCACCTCCCTCACCACAGTTGTCCTACCAATTCCACTATTCACCTTTCCTGAGGTCCTCTCGTTTGTCGACCCTGATTGGTTCTGGCCTTTTCTCACCTCCAGCTTATTCCCCTCCCTCCACACCCACTCCTCCCACCTCTACTTTCAGTCTGATGAAGGGTTCCAACTCAAAAAAAATATATAGAGAAATGTCACCTATTTCTTTTCCTCCAGAGATGCTGCCTGATCCACTGAGTTACTCCAGCATTTTGTGCCTATCTTCAGTATAAAGATAGTTCCTCTGCAGTTCCTTCCTACACGCTTCCGAGTGTTGACCAAATGAGAATGAATGATGTACGTAGAAGTGCTGCTGGTGCGATAAGTCCTGTGAAATGTTGGAGTTTTTTTCACAAGTTTAATGTTTAGATATACTGCGCGGAAACAGGCCCTATGGCCCACCGAGTCAGCACCGACCAGCGATCCCCCGCAAAATAACACTATCCTACACGCACTAGCGACAATTTTAACATTTACATCAAGCCAATTAACCTACAAACCTTTACGTCTTTGGACTGTGTGAGGAAACCGACGATCTCGGAGAAAACCCACCCGGTCAAGGGGAGAACATGCAAACTCCGTAGAAACAACACCCGTAGCCAGGATCGAACTCTGGTCTCTGGTACTGAAAGACAATAGACAATAGAAAATAGGTACAGGAGTAGGCTATTCGGCCCTTCAAGCCAGCACCGCCATTCAATGTGATCATGGCTGATCATCCACACTCACTATCACGTTCCTGCCTTCTCCCCATATCGCCTGACTGCACTATCTTCAAGAGCCCTATCTAGCTCTCACTTGAAAGTATCCAGAGGACACCAGGAACATGGTTCTTGCCTCTAGCGTGTCCAAACCGTGAATAATCTTATATGTTTCAATAAGATCCCCTCTCATCCTAAATTGCAGAGTATTGTACCCAGAGTATCCAGAGTAACCAGAAATTATAGAGCGCTGTAAGGCAGCAGCTCTACTGCTGCACCACACTGCCGCCAAGTCGTCAATAGAGATTCATCTATCTGGAAGATATATATATAGAAGAAAGAGTGGAGAGAGACAATAAAGAAATGCTGGACTTGTGGGATATAAAATATTGCAGTTGCTTAAACAGAATGTTTGTCAACATTTGTGCAGAGAGAAGTAGAGTAATGCCCCTGTCCCACTTAGGAAACCTGAACGGAAACCTCTGGAGACTTTGCGCCCCACTCAAGGTTTCCGTGCGGTTCCCAGAGGTTTTTGTCAGTCTCCCTAATGGTCGAAAGTGGTTTCCGTTTTAAAAATCGGTAATTTTTTAGTCGAAGCCGGCTGCGATGCTAGTTGAAGGTGGTTGCCGGAGGACAAAAACCTCCGGGAACCGCACGGAAACCTTGGGTGGGGCGCAAAGTCTCCAGAGGTTTCCGTTCAGGTTTCCTAAGTGGGACAGGGACATTAAGGTCATAGGTTGACACAATAAGCTGGAGTAATAGCCCTGTCCCATGGTACAAGTTCATTCCAAGAGCTCTCCCGAATTTGCCCTGATTCAAACTCGGAGATTTACGGTAATGACTCCGCGTCAGTCCTCGGGGCTCTCGTGGACATTTTTCAACATGTTGAAAAATCTTCACGAGTCTTCCCGTGCTTACCTGCCATTAGCGAGTCTTCCCGAGTACCTGCTGTTAGCGTTACGAGCCGCTAAGAGACATCCCCGAGCTCCGACGTACCCGCTACGTTCATTCTCCGTGCTTACCACCAGTTTGATTTTTTTTAAACTCGGGAGAGCTCTTGGAATGAACTTGTACCGTGGGACAGGGCTTCAACTCAGCAGGTCAGGCAGCATCACTGGAGAAAAGGAATAGGTGACGTTTTGGGTCGAGACCCTTCTTCAGGCTGAGAGTTAGGGAAAGGGAAACTAGAGATATAGACAGTGATATGGTGAGAAGTAGAACCAATGAATGAAAGATACACAAAAAAAAGTTACATTGTTTGGCTGCGGGTTAGGTGATAAAGGAAACAGGCTATTGTTAGCTGTCGGTTAGGTGAAAATGTGTTACAGGCCATGAAACACACCAGAGATGCTGTCTGACCCGCTGAGCTACTCCAGCATTTTGTGTCTATCTTCGGTTTAAACTAGAACCTGCAGTTCCTTCCTGCACATAAAGTCATAGGTTGATGACCTTTCATCAGAACAGGGTCAAACATGAGCAAATAGGACCATCATTAATGGACATCTTGGTTAGCATTGGCGAGAAGGACCTGTTTCCATGTTGTACAACTCTGTGCCTTAAAGAAGCTGTGAAGGCTAGTTACCTAGGTTTGTTCAACTCAACGTTCTGAGTCCCAAGAGCTCAATTGTTTCCTCCACCACAGATTATTGGCCTCTACCATCCTCAGGATAGAGAATTAAAAAGGTTCATTATCCACTAACAAAATATATTTCTACACGCCTCCTCTTTTAATGAAACAATCCCTTAATTTGTAGCAATATGCTATTGTCCGTGAGTGTCCCATTAGTGAAAATGCCTCAATGTCTCCTACATATCGGCGAGGCCAAGCGCAGACTTAGCGATCATTTTCTGTACACCTGTGCTCAGTCTGTCTGGACTTATGTGATTTCCCAATCTCCCCCTCCTATTCCCACACTTCCTGGGCTTCTTCCACTGTCAGAGTGAGGCTCAAATTGGAGGAACAGCACCTCATATTTCGCTTGGGCAGTTTCCAACCCAGCGGCATGAATAATGATTTCTCTAACTTAAAGTAATCAATCAATCAATCAATCAATCAATCAATCAATCAGTTTTATTCATCACATTGCACACAAAGTGCAAGGGAAATGAATTTGTCAGCAGCGGTACAATGATAAAGAATACACAAAAACACACTAAAAATTGAACACAAACATCCACCACAGCATACATCACTGTGGTGGAAGGCAAAAAGAATTGGCCAGTCCTCCTCCATTTTTCCCCGTGGTCGGGACCTCAACCCTCCGCAGCCACCGCTACGGGCGTCCAGGTGTACAGGCAGGTAAAAGTCCAGGTAAGTCCAGAATCAGCTCTTCCCCACCGGAGAAAGCGGCTTCAGGTTGGTGTAGGCCGCAGGCCGGCGGTCAAAGATCTAAAGTCCCTGCCGCGCCGCAGCCAGAAGCACCGCAGACCACAGGGCCGGCAGTCAAAGTTCCCCTCCAGGGGTCCCCGGCGAGAGACCCCGCTCCTGATGGTAAGTCCAGGCCGGGCCCGCGGTAGAAGATGGCCGCGGGCCGGCGGTGGAAACTTCTTCTTCTCCCGGGTACCCAACGGGGCATCCCAGGCTGCGGACACCGCGCCAGCTGGAGCTCTGCAGACTGCGACTTCAGGCTGCTGGCTGCCGCGGGCCAGCGAAACGGAGCGCTCCCCTCCGGCGAGGGCTCACCTGCTCCATGCCGAGAGTCCGCGCTGCGCCCGCCGCTGAAGCCCGGGCGCGTCTCCGGGAAAGGCCGCTCGATCCTCGTTGTTAGGAAAAAGTCGCCTCTCTGTGATGGAGGCGACCAAAACGGTTTCCCCCCCCCACACAACCCCCGAAACAAAGCTCACAAAGAAACATTAAAAACACACTTTAAAACACACTAAAAAAATAAAAAAAGTTGAAATGACTAACACACTGCTGACAGGGCTGCCGGCTTGCAGCGCCCCCACTGCTTTCGAGTGGTGTCTGTGTGGAGTTTGCACGTTCTCCCTGTGATCTTTGCTTTCCCTCTCTCTCCGTTCTTTCCCTCACCCTAGTTCCCCGACCAGTTACACTGTCCTGAATAATGTCACTGTTTATATGCCTCGCTGTCATCTTCCTCTCAACTAACAATGAACCATTCTACATTTCCTTGATCTGCTTTGATCTGCCCTTTTCACACTTTACACTCTCTTTGTACCCTTCCATATCTCTAGTTTCCCTCTCAAAGATATTCACAAAAAGCTGGAGTAACTCAGCGGGACAGGCAGCATCTCTGGAAAGAAGGAATGGGTGACGTTTCGGGTCGAGACCCTTCTTCAATCTCTGCCTCTCAGTCTGAAGAAGGATCGAGACCCAAAACGTCAACCATCCCTTCTCTCCAGTGATGCTGTCTGTCCCGCTGATTTACTCCAGCATTTGGTGTCTGTCAACATCTTGCCGAAACCATCCTTTATTCTTCTAAATGCCAAGGAAGGCAGACCAAAACTATCTAACTGCTCTGTGTGTGTTATAATTTGATGGCTGAGGTCAAAGTGCACTTGCAGAAATAGAGATGACAAAGACTGCACAATTTCCTGCCTGTTCTGTAAAATATCTCTGCTCAAGCAGGCATCTTGTAGGAGCAGAGGTGGAGCATTGCAGAAAGCAAGAGTTTGACAATAATTGATGAATTGACACAGTCTTCCTTGACCTCAGCGTTCACTGCCTCTGATTCGGCAGCATGCCTGGTGACTTATTCGTTGCCACTTACACTGTAATTGATAATTGTGTGCTCTCTCTTCTCTCACCTTGCGGCAAGTCGAGTCAAGTGAGTAATTCTTCACGGTACTACAAAGGTATCCTGCTTCCAAATGTGAGAGCAGAGGCAGAGAAAGGATAACTTGTTAATCCCTAGCTCATTGCCACCAAGCATTGCGATGCCGACCTATTTTTAACCCAGTCTCTGCATTTAAAAATGATATCCCACAATTAAAATGAAGAATTTTGAGTGGCACAGTGGCACGGCTGGCAGAGCTGCTGCCTCACGGCGCCAGGGACCCGGGCTTGATCCTGACCTCGGGTGGTGTCTGGGTGGAGTTTGCACGTTCTCCCTGTGACCACGTGAGAGTGCTCCGGGTGCTCTCGATTCCTTCCATATCCCAATGACGTGGGGGTGTGTAGGTTAATTCCCCCTCTGTAAATTGTCCCTAGTGTGTGTGGAATGGATGAGAAAGTGGGATAACTCGTGTGAATGGCAGATTAATGGTCGGCATGGACTCAGTGGGCCGAAGGGCCAGTTTCCATGTTTTATCTCTAAACTAAACTAAACTAAACTAAATTAAATAAAATTAAGAAAGCAGTAACTTTTGGTAACTTTTGAATAGGTGATTTCTCATGAAGCAGATTCCTGCTCTGGTTATTGGTTGACGTGGATGCAGAATGAGGGTTCTAACTCACATCACTGCAAAATAAATTCATGTTAATTTCAGGAGATATAAATATGGCCTTTAAAACAAGAAAACATTTGAACGTGGTAAATGTGTTTACAATTTAACCTCCCTATGCACATTTAAAATTAATAAGATCCAGATAATAAGTAAAAGGTCTAAATGACAATAAAGGATACTTTGACTTTTGACTTGAGTTGAAATATAATTCACATAATTTACAATTATAGGTTGATGGTGAGGGAGGAAAAGATTTAATAGGATCCTGAGCACCAATTCATTATACAAAGGGTGGTAGGTACATGGAATGAGCTGTTGAAGGTGATAGTTGAGGCAGGTACTACGACAACATTTAAGAAATATTTGGACAGGTACATGGATAGGATAGCTTTAGAGAGATATGCGATTATGTAGGCAGGTGGCACTAGTGGAGATGGGGCATGTTGTTCGCCGTGGGTAAGTTGGGCTTGTTTCCATGCTGTATGACTCTATGACTTTAATGCTTTCACTTGTCTTTTAAGTAAAGCTTGATGGCCCCATTCCGATGTGTAGGCCATGCAAAATATGAGGGGCCAGATGTGAAGTGCATCTGCCTCTCTGCTAAGTACATTACAGATCCATTCTGGACTTGCTTCTGAGTCCAGGGGTGGAACAAGACATACACCTGTCTGCTCATACTTCACACGTTTGTATGTTACAGTGCACAAGCACAGGTATCCAATACATGTTTAATAAAATACAGATAATATCCATTTAGTTTAGCTAATATCCATTTAGTTTAGATAATATCCATTTAGTTTGGACATACAGTGCGGGGACCAGCCCTTCGGCCCAAGTAGTCCGTTCCGACCAGCGATTCCACCACACTGACGCCAGGGCCGTCTTAACGCATGAGCATGGTAGGCAGTTTCCTGGGGCCCCACGAGCATAGGGGCCCCATGCTAATCTGTGTACATTGTGGCTTGCTGGCATAAATAAATACTATACTATATTAAACTATAAATATTTGTTGTTGGAAAATGCATATTTAGCATGTGTACTTAGCAGAGTGGCAGATGCACTTCACATCTGGCCCCTCATATTTTGCAATATTCATGTTAATTTTTATGAGAACAAGTGGACATTGGCATTTGCCTCTGAGTTAGTATCACCTCTGCAACCACACGAGCATGTATGTGTATGTATCTCACACGCTACATAACGTAAAAGCGTATATGTTAATGTCACTTCAACTCACTTGACAGTTAATAGCAATGATATTGGTGATATGTTTATGCCATTGGCTATTAGAGATTGAATCTGAGTCATTAGGAACACTTGTAGGGTAAGCATGTAGTAGTCATTCAAGATTACGAATTTATGATGCAGTACTAGTAACCAGGTATTGATAGTTTGTGGTATGTGAATGGACGTTGTTTACATAAGATGTGTACAGCATGTTTTTCAATGTTTAAACACTGATTTTGTTGGAAGTACCAATAAATATGTTTGATTTTATTGACCATTTACATTTTTATTCCTGTGAGTGGTTGTGTAGGTGGGGGCCCCAGTGCACTGCTTTGCCCGGGGGTCTATAATGCTGTTAAGATGGCCCCGACTGATGCTATCCTACACGCACACTAGCGACAATTTACAATTTTACCGATTTACAATTTAAACTACAATCCTGTACGTCTTCGGAGTGTGGGAGGAAACTGGAGATCCTAGAGAAAATCCACGCAGGTCACGGAGAGAACTTACAGACAACACCCATAGTCAGGATCGAGCACGAGTCTCTGGTGCTATAAGGCAGTAACTCTACCACTGCACCACTGTGCTGCATGTTAACAAGCCTGCAGTAGTGGGCCAGGGGTTCCCTAAGGAATTGTTAATGGTCTCTCGATTAAACGTTTATTAACAACTGTACAGCAACATCTGCTTCTGCATCTAATTTGGGAATAAATAATTACACTGTCATAAACAATGTTTTCACATCTTAATAATAGAGAAACACTGCGTGGGCTTTTAAATGAAACCGTGAGTAACTTATATTAAATTTGAACTTCATACTTTTGAAGTTATCCTGCAGGAGTAATTCCAGAATTTCATCTCATTAGACTGATTGCATCTTTTCACACATTAGCGAAATTAAGTTAAAATTCACAATATGGCATACATATCACAATCTGTAGCAGTGAATTAATTTGTTGAATTATGAGGTTTTGATTCATTCAATTCTCAAATGTGTTCTTACGCTTAAAGTAACACTCCAAGATAATAATGTTCTTTCACTTCTGACAGATTGCTCATTTCTGCAATTAGTCAGTTCAAAGTTCCTTGCCATACTTTATTTCGCTCAAAGCCGCTAAACTCTGGAATCCCCTGCCTCAATCTCCCTGCCTCTTTCCTCCTTCAAAGTCCTCCTTCAGAATCTACTTATTTGATCAAGCCTTCTATTCTAGTACCTAGAATACCTTTGGGCGGGCCTTGTGGCACAGCGGTAGAGTTGCAACCTCACAGTGCCATAGACCCGGCTTCAATCCTGACCAGGAGTGCTGTTTGTACCGAATTTGTACATTCTCCCCGTGACCTGTGTGAGTTTTCTCCAGGTGCTCCGGTTTCCTCCCACACTCCAAAGATGTACAGGTTTGTAGGTTACTTGGTTTCGGTAAAATTATAAATTGTCCCTAGTGTGTGTAGGATAGTATAAGTGTGTGGGAATCGCTGGTTGGCCCGAATTCAGTGGGCCAGTGGGGCTATTTTTGCGCTGTATCACTTAACTAAACTAAACTACCCAGACTAGATAGCAGAGATGTGCGGGGCAAGGTGAGTATTGGGGGCCAGATTAGTTAAACTTGGCATCATGTTCAACACAAACATTGTGGGATAATGGGCCCATTCCATAATAATAATAATAATAATCTTTATTGTCATTGTACAAGACAACAAAATTTTGTTGGAGCAGTCTTCCAGCTGCACAGGAATATGAGTATAAAAATACGTTAAAAACACTATAAACATATAGAAGTATGGGCGGGTGTGTGAGAGAGAAGGGGGGGAATCAGTGTGGGAGGGGGGTAAAGTTCAGTAGTGTCACAGCTCTATGGTAGAAGCTGTTTTTTAGTCTTGTCGTGCGGGCACTCAGTGTCCTGTATCGTCTTCCTGAGGGCAGGGTGGTAAAGAGGCAGTGTCCAGGGTGTATGCTGTCTCTAATGATGCCCTTGACCCTCGGATGCAGCGGGTCCGGTATATGTCCTCAAGTCTGGGGAGCTGGGTGCCAGTGATCCTCTCAGCAGTCTTAATGACGCGTTGGAGAGCTTTCCTGTTCTCTGCGGTGCAGCCAATGCAGCTGCCAGAATGCTGTACATTCCACTGCTGTACTGTTTTATGTTCTTGTGTTACGTACCTCTGTCAGTGTTCACATCAATGTTCTTATTAACACCCTTGCAAGCATGTTGGATGGCTCAATTGTAATCATGCATTGTCGTTCCGCTGACTGGTTGGCACCCGACAAAAGCTTTTCACTGTACAGGTGACAATAAACTAAACGCAAACTTAAAGTTAAAAATTACAAGATGGAAATTAGCTATTGCCTATAATCTTGCATATTTACATGTAAATGTTTATCAATATGCACTGTCCATGTTTAAAAAAAAAACAAACAAACAAACAATATGGTGGAAGTTGTATTCTGAAAGGGGAGTGGAATTCCACATTTGAAGATAAATGCAAAGTTCACTTCATCTATCTCATGCAATCTCCACAAAACTAGGTACATCTTCCACAGGATTTGGGCATGACTGTCCATTCACAATTACCACTGTACTGAAGGACAGTTAAAAGCCAACACTACTTCATCCATGTTTATATGTACGTCAGTACAGGTAAGGATTACTTACCTGTAAGCTTAGCTTAGTTTAGTTTGGTTTGATTTAGTTTAGTTTAGATTAGTTTGGTTTAGTTTTATTTATTTTATTTTCATGTGTACTGAGGTAGAGTTAAAATCTTTCATTGCATGCTAACCAGTCAGCGGACAGACTATACAATTGATTACAATTGAGCCGTCCACAGTGCACAGACACATGGCAAAGGGAATAGCGTTTAGTGCAAAATAATAACGTTTAGTGCAAGGGAATAACATTTAGGGCGATAAACTCCAATTAAAGATAGTCCAAAGCATGTTGGTACCATTGCAGACACCTGTTTTTTAAGGAAATTCCAGAATGAATGAAATTTTTGAATCCGTTTTAGATTAGTTCAGAGATACAGCATGGAAACAGGCCCTTTGGCCCACCGGGTCCCCGCCGACCATCGATTCCCGCACATTAGTACACTACACTAGGTACAATTTTTACATTTACCAAGTCAATTTACCTACTCACCTGCCTGTCATTGGAGTGCGGGAGGGAACCGAAGTTCTCTGGGAAAACCCATGCAGGTCAAGGGGAGAACGTGCAAACTCTGTATAGACAGCACCCGTAGTCATGATCGAACCCGAGACTCCTGCACTTCAAGTGCTATAAGGCAACAACTCTACCACTGCGCCACCATGCCACCCTTTCTGCATGCTTATAATGGGATTCTGACCAATATGTCTGGATCAGCCATCAAATACCACCATTATTCAGATATACACTCATATAAAGGAACTCCGAAATAAGCAATGGCCAATTTCCTTTATTATTGTTACTTTTTTGTATATCTTTCATTTATTGTTCTTTATCTCTCCACATCACCATCTGTATCTCTCGTTTCCCTTATCCCTAACCAGTCTGAAGAGGGGTCTCGACCCGAAACATCACCCATTCCTTCTCTCCAGAGATGCTGCCTGTCTCGCTGTGTTACTGCAGCTTTTTGTGTCAACCTTCGGTTTAAACCAGCATCTGCAGTTCCTTCTTACACGTTCTGATGACTGATTGGTAATGCTACAAAAGTAGACAAAAAATGCTGGAGAAACTCAGCGGGTGAGGCAGCATCTGTGGAGAAAAGGAGTAGGCGATGTTTCGGGTCAAGGCCCTTCTTCAGACCGATGTCGGGGAGGGGGTGGCAGGAAAAAGAAAGGAAGAGGCGGAGACAGTAGGTTCTGTGGGAGAGCTGGGAAGGGGGAGGGGAAGGAGGGAAAAAGCAAGGACTACCTAAAATTAGAGAAGTCAATGTTTGTACTGCTGGGGTGTAAACTACCCAAGCGATGGATTAGTTTACATATCGCTGGGGTGGAAACTACCCAAAACAATGCAACAAAAATTGGTTTGTGCTTTAATTGCCAAATATGTGAGTTATTTAAAGTTTGACTGAGTTAATGCATAAGTTCATAAGTTTGTAAGTGATAGGAGCAGAATTAGGCCACTCGGTCCATCAAGTCTACTCCTCCATTCAATTTAGGATCAATTCATGGCTGATCTATTCGCTTGTCTAACCCCATTCTCTTGCATTCTCCCCATAACCTCTGACACGCGTACTAAACAAAACTCTATCTGTCTCCGCCTTAAGAATATCCATTAACTTGTCCTCCACAGCCTTCTGTGGCAAAGAATTCCACTGATTCACCACCCTTGCACAAAGATTTGTTATAAGAAAACCGGTCCCCTATTTAATTTTCTCCCTCCCTCCGCTTCTAATAGTGTTGGCTTGACACCTTAGAACAAAACTGGGCTTCAAGCATACAAAGCAATTTACTAATTGATGAAAGACTATCATTGCAAAAACAACGGCACTCTGAAGATTTTCAATAGTAATAAACCTTGCTCGGAAGATTAAGTGAAAATTAATAATAAATATTAAGAGTTTTGTGCCGATACATAAAGAAAGTCGGATTGGGCACCAGTTCATTGAACATAATTTTTTTAATGATTGTCTATTGCTGAATATATAGAGCCTCCAGTGGCTCCAAACATCTTATCCAATTAAAGCGTAATAGATTTAGACATGTTCAAGGCTTAAAGAAATTTAAATCTCTTTCTTGTGTCTCACGAGAGAACATTAATCAAATGAACACTGTACCATCTCAATATCTCAATTGCACATAACGTAGACTGCTCACCGAGAACCTGGCCAAACATAACAGAGTATATTTTCACAGCGAATTGGATGAACGGTGCTCAGAGAAGGAACAGCTCCAATGAATAGCATACTTATGTAAAAACAGATTTCTGCCTGACGTTCATTTTTAGTTCAGTTTAGAGATACAGCACAGAAACAGGTCCTTTGGCCCACAGAGTCTGTGACACTAACACTATCCTACACCCTAGGGACAATATACCGTCTTTACCAAATTCAATTAACCTACAAATCTGTACGTCTTTCGAGTGTGGGTGGAAACCGAGCATGCTGGGAAAACCCACACGGCTATGGGGAGAGCGTACAACCTCCGTACAGACAGCATCCGTAGTCAGCATCTGGCGCCGAAAGGCAGGAACTCTACCGCTGCGCCACCCCTTTTGTTAATTGAAATAGACATAGACAATAGGTGCCGGAGTAGGCCATTCGGCCCTTTGAGCCAGCACCGCCAATCAATGTAATCATGGCTGATCATCCACAATCAGTACCTTGTTCCTGCCTTCTCCACATATCCCCTGACTCCACTATCTTTAAGAGCCCTATCTAGCTCTCCCTTGAAAGTATCCAGAGAACCGGCCTGAGGCAGAGAATTACACAGACTCACAACTCTGTGTGAAAAAGTGTTTCCTCATCTCCCTTCTAAATGACTTACCCCTTATTCTTAAACTGTGACCCCTGGTTCTGGACTCCCCCAACATCGGGAACATGTTTCCTGCCTCTAGCGTGTCCAAACCCTTAATAATCTTATATGTTTCAATAAGATCCCCTCTCATCCTTCTAAATTCTAAAGTATACATGCCTAGCTGCTCCATTCTCTCAGCATATGACAGTCCCGCCATCCCGGGAATTAACCTTGTAAACCTACACTGCATCCCATCTGCATCCCACTGCATAACAAGAATGTCCTTGCTCAAATTTGGAGACTAAAACTGCACATAATACTCCAGGTGTGGTCTCACTAGGGCCCTGTACAACTGCAGAAGGACCTCTTTGCCCGTATACTCAACTTCTCTTGTTATAAATGCCAACATGCCATTTGCTTTCTTCACTGCCTGCTGTACCTGCATGCTTACTTTCATAGACTGATGAACAAGGACCCCCAGATCTCATTGCACAACTTGACACCGTTTAGATAATAATCTGCTTTCCTGTTTTTGCTACCAAAGTGGATAACCTCACATATATCCACATTAAACTGCATTTGCCATGCATCTGCCCACTCACCCAACCTGTCCAAGTCACCCTGCATTTTCATAGTGTCATCCTCACAGTTCACACTGCTACCCATCTCTGTGTAATCTGCAAATTTGCTAATGTTACTTTGAATCCCTTCATTTAAATCATTGATGTATATTGTAAATAGCCGTGGTCCTAGCACGGAGCCTTGCGGTTCCCCACTAGTCACTGCCTGCCATTCTGAAAGGGACCCGTTAATCCCTTTGTTTCCAGTCTGCCAATCAATTCTCTATCCATGTCAGCACTATACCCCCAATACCACGTGCCCGAATTTTGACCACTAATCTCCTATGTGGGACCTTATCAAATGCTTTCTGAAAGTCCAGGTACACTACATCCACTGGCTTTCCCTTGTCCATTTTCCTAGTTACATCCTCAAAAAATTCCAGAAGATTAGTCAAGCATGATTTGCCCTTCGTAAATCCATGCTGGCTCAGACCGATCCTGTTACCGTTCTACAAATTTGCCGCTATTTCACCTTTTCTGATTGACTCCAGCATCTTCCCCACCACCGATATCAGGCTAACTGGTCTATAATTCTCTGTTTTCTCTCCCCCGCCTTTCTTAAAAAGTGGGATAACATTAGCTACCCTCCAATCCTGGAAAATGATCACCAGTGTGTCCACGACATTGGTTTATCTTCCATTCTTCCCAACTAAATTATGACAGTTCTTTACATCTGAATGCGTACAAAAGGCAAGCTCAACGAGAGGAGTATCACAGAAGACTGGCCCATTTTCAACACAGTATAAAAGACCCATGATATGTCAAAGACACATAAAATGTTAATGTATTCATCTGAGTTCCCATCACCTCAAGAGTTTTATATTCTTGCAACGGCTAATTAACCTGTGGTTATGTGTTGGGATTGAAGTTTTTTCCAATATAATAAAGGATATTAAAACTGAAGACCTCAGCTCCAAAGACCAAACCAGATTTTTTTTTTTACAAGTCATAGGGTTATACAACATGGAAACAGGCCCTTTGGCTCAACTTGTCCATGCTGGCCAAGATGCCACATCCACATTGTGTGGGAAAGAACTGCAGATGCTGGTTAACACCAAAGATGGACACAAAATGCTGGAGAGGCGGGACAGGCAGCATCTCTGGTGAGAAGGAATGGGTTACTCATGTCAGGCTTGGCTCAGCTCTGTTCTAGCGGCTTGGTCCGCTGCAGTACGGCTGCACAGCGCTCACCGGGAGATGAGAGCCAATGTTGAGAACATAAAATGAGAGGCACTATTGAAAACATAAAATTGTACAGAGCACATTACTATGCCACACGCACACACAAGTCACAGTTAATGCAGTGATTAAAGGACGATAACATGAGAGAGGTCCCATGGAAGGGAATGAAATGAAAGATTAGATGGGCTCTAAATGGAATGGAATGAAATGAATAAGATTGAGGTCAATGCCCTAAAAGCATACTGAAATGTGAATAAATGTACAGCAATTAACATTTAAAGGGCTGGTTAATAATGAGATGAAGCAGCTAATCCATAACCTAATGCAATAGGAAATTATTGCAGGTGCTGGAAATTCTCACTTATTTAGTTAATACTATGCAGAAAAAGCCTATTGAACCTTTAATTAAAACACCTGAAATCTTCAAATACCAAGCTAAGCAGGTGCAGGTCACTTCCTGAGGCTCTCCCCCATACCCGAGTTCGTCAGCATTTCTGGAGAACACCAGGACTGGCACGGTGTTGCTGAGGTAGAATTGCTGCCTTACGGTGACTGGGACCCGGGTTCGATTCTGACTACGGGTGTTTATCTGTGCAGAGTTTGTACATTCTCCCCATGACTGGATGGGTTTTCCCCGGTTTCCTCCCACACTCATAGACATACAAGACATACAGGTTTGCAGGTTAATTGGCTTTGGTCAAAAATTGTCAATTGTCCCAAGTGAGCTTTGTCCCTAAAATGCATTAGTGTGTGCAAGTGTGCTAGTGTAATGGGGATCGCTGGTCGGTGCGGACACGGTGGGCCGAAAAGCCTGTTTCCCCACTGTATCTCTAAACTAAAGCTAAACACAGATAGGCGATGTTTCAGGTTTGTACCCTTCTTCAGATTGTATCTGTACCACCAATCACTTCAGCCTCTTCATTAATTCTTCTTCACAGAATAATACATGGATGCTTTAATTAATTTGGTTGATTATTTCAACAGCAGCAACAAAAAAAACCCCCACTAAAAATGCACTGTTGTCAACACAACTGTCAGGTAGTTTTTGTAAGTTTCTAAAGATTCAAAGTAGCATCAGTCTTTAGTGCTACCAAGCTGTACACACAAACATAGACTTACCATTATGATCCACGACCTTTATTCAACTGTGGAATAGTAATTAATTCAGATCTATTTTTCATATTACAGCCTGGACATTAACATGACAGTTATATTGCGCAGTCCAATTTTACCATGACAGCAAATTAGCGCTCTTCAAATTGTGTCAGATTTAAACCTATTAAACATTTTTCACACTTAACTAATGAGACACCAAAACAAAATACCGATTAGCCCATTCTGTCTGCGTCGCCTTTCCACGCATACATCTCATAAGGTCATACGGAATAGGAGTAGAATTTGGCCATTCGGCCCATCAAGCCTACTCCACCATTCAATCATAGCTGATCTGTCTATCCCTCCAAACCCCATTCTCCTGCCTCCTCCCCATAACCTCTGACACCTGTACTAATCAAGAATCCATCTATCTCTGCCTTAAAAATATCCACTGACTTGGCCTCCACAGCCTTTCGTGGCAAAGATTTCCACAGATTCATCATCTTCTGACTAAAAAAACTTCTCCTCATCTCCTTCCTAAACGAACATCCTTTAACTCTGAGGCTATGAGGGTGCTATATGTCCGGAGTTTGAATGAATGAATACGTTTATTGGCTAAGTATGTACACATACAAGGAATTTGCCTTGGTGCTCTGCTCACAAGTAACAGCACGACATACAGTAAACAATTAAGAGTACAACATAAAACATTAAAACATTAAGAATAAAACATTATAATTTAAACATGTGAATGAAATGAAATACCAGAGCAAAAGTAGGCTACTGACTTTTCGTTATTGAGTAGTGCTACTACTCGTGGAAAAAAGCTGTTTTTATGCCTGACTGTGGCAGCTTTGACAGTCACCTTCCAGAGGGAAGTGCTTCAATGACTTTGTGGCCAGGGTGGGAGGGGCCAGAGATTATCTTACCAGCTCGCTTCCTGGCCCTTGCACTGTACAGTTCCACAATGGGGGGAAGGTTGCAGCCAACAACCTTCTCAGCTGATCGAACGATTCGCTGCAGCCTCCGGATGTCGTGCTTGGTGGTATCAGTATCAGTAAACTTCAGTATCAGCTTAGTTTAATGCCAAGTGTACAGAGATACAGGGAAAAGCTTTTGTTGCATGCTAACCAGTCAGCAGAAAGAATATACATGATTATAAAGATTTACAGTGTGTAGATACATGATAAAGGAATAAGGTTTAGTGCAAGGTAAAGCCGGCAGAGTCCAAGGAAATATTGCAGCAGTAGTAGAAATTTAAGAGTGTGGAGCGATCGTAATATGTGATTTTAGATCTTAGAGTTTCTGTGGCTGGCACGCAAATAGTCGCCTGGGTTGGCTGCAGTCTTGGAAGCAAAAAAATGTCTCCCTGTGATCGCGTGGGTTTTCTCTGGGTGCTCCGGTTTCCCCCCACACTCCAAAGATTTGCAGGTTAAATGGCTTTGGTAAAATTATAGTGTGTCCCTAGTGTGTAGGTTAGTGCCAGTGTACGGGGTATATTCCTTAGCCACTGTTGTCTGGTAAATATCCAAGATGGAGCAATTCAGGAATCAGGTGGTGAGGCTTACATCAATGGTAGCAAATAGTAGTAAATTATTGGAGAAAATCCTTATGGACTGGATTTACTGGACTTGCATTGACATTAGGGTTAGTTGGCACGCCTTTGTGTAGGAGTCCAGGCATGAGTGGGATAACACATGATGAGCATTTGACGGCACTGGGCCTGTACTCGCTGGAGTTTAGAAGAATGAGGGGGGGGGCCTCATTGAAACTTACCGAATAGTGAAAGGCTTGGGTAGAGTGGATGTGGAGAGGATGTTTCCACAAGTGGGAGAGTCTAGAATTCATGACCTCAGAATTAAAGGATGTTCATTTTGGAAGGAGATGAGGAAGAATTTCTTTAGTCAGAGGGTGGTGAATCTGTGGA
Source organism: Raja brachyura (assembly GCA_963514005.1). Next base: position 11,858,834 of record OY740787.1, on the reverse strand, counting down.
ATTCATTACGTCATCCATTCCTTCTCTCCACAAATGCTGCCTGTCCCGCTGAGTTACTCCAGCATTTTGTTTCTTTCTTCGGTTTTGCAATGATCCTATTGATTCATGGCCAGAACTAATGGAAAGAGTTTTAGAGTTCCTGATTAATTTTAGCCAGATTCAATCTCGCCTTTTTCAATGTTAGGATTTAAACTCAATGGATAGTCATAGAGTGATACAGTGTGGAAACAGACTCGTCGGCCCAACTAGCCCACACCGGCCAACATTTCCCAGCTACACTGGTCCCATCTGCCTGTGTTTGGTCCGTATCCCTCCAAACCTGTCCTATCCATGTACCTGTCTAACTGTTTCTTAAATGTTGGGATAATCCCAGCCTCAATTACCTCCTTTGGCAGCTTGTGTGGAAAAAGTTACCACTCAGATTCCTATTAAATAATTTCCCCTTCACCTAAAACCTGTTAGGATCTTTAGCCTAATCCTCTGAATTACTCATCAAGTGACATACCCTCTGATCTACCATATCCTCTATTTATTGACAGGACCTTCCATTTGTTTATCCTGACGTAAAAGTTTCTCCTCAACTCCAAATGCTTTTGCTCATTGTATACTTATGTTCAAACATCATTTATGCTTATGGTTTCTGTTAATATTTTATTCCACGTTCTGCAAGCTTTCTTTGCATTCCCTCTAAATCTTTTGCTCTATTTTTCTTTGCTTTTTTTAAATATATTTTTCTTGCTATAATAGAATCAGAATTGCCATGTTTTAGTTTTAGTTTTAGAGATACAGTGCGGAAACAGGCCCTTCGGCCCACCGAGTCCCCACCGAGCAGCGATCCCCGCACCTTCACACTACCCAACGCACACCAGTGACAATTTTACATTTTGTACCAAGCCTATTATCCTGGACACCTGTAGGTCTTTGGAGGGTGGGAGGAAACCGAAGATCTCGATGAGAACCCACGCAGGTCACGGGGAGAACGTACAAACTCCATCCAGACACGCGCTCATAGTCATGCTCTACTGCTGCACCACCGTGCCGCTCATGTCTTTTACTTTTATTTTAATTTGATATTCCCCACTGTGTGTTATTTACACATACGAATCTGGTCTTTATTTGATCTATCACTAGTCTGTAGGTTTTGCATTGTTTAACCACTGCCTTATCTACTCATTTTTTCATTTGAATTCATCTGAGTTGGGTTATTTATTATGCCGTTGAAATCTATCATTATCATACAGAGCCCTAGTGAGACCACACCTGGAGTATTGTGTGCAGTTTTGGTCCACTCATTTGAGGAAGGACATTCTTGCTATTGAGGGAGTATTAAGATTAAGATATAAGATTATTAAGGGTTTGGACACACAAGAGGCAGGAAACATGTTCCCGATGTTGGGGGAGTCCAGAACCAGGGGCCACAGTTTAAGAATAAGGAGTAAGCCATTTAGAACGGAGACGAGGAAACACTTTTTCTCACAGAAAGTGGTGAGTCTGTGTAATTCTCTGCCGCAGAGGGCGGTGGAGGCAGGTTCTCTGGATGCTTTCATGAGAGAGCTAGGTAGGACTTAAAAATAACTGGGTCGGGGATAAAGGGGAGAAGGCAGGAACGGGGGGGTACTGATTGGGGATGATCAGCCATGATCATATTGAATGGCGGTGCTGGCCTGAAGGGCGAATGGCCGACTCCTGCACCTATTGTCTATTGTCTATTGTTTCATGTTTGGCTTTCATCCTTGACTCTTCCTCCTCCTTGTGAATTCACAGAATGGATAAATTATACCTCACAGCCGCCACAACAAAAAGATTACAGAACTATGCAGTTATAAAGGGATTGAGTAACAGCAAGAAATTTTGTGTGATAATATTTCTCATTGAGTGATGTAAAATAGGTTGCTTTCCATGTAATACTATCACATGAGGTCACAAATAAGTCTATCAGAGATTTGCCTCATTAAAGATTAGCTACGCTTCAACTTATTTATAATCGATTGCTGTCGTCCTGACATCTAATTATATTACTGTCCGAACACAAACTCTGCTAGAATTTCAATGTTCACAGTGGTTCCAAAGCATGAGGATAATTACTGTGGAGAAGACAATTTTCCATATTGTAGGTATGTTACAAAACTTACCTTTAGCGGCGCTGGAACTTCTGCCGCTCCCCGTGTGCGCGACTTTCGCGCCTTGCAGAGGGGGGCGGGCTTAAAGTGCCGTTTTTCCACAGGCCTGGATAATCGATGAATGTCGGGCGATTTGGTTGCTGAAGAAAAATCGCTCCGACATTTCATGAATGGAGGTATTTTTAAATTACTCTAGATTATTTATTAACTAGAGTAATTTAAAAATCACCGTCAAAAGCCGTGAGCGCAGACAACCGGAAGCATTTTGCGTAGGGGAGAAAAAAAGGTAAATACTTTATTTTTATATTAAAAGTTGGTTTTTCGGGAGGCTTTAATAATATTTTTACGTTGCGAAATGGGGTCACCAAAAAATGTATGAACCCCCAGTATTTTTCCCCCCGACTTCACTGCTAACCGCAACGTTCTAATCCACTGCATTCCACTAAAACCCACTCGCTAGTTGATTTAAATGGCCATTAATTTACAGCATAAAACACTAAATTCCTTCCATTTGGCCCAGAAATTCATGAAAATGAGATTTAAAAATTATGTTATATTGTGGATTATTGTGTGAATGTTATTTGGACACTTAGGCAATTTTAAAAAAGTTTATCTTTTCTTAAGAAATTGATAGATGTTTAGATCTACTCATTGAATTTTGTAATTAGCTACAATTAGATAACTAACTAATTATATGCTTTAATTTCAGGTAATCCAAGTAAAATGGTTTCATATTTGTTTCAGAATGCTTCAATCTATAATAACTGAAAATTTCATTGCGTTCTCTTTATTTTTAAGAAAGTTATGGACTTTTAACTTTTCCAGATCACAGCTTTTGAGTTAAGTCAATTGAAAGGCAATGGGAAGCAAGATGCTCATTTCCGAGTATGAAAATGGCCATAACTTTCTTAATACTGAAGATATGAAAGTAAATTAGGTGTCAAATTAAACTTCTTTTTATGCTTTATCTGATGGGATAAATTGCAGACTTGATTTTTAAAATCTCAAAATTTTGTAACATTGCTACATATTGAGCAATTGCCATTATTAGTCTTTATCCTTTAGGGAGACAGCGCGGAAACAGGCCCTTCGGCCCACCGAGTCCACGTCAACCAGCGATCTCCGCACACTAACACCATCTTACACACACTAGGGATTACCATTTTACCGAAGCCAATTAACCTGTAGACCTTTGGAGTGTGGGAGGAAACTGGAGCATCCTGAGAAAATCCACCTGGTCACAGGGAGAACGTACAAACTCCATACAGACAGCAACCATAGTCAGGATCGAACCCGGGTCTCCGGGGTCATAAACCGCAGTTCTACGCCACTGTGCCGCCTGCAGTTAGAGTTGAACTAATTCCTTCATATTTATTGTCCAGATTTCTGGATAGTAATCCAGTACCTTAACCACTTTGTCATGGTTAGTTTGAACTAAAATTATTTTCTGTTATCATTTTAGAGTTTTATAGTCTTAGAATCATACAGGATGGAAACAGGCCCTTCAGCCCAATTCATCCATATCAACTAAGATGCCTCATCTCAGATAGTCCTGTTTACTCACGTTTCGTGTGTATCTCTCTAAACCTTTCCTTTTCGTGTCCTTGTCCAAGTGTCTTTTAAATATTATACAAGCCATAACTGCGTCCTCTACTAACATTTAAAATGTGAAAATCTGCTGAAAGTCAATCACAAATCTGCAATAAAGCAATTTAGAATCAGTAGGAGGCAATATGACTCAGCGATTTTACTGCACCTGTTTGTAAGCACGTCCTTGATCACTCATTAGCTAAAAGGTTATTTCAGCATTCAATGGAATATATGACTTCACATATTCACGGTGATGCATATGATCAAGCTGTTGTCCCACAGTGCCAGAGAGCCGAGTTCGATCCTGACATTGGGTGCTGTCTGTACATAGTTTATATGTTCTCCCCGTGATCGCCTGTGTTTTCTCCGGGTGCTCTGGTTTTCTCCCAAAATCCAAAGGCGTACAAGTTGGTAGGTTAATTGGCTTCAGTAAAGATTGTAAATAGTGTGTAAGATAGTGCTCGTGTACGGAGATCACAGGTCGGCACTATTTTCATGCTGTATCTCTAAACCTAAATCTCTAAAGTTGTGGCCCGCAGCGGCATGCACCCCGGTTCGATCCTGACCTCGGATCCAATCTGTGCGGAGTTTGCAAGTTCTCCCTGTAGTTTTGTCCAGTGCTTCAGATACCCCCCCCCCCCCCATCTCAAAGACGTGTCGTTTTGTAGGTTAATTGGCCACAAATAATTGTCCTAACATGTTGAGAGTGCATGAGAAAGTGGGAAAGAAACATAGTAACATAGAAAATAGGTGCAGGAGTAGGCCATTCAGCCCTTCGAGCCGTCATCTAGAATCAGTACCCTGTTCCTGCTTTCTCCCCTTGGTTTATTTAGCCGTGAGAGCTACATCTAACTCTCTCTTGAATACATCCAGTGTATTGGCCTCCACTGCCTTCTGTGTCAGGCAATTGCACAGATTCACAACTCTCTGGGTGAAAGTTTTTCCTCATCTCAGTCCAAAATGGCCTAGATTGGGTAGACGCACAGAATCTCTTGCCCAGAGTAGGTGAATCGAGTACCAGAGGATATAGGTTTACGGTGAAGGGGGAAAGATTTAATAGGCATCTGAGGGGGGACTTTTTCATACAAAGGTGTGTGTATCTAACGAACTGCCGGAGGTATTTGTCAAAGGTCATTCGGGATTAAAAAAAAGTGAACGCAGCGCTGTATAAACTGTGAGTACATTGTCGCCAGAGTTTTTGTCTTTTTTGGATTATATTTGTTATGGCTGACCCAAATTACGACAATATGACACTAGATGATTTTTTTATGCGATGGAAAGTCGAAGCTTTGAAGCATTTTTTAGCGTATCGGGGGGTTGGAAAAGACAGGACGAAAAGACAAACTCGCTGCTCTTGGTTATGCTGCATCGTACGTGAAGAAGCCCTTGCTACTGACTGCTGGTGAAGAAAAACGTTGTCATGCTGATCAATACAAGGAACTCCTGAAATCTGGAGAAAATATTCATCCCAATCCCATGAGCAAACTTAAAGATGGGTGGCTTGGAGAATGGAAAGGACTAGACTGCTGGCCTCCCACATCCATCGTCCAGTTGTCAAATCATCATGCCAGTTGTGATGAGGTTAACCAGCCTGCTTAGCGACTAGCGAAAGAAGGCAAGGCCGACAGCTATTTTGATGCTCGAGGGCTGAAAGTTTTCTTTCATCCCGTATCTGATGTACCACACAACTTGACTTACACTTCTACATGCAGAACTCATTCACAAGTCAACAAACTTGCACACAGCTCGTGGCCATGGACAAGTATGGTGAGCGGTGAATACCCCACAAATACTTTTCATTTTATCTAGTGATAGTTTTAGAAATCATACATTTCATTTCATTCTCCCCACCACCCGAAAACAAAAAAAAAATAAAAAAGGGTTGTTATTCATCCTCACGATCTCGCTAACTCACCGAAGCATAAATTAATAAAACCACTAAAATCATCGTAGTTTTGTGCAAATGAACCATAAATACACCTAGTTAATAGTTTCAAAAGCAGTATTTTCTCATCTCGTAGAAGCAAAACTGGAAAATACGTATGAAACGCATGTACATACACACACACACACACAGTAGCTCAGCTGGCAAGAATGTTTATCATGAATGACCCATGACCTGGGCATGCACAGTTGTAATACCGAACACGCTTATTCACATCAAGAAAACCAAAGATTGAACCATGTTAAGCTGGGTTTAACAAATTCTACAAACTTAGTATAGCTTGCTTTAGTCATTATCAAATATTCTTCTGATTAACTTGTTATTTTGTTTCAATATAGAAAGACAAACAAGAAACAAAGTTTAGTTTAGTCTAGAGATACAGCACAGAAACAGGTCCTTCAGCCCACCGAGTCCCCCCTGATAAACGATCCCCACACACTTACACAATGCTATACATACTAGGGATAGTTTACATTTATACCACGCCAATTAACATACAAACCTGTACATCTTTGGAGTGTGGGAGGAAACAGAAGAATTCAGAGAAAACCTACGCATGTCACGGGGAGAACGTACAAACACTGTACGGACAAGCAACTGTAGTCAGGATTGATCCCGGGTCTCTGGCACTGCAAGGCAATACATCTACTGCTGCACCACTGTGTCAAAACATGAGGCCAAAATTGTTTCTGCTTTTACCACAGGAGTGGGGGCAGAATTTTCCCCAAACTCAGTGTTAGTTAAAAAAAAATGTTTGAATGTTCATTTATTAGCTATTTTTAGAAAACGTCAGCTGGAAATTCCAGGCTGAAGATTTAATGTCAGAATAGACATTTGGCCGCAATTGCTAAATACGTACTGAGCCCATGTGTGAAATTTAGTTCTATTGATTTCTTTGGAGCCAAATTTTGAATGAAAAGAGAGAGTTGATGGGGCGAATGCACAGTCTTTAACCAAGAGTCGGAAAAACTAAGAACTAGCCAGTGGATTTTTCCAGTGGATACTAGCAGAGTGTATATTTCCAGTAGTGGGGGACTAACGGCAGATGGCATAGCTTCAGAATAAAAGGACACACCTTAGAAAGGAGATGAGGAGAAATATCTTTACTTAGAGGGTAGTGAATCTGTGGAATTCATTGCCACAGATAGCTGTGGAGGTCATCAATGGATATTTTTATATATGCAGAGATTGACAGATTCTTGATTAGTAAGGGTGTCAAAGGTTATGTTGAGAAGGCAGGAGAATGGGGATGAGAGGAAAAGAAAGATCAGCCATGATTGAATGGCGGGTTGGACTAGATGGGCGTAATTACCTAATTCTGCACCTATGGCTTATGAACTTATGACAACGTAGGTTTAAGGTGACAGTGTAGAGGTTTAGTAGGAACCTGACAGAATCCTTTTCCACACAGAAAGTGGTGGGTTTATACAGTAGAATGAGCTGCCAATGGAGGTAGTTGAGGCAGGTGCTATAACAATATTTGAAAGACATTTGAACAGGTACATGGATAGGACAGATGTAGAGGGATATGTATCAAATGCGGGCGGGTTGGTAGCGTAGATAGGGCACCTTGGTCGCTGTGACAAGTCGGCTGAAGCGCCTGTTTCCACGCAGTATGACTCCACGACTAAGTATATGACACAGTCCATGACTCTGCTGTTACATTGTGTATCTATCACATTTGACTGGGTATACATTTCTAGCCACTGCCGTCTTAACTAGCTTCATAAACTGGATCAAACAATCTCTTGACAGATAATTTTTGAATTGACTCTCCAGTTTAAATAACACTAAAGATAATGCATTTGAACAAAGGTTGTGTGTCACTTGTCATGTATTTAATCCCTAAAGCCATCACAAAGTTCCATTAAAGATTATGTAAATCCCAGCATTGTCCTTGTAGTCATTTTCCAAGGACAAAATCTTTAAGAATTCAGACAGCTGAGATATCCAGTTAATTAATGGTTATAACCTATCTTTCAACATGAGGTCAACGGACGTGATCACAAACTGTGTTTTGAAACTGGATTCATTCCAAATACTTTAATTTTTGCGAAGATAGACACAAAATGCTGGAGTAACTCAGCAAGACAGGCAGCATTTCTGGAGAAAAGGAATGGGTGACATTTTGGGCCGAAGCCGTTCTTCAGTCTGAAGAAGGGTCTCGACCTGAAACGTCACCCATGCCTTCTCTCCAGAGATGATGCCTTTCCTGCTGAGTTACTCCAGCATTTTGTGTCTATCTTTGATTTAAACCAGCACCTGCAGTTTCTTCCTACACTTTAATTATTGCGCTATTAATATTCTGTATCATCAAACATTATTTATAAATCAGAACATATGGATAAAGTTGATATGAGGTCAACTGTTTCCTTTCAGCAGTTCTCCAGTAAACTTCTAAGCACCATCTGTACGTATGAAAGATGGGTCATTAGGATCAGTATTCATATGGTCATCATTTTGCTATTTATCAACAATGATTCGTGTCTCAATGAATTGTGTAATCACATCTTTTTTTTAATTGGCATTTTGTGAAATGGGAAATAATGAGAGGTGAACGTTGACGTCAAACCTTTATGACAGGCTGGTGTTCTATGTAGAACTCAGACAGAAAGATCGTGTTGAGGAATTGCTAATGTGGCCCAGATATTCAACTAACTATTTTTCATTGCTGTTCTGATTGCCTGGCTGGGGGAAGGATGTCATTAAGCTGGAAAGAGTGCAGGAAGATCACGAGGATGTCACTGGAGTGGAAAGGCTTGAGTTATAAGGAGATTGGATAGATTGGGTGTGTAGGAAGGAACTGCTGATGCTGATTTAAACCAAGGATAGACACAAAAAGCTGGAGTAACTCAGCGGGACAGGCAGCGTCTCTGCAGAGAAGGAATGGGTGACATTTTGGGTGGAGACCCCTCTAGACTGGGGCTTGCTTTTCTTAAGCATAAGAGGCAGAGGCAGGGTGGGGGTGGCCATATAGAGGTTAATAACATCATGAGGGACATAGATAAGGCGAAGGGTCTCGACCCGAAGCGTCACCTATTCCTTCGCTCCATAGATGCTGCCTCACCCACTGAGTTTCACCAGCATTTTTGTCCACCTTAGATAAGGTGAATGGTCACAGTCTTTTTCCCAGAGTAGGAGAGTCTAACACCAGCAGGCATTGGTGAAAGGGGAAAGATTTAAAAAAGATCTGAGGGCTGTTGTTTTCGGACAGAGTGGTGGGTGTGTGGAACAAGCCCTGATATCCGTGTTAATATTTACAGAAAAAAAATGCTGATTTTCACTGCCACGTTTTTTTTGTAATCTTGATCATGACCCCGAGTATACTTGCAGGTGGCACTGAACAGGTTAAAAACAATAACAGTGATAGTGCAAAGACAAAAACAGTGCCTCCCGGTTGATGTAGTTCAGAGCTTATTTGTAGTGTTTAATAGCCTGATGGTTGTAGGGAAGAAGCTGCTCCTCAACCTGGATGTAACAGTTTTTGTCTCCTGTACTTCCTTCGATGGTGGAAGCTCGCCCTGTGATTTTTTTTCTAAGTAAAGTATATCAAATAATACTAAAGAAATATTTTGTTCAGGGAAAAGACTGGTAAATTGAATTAAATTGACTTGAACAAAACTAGCCATAGATTGTCAACCTCTTGGGAGTCATTGCATTGGCATCTTCTTATTGCTGGAGCTATTCAGAACTAATTCCATTGCTTCAGCCTTCTCCCAAATCTCTTTATATTCAGACTCATAACCTCACAATGGACCACATTGCCTCTCCAGCTGCATAATTCTGCGTTTCCTCACTCAGGTAAGTATTTGGCAATTAAAGCATAATCTTTATCCATTAATCACACAACTTGTTTTCAAATACCTTAAACGCTGGATAAGTCGAAACGCTTTCTATCATTGGTTTATTTCATTTAGTTGCTCCATGGAGCGAGAAGTATGTGCAATGGGGCATTTAATCCATTTAGTCTTATAGTCACAGGCATGCTTTTGCAACCAACTTCTATTGATTACAAGTAAGGCAGGTCAATTTGATCTGTGTGTTTTTTTTCTCTCTCAAATCAGTATTTGAACATCAATATTGATTTAAAATTGAAAATAAAACCAACATTTATTTCTAGTCCATTGCAATGTGCATTAATTTTTGATTCATTTTAAGACTGTAGTAGATACACAATTGTTAGTTCTGCAAAGTGAGACTTGTGGCTTGACAAAGAGAGGAAAATGGAGATAATGGCAATAGTTTGTAAGTATGGGAAAGGTGCAAAGATTGATACCTTTGTATGCAGAAAGGTGCTTTAGACTTTAGAGATACAGCACAGAAACAGACCCTTCGGCCCTCTGAGTCCACGTCAACCAACGATCACCCGTACACTAACACTATCCAAAACTCTAGGGACAATTTACAATCTTTTTACTGAAGTCAATCAACCCGCCTTTGGAGTATGTGGGGAAACCGGAGCACCTGGAGAAAACCCACGTGGTCACAGGGAGAACTTACAAACTCCGTACGGTCAGCACCCGTAGTCAGGATCAAACCCAAGTCTCTGACGCTCTACTGCTATGCCACTGTGCCACCCAACATTTGCAGGAGAAGGGGTGAATTCTTCTCATAGATCATCCCTTGGGATTAAGTCAAGCCACTTTTATTTTTATAGCACATTTAAAAAAACAACTCTCGTTGGCCAAAGTGCTTTACATTGGTGGAGGTACTAATGTTATACAACATTGGTTCATAGATTAAGTACATACATAAATACATACATATAGCCCTCACTCAGAGGACGTCAAGAAAGGCTTGAGATTAAAGATGAGTTTTAAGTGTCGACTTAAAGGAGTTGATGGAGGGGGCAGTTCTGATGGGAAGAGGGATGCTGTTCCACAGTCTTGGAGCTGCAACCGCAAAGGCGCGGTCACCCCTAAGCTTATGCCTAGACTGCGGGATGTTCAGTAACCCCAGGTCGGCCGATCTGAGGGACCTGGAGGTGGTGTGGTGGGTAAGCAGACTTTTGATGTAGGTGGAGGCAAGCCCGTTAAGGGCTTTGTGGACATAAAGAAGGATCTTGAAATGTATTTGGAACCGTACAGGGAGTCTAGAATCGGGGTGATGTGGTCCCTTTTTCGGGTGCCCCCGTCAGAAGTCTCGATACGGCGTTTTGGACCAGTTGCAGGCGGGACAGGGAAGATTGGCTGATGCCAGTGTAAAGGGAGTTGCAGTAATTGAGGCGGGAGGAGATAAATGTGTGGGTGATCTTTTTGAGGTCATCAAACTGGAGGAATTGTTTTATTTTAGCTATCACGCCAAGGTTTTTGACGTGACGTTTGAGTAATGGGGTGTGGCTTCCAAGGCTGCCTGCTATCATTTTGATTGAGTCCGAGGGGCCGAGAAGGATGACCTGAGACTTACTCTCGTTTAGTTGGAGGAGGTTCTGGGCCATCCAACACTTTATATCCTCGAGGCAGTGGATAAGGTTAAGTAGATTTGATCATTTTTTGGGCTTCGGGGGGAGATAGAGTTGTGTATCGTCTGCATAGCAATGGAAGGAAATGCCATGCCTTTGAATGACTTGGCCTAAGGGGAGCATCTACAGGGAGAAGAGAATGGGGCCAAGGATGGAACCTTGTGGAACCCCGCAGCAGAGGCTAGCTGGGGAGGAGAAAGAGTTGCCTATGTTAGTAGAGAAACTCCTACCTTTGAGGTAGGATATGAACCAGCTTAGGGGAGTGCCATCAATACCAACCCTGTACCGGAGACGGTCAATTAGGATGGTGTGGTCGACAGTATCAAATGCTGCGCTGAGGTCGAGAAGGAGCAGGATTGCACAGTCACTGGTGAGCTGTACTCTAAGCATAACTCTGTGGTTCTCTGGGTTCATTGAATTCTGAGTAGGCCATTCAATAAATTCTGCCATTAGTGATGTGGGAGTTGCTTCACGGAGTGGGAGCTGGGAATAATTATCGAATAATCACAGCCTGTGTCTATTCTTCAGCATTGCCCAGAGCTCCCAGGCATTGAATGGACCACTTTGCTAAGAGCCCAGAAATGAGGAGAACTGACACGTGTGAGAGAGAGAGAGAGAGAGAGAGAGAGAGAGAGAGATTTCAGGGAAATAAGTGGAGGAATGGAACTGATAGGAATACTCAGAGAGCTGGTATAGGTTTGATGGCTCAGATAATCTTCCTGTGCTGTAACATTGTTTTTTTTTTAAATTATTGTCATGCGTACAGAGAGACAGAGCTATCTCCGTAAAACATCAATACATAAATAAATTAAACTATGCTGAATCCCCACCCCCCCCCCCCCCGCCACCGCCACCCAGAAATGCCAGCAAACAAGTTTGTGCTGTGGGAACCCACCTATGGAAGACGTGACCCGGGACGACCAATGAAGAAAATGTTGAAGATGTTGATGTAGGTGGAAGAGCCTTGTGTAGAGATAAAAGAGGAGCTCGCCAGCTGCATTGGGGACAGAGACGTGTGGTGCGTCCGTCGCCGTGCCCGTCGGAAACCAGCACCACTGCATCGCTAATGTTTTCACCGATAATATTAAGAATAGAATTTAGTTTTATAACTACAGAGAAAGTGCAGATAAAAGAGTACATGAGATGCAACAAGGTGGATTGGGAAGACATTGTTTGCTTATAGCAGATCTGTTGAAGAATCTGCTAACAGTGAGGAGAAACTGTCCTTGAGTCTAGTGGTGTGCACTTGCAAACCTTTTGTGTCTTCTGTCAAACAGGAAAGGGGAGACGGGGGAATGGCCAGGGTGGGAATGGTCCTTGATTATATTGGCTGCTTTCCAAAGGCACTGTGAAGTGCAGATATGTGAATGTGCCTTCCCGAATCCCCATTCGCAGTGATGGTATTTCAGTCTCAGTCACAGAGACCGACGTCAGGAAATCCTTCAGAGGGGTGAACCCTCGAAAAGCTCCTGGACCTGATGGTTTTCCTGGTCGTATTCTAAAAACCTGTGTGCACCAACTGGCTGGAGTTTTTACGGACATTTTCAACCTCTCACTTCTGAGGTCTGAGGTTCCCACCTGCTTCAAAAGGGCATCAATTATACCAGTGCCCAAGAAGAGCAAGGTGACTTGCCTCAATGACTATCGACCTGTGGCACTAACGCCTGCGGTGATGAAGTGCTTCAAGAGGTTGACCATGGTGTAAATCAACTCCTACCTCGACAAAAACCTGGACCCACTGCAGTTCGCTTACCGTCACAACAGATCAATGGTGGACGAGATCTCGCTGGCTCTCCACTCTGCTCTGGACCACTTGGACAACTAAAACTCATATGTCAGGCTGCTATTCATCGATTACAGCTCCACATTTAATACTATCATCCCCTCCAAACTGATTACCAAACTCGCAGAACTGGGTCAATGCGCATCCCTCTGCAATTGGATCATCGACATCCTCATTCACAGACCACAGTCTGTTCGCATTGGTGGAAATGTGTCAGACTCAATAACAATCAGCACGGGAGCACCTCAAGGCTGCGTGCTCAGCCCCCTGCTGTATACTCATGACTGCGTAGCCGGTCATAGTGCAAACACCATCATCAAGTTCGCTGAAGACACCACTGTTGAGGGACGTATCACTGATCGGGATGAGTCGGAGTACAGAAGAGAGATCGAGCAACTGTCCATATGGTGCCAGCACAATAACCTCCCCCACAACACCAGCAAAACCAAGGAACTGATTGTGGACTTTGGAAGGAGGAGGATGGGGACCCACAGTCCCATTTATATCAACGGGTCGATGGTTGAAAGGGTCAAGAGCTTCAAATTCCTGGGCGTGCACATCTCTGAAGATCTTTCCTGGTCCGAGAACACTGATGCAATTATTAAGAAAGCACATCAGCGCCTCTACTTCCTGGGAAGATTACAGAGAGTCGGTTTGTCAAGGAGGACTCTCTCGAACATCTACAGGTGCATAGTAGAGAGCTTGCTGACTGGTTGCATCGTGGCTTTGTTCGGCAACTTGAGCGCCCTGGAGCGGAAAAGACTACAAAAAGTAGTAAACACTGCCCAGTCCATCATCGGCTCTGTCCTTCCTTCCATCGAGGGGATTTATCGCAGTCGCTGCCTCAAAAAGACTGGCAGCATCATCAAGGACCCATACCATCTTGGCCACACACTCATCTCCCCGCTACCTTCAGGTAGAAGGTACAGGAGCCTAAAGACTGCAACGACCAGGTTCAGGAATAGCTACTTCCCCACAGCCATCAGGTTATTAAACCTGGCTCGGAAAAAAACTCTGAACATTAATAATCCATTGTGTGTTATTTGCACTTTTTCAGTTTATTTATTCACGTGTGTATTTATGTATATAATGGTATATGGACACACTGATCTGTTTTGTAGTCAGTGCCTACCATGTTCTGTTGTGCTGAAGCAAAGCAAGGATTTCATTGTCCTATCAGGGACACATGACAATAAACTCACTTGAAATTGAACTTGAGATAGAGTCAATGGGAGGGAGGCTGGTTTATGTGAAGGAAGGAACTACAGATGCTGGTTTAAACCAAAGATAGACACAAAAACCTGAAGTAACTTAGCGGGACAGGCAGCATCTCTGGAGAGAAGATGCTGGTTTAAACCAAAGATAGACACAATAAGCTGGCGTTAAACCGAAGATCGATATAAAAGGCTGGAGTTGAACCGAAGATAGGCACAAAAAGTTGGAGATTGATGACCCGAAAGGTCACCCATTCCTTCTCTCCAGAGATGCTGCCTGTCCCGCTGAGTTACTCCAGCTTTTTGTCTCTCAGCTGGTTTATGTGATGTACTGAGCTGCATCCACAACTCTTTGAAATTTCTTGTAATCTCCCAAAGCATTTTTAAAAGGAAGAGGATAACCAGGGAGAAGGTAGGACCGCCTAAGGATAACGGAGGGAATCTATGCTTGGAGCTTGATGATGTAATCGAGGAACTAGACATGCGTTTACATTTGTTTATACCAGAGAAATACATGGCGGACAGTGAGATCAGTGCAGTGAATAATAACATGCAATGGCAGTTTGAGATTAAGGAGGAGGAGGTGTTAAGCCTCTGCAAGTGCATTAAGGTGGATAAATATTCAGGATCTGATGCGAATTATCCCAGGTTATTGAGGGAAGCTAGACTGGAGATTGCAGGGGCCTTGACAATGATCAAACTCAGGGCTCTGGTGCTGTAAGGCAGTACCTCTACCGCTGCGCCACCGTGCCGCACTTTCTAATGTTATGTTTGCAAAACCCTGCTGTGTTGTGCGTTGCATTCAAGATCGTGGGAAACCTGATGTAGACTTCCGACCTCTGTAACTCATAGGGATTTGATAAATTAATCTCTTTAGTCATCTGATTGATTTTATGTCTTAACAAAGCAAAGGTTCCATATATCATACCACGAGCTATCATTAGTATAAACCAGCATATGCTGTTCTTTATCTCTGCTTTAAAAATACCCAGTGACTTGGCCTCCACAATCATCTGTGGCAATGAAATCCGCAGATCACCACCCTCTGGCTAAAGGAATTCCACCGCATCTCCATTCTAAAGGTACATCTTCTTATTCTGAGGCTGTGCCCTCTGGTCCAAGATTGTCCCACCACCAGAAATATTAGCCTTAGAAATAAATTGAGAGTAGAACACAATGGAAGAACAAAAGGAATGCTGAGTTTAAGCTTATTCTGAGTTTATTTTTTGTTGTTTATTATGTACTACCTGTGGGCATTGCATTTACAGGCCTGTTATGCTGCTGCAAGTAAGGATTTCATTGATCCACTGTCGGTACATATGACCATTAAACACTTTCGACTGCTCGGTGGCACAGTGGCAGAGTTTCTACCTTACAGTGCCTCCCCCTTCTGTCGTGGGGTAAACTGACTCTTCCCCCCCAATCTTTGCATATCCCCAATCCTTTCCACTCATCACTTTAATTTCATGCTTCATGTACCTTGTGTTTTATGACTGATAACTGTTAGCAGATCAATTTCTAAATAAAGTTCTATTGCATCGTATCATACCATATAACATATAACCATATAACAATTACAGCACGGAAACAGGCCTTCTCGGCCCTTCCAGTCCGTGCTGACCATTTATTTTACCCTAGTCCCATCTACCTCCACTCAGACCATACCCCTCCATTCCCTTCCTGTCCATATACCTATCCACTTTACTTTTAAATGTTAAAATCGATCCTGCCTCCACCACTTCTGCTGGAAGATCATTCCACACAGCCACCACTCTCTGAGTAAAGAAGTTCCCCCTCATGTTACCCCTAAACTTCTGTCCCTTAATTCTCATGTCATGCCCTCTTGTTTGAATCTTTCCTACCCTCAAATGGGAAAAGCTTATCCACGTCAACTCTGTCTATCCCTTTCATCATTTTAAAGACCTCAATCAAGTCCCCCCTTAACCTTCTGCGCTCCAAAGAATAAAGAGCTAACTTGTTCAACCTTTCTCTGTAACTTAGTTGCTGGAACCCAGGCAACACCCAGGCTACATGTTGGGTGTAAATTGTTTGTCGCTTTCTATGTTTGAAATGTAGAAGTACTGGTTTTATTAGTGTAGTATTAGCTTCAGTTTCAGTTTAGTTTATTGTCACGTGTACCGAGGTACAGTGAAAAGCTTTTGTTGCATGCTAACTAGTCAGTGTAAAGACAGTATGTGATTACAATCGAGCCATTTATTGTGATTCATGATAAGGGATTAGTATTTTGTACACGGGAAAGCCAGTAAAGCCCAAACAAAGATAGTCCAAGGGTCACCAAGGAGGTAGATCGTAGCTCAGCACTGCTCTCTGCTTGTGGTAGGATGCCTGATGACAGCTGGGAAGAAACTGCCCCTGAATCTGGAGATTTACATTTTCACACCTGTAAATTCTGCCCAATGTTAAGAGGGGAGAAGAGAGAGTGGCCATGGTGCGACTCATCCTTGATTATGCTGCTGGCCTTGCTGAGGCAGCGTGAGGTATAAATGGAGTCAATGGATTGGAGGTGGGTTTTGTGTGATGGTCTGGGCTGCGTCCAAAACTCACTGCAATTTCTTGCAGTCTTGGATGGAGCTGTTCCCAAACCAATGCCGATAAAATGCTTTCTACAGCGCATCTGTAGGGGTTGGTGCATGTTGTAGGGGACATGCTGAATCTCCTAAGCCTTCTAAGGAAGTAGAGGTGTTGGTGTGCTTTCTTGGCCATTGTTTCAATATGGGAGGTATGGGAAAAGTTGATGGTGATATTTACTCCTAGGAATTTGAAGTTTTAAACCATCTCTACTTCAACGTCCATCTCTCAAACATATTATCAGACTGAAGATAGACACAAAATGCTGGAGTAACTCAGCGGGGCAGGCAGCACCTCTGGAGAGAAGGAATGGGTGACGTTTCAGGTCGAGACCCTTCTTCAGACCGAGTAACTCCAGCATTTTACGTCTATCTTCGATTTAAACCAGCATCTGCAGTTCTGGATCAGGCAACATCCATGGAGGAAATGTTTCGGATTGGGACTCGCGTGGCTTAAAATTCTCCTCCTGTACCTATTAAGAGATGCTGTCTGACCCGCTGAGTTACTCCAGCTTTTTGTGTCTCTCCTTTTTACATGGATCCTATTTATTTCCTTCCCGCATTCCCATCATTTTCTCCCAAATTCTACCACTCATCTCCACATGAGGAGCAAATTACAGCAGTCAAATAACCTACCAACTCGTACGTTTTTGGGTTGTGGGAGAAAACCAGAGAACGCGGAGGAAACTCGTGCAGTCACACAGACGGAGGTTAGGATCGAACCCATGTCACTGGAGCTGTGAGGCAACAGCTCGACGAGCTGCCCACAGCTCCCGAGCTGTAGGAATAGAAGTCCTTGGCAGGAGAAACAAATTTGACTTGAGAGAAAGCAGGTTTGTAATGGCAACTAGTCCCTGGAAAGAGTGTAGTAATAGAGGCAAATTCAATTATAGTATTCAAAAGTGGAGAAGTATCGACAGGGAGAAAGAAGGTGAAGGATGATTTAAGACTCTATGACACTATGAACCTGGGGAGCAACTTCTTCACACATCGGTGGCAGATATATGGAGTGGCGGTAGATGAAGCGGTTACATTAACAACATTTAAAAGACATTTGGACAGACATATGGGTAGGAAAGGTTTAGAGAGCTATAGGCAAAACATGGGCAAATGGGACTAGCTTGGATGGGGCACCTTGGTTAGGCTGAAGGGCCTGTTCCTGTGCACAATGATTCTATGACTATAACTCAATGAGAGGAGAGAGCCGGAAATTTGACAAGCTAAATTTCTGTTGTATAGAGCTTGTCCAGACGTGATGAGCTAAATGGCTGCCATCTGTGCAGTAATTCTGGAGATCAATCGTCTGACACTTTCAAAGAATTCAAAATTGTCATTGATACATTTTTGTTAGGCAAGGGGTGTGTAATCAAGCTAGATAATGAATGTTATTTTACAGATTCCCCATGATATTATTGAATAACAGCTCAAGGTAAGCGGTAAACACCGCAAGACTTTTTGCCTAATTCAATAGATAGAATAGACAATAGACAATAGGTGCAGGATTAGACCTTTATTGGTCCTTCGAGCCAGCACTGCTATTCACCTTGATCATGGCTTATCCGCCACAATCAGTACACCGTTCCTGCCTTCTCCCCATATCCCCTGACTCCGCTATCTTTAAGAGCTCTACGGTGGCTTGCAAAAGTTTTCATACCCATTGAACTTTTCTACATTTTGTCACGTTACAACCACAAACATAAATGTATTTTATTGGGAAGGAAAATGATACATGGTTTCCAAATTTTATTACAAATAAAAAACTGAAAAGTGTGACGTGCAAAAGTATTCAGCCCTCCCGAGTCAATACTTTGTGAAACCAACTTTCGCTGCAATTACAGCTGCAAGTCTTTTGGGGTATGTCTCTACCAGCTTTGCACATCTAGAGACTGAAATTTTTGCCCATTCTTCTTTGCAAAATAGCTCAAGCTCAGTCAGATTGGATGGAGAGCGTCTGTGAACAGCAATTTTCAAGTCTTGCCAGAGATTCTCAATTGGATTTAGGTCTGGACTTTGACTGGCCATTCTAACACATGAATATGCTTTGATCTAAACCATTCCATTGTAGCTCTGGCTGTATGTTTAAGGTCATTGCCCTGCTGGAAGGTGAATCTCCACCCCAGTCTCAAGTCTTTTGCAGACTCTAACAGGTTTTCTTCCAAGATTGCCCTGTATTTGGCTCCATCTATCTTCCCATCAACTCTGACCAGCTTCCCTGTCCCTGCTGAAGAAAAGCATCCCCACAGCATGATGCTGCCACCACCATGTTTCACAGTGGGGATGGTGTGTTCAGGGTGATGTGCAGTGTTAGTTTTCCGCCACACATAGCGTTTTGCATTTAGGCCAAAAACTTCAATTTTGGTCTCATCAGACCAGAGCACCTTCCTCCACATGTTTGCTGTGTCCTCCACATGGCTTGTGGCAAACTGCAAACGGGACTTCTTATGACTGTTTCAACAATGGCTTTCTTCTTGCCACTCTTCCATAAAGGCCCGATTTGTGGAGTGCACGACTAATAGTTGTCCTGTGGACAGATTCTCCCACCTGAGCTGTGGATCTCTGCAGCTCCTCCAGAGTTACCATGGGCCTCTTGGCTGCTTCTCTGATCAATGCTCTCCTTGCCCTGCCTGTCAGTTTAGGTGGACGGCCATGTCTTGATAGGTTTACTTTGTGCCATACTCGGATTTTCGGATGATGGATCGAACAGTGCTCCGTGAGATGTTCAAAGCTTGGGATTTTTTTTATAACCTAACCCTGCTTTAAAGTTCTCCACAACTTTATCCCTGACCTGTCTGGTGTGTTCCTTGGGCTTCATGATGCTGTTTGTTCACTAGTGTTCTCTAACAAACCTCTGAGGCCTTCACAGAACAGCTGTATTTATACTGAGATTTGATTACACACAAGTGGACCTTATTTACTAATTAGGTGACTTCTGAGGGCAATTGGTTGCACTGGATTTTATTTAGGGGTATCAGAGTAAAGGAGGCTGAATACTTTTGCACGCCACACTTTTCAGTCTTTTATTTGAAAACAATGTATTATTTTCCTTCTACAATTATGCGCCACTTTGTTGGTCTATCACATAAAATCCCAATAAAATACATTTACGTTTGTGGTTGTAACGTGACAAAATGTGGAAAAGTTCAAGGGGTATGAAAACTTTTGCAAGCCACTGTATATAACTCTGTCTTGAAGACATCCAGAGAATTGGCATCCACTGAGGCAGAGAATTCCACAGATTCACAACCCTCTGGATGAAAAATATTATCCTCAACTCTGTTCTAAATGGCTTACCCTTTATTCTTAAACTGTGGCCCCTGGTTCTGGACTCCCCCAACATCGGGGACATGTTTCCTGCTTCTAGCGTGTCCAAACCCTTAATAATTTTACATGTTTCAATAAGATCTCCTCTCATTATTCTAAATTCCAGAGTATACAAGCCCAGCCGCTCCATTCTATCAACATATGACAGTCTCACCATCCCGGGAATTTACCTTGTGAACCTATGCTGACTCCCTCTATAAAAAGAATTCATAGAATTATCCTAAGATGATAAGTCTAGGAATTAAGCAAATTACCTTGTGGCATATGATTGTTTGTCCATGGCTCAAAATGTTCTAAACGTAAAGAGTAAGGATATTCAGCCCTTGTTGCATCAGCTTGCGCAGTTAAATATGGCTTGGCATGCAACTGCTTCTTGGGTGATTTTATATTTTTCACCAATATTTAAAATTTTTACCAATTACCGATTTTTAATATTATATTAATGGCTCTCAAATTATAATCATATTTTATTCTATTCACCCTTTCAAAGCATGAGATGTTTTTAACCTTTGAACACTTCAGTGTTTCAATTCACATTTTATTGACAGACACAAAATGCTGCAGTAACTCAGCAGGTCAGGCAGCATCTCTGGAGAAAAGGAATAGGTGACGTTTTGGGCCGAGACCCTTATTCAGACAGAGAGTTGGGGAGAGGGAAGCAAGAGGTACGACAAGGCACAGACCAAATCGGAGGCGGCACCAATGGCCAAAAAATCCCACAAAGGTCCATTGGTGGCTGTGGATAAGATGTAAACGAGGGGATACGAACAGTAAAACTAGCAGGACGACTAGAGTGGTGGAGGGTCAAAGAGAGAGAGAGGGCAGTATGGGCTCTTTGGCCATTGGTGCCGGCTCTGATTGGTTCTGTATCTTTTCATACCTCTAGTTTCCCTCTCCCCTGACTCTCAGTCCTAAAATGGGACTATTCCTTTTTTCCAGAGATGCTGCTTGACCCGTAGAGTTACTCTTGCATTCTGTGTCTATCTTCTGTGTAAAACGGCATCTGCTGTCCCCTCCTGCACAATTTTTATAGATGTGTAGGGAAGATGCTGGTTTAAATCGAAGATAGACACAAAATGTTGAAGTAACTCAGTGGGACAGGCAGCATCTTTGGAGAGAAGCAATGGGTAACGTTCCTTGTCAGATCAGCCTGAAGAAGGGTCTCAACCCAAAACATCACCCATTCCTTCTCTCCAGAGATGCAGCCTGTCCCGCTGAGCTACCCCAGCATTTTGTGACTATCTTATGTTTTTATGAAAATTGAGTTTGTTTTGCAGTGTTTCAGTAAAGTTAGTACTGAATCTTTTCTTCGTGTCTCTTGCAGATTTGACCCATCGCTTACCTTTCAGCGATTTGTAACCTATATCATTTATGTTCACCTGAGCATTATTTGCAAGAAACAGAAGGAATCACTAAAGCGTGCCTTGAATGAATAAAATATTAGAAATTTCTTCGTGTTAGGAATAGAACTGATCACTGATGTTGCACTCTGTGAAGTTATCTTTTGACGGCACATTAATATAAATAATGATGAACATGGATCTTTGATGTGAAGTTCCTTGATCTTTTTATCCCTTTATCTATTTATTTTCAGACAAACCAGATGGGCCTCTATTTTAAGTGGAGTGTCACAATTCTACACTGCCTTGTAAAGCTGCTCTCGATGCAGGGAAGCTATCCCTTGACTAAAGCAAAAGGTCACAAGGAAATGCTTGAACACTGTTTAATGTGCAAGCAAATACAAATGAAAAATATTCCTCCTTAAGGAACGAATGATTACATTGAACAGAAAAATCAGCAGGGCTAAATCAAAGGGTTTTGTTTTCAAGTGCATATTATTCAGAAGAAAGTAGCATTATGGATGTGGTGAAAATCGCGGTCTCATAGGAAGGCAAGGAAGCTCGCATTAAAATTGGGCTGGATCTTGTTGAATATTGATTGATATTCTCAACATCCTCCTCTGCACTGTGAGAGAGCTGTGAGGCCACATCTCCAGTTCTCCCCTCTCTTGCAACTTCTAGGCTTTCTCATTCAGCTCCCTAGGCGTTCTGATCATGTTATGGGAGTAGAATAGTAAGATTGAACGAGAACTTACCAAGTTTGAAGGTTGATCTTTATTTCATGAGGAGTTGCGGTGAGGGATTTCGTGAAGAGCCCGCCGGCACGCATGCGCGACATTCTTCAAAGCAGCGGTGTGGAATCACAGAAACAACAACAGAAATGACTTGGCATAGTAAGATTTAAAGAGACTCTGATTACCAGCTGAAGATGATCGAGGGTTGGGAGCGGAGGGCACGAAATCCCTCACCGCAACTCCTCATGAAATAAAGATCAACCTTCAAACTTGGTAAGTTCTCGTTCAATCTTACTATTTCATTTCGGAGTCACGTGAGTGACTTCGTGAAGACTTCAAAGCTTCTGTGATTACACGCCCTGGACAACGTCCATGCGGACACACCACTAGCAAGGATGGATTGGAGTAAACAAGTTGACCAAACGAGGTTATACTGAAACAAAAAGAAGATTTGTTAATAACACAACAAATAACGCCCTTTTAATCAGGGACATCCCCACGTTCACACCCGGCGTCCAGCACGGCCTCTGCGAACTGGAGGGGAGCAGCAACAGGCTTATTGTAGAATCGCTGGAACATAGCTGCATTCGCCCATCCTGCTGTGGCGAGGATATGGTCCATGGGTACCTCCATGACTCTCGCCGCCGACGTAGATGCAGCCCTGGTGGAGTGGGATGTAAACACATTAGTGTCAATACCTGCCTTATTCAGGACGATCCGGAGCCACCTGGATATCGTCTGGACTGTCACTCGATGGTGAGGTCTTTTGTGAGTGACAAGCAGGTACAACTCCATTCCTCTGATGCTCCTCGTCACCTTGATGTAGTAACGGATGTGAGTGGCTAAACATAGCCGAGCATCTGCAGGGTATGCCGGGAACTTCAGCTGCAGTCCTGTGCACCCAGGTCTATGCTGCTTAAGTAGCTCATCGATAAAAAAGACTACTTCTCCCGGGGTCGACGTCATCCTGTCAATACGTAGTTTGTGGAGCGTCTGAACCCGCTGTGCTGAAGTCAGCGCTAGTAACATCACCAATTTCATAGTGGGTTGGTCCAGCTGTAACCCTTCCATGGGTGACCACGACCTGAGCAGGGTAAGTACATCCCTGACATCCCAGGTGATGTTGTAGCGTGGTGTAGGCGGATTCAGATTGAATATTCCCCGCATAAGCCTGGACACTAGCCTGTTCGATCCTACCTCGATGTTGAGGTAGAATGATAGCGCACTCCTGGCGCTGTTGATGGCAGTATAACTCAAGTGCTCATCATGGTGCAACCCCGCGAGGAATTCCAGGACGTCGGCTATGGAGACATCATCACAGGTGATGTGAGAGCGACTGCAGTAGGCTTCCCACTTGGTGATGTGGGAGAGATATCTCCGCCTGGTTGACTCTCGACATGATGCTCCAATGGTGTTCATGGTCCGGGTGGTAAGGCCATACTGCATCCATGGCCTGGTCAGAACCTGCAAGCCAGTAATTTTAGATAGGCATGGCAGGGGTGTAACTCCCCTGAGACAGGGTGAGAAACCAAATGTGGGCAACCCTCTAGAGGGACCCAAGGTTGACTAATCATGTCAGAGACCACCGGATACCAAGGCTGTGTGGGCCAGTCGGGTATGACAAGAATGCCTCTGGCAGAATCCATCCTGATTTTTTGTAATACCCGACTGATGAGGCAAAACGGGGGGAATGCATAGAAAAACCACTTCCCCCAGTCTAGCGAGAATGCATCAATCGCTAATGCCCCAGGGTCTGGTTCCCATGAAACATATGTCGGTACCTGATGGTTCAACCGGGACGCAAAAAGGTCGATATCCGGTTGGCCAAATTTGGCTGTAATTTGGGCAAATATTTGAGGATGCAGCATCCACTCAAACTATCATTGAATTTGCGTGACCTGGTGTCTGCCACAGTATTAAGCCTACCTGGCAAATAGGTAGCTGAAATCCAAATATCTCGATCAATACACCAGCACCAAATAGTATTAGCCAATTTGTCACAAGAGACTGACCTGGTACCGCCCATATGGTTTAAATATGCCACCGCTGTAGTGTTGTCTATTTGGAGACGGACATGAGTACCACTAAGATTAGCACAATATGCCCGCAGTCCGTGAAATGCTGCAAGCAGCTTCAAATAGTTAATCCCTTGTATTAGCAAGATGCTAGCTTCAAGGGGATCCCACCTGCCTCCACAACTAGAAGAGCTGTCCGCAGCTCCCCAGCCTAGAGAGCTTGCGTCAGTTTTGCAAATATACCACCGGATTGGGCACAACAATGGGTTTGAATGCCTTGCCAATATTGGACACCCACCATTGTAGCTCAACCTTAGCATCGGAAGGCAGCCCCATAGGTCTGTCAAAATGACCAGCGTTCTTTTTTAACGCAGCAATCGTGGCCCTTTGCAGATTTTGATAATGCAAAGGTCCAAACCGGGCTGCCGGAAATAAAGCTACGATTTTCCCAATCATCTTAGCTGTATGCCGAATAGATGGTATACTGGCGGATGCGAGATCCTGACATGCAAGGGAAACATCCTCCACCTTGTGAAATGGAATGTTGGCCCTCATTAGAATAGAGTCCACCGTGAAACCCAAATAATCCATAACCTGGGATGGGTGAAACTTCGATTTTTCTGGATGGACTATAAACCCCAGCTGCTGAAATATAGTAACAGTTGCTGAAACAGCGCTTTCAGCTGCTTCCAGAGTGTTGCCAATAATCAGAATATCATCTAAATAAGCCATTACAATATGATGTTGTATACGTAATTTGGCCATAATAGGTTTGAGTAATTTAGTAAAGCCTAGGGCGGTAGTAAGCCCATTTGGTAAGGCCCGATATTGCCAGAGCTGATCCATCCAGACAAATTTCAAAAAAAAAATGTCCGGTGATGTTTCCGGATGGACACTGAATAGCATGCATCTTTCAAATCAATACATGCCATAAAGCAACCATGCGAAAGCAGTGATTTGGCTGTCTCAAAAGGTGTCCATTTTAAAATGTGTATATGTTACAAAGGTATTCAACTGGTCAAGTCAATAATCACCCGACAACCTCCATCCTTTTTTGGCCTAGTAAAATATGGGAGACGAATTCAATGGGCTCGTGAATAGTTTCCTCTATCACGCCTTTTGTTCCGACGAAAAATTTCAGCCGTGCCTGCTGCCTGCTCAACGGCAGACAGCGTAAACTTCCGTTGAGGCATATGCTGGGATGGAGGACCCCGAATATCCTTTCCTCTTGGAGAGGTCTTCCCCGATATCTTTTGATTCTGCTGCAGGAGGGGCTCCAATATCCGCTCCATCCTGGCCAATACGCCCCTTGAGCTAAAACTCGGGCGGCCGAAGTCCTCATGTTCTGCTGAACTGCTGGGGCTTCGTCCATCGGCCCACACCTCATCGAGGTGAACCTGGTGCCGGAAAGGTGTCGCCGGTAGCCGCTGCAGCGAAGCGGAGCGATTCCCGCGCGGGAGGTACTCTCAAACGCCTCCTCGGCGGAGCTTGGTCTCGCTGCCTCGGAGGGCAAATGCGATGGGAAGTCGGCACCTGACTTAGCATGGAGATCCGACGCCCGCGCGGGCTTGCCGGCTGCCCATATCATGGACCTAGCCGACGCATAGTCTCGTCCTCCCATCCATGGGGGACTCGGCGACCCTGGCGTATGGGCTCGTTGAAGGGAGGAGCAGTTCGCTGGGCTTAGTGTCTGCTGACGGTTCTCAGCTTCTGCTGACGGCGGTTAACCTCCCTGTGCCTACTGGAGCTGGATGGCTCCTCTCCAGTAGCCGCGTCATGCGGCCATACGCCCTTCACCCTGAACACTCGGGTGGTCGGAGACCTCCGGCTCAGAAGATTGCCGGGGCTCCTTTCATCGGCCCGCACCTCTGAGAAGTGATCTCGGTGCCGGAAGTTGTCGCTATCGGCCGCCGCAGCGAACCGCGCGATTCCCGCGCGGGAAAGGTGTTCAACCGTCCCCGTTTAACGGGAGCGGAAGCCGTTGCCACAAAGGGCCCTGACGGCTTGGGGTCGACTCCAGCAGAAGCATGGAGCGACGCCCGCGCGGGCTTGCCGGCTGTCCACATCGTGGACCTTGCCGACGCACGGTCTCGTCCCCCCCATCGACAGGGGACTCGGCGACCGAGGCGGGACCGTACCCAAGCCCCCCATCCCAACGGCGGGGTTTGGGAGTTGGATAGCAGATCTCACAGACCCAGGTCCCGCCGTTGCACCAGACCGCACCATGGCGGCTGGTGGAGCCTTGGCCCGAACCGGGTTTAGGCTTACGGGCTCCTCCCCTGCCCTTCAACGTAGGGCTAGCGGAGGGGGGTCGGGCCGCAGCACGACCCCTTCCCCGTGGTCGCCAATGGCGAACTTGTGGCAGGGTCCCCCCTTTCGAGAGGCACCCCGTTCTCGGCTCCTGGAATCAGCATTGGAGCTGCTGCTCCTCGAATCAGCACAGGAGCTCCTGCTCCTTGAATCAGCACTGGAGCTCCTGCTCCTGGAACCAACACTGGAGCTCCTGCTCCTCGAATCAGCACTGGAGCTCCTGCTCCTCGAATCAGCACTGGAGCTCCTGCTCCTTAAATCAGCACTGGAGCTCCTGCTCCTTGAATCAGCACTGGAGCTCCTGCTCCTCGAATCAACACTGGAGCTCCTGCTCCTTGACCTGCTCTGGAGCTCCTGCTCCTCAAATCAACACTGGAGCACCTGCTCCTCGAATCGGCACTGGAGCACCTGCTCCTTGAATCGGCACTGGAGCTCCCGCATAGCGGCGGGTCGGGCCCGGTAACAACAGGGCTCCCCGACATCCACACCTATTTCCCCACGTACCTGCAGGGAGAGAACATAACATACACCCGCCACAACAAGACACCAACTCACACTGGAGCTCCGGTGTATCGGCGGGTCGGGCCCTGTACCAACAGGGCTCCCCGACTACCACGCCTGTTTCCCGGCCCGACTTGCAGGTGAGCCGCTGAGAAAGGCTCCGGGATAAGTGGCGGCGACTCCAATCCACGTTCCTGTAGGGAGAGAACACACTGCTCCCCCCGCCCAACAGGAAACACCAACTCTAGGGGGCTTAGCCTTACCTGAGTCGGCCCTCTGAAGGGCTGGTCGGGAGCCGCGCTCCCCACCAGCCGTCGGCAGCAATGCGATGCGACGATATGTCGCGCATGTGTGCCGGCGGGCTCTTCACGAAGTCACTCACGTGACTCCGAAATGAAATTAGGCCATCAAGTCTACTCCACCATTCAATCATGGCTGATCTATCTTTCCCTCTCAACCCCATTCTCCTGCCTTCTCCTCTAAACCGCTGGCACCCGTTCCATTCAAGAATCTATAAATCTCCAACTTAAAAATATCCATTCAATTGGTCTCCACAACCGTCTGTGGCAATGAATTCCACAGATCCACCATCAGTATTCCACCATAAAAGTGAAATTATGGCTGGATCTGTTAGCTCAGGAAAACACAAAGAGCTGGTCACAAACTCGATGGGTCCGATAGCAGCTTTGGTGAAAAACGATGGGTGATTTATTGGGTCGCTGAGCTGAGCACCACATTCTTTGATTGATCCCACATTACATTATCCCATCAATAAAATAAATAAAAACTACAATTTAATATATTTATCTTCCACCCCGAAGATAGGCACAAAATGCTGGAGTAACTCAGTGGGACAGGCAGCATCTCTGGAGAGAAGGAATGGGTAACGTTTCGATTCAAGACACTTCTTCAGTCTGAAGAAGGGTCTCGACCCAAATGTCACCCATTCCTTCTTTCTAGAGATGCTGCCTGTCCCACTGAGTTACTCCAGTATTTTGTGTCTATCTTCGGTGTAAACTAGCATCAGCAGTTCCTTCCTACACATATCTTCTACCACAACGTTGAGAATAGGACCAAAGAGGACCTCCTGCTGTTGTACAGGGCCCTAGTGAGACCACACCTGGAGTATTGTGTGCAGTTTTGGTCTACAAACTTGAGGAAGAACATTCTTGCTATTGAGGGAGTGCAGTGAAGGTTCACTAGGTTAATTCTCGGGATGGCGGGACTGTCATATGTTGATAGATTGGAGAGGTTGGGCTTGTATACTTTAGAATTTAGAAGGATGAGAGGAGATCTTATTAAAACATGTCAGATTAAAGGTTTGGACACGCTAGAGGCAGGAAACATGTTCCCAATTTTGAGGGACTCCAGAACTAGGGGCCATAGTTTAAGAATAAGTGGTAAGCCATTTAGAACGGAGATGAGGAAAATCTTTTTCACGCAGAGAGTTGTGAGTGTGTGGAATTCTCTGCCTCAGAGGGTGGTGGTGGCTGGTTCTCTGGATACTTTCAAGAGAGAGATAGATAGAGCTCTTAGGGATAACTGAGTTAAGGGATATGGAGAGAAGGCAGGATCAGGGTACTGATTGTCTATGATTAGCCATGATCACATTGAATGGCAGTGTTGGCTCGAAGGGCTGAATGCCCTAATGCTGCACCTATTGTCTAATACAGATTCTCTAGTTCTGTGACTTGAAAACTGGACTGTGTTTGTATAATGCTCTTCAGAATAGTTTGCCCTTTAAAATTAACAATGTGCCAATGTTGCCCAAATGCAGACCTAGCTTTATTGTAGCTGTTATGTTAAGCTGTTAAATGTTTATTGCAGTTATAAGTGGTATAGACTTAGTGGGACCTGTTGGGTCCCAGCTTCACATGGGAGGGCTTGTCCCAAATGCAAT
This sequence comes from Raja brachyura, assembly GCA_963514005.1. Next base: position 11,830,012 of record OY740787.1, on the reverse strand, counting down.
ATTCTGCCTCTCCACCAATTCCAATATTGCAGGTCAGTGTGTGTGTGTGTGTGTGTGTGTGTGGGGGGGGGGGGGGGGGGGGGGGCTTTCTCGAGCGCTAGTATGTGTGTTGTGGGTCAAAGGGGCTGGTTTCCAGGGGGCTAGTATGGAAATTGTGGGCCGAATGGATTCTTGGGCTGGCAGCTAAGTCGCTCTGGCCAGGCAGCATTTTAGAAACATTAGAGACACTCTTTCAGCAAGCATTTTAGAACCAATAGAGACACTTTTTGCAAGCATTTTAGAACCAATAGGCCCTTGCAATCATTTTAGAACAAAAAAAATCACTTTTTTCAACCATTTTTGAGGCAATAGACATTTTTTGCAACCTTTTTAGAACCACATTTAGAGCACTCACAGTTGAGTAGACGTGTGTTCAGTGCTATTCAGAGAGACTAAGTGAGGCACACCACTGGCTTCATCAATCTTGCAGAGACAGATGATTTGCGGTGCACTCCCACCTCACCCCAAAGACAGCCATTTGCAGTGCACTCCCACCTCACCCCAAAGACAGCCATTTTCTCTCGGAAATCACGGCACAAAAGCCAAAAGCGGTAATATAGATAGATAGATATATAGATGAACAGAATTTGGCCATACGACCCATCAAGTCTACTCTGCTATTCAAGCGTGGCTGATCTATCTCGTTTAACCCCATTCTCCTTGCTTCTCCCCATAACCCCTGACACTCGTACTAATCAAGAATCTATCTCTGCCTTAAAAATATCCATTGACGTGTCCTCTACAGCATTCTCTGGCAATGAATTCCACAGATTCACCACCTTCTGACTGTAGAAATTCCTCCTCATTGTCGAGTAACTCACACATACTCACAAACATGGTACAACAGTATTTATTGGAAAGTACATATAACACACTTTAGCATGTTGCTTCTACCGTACAGCCGCATGGACTGACTGCACATGCGGGTTGCAATAATATGAACAGTGTGGTAGTAGGTGGGGCTTCTGATAATAAAGCACTTCATTGGTTAGTAAGTAAAGTAACCTATCTACATCTTTCCTTGTAGGAGTGAAAGTTAAACACATCTAACTTAAAGTGACATATATGAATAAACACGTTACTGTGTGATGACTGAATAATTCAGTAACTGAAATGCTAATAGCGCATACTGGGAAGCACAGATGGTGCAAACAAAATCCCCGTATCTAAGGGGCGGCCTACACCTGTCCCGCGCATTTACAGTACAGATCCGCGGTTCCTTCCTTCACCAGCAAAGTAACCGGGGAGCCATGCATCGAGAGCACTGGTGACCCGGAGGATGAACATGGCGAGGCAGGCGAGTGGGGCGCCGAAAGTGGTGGTGAGACAGTCCGACAGCAGAACGGTAGATCGGACGCGTTGCATCACAGGAAGGAGATGTTGACGTTTGCGTCTGTAGATCACTCCATCGGCACTCACCAGGTATGAGCGCAGCTCTTTTGCGGGACTGTGAATGTGACTGAAACAGCCATAGCCCTTGTTGGTTTGAAGGCGAAAGACTTGCCCACTGGAGAGAGGTTTAAGTGGTTTGCGTTTCAGCTGGAGTTGTTTCTGTACAGCAGGTGGCGAACAAACCTGTGGCTGCAGCAGCTCTGGGGCAGGGGCAGGGCAGCACATCAGGCATTGGGAAGGAGACTCCAGTATTGGGTCACGGGTGATGTTCCTTACGTCGATCAGGTCCAAGTAGACATCGGATTTGGCAAGGTGTGAGCGCTCCATTAATTGTTTGACGCTCCTGACAGCCCATTCTGCAACTTGGTTTGACTCTGGAAATTCAGGACTGCTGGTGACATGGCGAAAATCCCATCGTTTAGCAAAGTTTTTGAAACACTGTGCCAGTGAACTGACTGCCCTATCTGACAAGAGGCATGCAGGGGCGCCGTGCACAGAGAAATGGATGACTCTGGATGACTGCATCGGATGTGATGCTTTGGAGCAGGACGATTTCGAACCAACCCGAATACGAGTCAACGAGAACCAGATAATGTTTGCCACGCCAGTCGAATATGTCAGTAGCGACTGTGGACCAAGGCAGAGGAGGAACAGGGTGTGGGAGCAAGGGCTGCTTATGTTGGTGTGGCATCAGCCTGTTGCAGACAACGGAGGCTTGAACCTTTTTGTGCACATACTCGGTCATCCTGGGCCAGTAAAACATGCTCTTTGTTCGTGGTGAGGTTGTTTCCATGCCGGGGTGACCGCTGTGAATGACATCAAAGTATTTGTCCCATGGAACTGCTGGGATGACTGTTTTGTGACCCTTGATTATGACACCATCCTGCAGCACCAGTTCGCCGCAAACCAGGTAGTATGGGCGAATTGCAAGTGGGGCATAATATTTTTTATCCGGCCAGCCACGCCGGATGACTGAAGTTAGTAGTTGGAGAGTTGTATCTGCAGCTGTGTGCTCTGCCAGGTTGCTTACGAATTCTGTAGGTACATACGACACCATCGTTACTGTGAACTGGTCTTTCTCAGATGGCTGTGGTTCGCAGATTGTTCGTGGGGCTCTTGATAGCGTGTCAGCCAGATGCATGTCCTTGCCACTTTTGTAGACTAGGGTAAAATCAAAGCAATGAGCTGCATCATCATCCATTGCAGGCGAGCAGGTGCATGAACAAATGGGTTTGTTCAGAATGGTGACCAGCGGCTGGTGGTCTGTTTCAACCGTCGCAGACTTGCCAAAAATAAAGTCCTGGAATTTGGTGCAGGCAAAAACCACGGCAAGAAATTACTTTTCGATTTGGGCGTAACGTTGTTCAGTCTTGGACAGGGTGCGGGAGGCGTAAGCAACAGGGCTGCAGTCTCCTTCGGCGGAAGTCTGCAGGCAGGCAGCTCCAAGTCCATATTGGGATGCATCACACGTGAGCATCACCGGCAAGTTTAAAGCGAAATAAGCAAGGGTTGGAGAACTGGATAATTGTAATTTGAGGATTTCAAAAGCTCTCTGGTGTTGTAGGTGCCATGACCAGCAGTGCCTTTGTAAGTCAGTTTTCGTAGGGGAACAGATATTTTGCTGAGGTTGGGAATGAATTTCCCCAAGTAGTTGACCATACCCAGGAATCTCTGTCAACTCATAACGTCAGTGGGAGCTGAAATCTCATTGATGGCAGCAGTCTTGGAGGGGTCTGGTCTGAGGCCATCACTGTTGAATACGTGTACGACATAGTGGACATCTTTGACAAAATCTACCTTTTAGAGGGGCAGTGCCTCCATGTTTTCTGTTCTGGATGCCAAAAGTCCATTCTGGCAGATCCCACTTCTGACTCCATGTTGAATAACTCACACATATTCACAAACATGGTACAACAGTATTTATTGGAAAGTACATATAACACACTATGTCTAGCATGTTTCTTCTACTGTACAGCAGCATGGACTGACTGCACACGTTGGGTTGCGATAATATGAACAGTGTGGTAATAGGCGGGGCTTCTGATAATAAAGGACTACATTGGTTAGTAAGTAAAGTAACCAATCTACACTCATCTCCTTCCTAAAGAAACGTCCTTTAATTCTGAGGTTACGACCTCTATTCCAAGACTTGAATTGTTACTGAAGTTTGCTGTTTTTTTACGTTCCCTAGATGGAATACCATTTACATGGTGGAATGGGAGAACAAATGAAAAACATGTTTACTGGGGTGGTTCGTCAATCGGAGTCCAAAGATGTACATGTGGATTGGATGGGAACTGCCTAGATGCAAGTTATTACTGTAACTGTGATGCCGACAGTGATATATGGTAAACCTGGCTTTGTCTTGGATTTTAAACTGTATCTTCTCATATAGTGCAAGAATTACAAAACAATATTGTTAAAGGTGCTTAAATTATTCGTTTTAAATTTAGCAATTTGTGTAGGTATATAAGCTCAATTTTCAGATGCGTAACAGAATTTATCAAGCTGTTATAATTAATGAACTATTACCTATTCTAACTGTAGAATTATATTTATCTCACTAACTACCACCTTATTGATCTTTTAAGCAGTGCTTTTGTTTTTGGACAACTATATTTGAAAGCAGAATCAAATATTGTGGCACAGCTTATAACCTTTGGTGAAAGGTTTTAATAAAGTGGACGTGGAGAGGATGATTCCACTAGTGGGAGAGTCTAGGACTAGAGGCCATAGCCTCAGAATTAAAGGGCATTCCTATAGGAATGAGATGAGGAGTACTTTATTTAGTCAGAGGGTGATGAATCTGTTGAATTCTTTGCCACAGGAGGCTGTGGAGGGCAATGGATATTCTTACGGCAGAGATAGATAGATTATTGATTAATATGGGTGTCCGGGGTTATGGGGAGAAGGCAGGAGATTGGGGTTAGAAGAGAGAGATAAATCAGCCATGTTTGAATGGCAGAGTAGACTTGATGGGCCGAATGGCCTAATTCTTCTCCAATCACATGGCCTAATCTAGTTGACTGATCTCAAAATCTGGACTTGACATTGAGTTTACAGTTTACAGTTTTACAGTTTAGTCTATTGTCACGTGTACCGAGGTACAGTGAAAAGCATTTGTTGCGTGCAATCCAGTCAGCAGAAAGACAGTACATGATTACAATTGAGCCATTTACAGTGTATAGATACATGACAAGGGAATAACTTTTAATGCAAGGTAAAGCGAGTAAAGTCCGATCAAGTTATAGCAAACTTTCTGCATATCCCTTGCAGTTCCACTTATCCTATTCCAGCTTCGACCAAAGGCAACTCTATTCTTTTGAATGAAGAAACTCTGGTACTGAAATTAATCAATGACTTTGTGAACTTTATGATTTAGTTATTTTAAATTATTTTTTTGATGCTGTCAAGGACATGGTCACTCATCAAATAGTGAAGCTTCATATGTTGCTATTTATTTCACTATTTTCATAATTCATAATTTCATAAATTCTAGGAGCAGAATTAGGCCATTTGGCCCATCAAGTCGTCTCCGCTATTCAAACATGGCTGATCTATCTTTCCCTCTCAACCCCATTCTCCTGCCTTCTTCTCATAACCACTGACTCTGGTACTAATCAAGAATCTGTCAATGAATTCCACAGATTCACCACCATCTGACTCAAGAAATTCCTCCTCATCTCCTTTCTAAAGGTACATCCTTTTATTCTGAGGCCGTGGCCTCTAGTCCTGGACTCTTCCACGAGTGGAAACATCCTCTCCACATCCACTTTGTTGAGTCCTTTCACTTTGACTTCGTATACTAAATGATGAACAGCAAAACCAATGGCAATGAAGAGTATTGAAACTTTTTTGAGGTATTATTTGAGGAATTGCGAGATGCAACAAATTCACTGGAAGCATACAGAATAATGGACAGTTTATATTACAAATGCAGACATAAACATTCATAATGTGGAAATCTACAATCGAAAAGAGGGTTTATAGCCAGGAATTGCATGGAAACATATTATTTTAAATGTACCATTGTAAAAGTAGTTGAACCAAACATAATTAATGCAGTTGTGACGAAGTTAAATAGGGGAAACAAATGCAAGGATGTGTAAATTAGTGGGCTGAATTCAAATGGAGGAAGTTTTATGTTATTGTATAATACCAATATTTTACTAAATTGGACTTTAATTATCATTTGTATATAGGCAAATGAGATAGATGATGATTTTAGCATTTAATGTCAGTTAATTTTAGTAAGTGGTTATTTTAGTGTTTTAATGAATTTAATATGACAAGTAATGTTCTTAACATTTTACTAACTTGCATTTGATTAGTAATCAAGACAAACTACATGAGTGACAATTTAAATGTTCACTAATTAAAAAGATGATTACCTTCAAGTGGAGAAAAATAATGTCTGTGTCAGTTGTAGTTCAGAGGCAGCTCTCTTGCCTCAGAGTTGGAAGATTGTTGGTCCCCGGAGTGAGATTTGAGTATAAAACACTTGGCTGCTACTCCACTGCTGTTCCCCTTCCGTCCTGCGATTTGTAGAAGCTTTTTCAAATTAATATCTAGGTAAGGTAACAAATAATCTACACCGATAGAAGGCTGAGGGGCACACTTTTATCTCCTGACAAAAGAACTGATGAAAGTACTGCTAAATTTATGCTGGATGAGCACAGTGACAGTGGTATGTGCCTTGTGTGGGAAGGAGCTGCAGGTGCTGGTTTACACTGTAGATAGATACTAAATACTGGAGTAACTCAGCGGGAGAGGCAGCATCTCTGGATAGAAGGAATGGGTGATGTTTCGGGTCGAGACCCTGCTTCAGACTTAATCTTCATTTGAAATATATTTGGCCATATCTCCCACGTAAAGTCCTGATTCGAATCTTTCTGGACCAATGCTTCCACCATGAGTTAAAACCTTATGATTACTGTATGGAATCAACATATGAGTGTGTGTTTCTACTGGGCAACATGTTTCACCAAGTCCTTCAGACCATAAGACTGAGGAGCAGAATTCGTCCATTCGGCCCATCGCATCTGCTCTGCCATTCGATCATGGCTGATCAATTTTTCCTCTGAATACCATTCTCTAGCCTTCTCCCCGAAACCGTCCATCACTGTGTCTCGAAGGTCAAAGAGTCTTGACCTTGTGCCGCATAGGCAAGATTTTAGTCTAGCTTTCAGGTAGTGCCTTGAATGATAATGCAGAGTTTCCCTCTTCCCCGACTCTCATTCTGAAGAAGGGTCATGACCTGAAACGTCATCCATTCCTTCTCTCCAGAGATTCTGCCTGACCTGCTGGGTTACTGTAAATGTTGTTGCTCACACAGTGTTTCTTTACTAATACTTTATTGATTACATATGCACTAGTGCCCTAGCTGTACATGGTCTGTACGTTCAAACTACTAGAGGAGGTACCAGGGGATGGAGAGACATTAATATACTGGTTAAATGGGGAGTGGTCAGGGAAGCTACACAATCTATAATTAAAGGGACATGCACTATCATCTACATCCTTCCTCTTATAAAAGAAAAGAACATAACTGGCGACCATGTCTCATGCGCTAGGGCAAATGGAAATAACAGACAATAAAAATAGCAGCACTCATACATAATCGCCGTAACGGTCAGGCGCCCGTACAATGCGGCCTGAGCGGGTGCGAACCCCGCTCACACCCCCTTCCCCCAAAGGAACGGAGACAGGGGGGAACCCCACGACAGGGGAACCACGAAGCGGGGAGACACGCGGTGACAAAGGGATGGGAGGCGATCGGGGAGACGGGGGAGAAATAGGCGGAGGCACGGGAACAGGCACAGGGAGAAGGACTGGGACGGGCCGAGCAGGCGCAGGCATGGGGAAAGCAGACAGAGGGGAAGCATGGGAAGAGCAGGAGGTGGAGGAGGCTCATTCACCAGGCGGAGGTGCTGACGGGAACGACGGTAAACTGTGCCGTCCAGGTTAACCAGGTAGGAGCGAGGTGAAACAGCAGTTCCGACAACAACCACGAGTCTAGGGCGACCGGAGGTGGAACGCATACGGACAACCTGACCCGGAGAAAGGGGAGGAAGAGGACGACAGGACCTATCATGGGAGCGCTTCTGAATGGACTGCTTAGCAGCAATGCGCTCATGGACCATGGCAGGCTTGAGAACAGCGGGAATTAGAGTTTGCTGGGCCACCGGAATGGGAGGGCGTGTGACACGGGACATGAGGCGCTGCGCCGGGGACCCCAAGACGCTGTCACGGGAGATGTTGCGGAGGTTGAGTAAAGCAAGGTAAATGTCAGATTTTGAAATGCGGCAGCGTTCCAACAAGTCCTTTGCGCTGCGGACAGCACGCTCGGCCAGGCCGTTGCTTTGAGGGTATTCAGGGCTGCTGGTGTAGTGGCGAAAGTTCCAGTTGTCAGCAAAGTCCTTGAACTCAGCGCTGGTAAATTGGCTGCCGTTGTCTGACTGCAGGCTCGCGGGCGATCCAAAGGTCGCGAAGTGGCGGCGCAGCTTCGTAATGACAGCAGAAGAGGAGAGAGAGGACAGCTGGTCGACCTCGAACCAGCTAGAGTAGGAGTCGACAAGCACCAGGAAGTGCTTGCCGTGCCATTCAAAAATGTCTGTTGCCAGCGCAGACCATGGCAGGTCTGGTGCGGGCTGCTGCAAAAGGGGCTGCCGCTGCTGTTGCGGTGCGAGACTGTTGCAGGTCGGGCATGAGGACACCCGGTCTCGGAAGTATGCAGCCATATCAGGCCAGTAAAACTGGCTTTGGGCGATGGAGAGAGTGGCCTCGGCCCCTGGATGGCCACGATGAGCAGTGTCGAAATACTGTTGCCGCAGAGCCTCAGGCACCAAAACCTTGTGGCCTTTGACGATAACGCCATCTCGCAGCACCAGCTCATCACGGACCAGGAAGTAGGGAACTGCCGCGGCAGGTAGGGAAGAGCGCCGCTCGGGCCAGCCCCGCTGAATGACCGACGCCAGCTGTTGGAGAGAGGCGTCGGCAGCAGTGTGCTTGACCAGAGACTTCAGTTGCTTAGAAGGCACAAAATTGACGTTTAGGACGATCATGCTTGAAGCCTCATAAGGGTGACGGATGGTCGAAGGCAGGGGAGCCCGAGACAAAGTGTCAGCAATAAACATGTCCTTGCCTTTACGGTACACCATGGAGAAGTTGAAACGTTGTAATTGAAGCATCATCCGCTGCAGCCTGGAGGAGGCAGCATGAATCGGCTTACCGAGGATGGTGACCAGAGGTTGGTGGTCTGTTTCGACGGAAAATTCGGTGCCCAGGATATAGTCCTTGAACTTCGAACAGGCAAACACGACAGCCAGCAGTTCCTTCTCAATCTGTGCATACCGCTGCTCAGCTGGAGTCATCGTGCGGGACGCAAAAGACACAGGCAACTGTACTCCATCATGTATTTGCAAACAGGCAGCACCCAGCCCGAACTTGGAGGCATCACAAGTGATGACGACTGGTCGGTTCAAGTCAAAATATTTCAACGTCGGAGTGCAGATGAGTCTGGACCGCAGCACATCGAAGGCAGTCTGGTGTTGCGGGAACCAGGACCATGCAGTATCTTTCTTCACCAAGTCTCGTAAGGGCGCACTCAACTCACTCAAGTCAGGGATGAACTTTCCCAGGTAGTTAACCATGCCGAGGAATCGCTGAAGGCTCGGCACGTCCACAGGAGCAGGCATCTTGGAAATTGCAGCGGTCTTCTGAGGATCTGGTTTCAGTCCGGACGCTGTGAAAACGTGTCCGACATAGGTGACCTCCGGGACGCGGAACCGGCATTTGCTGGGGTTGAGCTTCAGGTTTACCTCCCGAGCCCGATCCAAAACAAGTCGGAGGTTGTGGTCGTGCCGTTCGACATCTTTTCCATACACAAGGATGTCGTCGACGATGATAGCGCATGGGAGCCCCGCGAACAGCTGTTCCATCGTCCTCTGGAAGACTTCACTGGCGGAGCTGATCCCGAACGGCATGCGCAGGAAACAGAACCTCCCGAAAGGAGTGGCGAAAGTTGTTAGGTAAGATGAGCGTGCATCTAACGGTATCTGCCAGAACGAGCTCTTCGCATCCAGCACCGAAAACACCGTGGCTGGGCCGACCTGTGCCGCCACATCTTCGACAGTGCGCATGGGGTAGTGTGGGCGCTTGATAGCCATGTTCAAATCCTTAGGGTTGATGCAGATCCGTAGCTCAGTTTTGTCCTTCTTGGCCACAAAGACCATGGTAGAGACCCACTCGGTCGGCTCGCTCACCTCCTTCAGAATGCCCGTAGCCACCATGTCACGAAGGGTGGACTCGACTCGATCCTTCATAGCAAAGGAGACTCGGTGGGGTGGCCGTATAACCGGATCCACATCAGGATTGAGAGAGATCTTGTAGCTGCAGGGGAGCATCCCCAGCTTAGTGTCGAACCGATCAGGATACTCGGCTAGCGGGTCTAGAGGTCGCTGTACTAAACGAATGTCCCGGTGGAAATTGACCAACCCAAGGTCCTGGCATGCTTGAACACCAAGTAGTGGAACGCATTTTCCGTCTATCAGAAAGAAAGAGAGGAGCCGAACGGTCTTCAGCACTTCGCAGTTCAGGGTAGCTTTTCCCACAGGAACGAGCAGACCTCCCCCATAGGCTCGAAGGACGGAGCGCTCAGTGGTAACCCTCTCATTATTCCTTATCTTCTTGAAGAGGCTTGTTGACATTACATTTGTCGCGGCCCCAGTATCGACCTTGGCCGAGAAAGTCGCACCATTAACAGTAACTTGCACGGTCGGGTCCGTTATCATGGCAGGTGTATTCCTGACTGAAAACACGCTGAGCTCACTCTGGGAAGAGTCGGAATCAGACAGAGGGAGGTTTTCGGGAGGATGATAAGAACCAGACACAGTCTCATCCCGTACCAGGTAATTAGAAGGCTTACGCTGTTGCTGGGCAAGATTTCTGTGAGAATGACAGGCAGCTGAAAAATGGTTCGGCTTGTTGCAGAAATTACAAGTCTTTCCCATCGCAGGGCAAACACCGAAACGATGAGCCACAAAGTTACAGTTCTGGCAACGCTGCACTGACTTGGAGCTGGAGGCAAAGCTAGCCCCACGGCGAGCTTGCTGAGCAGGACGCCGGGTGGCAACGGTAGACGCTCGAACCTCATGGTCAGATGTGGTCACAGCAGAGGTAACAGCCTCCGACAATTTGGAGGCATGTAGAGCACCATGGAGGGTCAGGTCCGGCTTGCATAGGAGCTCTGAACGCAACTTTTCATTCCGCAGACCGTACACCAAAACATCGCGGGTTAGGGTGTCAGGGGTCACGTCAGCCAGTTTGCACCGTCTAGCCAGATGCCGTAGGGCAGCGTAGTAGTTGCCGATAGACTCACCGGGATTCTGACGACGACCAAAGAACTTAAAGCGCTCCAGGATAGAGTTTGTGGGGACGTCGCACATTTCAGAGAACTTCCTGATTAGGCAATTCAGGTCCGTGGGGTCTTCATCTGGCCCCGTATTCAAATGATTCAGAGCGCTCGAGAGCCTCAGAGCCAGCCAAATTCAAAAGTAGTGAAGCTTTAACTGCAACGGAAGCAGCTTGGTGAACGATAGCCACATAATGCTGGAAGTCCCGACGGAACGCATTCCATCGGTGAGCGATGTCATCGTCAAAGACCAGAGGTTCTGGCTTACGGCAGGAGGAAGCCATGAACCGACCGGGAAGGGTAACTGGGGCAAAAAAAATTAAACGCGAGAAACAGGAGGCGTGGGTGTAGAACCCGCTGACACCATGTAAATGTTGTTGCTCACACAGTGTTTCTTTACTAATACTTTATTGATTACATATGCACTAGTGCCCTAGCTGTACATGGTCTGTACGTTCAAACTACTAGAGGAGGTACCAGGGGATGGAGAGACATTAATATACTGGTTAAACGGGGAGTGGTCAGGGAAGCTACACAATCTATAATTAAAGGGACATGCACTATCATCTACAGTTACTCTGGCATTTTGTGTCTATCTGTGATGTAAACCAGCATCTGCAGTTCGTCCCTACACAGTGTTGTTTGTTGACCTGGTTAGGGAAACTGAAGGGATTATCTAAAATGTTTAATCAACTTAATAGACAGTCAACAGGGTCCATTGGCTTGTCCATGGCATAATGTGGATTATATTGTTGGATAAAGGTGAGAGAGGTTATGAGCCCACACTGGCACGCAATGTACAATTATATTTATTTTTATATTTTATCTATTTCACACTAAGTTATTTGACTAACATTTCTTTTATTCACAAGATACAATTGCAAGGATCATCAATTGCATTTCTAATGCCAAATTTAAATACTTAATTAGTTCCTTCCTTTCATGCGAATAACACGATTACTTTAATGTATCCAAGTACAAAATAGCACAGATGTTGGGAATCTGAAATAAATCGTCTTGATTTGCTGATACTCAGAGGGAGAAAAAACAGAGATGCATCACAGCTTAGATTGGGAACAGCTCCATCCAAGACAGCAAGAAATTACAGCGAGATGTTGGAGCAGCCCAGACCATCACACAAACCGACCTCCTTTCCATCAACTCCATTTATACCTCACGCTGCTTCGGCAAAGCCAGCAGCATAGTCAAGGATGAGTTGCACCCTGACCACTCCCTCTTCTCCCCTCTCCCATCAGGCAAAAGGCATAGAAGTGTGAAAACGCACACCTAATTTGAGGAAGGACATTATTGCTATTGAGGGAGTGCAGCGCAGGTTTACAAGGTTAATTCCCGGGATGGCGGGACTGTCATATGCTGAGAGAATGGAGCAGCTGGGCTTGTATTCTCTGGAGTTTAGAAGGGTGAGAGGGGATCTCATCGAAACATATAAGATTGTTTAGGGCTTGGACACGCTAGAGGCAGGAAACATGTTCCCGATGTTGGGGGAGTCCAGAACCAGGGCCACAGTTTAAGAATAAGGAGTAAGCCATTTAGAACGGAGATGACAAAACACTTTTTCTCATAGAGAGTGGTGAGTCTGTGGAATTCTCTGCCTCAGAGGGTGGTGGAGGCAGGTTCTCTGGATTCTTTCAAGAGAGAGCCAGATAGGACTCTTAAAAATAGCGGAATCAGGGGATATGGGGCGAAGGCAGGAATGGGGTACTGATTGGGGACGATCAGCCATGATCACATTGAATGGCGGGGCTGGCTCGACGGGCCAAATGGCCTACTCCTGCACCTATTGTCTATTGTCTATTATCTCCAGATTCAGGGACAGTTTCTTCCCAGCTGTTATCAGGCAACTGAATCATTCTACCACAACCAGAGAGCAGTGCTGAACTACTATCGACCTCATTGGTGTCCCTCAGATTATCCTTGATTGGACTTTGCTGGCTTTACCTGGCACTGAACAGTATTCCCTTGTCATGTATCCATACGTGAGAAGTGATTACTTCTCATGTATGGATGAGAAGCGATTCACTGTCCATCGTGCTGACAGAACAGAAGCATCTGGGAAATCCAAGGGTGGAGGAGTCTGCTTCATGACCAATAAAAACTGGTGCAACCCTGGAAATATCAAGATGCTTTCATGTTCCTGCTCACCGGACCTGGAGCATCTGATGATCTCATGCCGCCCATTCTACCTTCCCCGGGAGTTCGGCCCAGTGATCGTCACAGCCGTCTACATTCCACCGCATGCGGACACCGATGTGGCACTATCGGCCCTACACGATGTGCTATGTCGACACCAAAACAAGAACCCAGATGCGGCTATGGTGGCGGCTGGAGATTTTAATAAATCAAATCTCAAGAAGGTCATGCCGAACTTCACGTGTGCCACCAGGGGGGAAAGGACATTGGACCACTGTTATACGCTGTTCCGGAAGGGCTACAAGGCCATTTCACTCCCTCCCCTAAAAAAATCTAACCACGCTGCCATTTTCCTGCTGCCGGAGTATAAACAGAGGATAGTTCGGGAAGCGGTAGAGACGAGGGACGTAAAGCGGTGGTCCGACCAGTCAGAGGCCATGCTGCAAGATGCACTGAGTGATGTCGACTAGAATATGTTCCAAGCAAGTTCCAGCGACGTCAGTGAGTTCGCGGAAGCAGTCACGGACTTCATTGCAACAATAACCAACAACATCGTCCCCATGGTAAGGGTTAGCAACTTTCCTAATCAAAAGCCCGGGGTGGACAGGTCCGTTCGTGTTGCCTTGAATGCTCGCACCGCTGCCTACAACTCTGGCCTGGCATCAGGAAACATGGACGTCTACAAGGTAGAGTCCTACCAACTGCGAAGGGCGGGGAAGGACGCAAAAAGGAGGTACAGGGTCAAGATGGAGTCGCAGATGGAGCAGCAGGACACCAGACGCCTGTGGCAGGGGCTACGGACTATAACCAACTACTGGAGCACCCCACCCTCATCCGCAAGTGCCGGCACCTCCCTAGCTGATGACCTGAACTCTTTTTACGCTCGGTTCGAGATGGGCAACAACACCCCATGTCTGCCGACTATCGACAATACCGCCAGCGGGCTGGCTAACGAAGCTGACGGGAGGAATGAGCACACATTCTCGCTGTCCTAGCACGATGTGAGGAGGGCTCTGACACGGGTGAACATGAGGAAAGCTGCAGGCCCCGATGGCATCTCGGCGTGAGTACGTAAGTCCTGTGCTACGCAGCTAGATCCGATGCTCACTACAATATTCAACCTCTCCCTGAACAAGTCTGTAGTCCCTGCCTGCTTCAAAAAATCCACCATTGTACCTGTACCAAAGAATGCCTCCCCAGCCTGTCTGAATAAATACCGTCCGGTGGCCCTCACCTCGGTAGTCATGAAATGCTTTGAGAGGCTAGTGAAGAAACAGATCTGCACCTTCCTCCCTCGCAACATGGACCTGTTACAATTTGCATACCGTCCGAACTGATCCACAGACGATGCTGTCTCCCAGGTTTTGCAAACCGCTCTCTCTCATCTTGACAGCCAGAAGGGGGGCTACGTGAGGATGCTGTTCATATACTTCAGTTCAGCCTTCAACACGATAGTCCCCACCAGACTGGCCGCGAAGCTACTGGATTTAGGGCTCAACACCCCCCTGTGTGCCTGGGTCCTGGACTTTCTCACCGCCAGGCCCCAGGTTGTACAGATGGGAGGGAATACATCGAAGTCCCTCACCCTGAGCACAGGATCCCCCCAGGGTTGCGTCCTCAGCCCCCTATTGTACTCCCCGTACACACATGACTGTGTGGCTAGGTTCAGCTCCAACTCGATAATCAAGTTTGCTGATGACACCGTGGTGGTGGGCCTGATCTCAGACAACGATGAGAAGGCCTACCGGGAGGAGGTAGCTGATCTGGCACTCTGGTGTCAGGACAACAGCCTTCTCTTGAACATCAAAAAAACGAAGGAGCTGATCGTGGACTTTAGGAGGGCACATCATCCGAGGGCGTACACATCATTGAGGATAAATGGGGATACTGTGGATAGGGTGAACTGTTTTAAATACCTGGGAGTTTACATATCTGAGGATATGACATGGACATCGCACGCTGCAGCACTCGTGAGTAGGGCAAGGCAGCGCCTTTACCACCTCAGGCAATTGAGGAAATTCAGAGTGTCTCCGAGGATCCTCCAGTGCTTCTACTCTGTGGCTGTGGAAAGCATCTTGTCCGGAAACATTACAATCTGGTTTGGGAATTGCTCTGCCCAGGACAAGAAGGCTCTGCGGAGAGTAGTGCGTTCGGCCGAACACACTATGGGAACTTCCCTCGCCCCTCTGCAGGAACTATACACCAGGAGGTGCAACTCCAGAGCCAATAAGATAATGGGAGACCCCTTCCATCCCTGCAATGGACTGTTCCAGCTCTTACGGTCAGGCAAACGCCTCCGTTGCCATGGTGTGAGAACGGAGAGGATGAGAAGGCGTTTCTTCCCAAAGGCCATTCGGAATGTAAACTCCTATCTCACCAGGGACTAACTCTACTAACTTACTGTACCACAATACCACCCACAATATTTAATATGAAAAAGAACATGTGATTCTGTTTTTAGTTTGTTGGTTGTTTGTTTATTTGTTTTTTGCACAAAGTCCGCGAGCATTGCCACTTTTCATTTCACTGCACATCCCATATGTGTATGTGACAAATAAACTTGACTTGACTACACTGTAAATGGCCCAATTGTAATCATGTATTGACCTTCTGCTGACTAGATAGCATGCAACAAAAAAAATTCACTTTATCTCGGTACACGTGACAATATACTAAACTAAACATAACAATCTATTATTGCATCAATTTCAAGTCTATCATTTTCAATATAATTGAAATACACTATTACAATAATATTCACATTTTTCCATACAACATAAATAAACACAATCAAAAAATGTCAATCCTGAATAGTGTTTTTCTTGAAATCAAAAATTTTCAAATTCTTTACCAGTTGAAATGAACTCTGCAATTTTCTAGGTAACATAACACTTTGTTTTTCCAAAAAAATATGATTTTTTCACTGGGCGGCAATGTAGTGTAGTAATTAGATGCTGGAAATTTTGTATACGCGGTTAATTTTTCAACACTGCCATAATTAATACGAAAGCTAGGAGGAAAACTAACCAGATACACATTTTGAATAAGATAGATGTAAATGCTGGAATAACGCTGGCAGCATCTCTGGAGAAAATGGATAGGTGATGTTTTGGGTCAGGACCCTTCATCAGACTCTGATGAAGGGTCTCAACCTGAAATGTCACTCATCTATTTTCTCCAGAGATGATGCCTGATCCGCTGTGTTACTCCAGCATTTTGTGTCCTTTTTGTCTATAAATTTGTGCCTTTATCTTGTCATCTTTTAAACATTTAAGCAACACTAAACCTGTCCTTGTAACTTTCTTCCTGCTATTACAATCGGTCTGAACAAAGGGATCCGACCCTTAACGTCACATATTGATGTTCTCCAGAGATGCTGCCTGACCTGCTGAGTTACTCCAGCACTTTGTGTCTTTTTTTGTAAACCAACATCTGCAGTTCCGCTACTAAACCTATCATTCTGAGTCTGCCATATTTTGTCCATGTGTTGTGTAGTAACACTTTTATGCATTATAATATGACCAGATATCTCCTCGAGTTTCGATTAAAAGAGAGATGTGATTTAAAATGTTGCTTGTCACAAAGTACTTGCTTGCTTTTTATATCAGGATCTTTAATTCAGTTTAGAGAAAACAGTCAGAAACAGACCCTTCAGCCCAACGAGTCCATGCCAACCATCGATCACCCATTCACACTAGTTCTATGTTATCCCACTTTTACATCCACTCCCTACACACTAGGGACAATATTACAGAGGCCAATTACCTCCAGACCCACACGTCTTTGGGATGTGGGACGAAACAGGAATACCTGGAGTAAATGCATCCGTCACGGGGAGAACATCAAACTCCACACAGACAGATCTTGAGGTTAGGATTGAACCCGGATCTCTGGCGCTATGAGGCAGGAGCACTACCAGCTGCACCACACTGCCGCTCTCTTTGATCATTCTGAATTGGTTCTCTTCGATAATTTTGAATTGGTTAATTTGATAACACAGTCCTGATTCTTAAAAGTCTCAAATGCCAATAATGTATGGAGAATATTAACTTAGCCATTACAAAGTGTTTAGATTGTCTGTATTCCAGGGGGTGGCAAAGTTGAGGGAGATGGGAGCAGACATTCACTTTGTGTGATGTTAAACCTGTGTTCCTAGGAGAAATTGGTCCATTTTAATTCCCAATCACTGATAAGATTATTCAGTATTCTAACAGGCAGCCAATTCACACTATTTTTGTTCATGAAATGGCTACCCCAATTTTATGACGCTCATTTCCACTAGAGGGAGAGTCAAGAATCAGAGGCCATAACCTCAGAATGTACATTTAGAAAGGAGACAACAAGGAATTTATTTAGTCAGAGGGTGGTGAATCTGGGGAATTCATTGCCACATATGGCTGTGGCGGCCAAATCAATGGATACTTTTAAAGGCGGAGATTGACAGATTCTTGATTGGTAATGGTGTCAGGGGTTATGGGGAGAAAGCAGGAGAATGGGTTCGAGAGGGAACGATAGATTAGCCACGATTGAATGGTGGAGTAGACTTGATGGGCCAAGTGGCCTCATTCTGTTCCTCAAACATATGAACGTGTCCAAATAATGGATATTGAAGCAGATTTATTTGTTTTTATCATTCTAATTATTATCATCATTATCTTTATTATTATTATTATTATTATGATGTTTTATTTATTGGCAGGACTAACGATACAGGAGTTCTTTCACACAAAGACCATTTACCTGTAACTCAGATTATTATTGGGGACACAAACAGAACAAACTCCGAAGCAGCCTACAAACTTGGACCACTGCGTTGTCACGGTGACAGTAAGTGCCAAATTCTATTTCCGGATCGGACCTGTAAGAGTCTAGCAGCAGTCTACAGGTGAAGGCAATTTCTCCCATTTATTTCCAGCTCACTGAACCATCAGAAAGTGAAATCATTCCGATATTTTAAGATGCGCACTGCCATTCTCGGCTCCACAGTTGCTCGGTAACGTCGTCCCATCTTTTCTCACTCGCCACGCAATAAATGATCACAGTGCTGCTTATAGGAGGTGCTGCATATAAATCATCTCCCAAACTTTCTGCACTGCAGCAGGGAATACACTTCAAATACCAATTTCCACCTTCTTTCAGATGTTCTGAGCTTGTGAGAAAAGTATTTTAGAGTTATATTCTTAGAGTTGTAGAGCACGGAAACTCAAACCTTTTGTCCCAACTTGCCCGTGCTGACCAAATTACCTACCTAAGTTCATCCCGTTTTCTTGTTTTAGTCAATTTTGTGCTTAATTTTTTTCTAACTCTGTACCTATCCAATTGTCTTTAAGATAATGTAATGAGAGCTGCCAATACCACTATATACGGTAGCTAGTTCCAAATACTCAGGACCCTCTCTGTTGAAATGTTCATTAGACTATTGACATAGGAGCAGAATTCGGACATTTGGCCAATCGAGTCCGCTTCACCATTCGATCATGGCTGGTCTATTTTTTCTCTCAACCCCATTCCCCTGTCTTCTCCCCATAACCTTGCTCACTCATGAGTTAAATTTTCCCCTCCCACCTTAAATCTTTGGTTTAGACTCCACTGAGAAAAAGACTGTGACGTTTCACTTTTTATATGCCCATGATGACATCATATATTTCTACAATGTATAAGATTTTGCACCCTGTTTATTTTCTCATTTGCTCTACCTGATGTACCCATGCATGGTATGATTTGCCTTAATAACATGCAAAGTTTTCACTGTGTCTTGGTGCACGTAAATCAACCGATACCATCCCTCAGCATTCTACGTTCAAATGAAAAAAGACCCAGCCTTTCCAGTCGCTCCCTATAACGCAAGCCCAGCAGTCCCTGTATCATCCTGATGAATATCTTCTGTACTCTTTCCAGCTTAAGGAGGGAAGACAGGATGTGAAACCAAGGCTGAGCAAACAATTTCCAAACTGGATTTTAGTATTTTGTTAAATTTACGAGAGTTGAGTTGAGGTTAGTTGAGTTTAGTTTAGTTAAGTATCCTTTAGTTTGGGGATACAACAAGGAAACACGTCCTTAGGCTCACCGAATCTGCGGCAACCAGTGATCTACGCAGACTAACACTATTCTGCACACACTGGAGACAACTTACAATTTTACAAATTCAATTAGCCTACAAACCTGTAAGTCTTTGGAGTGTGGGAGGAAACCGGAGCACCCGGAGAAAACCCACGCAGGTCACAGGGAGAACGTACAAACTCCATACAGACAGCATCTGTCGTCAGGATCTAACCCAAATAACTGCCATTGTGACCATGCTGACCATTGATCCCCTGTTCACACTAGTTCCTGTTACTCCATTTTCTCATCCACTCTGGAACATTAGGGACAATTTTGGCAGAGGGCCAATTAAATTACCAGCCCGCACATCTTTGAGATGTGGGAGGAAACCGGAGCCAGAGGAAGTCCATGCGTACGCATGCAAACTCCACACACGCAGCACCCAAGGTCAGATCGGACCATGGTCTCTGGCGCTATGCCACTGGACAACTAATCATCAGTTCAAACTTTTCTTTCTCCATCCAGGCAATTATTGGAACGCGGCTTCGTTTAACACTGAGAGTTCATATCTCCATTTCCCAACTTTCCATGGAGAGCTGAGTGCGGACATTTCATTTTTCTTCAAAACAACTGCTTCCTCAGGGGTTTTCCTGGAGAATCTGGGAATCAAGGATTTCATCAGGATCGAGCTGAACTGTAAGTAGGACACCAATAAAATACATGTTTAAATACATAAGGTCCTAAGTTATAGTAGAATTAGGCAATCAGCCCATCAGGTTTACCCCATCATTCAATCATGGCTAATCTATCTCTCCCTCCTAACCCCATTCTCCTGCTTCCTCCACACAACTTCTGACACTGGTACTAATCAAGAATCTATCTGTCTCTGCCTTAAATATATCCACTGACTTGGGCACTAAAGCCATCTGTGGCAAATTATTTCACAGATTCACCACCCTCTGGCTAAATGAATTTCTTCTCAACTCCCTCCTAAAAGAACATCCTTTAATTCTGTGGCTATGACCTCTGGTCCTAGACTCTCCCACTAGTGGAAACATCCTCTCCACATCCACTCTATCCAAACCTTTTTCACTATTCTGTATTTTTCATCGCGCTCTCCCCTCGTTCTTCTAAGCTTGAGATAGTACAGGCCCAGAGCCGACAAACGTTCATCATAGGTTAACCTTCTAATTCCTGGGATCATTCCTGTAAACCTTCCATCTTAATTCCATATCTTAAAAGATTATGAGCTTGTGATACATTTGGAATATTTTCAGTGTAGACATAATGTACACATGACATTCAATCTATAGTGGGTGATAAATTCCTCATTAACAGGTAGAAAATTATTATTAAATATGTTTTAAGCTGAGCTATTTTTGTAATCTTTACTCTTCCAGAATCTCAAACACCTTTTACAAAATATCCTAGTTGTTTTCACAAGTTCATCTTCCACCTAGGGATGAGGACAATTTGCTTTGGTATTTGTGGCAGACTGTTAAATTGTAGAACCTTCAACAGAAAACTGCAGGAAACAACTGCAGATGCTGGTTTAAATCGAAGGTGGACACAAAATGCTAGAGTAGGATCCCCAGTCCCCTGACATCAGTCTGAAGAAGGGTCTCGACCCAAAACGTCACCCATTCCTTCTTTCCAGAGATGCTGCCTGTCCCACTGAGTTACTCCAGCATTTTGTGTCCACCATAGAAAACTGCAGATCAGGAATAGGCCCTTTAGACCACAATATTTGTGCTGCTGTATCTGATGCCTTGTTAAATTAATATCATCTGTTTGTACATGATCCATATCCCTCCATTCCCAGCAGATCCATGTGCCTATCCAAAAGCCTCTTAAACAACACTGTCACATCTACCTCCAACTTCAAACCTGGTTTTGTGATCCAATGCTAGTCTATTCTGGCACGGGGTTGGAATTGGCAAGCACTTTTCTAGACACTGCTGTCAGAGAGCCATAAAGAGATGCAGCGTGCAAACATGCCCTTCGGCTCACCAAAGCCACACGGAATATAAAACTCTCTCATCCCAAGGATGAGGAAGTAAAAACATTTAGGCAATTATTTTGCAACATTCATTCATTCACTCTCTCTATTTATCTGTCTGTCTGTCTGTCTTGCTGTATCTCTAAAGCACAAAACTAAAAAAAACTCAAAATCCCCCTTATTTTTCTTTTGCTAAGTTATTTTAGTCGTGTGTCTGAATGGCACTTTCTCCTCAGAATCCAAAATAACATTTGGTGCGTGATTAGTCAGTTTCCACAGTATTAGGCAACATCCGCATTCTTAAGTTATAGAATTAGGCCATTCGGTCCATCGAGTCCACTCGCAATCAAATCATGGCTGATCTCTGCCTCCTAATCCAATTTCCCTGCCTTCTCTCCATATCTCTTGATCAAGACAAATCAAGAATTTGTCTATCTTTTCCTTAAATATGTCCACTGACTTGGCTTCCACAACCCTCTGTGGCAATGAGTTCCACAGATTAACTACCCTCTGACTAAAGACGGTCCTCCTCACCTCCTTTATAAAAGAGCGCCCTGAGGTCATAGACTCCCCCACCAGTGGAAATATGTCTTTCCACATCCACTCTATCTATGCCTTTCATTATTCTGTAAGTTTCAACGAGGTCCCCCTTAACCTTCTAAACTCCAGCGAGTAGAGACCCAGTGTTGTCAAATGCTCATCATACTCTAACCCACTCATTCCTGGACAGGTTGATGTTATAAAATATATTGCCAAAACAGAGCTTTATTAGTGAAAACCAACAGCAAAATGTCCTTAGCTTATTGTTTCATTTGAACTTTCATTCATTTTGCATTAAATCCCCTCCCAAAATTTAAGCCATTTGTACATTTGTTGCCTCTTTGTTGGCTGTTGAGTGCAGCTATTTTCTCGAAACTTTCTGGAATACTGTGCACTTTAAAAAAAAAACAACTATATTTTGTTGTCGTCTCACTGAAGACTTAATAACATGATTCTATTAATATTCTGAGTGGGAATGAAAGTACCTTTGCGGTAAATGATGCATGCTATTTATCTAATTATATTGTCATCTTCAGAGAGGAGCTGGATAACTGTGTGCATTAGTGGCAACATTGACTGCGAAAGGTTTCGACCAATGTGGAATTTTCATCCTGTTTTCATAATTGCTCTTGTTTGAGTGAGCATTTTAGTGAAGGACTTCTTCAGAAGCTTAGCCCCCAAATTATTCCATGGGGCTGTAATTCATAATACATCTGTATGATATTCTCTGTAATAACAGAGAAGATCAAAGGTGCATATGTTAAAATGGCTTTGAAGCCAAGGTAGTAATTTCTAGATATTCATACTGAGGTGCCGTGATTTGCTATCATGCTCTCTGCAGCCTTCCGCAAATTATGACTATCTAAAATCGTAACAGTATCACATGGCTTCAAAGCGATTTAAAATCATCTTTTATTCATCAATGTGAAGTAAACACATCAGTCTACTTTCAATGAGTATCTGATTTCTTGGCGATGTGGTTTAATCGAGGAGTCCAAGGTTGCAGCGTCAGATGAATAATAACCTGGAACAGAACATAACAGAGTTTTGTCTGAGCCAAGTTTAATAGCCTGATGGCTGTGGGGAAGTAGCTATTCCTGAACCGGGTCGTTGCAGTCCTCAGGCACCTGTACCTTCTACCCGAAGGTAGCAGCAAGATGAGTGTGTGGCCAGGGTGCTGTGGGTCCTTGATGATGCTGCCAGCCTTTTTGAGGCAGCGACTGTGGTAGATCCCCTCGATGGAAGGAAGGTCAGAGCCGATGATGGACTGGGCAGTGTTTACGGCTTTTTGTAGTCTTTTAAACATTAAACATTAATAATACAACATTATCGATTAATATTGTTCATGTTTAAGAATGAATAAAATATAGTTTCTATTAGTAGCTGAATACTAGGAGAAGTAATTAAATAAAAAAATAAGAGTTTGCTTGGCAGTGGGCACAGCAGTAGAATTGCTACCTTACAGTGCCAGACACCCTGATTCGATCCTGGCTACGGAAGTAATTAAATTAAAAAATAAGAGTTTGCTTGGCAGTGGGCGGCACTGTAGCACAGCAGTAGAATTGCTGCCTTACAGTGCCAGACACCCTGATTTGATCCTGGCTACGGCTGCTGTCCGTACAGAGTTTGTTCAGAGGGTTTCCCCGGGAGCTCCGTTTTGTCGGTTATTGATTTTGGTAAAGATCGTAAACTGTCCCGAGTGTGTTGGATTGTGCTAGTGTACAGGGACCGTGGGTCGGCGCGGACTCGGTGGGCCGAAGGGCCTGCTTCCGCGCTGTATCTTTAAACTAAACAAAAGTAAACTAAACTAAAGTTCAATCAAGTTTAATCAACATCAATCCAGTGGCAGCTATGACTCAGTGCATAATACTCCTGCTTTTGAGTGAACCCCTGTGCTTTTAAGTCCCATCCAGAGTTTTGAGTGCAATAGCCAAGGCTAACAGTGGCCTGTCCATCCTAGGCGATTTTTTGGACAAGTACAGGCAACTGCTGCAAAATGTTCAACATGTTCAACATTTTTCGGCGACAGTGGCGACAATTTTTGCTGTCGAAGGTTGTTGTAGGTTGTCATATGTGCTGTCGTAGGTTGTCGCCAGGTGTCATAGGTGAATTCCATTAAAACTAGTACCTGGCAGTCACCTAAAGAGTTGCCTAAGTGGGCAGGCCCTTTAGTGTAGTAACATAGAAACATAGAAACATAGAAACATAGAAAATAGGTGCAGGAGGAGGCCATTCGACCCTTCGAGCCAGCACCGCCACTCATTGTGGTCATGGCTGATCGTCCGCTATCAATAACCCGTGCCTGCCTTCTCCCCATATCCCTTGACTCCACTAGCCCCTGGAGCTCTATCCAACTCTCTCTTAAATCCATCCAGTGATTTGGCCTCCACTGCCCTCTGTGGCAGGGAATTCCATAAATTCACAACTCTCTGGGTAAAAAAGTTTTTTCTCAGCTCAGTCTTAAATGACCTCCTCTTTATTTTAAGACTGTGGCCCTTGGTTCTGGACTCACCCAACATTGCAAACATTTTTCCTGCATCTAGCTTGTCCAGTCCTTTTATAATTTTATATGTTTCTATAAGAAACCCCCTCATCCTTCTAAACCCCAGTGAACACAAGCCTAGTATTTTCAATCTTTCCTCATATGGCAGTCCCGCCATCCCAGGGATCAATCTCGTGAACCTATGCTGCACTGCCTCAATCACAAGGATGTCCTTCCTCAAATTAGGAGACCAAAACTATACACAATACTCCAGATGTGGTCTCACCAGAGCCCTATACAACTGCAGAAGAACCTCTTTACTCCTGTACTGAAATCCTCTTGTTATGAAGGCCAACATTCCATTAGCTTTCTTCACTGCCTGCTGCACCTGCACGCCAACTTTCAGTGACCGTTGTACAAGGACACCCAGGTCTCGCTGTACCTCCCCCTTACCTAACCTAACCCCATTGAGATAATAATCTGCCCCCTTGTTTTTACCGCCACAGTGGATAACCTCACATTCATCTATATTATACTGCATCTGCCGCGCATCTGCCCACTCACTCAACCTGTCCAGGTCCCCCTGCAACCTCCTAACATCCTCTTCACAGTTTACACTGCCACCCAGCTTTGTGTCATCTGGAAACTTGCTAGTGTTGCTCTTAATTCCCTCTTCCAAATCATTTATATATATATATATGGTAAACAGTTGCGGCCCCAACACCGAGACTTGTTGCACTCCACTCGCCACTGCCTGCCATTCTGAAAAGGACCCGTTCACTCCTACTCTTTGCTTCCGGTCTGACAATCAATTTTCTATCCATGTCAACACCCATTATTCCCATAGTATTCAGAAGAATGCCAGATTATCAGCAGTGCAATCTTTTAAACGAAATGTCAAATCAGTGTCTGATATCTTGCTGGGTGAATCTAGTCCCATGAGAAAAGGCAGTGGAATTAATGCCAGTATTTAATCCAATAATCAGTTAATCCAATATTTATCTCTTAATCAAGAATACCAAGTTAGGTTATTTATTAAAAAGGCCAACTACTTATGGGATTTCCTTTGTGCAAATTTACAGGTAACTGCTGTATTTTTGAAAACTGTAATTGGCCTAGGATGTATTTATTTAGCTGTTAACCACTCTGTGGCATTTTGAGGGCATGAAGTAGGTATGTTACAAAACTTACCTTTAGCGGCGCTGCACTTCTGCCGCTCCCCGTGTGCGCGACTTTAGCGCCTTTCAGAGGGGGGCGGGCTTAAAGTGCCGATTTTCACCAGACCAGGATAATCGATGAATGTCGGGCGATTTAATTGCGGAAGAAAAATCGCTCCGACATTTCATCCATTAAGGTATTTTTAAATTACTCTAAGTTATTTGTTAACTAGAGTAATTTAAAAATCACCTTCAAAAGCCGTGACCGCAGACCACCGGAAGCATTTTGCGTAGGGGAGAAAAAAAGGTAAATACTTTATTTTTTTATTAAAAGTTGGTTTTTCGGGAGGCATAAATACTATTTTAATGTTGCGAAATGGGGTCCCAAAAAATGTATGAACCCCCAGTATTTTCCCCCCCGACTTCACCGCTAACCGCAACGTTCCAATCCACCGCATTCCACTAAAACCCACTCGCTAGTTGATTTAAATGGCCATTTATTTACAGGCATTAAACACTAAATTCCTTCCATTTGGCCCAGAAATTCATGAAAATGAGATTTAAAAATTATGTCATATTGTGGATTATTGTGTGAATGTTATTTGGACACTTAGGCAATTAAAAAAAAGTTTATCTTTTCTTAAGAAATTGATAGATGTTTAGATCTACTCATTGAATTTTGTAATTAGCTACAATTAGATAACTAACTAATTATATACTTTAATTTCAGGTAATCCAAGTAAGATTGTTTAATATTTGTTTCAGAATGCTTCAATCTATAATGACTGAAAATTTCATTGAGTTCTCTTAATTTTTAATAAAGTTATGGGCTTTTAATTTTTCCAGATCACAGCTTTTGAGTTAAGTCAATTGAAAGGCAATGGGAAGCAAGATACTCATTTCCGAGCATGAAAATGGCCATAACTTTCTTAATACTGAAGATATGAAAGTAAATTAGGTGTCAAATTAAACTTCTTGTTATGCTTTATCTGATGGGATAAATTGCAGACTTGATTTTTAAAATCTCAAAATTTTGTAACATTGCTACATGAAGGACATTAAAACAATGTTTTTTCAAATGTTTTTATTCCAGTGAATGTACCTGTTATTGTATGAGGAAACCTAAATTGGTTAAAAATAACAAATATAGAGTTCATCAGGGTGAGGGCATTCTTGACCTCCCATCTACCTCATTGGAGACCTTTGAACTATCTTTAATCAGACTTGGGTAAGAAAGAACTGCAGATGCTGGCTTAAACCAGAGATAGATACACAAAGCTGGTGTAACTCAGCAGCCCAGACACCATCTCTGGTGAAAAGGAATAGGTAATGTTTCAGGCCAGTTACTCCAGCTTCATGACTTTATCATGCACCAACTGTTGTACACTTTATCCTTTAACCTTGCACTCTGGATGGTTTGATTGCATTCATGTCTTGTCTTTACTTTTGTTGCATATCTTTCATTCATTGTTCTTTATCTCTCCACTTCACCATCTATATCTCTCGTTTACCTTATCCCTAACCAGTCTGAATAAGGGTCTCGACCTGAAACGTCACCCATTCCTCCTCTCCAAAGATGCTGCCTGTCCCGCTGAGTTACTCCAGTTTTTTGTGTCTATCTTTAGTCTGTTCTTTGACTGGATAGCACACAATTCATAGTTATGAATCTGTGGAATTCTCTGCCTCTGAAGGCAGTGAAGGCCAATTCACTGGAGGTTTTCAAGAGAGAGCTACATATAGCTCTTAGGGCTAACGGAATCAAGGGATATAGGGAGAAAGCACGAATCGAGTACTGATTTTGGATGATGGCTCTGTACCTATTTTTCTATGTTTCTATGTTCAATGCAAACAAAAGAGATTCAAGATTCAAGATTCAAGAGAGTTTATTGTCGTGTGTCCCAGATAGGACAATGACATTCTTGCTTTGCTTCAGCACAACAGAATATAGTAGGCAAGAATACAGATCAGTGTGTCCATACACCATTGAATAACTATATACACACACAAATAAATAAACAGATAAAGTGCATTGGGCTATTAATGTTCAGAGTTTTGTGTGAATTGAGTTTAGAAGCCTGATGGCTGTGGGGAAGTAGCTATTCCTGAACCTGGATGTTGCAGATTTCAGGCTCCTGCACCTTCTACCTGAAGGCAGCTGGGAGATGAGTGAGTGGCCAGGATGGTGTGGGTCCTTGATGATGCTGGAAGTCTTTTTGAGACAGCAGATCCCCCCATGGTAGGGAGGTCAGAGCCGATCATGGATTGGGCAGCGTTTACAACTTTTTGTAGTCTTTTCTGCTCCTGGGTGCACAAGTTGCCGAACCAAGCCACGATGCAACCGGTCAGCATGCTTTCTACTGTGCACCTGTAGAAGTTCGAGAGAAGCTCGTTACACATTACAATAATAAACTAAACTAAACTAACCTAAACTAAACTGAAATCTAAGCCTTCAGTAATATTAAGTTTGGACTAATAGAACAAAGTCTTTATTCTAAGCTTGGCACTGCTGGTGAAATCTGTTTCTCACCTTTTGACAATTACTTCTGGTTGTATACTCTTTGTGTAATTTTCAGCTCCAATGGAAGTGGTTTTCTCATTCGATGTGGGGAATGGACCATTGGAAGCTACTGTGAAATCACCCATCCATTTGAACGATAATCAATGGCATTACGTTGAAGCAGAACGGAATGTCAAGGAGGCATCTCTTCAAGTGGATCACCTCCCAAGAAGGTCCCAAGAGGCCCCTGCTGATGGGCACATCCAGCTACAACTCAGCAGCCAACTGTTTGTAGGTAGGACACCCATGTTTACTAATCACCTATCGCTTTTCATGACACAGACATAGAACTGTAACATACAATACAATTCAGAGAATTGTGTTCCATTTTTTATTGCAGTGCTAAGTATCACAAATGAACGAATGAATGAATTAA
Organism: Raja brachyura; assembly: GCA_963514005.1. Next base: position 11,801,865 of record OY740787.1, on the reverse strand, counting down.
TACGTTTATTGGCCAAGTATTCACATACAAGGAATTTGCCTTGGTGCTCCGCTCCAAAGTGACAACATGGCATACAGTGACAGTTAGGAATGACACATAAAACATTAAACATTAATAATAAAACATTATCGATTAATAAAACATTATCGATTTCCCATTGGTAACGTGTTCAAAAATCAAATTCATTGCTGTTAGTGAATTTCAATAGAGAGAGTCAATCACATATCTGACTTAAAATAATATGTTTTATTTTGTGTGGCAATGTTAAAACCCATTGATTTCCTCCCATAAATACTTTAAATATATTCCCAATTCAAATATTATACACTCTGAAAATTATGGGCATTTGAAATCCTTCTATTGATATTTTGTATAACTTCTGATCATCAACTTTGAAATGACTTCTATAGGGCCTGTCCCACTTAGGTTATTTTTTAGGCGACTACAGGCGACTAGGCTGTCGCCACATGGTCGCAGGGATGTCGCCTGTATGGTCAGGATTAGTTTCCTCAGTCGCCTAAAGAGTCGTAGCGTCTTTCTGGTCGTCGCTGGATTTTCAACATGTTGAAAATTTTTCGGAGACAGTCAGTGACAGTGGAATTGACAATGAATGTAGCTAGACTTCTCCTGACGTAGGTGCTGTCGTAGTTGTCACCAGGTTAACGTAAGTTGTCGCCAGGTTAACATAGGTTGTAGCCAGGATAAGTTAAGTCCCTGTCCCACTTATGAAACCTGAACGGAAACCTCTGGAGGCAGTGTGCCCCACCCAAGGTTTCCATGAGGTTCCGAGAGGTTCCCAGGGGTTCCGGTCACTCTCGATGAGTCACCAGAGGTTCTGGTCAATTGCCTGGAGAGCCTCAACCGAAGCATGAGCCGCATCTACTGACCAAAGATCCTATTGGATCTTTGCTACCGACAGCGCACACACGCACATCGCGAAGGTGGAGGCCAGGGACAGCGGAGGAGCGCTCTCTGCGTGTTAAAGAAGAAAGTAAACGGCTGCCACAGAGCATGGTAAGTCCTTTAGAGAGCGCGGGAGGGAGGGAGGGAAGGGGAGAGAGAAGGGGAGAGAGAAGGGGGCAGAACGGCGTAGAAGGGGGGAGAAGGGGAGAGAACGGGGGAGGGGAGAAGGAGTGGAGACAGTTTTAATAAGTTTAATAAAGTTAGCTGGCATTTTACCTTCCGGCGGATCTTCCCACTTTGGAAACCTGAACGGAAACCGCTGGAGACCTTGCGCCCCAGCCAAGGTTTCCATGAGGTTCCTGGAGGTTCCTGGAGGTTCCTGTCACTCTCCCTCACACTTGTAGTGTGTAGAAGCGTTGTACTGCTTCAGGCTGCCTCCCGAGGAATGCTTGTTCGAAAGCATTTGCGGGGCATGCACAAATCTGCCAAGGTCATCCAGACTTATTATCAGATGCATAAATAGTGTCAGTCTTTCAAGAAACTACACTGGTCTGCCATTATGGTACAGCAACGATACAGAGCTTGCCAGATAAGAGATGTCCAAGTGAGATATTATAATCGTTTGAGAAAAGCAGTGGTTTGTATTCAGGCCTTCTACCGTGGGATTAAAGCCAGAGAATTGGTTGAGAAAATCAAGGCAGCACGCCATATTAAGTCAGTCTTAATGATGCGCATTATTAGAAAACATTTCTTGATGCAAAAGGCGGAGATAGTCACTCTGCAAGCTGCATACCATGGTTACTGATCAAGGGTACGCTACGGAGCAATGCGACAAGCAGTCATTTCGATCCAGAGATGGTACAAAGCATGCAAAATAGGGCATTCCCAGTTTGTGCAATATCAGTCATTGAGGGATGCAACTATTACCATTCAGGCTGCCTACAAGGGTATGGTGGTTAGGCAGTGGATTAAGCAAAAGAGGGCTACTGTAAAAGTTCAGTCAGTACTTCGTATGAGTTGGTATAGGAAAGACCTCAGGAGACAAACAGAAAAGGCTGAAACGATACAAAAGGCTTAAACGATGTAGGAAAGACTTTCTCAAACTGAAATATACAACAGTCATAGTGCAGTCTCACTACCGTGCTTATGTAGTAAGAAAACTATATGGAGTGCAAATCAAAGCCACTGTTGTATTGCAAAGACAATATAGATCTTACTTCTTGATGAAGAACCAGAAAGGTGATTTAAGAAGACAAAAAGATGAACAACAGAAAAGGCTTAAACGATACAAAGAATGGATAAATAAATGTGTGATGATGAGCAAAAAGCTGTTAATAAAAATGTCTAAAGAAGAGAGGTTTGTCGGTCGAGACAAAAGTATGCAGGACCGATTGCGATTAGGACACTGCACTATAGTCCAGCATGGAGCCTCCTTCACTGAGTAATGGACAAATGGTTATGCATTGCAGAATGTTATTATACAGCAAGAGCAGATAAACACGCAGCGCCAGGAAATTGAGCGACAGAGGAAGCTGCTAGAAAACGAAAACCTGCAGTCATGTGTCAGATCCCACCTACAAATAAGGACAGAAACAGAGGAAATGTTAACTTTAGCAGAATATCAGGAACAGGAAGAAATCTGCAAATTAGATTAGGATATTTAAAAAGGGAAGAGGCAGAGATACAGGTAGAGCTAGAGTGATTACAAAGAGTGCGCAATTTACACAGAAGGGAACGGAAATGATAACACATAAAGCAAGGGGTAATGTATGTGATTTAAGGAAGATGAGTGGACTGAAAAATTATAAGTGCTAAGTTTAGGTATGATTATTACAGTTATGTGGATGTAATGTAAGATGACTGTAATAATATAATTTTGCAAGTTAATCAATTATATTTAATGTAAACGAAATGGTGTTATCTGCCTCCAAGTTAAAGGGGGAGCAGTGTGGTGTATATTTATATAGATGGTGTTACCTGCCTCCAAGTTAAAGGGGGAGCAGTGTGATGTATGTGATATAATTAGCATATGTTATGTCTTGTGCGAGGGAACCCATGCGCTGTGGGAGACTCAAGGTGGCGGCCTGGAATAAAGAAGCTTGTTAGTTTACTCCTGTATCTGAGTGTTCTTTTAAGTCAGTTCCAAGCACCCAAATACACTACAGTGTGAATGGACACCGTGGGCTGAGTTATTTCCATGCTGTTTCTCCAAACTAAATATAAAAACAGGAAGTGCCTGGAATGATGATCAAATCAAACAGCAACCTGGAGGGCAAATATCAAGTAATGATATAAATGGAAGTCCAGAATGGGGTGGAATTTATTCTATAATGGCAAGCTTTGTACATTCTTACACTCTCCCCATGGCCTGCATGGGTTTTCTCCGGGTTCTCCGGTTTCCTCCCACAATCCAAAGACGTTCAGCTTTGTAGGTTAATTGGCTTGGTGTCATTGTAAATTTTCCCTAGTGTGTGTGTGTGATAGTGTAAGTGGATTGCTGGTCGGCGTGGATTCGGTGGGTTGAATGGGCCTGTTGCCGTGCTGTATCTCTAAACTAAACTAGCATTTTTTCTTGCTGCCGAACTCAGTTAACTAGGCAACATTTGCAAAGAAACAGACAGACAGCTTTTCATTTCAGGAGCGTTCTCCATGAGGTGTCATAGAAAATTTCTTAAAGTAACTCAATAAAGATTGTACATTTTAAAAAAGATTATATGCCTAAATGCTGATCAATTATTAACAAACAATAGGAACAACCACTTTTGGTTTCTGGCTATTGATTTTTTTTTCAATTTCTGTTCCTAATTGGTATTGGTTACTGGTGATCAAACAAAATTCTTGTCTTTAATAATAGTAACAATCTAATGTAGACCTGCCTTTGTTGCATGGATCTAATGCCAAGCAATAAAAAAACATTTCCTCAGATGGACTAAATTAACAGTCTTGATGCACCATTTCTTTTCTTCAAAGGTCATTATTTGTAATGTTCCCATTGTCTGCAATGCAAACAAATACATTTATATTGTAGGCTGTACCTTGGGTACTAATAACGTTTGATTCAGAAGATGAATAGAATTGAATCCATGTTAGATACAAAATGCTGGAGTAACTCAGCGGGACAGGCGGCATCTCTGGAGAGTTGGAATGGGTGATGTTTCGGGTCGAGAACCTTCTTCAGACTAGTTTCAGGGGAAAGGGAAACAAGAGATATAGATGGTGATGTGGTGAGATATGGAACAAATGAATGAAAGATATGCAAAAAAAGTAACGATGATAAAGGAAACAGGCGCTTGTTAGCTGTTTGCTAGGTGCAAACGAGAAGCTGGTGTGACTTGGGTGGGGGAGGAATGGAGAGAGAGGAAATGCAGGGGTTACTTGAAGTTAGAGAAGTCAATATTCATACTGCTGGGTTGTAAGCTGCCCAAGTTCTCACCTGTCACGTGGAGTTTCATCTCCACCAGAGTGCAATGAAATTCCTTGGTTGTCAGAACCTCTCAGAGTAAACAGTATACAAATTAAGTGACGTTAAACTCTGCATCTGCTATGCTGACATTTGAATTCAGTTCTCTTACATTTTTTCCAAGGTCTCTGTGTTACAAGTTCAATAAAGTAACCACTTCACCTGCCTCTATACCCTTGAGCTTTAATTTTTGCATTGACATTTTAAGGGAAATGAATATGAATATTCATTCATATAACATCTTTCACAACCTTAGGGCTTAGCAAAGTGCTTTCCAATCATAACATACTTTTTAAATGTAGTCCCTTTTGTAATATAGGAATTTAAAAAAACTTTCCACAAAAAGCAATGCTATAGAAACAAGAAAGTTTGATAAATACAAAATGCTGGAGTAACTCAGTGGGACAGGCAGCATCTCTATGGAGAAGAAATGGGTGACTTTTCAGGTCAAGACCCTTCTTCAGACAGATCTCGACCCGAAACGTCACCCATTCCTTCTCCCCAGAGATGCTGCCTGTCTCGCTGAGTCACTCCAACATTTTGTGTCTATCTTCGGTTTAAACCAGCATCTGCAGTTCCTTCCTACACATTTAATCCATGTTGTTTAGCAGCAAGTGCCTGCTTTTGCACTGCATCTCTGAAGTCAAAGGTGGAATCCTGCCGTAAAGTCAATGTGTTGTTTTTGGAAACTATGTTACTTCCAGTTATATTAAAATTTTAATTCACCCTATTCTTTATCCAAGCAACAAGATTTATAGAGTTGTTGCCTTACAGCGCCAGAGACCCGAGTTTGATCCGGACCTTGGGTGCTGTCTGTACGGAGTTCGTACGTTCTCCGTCTGACCGCGCCGGTTTTCTCCGGGTGCTCTGGTGTCCTCCCACATTCCAAAGACATACGGGTTTGCAGTTTATGTGGCTTCTGTAAATTTGTGCATCAGTACAACGCGTACATCTATTCATGTTGTTCAGGGATGTTTCCTGACCAGCTGAGACACTCCAGCACTTTGTGTCTTTTTTTTTAATGGAGAATGAGGGTTGACATAGGTCAAAGTGGTCAAAGAACTGAATAAGGTCACGGAAGTCTGACATGGCAGTCTGATGAAGCGTATCGACAAGAAACGTCAGCTATTCCTTTTCTCCAAAGTTGCTACCTGACCCACAGAGTTGCCCCAGTATTTTGTGTCTGTCTTCGGTGCAAACCAGCATCTGTAGTTCTCTTTCTACATGTCACGGAAGTGATTAGGGTATACAGTACCTGATTAGGGTATACAGTACCAGAGACCATGGATTGCATCCTTGTGGATTTTATTCAATAAACTCCAACCCAGTCATCAGGGAGTTAATATTGAAGATGAACACAGGGCACCCTCGTGACTGTTAACAATAGCCTCACTATAATCACTGAGGGGCATGTGTTCCTGTTACACGTAATGGTTTTGTTTCCTGAAGATGCTTGGGGGCATAAATGTTTGCAATCTTCCCTTGCCGAGCTATCGGGAAAAAAAATTAACTTTTTTCTTTTAAACGTGGCTGGCGGGTCTTGGGAAAGCTGATATTTTGAGCTACTCCTGGATGCATTTAAAAATAGAGTTCAACTCTCCAATGGTGCAGTCGGCTTACAATGTTGGGTTTCTTTGGCTCAACAGATCAAACTGGTTCAGTGGTTTGAATTAATTTACATTGATTCTCTAATGTGGGGCAAGTTGTATGCCCCGCAGAATAATATTGAGCCAGCGATACAGAATAATTGCATGTCAGAGACGTTCATCACAGTTTCCGTGATATTTGTTTTTTTTTTCTCTTGTCAATTCGAAATGTTTATTGATGTATTGTTAAGGAAAAGACAAGATGCCGGAGGAACTCAGTGGGTCGGGCAGCATATGTGAAAGGAATGCACAGGTGACATTTTTGGGATGGGAGCCAAAATGTTGTCTGTCTATTCCCTCCACGGATGTTGCCTGACACACTGAGTTCCCACAGGACTTGGTATTTTGATCAGGATTCTGGCATCTGCAGTTTCTTGTGAATCCATTGAAGTATTGTTAAATTTGTTAGTATCTGAGTTGAAAAAATAAGATCAATTTCCGACGGTTTCTTGAATTAAAGGGTGCTACATTTAGAGTTAAAGCGAGCCATAGAGTATTACAGAGTGGAAACAGGCCCTTCGGCCCAACCTACCCATGCCGACCAAGATGCCCCGTCTACATTAATCCCACCTGCCTGCATTTTACCCATATCTCAGTAAATCTTTCCTATCCATGTACCTGTCCAAATATCTTTTAAATGTTGTTCTACTACCTGCCTCAACTCCTTCCTCTGGTAGCTCGTTTCATATACTTACTGTGTGGAAAAACTGTCCCCCCTCAGGTTCCCATTAAAATGTTGTACTCTCACCTTAAAGCCATGCCTCCCGGTTCTTGATTTCCCTAATTTGGGTAATAGACTGTGTATCTACCGTGTTTATACTCCTCGTGATCTTATGTACCTCTATAAGATCACCCCTCATCCCCCTGTGCTCCAAGGAGTAAAGACTGAGCCTGCCCAACCTTTCCCTATAGCTCAGATCCTCAAGTCGTAGAAACATCCTCGTAACTAATTTAGCGCGGCACGATGGCGCATCGGTAGAGTTGCTGCCTTACTGAGCTTGCAGCGCCAGACTACGGGTGCTGTCTGTACAGAGTTTGTACGTTCTCCCCGTGACCTGCGTGGGTTTTCTCGGTGATCTCCGGTTTCCTCCCACACTCCAAAGACGTACAGGTTTGTAGGTTAATTGCCTTGGTATAAGTTTATATTGTCCCTAGTGTGTGCAGGATAGTGTTAATGTGCAGGGATTGCTGGTCGATGCGGACTCGGTGGGCCGAAGGGCCTGTTTCCTCTAAACTAAATCGTCTGTGCATTGATCATACTTCCACCTGGAAACGAGCTACGTTGAGGAACGCCATCAGTAAAATGAATGTATCAAGGCTGCGTAGTGTTCCTGGAGGCTGTTCACTATTGGAGTGCTTCTGAAGTGTTATGCCTGACTCACATCTGCAAAATTAAATTAGTTTCAACATGGCAAGAAAATGAGACTTTATTGTAGCATAAGTCCAATGAATCAATTTGTTTTCCTTTACAAAGTGATTAAAGTCACAAAGAATTAGATTTTGACCATGTAAATGTTTAGAGCAGGCAGCTAATGTAATTTAGGCTCTTTGCTGTTTGATTGCACATCAGATGCTCAACAAATCCTTTACAAACCACATTGATGAAAATGCGGAAGATAGTTTATAAATGGCTATATTTGTTGGGAGAGGAATATAGGTAATGTTTCAGGTCGATGATCTTTCACTATTTTAATTTGGATTTCCAGCATCTGCAGTTTAAAAACAATTCTCAATTGATGTGCTTATCAGTTTAGTTTAGTTTATTGTCACGTGTTCCGAGGTACAGTGAAAAGCTTTTGTTGCGTGTTAACCAGTCAGCAGAAAGACAATACATGATTACAATCGATCCATTCACAGTGTATACATGATAATGGAATAAAGATTTGTGCAAGGTAAAGCCTGCAAAGTCCGATCGAGGATAGTCTGAGGGTCATCAAAGAGATAGATAGTAGTTTAACACTGCTCCCTGGATGTGGGCGGATGGTTTAAGGGCCTGTCCCACCAGCATGCGACTGCATGCGGTGAGCATGCCATGGTCGCTTGAGCCGTATGGCCTCGCGTGGCTAGTCCCTCTTCGATCGCCGGAGGCGTATGGAGTTGTGTGGAGCTGCCCCGACATTGCGCGGGGCTCCGAAAAACTGACAGTGTTCAAAATCTCGCGTGGCAACAGCTGACAGGACCGCAGCCGCATTGAGGACGTGCGCAACGTCTCGACGTCGTACGCAGCGTCATGACGCCATGCGCAGTGTCTGAACGCTATACGCAGCGTATGGCGTTGCGTGATGACGTCACTGCCCGGCGTGCTGTTGCGTGGATAGAGAACTGGCTGGCAAACAGGAAGCAAAGAGTAGGAGTAAACGGGTCCTTTTCACAATGGCAGGCAGTGACCAGTGGGGTACTACAAGGCTCAGTGCTGGGACCCCAGCTATTTACAATATACATTAATGATCTGTATGCGGGAATTGAAGGCAATATCTCCAAGTTTGCGAATGACACTAAGCTGGGGGGGCAGTGTTAGCTGTGAGGAGGATGCTAGGAGTCTGCAAGGTGACTTGGATAGGCTGGGTGAGTCGGCAAATGTTTGGCAGATGCAGTATAATGGGGATAAATGTGAGGTTATCCACTTTGGTGGCAAAAACAGGAAAGCAGACTATTATCTGAATGGTGGCCGATTAGGAAAAGGGGAGATGCAGCGCGACCTGGGTGTCATGGTACACCAGTCATTGAAAGTAGGCATGCAGGTGCAGCAGGCAGTGAAGAAAGCAAATGGTATGTTAGCTTTCATAGCAAAAGGATTTGAGTATAGGAGCAGGGAGGTTCTACTTCAGTTGTATAAGGTCTTGGTGAGACCACACCTGGAGTATTGCGTACAGTTCTGGTCTCCAAAACTGGGGAAGGACATTATTGCCATAGAGGGAGTGCAGAGATGGTTCACCAGACTGATTCCTGGGATGTCAGGACTGCCTTATGAAGAAAGACTGGATAGACTCGGTTTATACCCTAGAATTTAGGAGATTGAGAGGGGATCTTATAGAAACTTACAAAATTCTTAAGGGGTTGGACAGGCTAAATGCAGAAAGATTGTTCCCGATGTTGGGGAGGTCCAGGACAAGGGGTCACAGCTTAAGGATAAGGGGGAAATCCTTTAGGACCGAGATGAGAAGGACTTTTTTCACACAGAGAGTGGTGAGTCTCTGGAACTCTCTGCCACAGAGGGTAGTTGAGGCCAGTTCATTGGCTATATTTAAGAGGCAGTTAGATGTGGCCCTTGTGGCTAAGGGGATCAGAGGGCATGGAGAGAAGGCAGGTACGGGATACTGAGTTGGATGATCAGTCATGATCATATTAAATGGCGGTGCAGGCTCGAAGGGCCGAATGGCCTACTCCTGCACCTAATTTCTATGTTTCTATGTTTCTATGTGATGGCGTCACTGCCAAACAGCGTGCACCGTCCAAATGCACTCGGCCCGCCTCCTGCCCAACTGATTGGTGAGTATGATGTCGGGACCAGCCCCACACAACTCGAGACGACTCCGCGGTTCGAAGTGTAACCGGCACCGCAAGGCCATAGGGCTCAAGCCACTACGGTAGGTCGCGATCACCGCATGCAGTCGCGTGCTGGTAGGACAGGCCCTTAAGTTACCTGATAACTTTTTCACACTTCTATACCTCTTTTTTTAAAAATATTTTTATTAGAAGCTATGCATGTTGTCAACAGTATAACAGTTCTTCAAATACACATTTAACTTGTTTCAAAAATTATACAAATATTACAAAGTGATTTATGTATGCTTCTGTTTTTTTTTTTTTGGAAAGTAAAGAAGTTAAGGGATAAATCTATAATCAATAAAGATAGCGATTAAATAATAATGATTAGGATTTTATAAGAAAAAAGAAAAAAAAAGAAAAAACAAAAAGTTTAAAAAAAAAAGAAAAGAAAACAATTATTATATAATTTAAAAACAAGAAGTATACATCTTAACAATGAATGGAACAATTTCACATAACAATACCCATAGAGACGTACATACAAATCCCAGAATAGATCTTTTCATCTAATCCTACAACTGGGTACTTATTGAGTTACAATGCTGAGCTCAGCTACCCCTTTAAATAGTCAGTGAATGGAGACCATATTTGTTCAAAAAGTTCATATTTGTCCATTAGGACAAACCTAATTCTCTCCAAATGCAACGTCCCCGACATTTCCACTGTCCACATTTTAATTGTGGAGGATAATGTTCCCTTCCAGAATTTTAATATTAATTTTTTTCCAATTATCAAACAGTAATCAAGAAACTTTCTTTGACTTACTGTTAATATTAGGTTTGGATCAGAAACTGCTAATATTATTAGCTTTAGATCGGGGTCCAATTTAGTTTTAAGAACTTCAGAAATTATTCTAAAAATATCAGCCCAAGCACTTCTATACCTCTTGCCTGGTGGGAGTGGGGAGAAGAGGGATGGCCAGGGTGCGACTTCCTTGATTATGCTGCTGGCCCTGCCGAGGCAACATGAGGTATGCCTCTAGCTGCATGTTTTCCGCAGATGAAAAGCACTTGCACTGTATACTCCACCTCCCCCCCCCCCCCCACCCTACCACCCCCCAACAAAGTCACCTCACATTTCGCCTCACACCTCACAGCCCAGCGATATAAAGTTGGTTTCTCTAACTTCAAGTAAACCATGCTTTTCCTCTCTCTCCGTCCCACCCCATCCTAGTTCTCTGACTAGTTTCACTGTCCTGATTAATTTTAAAATGTATATGCCTCGCTGTCACCTTCCCCTCAGCCAACAATGAGCCATTCTACATTCCTTGTTTAAGAAGGAACTGCAGATGCTGGAAAATCGAAGGTAGACAAAAATCTTCAGAAGGGTCCCAACCCGAATCATCGCCTATTTCCTTCGCTCCATAGATGCTGCCTCACCCACTGAGTTTCTCCAGCCTTTTTGGCTACATTCTAAATTTGTGCATCTGTACAATCTGTACAACTATTCATGTTGTCCAAGGATGTTGCCTGACCCGCTGAGACACTCCAGCACTTTGTGTCTTTTTTTTAAATGGAGAATGAGGATTGACATAGGCCAAAGTGGTCAAAGAACTGAATAAGGCTGGCATCACGGACGTCCGACATGTCAGTCTGATGAAGGATATCGACCAGAAACGTCAGCTATTCCTTTTCCCCAGTGTTGCTACCTGACCCGTTGAGTTGCCCCAGTATTTTGTGTCTATCCTTGGTGTAAAACAGCATCTGCAGTTCTCTTTCTACACGTCACGGAAGTGATACCTGATTAAGATATACAGTACGAGAGGCCATGGATTGCATCCTTCTGGATTTGATTCAATAAACTCCAACCCAGTTATCAGGGAGTTAATATTGAAGATGAACACAGGGCACCCTGGTGACTGATGACAATAGCCTCACCATAATCACTGAGGGGCATGTGTTCCTTTTACACTTAATGGCTCGCCTATTTCCTTCTACATTCCACATTTCCTTGATCATTGTCTCTTTGACCTTTTGTTTTCACGCCTTATGCTTCCACATCACTAGTTTCCCTCTCCCCTGACTCTCAGTCTGAAAAAGGGTCTCTGCCCGAAACGCCACCCACTCCTAGCAACCAGCTAACAATGGCTTGTTTCCTTTATCATCGTCGCTTTTTTGTATCTTTCATCCATTTGTTCTACAGTATATCTCTCAACATCACCATCTATAGCTCTCATTTCCCTTTCCCCTGACTCTAGTCTGAAGAAGGGTCCCAACCCGAAACGTCACCCATTCCAGAGATGCTGCCTGGCCCTTTGAGTTACTCCAGCAGTTTGTGTCTATCTTCATTGTAAACCAGCATCTGCAGTTCCTTCCTGCACAAAGCCGCTGCTGGGATTGTTGAACAAAGAGCACCCACTGTGAAAGCTCTTGTATGTCACAGAAGTCACCGGCTTGTCTGCTGCTGCAGTTCAATCTATCTGTCCTCTATTGTCACACATATATAACGTGGGACTTCGCATCACAGGCTGCAAGATAAGTTGACTTGTTAATCAAGAGCCGCATGCTGGATGGTGCTGGCTGCTGTTTGCCTCTTACTGTTATCTAATTTTAATGATATAATAATCTAGAAATGGGTCCTTTGCCAATAGACTGTACAGAGCTGTGAAGCAAATCAAAAATAAAATAAATCTGCCTTTGTTGCACTAAAGGCTCCTAGGATTCAACTGAACTACTTTAACATCAACAAAAATAATGGAAAAAACTGCAGCACAAAACTATTCATCTATTAAGAGGGTCAAAAGAGGAATTACTTTTACTGTTTCTATTTAACTTGTTTTTCCTTTATTCTTTGCCTCATTAGATTCAATCTATCTGAGTGTTAGTGTATGTATGTGAATATATGTGTACACTTTAGTATTCAGTTTTAGTTTTATAGATACAGCGTGGAAACAGGGGCCCTTCGGCCCACGGAACCCACGCCCACCCACGATCACCACACATTGACGTTGTCCTACACATAAGAGGGAAAATTTACAATTGTACCAGGCAAATTAACCGACCAATCTGTATGTGTTTGGAGTGTGGGAAGAAACAGAAGATCCTGGAGAAAACCTACGCAGTTCACGAGGTGAACGTACAAACTCCGTGCCGACAAGCACCCATAATCAGGATCGAACCCAGGCCTCTGGTGTTGCAAGGCAGCAGGTCTACCGATGCGCCACTATGCCACCCGAACCTACAAATTTAGACAAGTACATGGGTAGGATAGGTTTAGAGGGATATGGGCCAAATACAGGCAGGTGGGACTAGTGTAGATGGGGCATGTTGGTTGGCATGGGGAAGTTGGGCCAAAGAGCCTGCTTCATGCTTTTTGACTCTATAACTCTTGACCTTAAATGCAATATCAATACGCAATATTGCAAAAATCCCATAGATCTCCCAGAAAAATAACACTCACTCAATCCAATTCATTCAGTGCTTTAGTAACGATGATAATAGTTATATTAACCATGATATGAACTATCAATAATATAATTTGAATATAGTCTGAAAAATGGTCCTGACCTAAAATATTGCCTATGCATGTCCTCCAGAGATGCTGGCTGACCTGCTAAATTAATCCACCCAAGATTTCAAGATTGGAAGATCTGCAGTTCCTTGGGGCTAATAATAGTAAGATTAAAAGAGAACTTACCTGTTCGAAGTTTGATCTTTATTTTATGAGGAGCTACAATGAGGGATTACGTGAAGAAGCCCCGCCTGGCACTTGATAGGCATACTTCAAAGCAGCGGCATGGAAAACACAGAACCAATAGCCGGAGTAAGATAGTAAGGCTCAACATAGACTAGAACTACCAGATGATCATTTATATTATGAGGGCTGGGAGCGGAGGGCACGTAGTCCTTCATCGTAACTCCTCATAAAATAAAGATCAAACTTCGAACAGGTAAGTTCTTGTTCAATCTTACTATTTTACTTGAGTGACTACGCGAAGATTTTAAAGCTCTGTTTTTTATGTCGTAGATTCATTCCATACGACACTCTGTTTAGTCAATACAGTAGTGAGTAAATAATATTTTTTTAAAACATTGTTTCAATTTAGGTAATAAGTCTTTTAATCATAAAAAGAACAATTTAAAAAATAATAACCCCTCTATCACAGGGGAAAAATGTTACAACAAAAGTGATAATGATATCAAATGATAACATAAATCGATAATATAAATCGATAATATAAAACAAAGCAAGCATTTAAAGTGAACCCAACATTGCGTGTCCAAATCCTGGCACCGTGACAACAGGTTTATTGTAGAACTTTGAAAAAGTTTCATCTTTACACCACCCTGCGGCCTCTAAAATTTGATCGAGTGGTACGTCCTGTATCTTCGCCGCTGACGCAGCTGTAGCCCTAGTGGAGTGAGACTTAAACACATCAGTGTCCACTCCTGCTAAATCCAAACCCTGTTCTAACCATCTAGAAATGGTTGGAACTGAAAGTTTTGTATGTGGTTTTTTGTGCGTTATCAGTAACGCTGTTTCAGCACCTCGGAGATTTTAGTTACTTCAATATATGTAGTTAAATGCTTAACTACCCACAATGTTTCATCAACAGGACATGCTTTAAACATTACCTTGGTTCCAGTTTTTCCTTGTCTGCTCTGTTTGATCAGATCATAAACAAAACACAATGTTATCTGAAGCTACATGCATGCAATCTAACCGTAACAATTGCAAAGTTTGTACTCTTTGAGCTGACACTAATGCTATTACATTACTACCTTGAATGTTAACCTTTGCAAAGACATTGAAGTAATTGGAGTCCATTGCCTAAGCAAAGTGGAAACAATGCTAACATCCCAAATTTCTGTATATCTGGGCTTGGGAGGATTTTATTAGAAATTCCTTTCATGAACCGGGATATTAATGGTTGACATCCAATTGAATCTCACTCAGAAATTTGTCCTAAATAGGACGACAAAGCACTACGAGCACTATTACTTAAGTGCTCATCAAAATGCAACCCAGCAAGGAACTCCAATACATTTGATATGTTCGCAATATGATCAGATATCTTTGACTGTCTACAGAAGACTTCCCATTCTTTATAAGCGAAATATATTGTTTTTTAGTGCTATTTCTCCAAGCTGCAGCTATAACATCCATGGTCCTATCCGACAGTCCAAGCTCTTGCAATGGTCTGGTCAGAACCTGCAGATTAACAAATTCATATGATCATGCAATGGATGAATTTCTTTTGTTACTGGTTGTATTAACAAATCGTTGCAACTAGAAATCGTCATACATGGTCCAATAATTATTTGAAGCATCAACGGGAACCATGACTGTGTAGGCCAATTTGGCCCCACCAAAATGCCCTTGGCAGCATCTTGTGCTATTTTCTTGAGACATTGCCCAATCAGACAGAATGGGGGAAAGGCATAAAAGAACGTATTCCCCCAGTGTAGCGAGAAAGCATCCACCACTACTGCCCCTGGATCGTGTTCCCAAGACACGTATTTGGGCAATTGGTGATTTAATCTAGATGCAAACAGATCAATGTCCGGCACTCCAACTGACTGACAATATTTTTGAAAATTTGTGGATTTAACATCCATTCTGTACTGTCTTTAAATTTTCGTGATCTTTTGTCTGCCACAAAATTGTCTCTCCCTGGGAGATAAATAGCTGAATGCCAAATATTCTTACCAAAACACCAATGCCACGTCTGGTTAATCAGATGATCACATGATAATGATCTTACTCCACCCATGTGATTGATATATGCCACAGCTGTGGTAGTGTCTACTTGGAATTGGACATGCACATCCTTCATAGTAGAACAATAAGCTTTTAATCCATAAAATTCTCCCAATAACTCCAAATAATTTATACCATATGTTTGGAGAAATAAATCCTTTTGGACAGTCCAGCTGCCCCCACAGCTGGTATCATTATCCTTAGCACCCCATCCGTGAGAACTTGCATCAGTTTGCAAAATCACTGCTGGCTGCTGAACCAAAATGTTTTTAACAGCTTGTGGAACATTCTCAATCCACCAATGCAATTCTGATAAAGCTTCCTTTGGCAATTGCATGGGCCTATCAAAATGGCCTGCTTGCTGTATAAGCGTTTGTTTTTGCCCTTTGGAGATTTTGGTAATGCAGTGGACCAAATTCTACTGCAGGGAATGCTGCTACTAACACACCAATAACCTTAGCAACTTCTCGGATGGAGGGATAAGGTTTGTCAATAAGGCACTGATATACATTTGTTAATATCAACAATCTTGTCTATTGGTAAAGTTACTAACATGGTAACTGAATTAATCACAAACCCCAAATATTCAATAGTTTGGGATGGCTGTAACTTAGATTTTGTTGGATGAATCAGGAAACCTAGCCTTTCAAACAGGCTTGTAGTCGCCGAGACTGATTTTTCAGCTGACTCCTGATTAGCATTGAGAATTAAAATGTCATCTAGATAAGCCATAACAATGTGTTTTTGTGCCCTTAGCAGTGCAAGTGCTGGTTTCAACAATTAGTGAACAACCTCGGAGCTGAGCTTAATCCATTAGGTAATGCTTTGTCCCATACAATTAAATTTCAATACCTGCGAAAGTGACGATGAATTGGTACTGAATAATATGCATCCTTCAAATCTATTGTAGCCATGTAACAATCTGTTGATACCAGCTGCATTACAGTGTTGAAGGTATCCATTTTAAAATGTTTATACTGGACAAATGTATTAAAATATGTGAGGTCTAAAATGATTCTACAACCCCCATCTTTCTTTGGTCTGGGGAAAATATTTGATACAAATTGTTGTGGATCCTCACTTGATTTCTCGATAACTCCTTTTTTACACCAATTCTTAACTTCTTTATCAATTTGAATTTTTTCAAATACAGAAAACACCAAATACGATTAGGCTTATTCTGTCCTGGTGGATCAATACTTCTACAAAATCAATGGTAGATCCTAAGACCGTATCTAATATAACACGGTCAGATGTTATACAGTCCCATTCATTATAAAACATTTGTAGTCTACCACCAATCTGAGGTTCATCCAAAGATTCTTCTGTAATAGGATAAAGTTTTTGTACCTCTCCAACCGGACGTGGTGGTCTCCTTCTCCCAACATATGGGTGAACATTCGGCTGTGCTGGTTGGTAATACTTCCTTACCATACTCCTGCCTCGCCTTGTTCCAGCTCCAAATCAAAATTCCCTTCTCGTTTGACCGGCCCTTCTTTGGCCAAAACGAATGGTTTCAAGATCCCAATAGTTTTTGCCTCTTTATCAATCTCTTTTATTTATTTAAACAGATTTTCTCCGAACAAATAACCAGGAGCTTGAACATTGCTTGATCTGCACACGCCTGCAAATCTTGGATGTAAAATAGGCCGAATGGCAATCTTCCTCATACAATTAATCTCAAAAATTGAGTTGCAGAACAATGCCAACATATCCTTCTGAACTTTGGTCATTCCACAATCTTCCACTTGCCTTCCAAAAGCAGTGATCCCAGCCAAAATCAGTTAGAGGACTTTTTGAAATCGTATTTCCTGCGCCCGCATCATTGATGACATTGGCGCCCAAATAGCCGGATTTACCGTAGGTACCTTCAGTGAGGTACAATTAACAAGTGTTTTATATAATTCTGCTGTATCAACTATAACAGCTTCTTGAACCTGGTGAGAGACCAAATAATTTATGTTGGCCGCCAGGTTTTCTTCCATGGCCTCACCGCCTCCTCCAGGTATAGAAAACCTTGTGCCACATCAGACACACCTGGAGCAATATTTTTGTATTGTGGTGGGTACTCATAACCAAAATCACCACCTTCAGGATCAGTCTCATGCATCCCTGTTACTCCTGAGACTTTGCTCAAAGGAGACTTCCTCCAGCCCAATCCCAGGCTCTGGAGTTCCAAATTCCCAATTCAAACTAGCACCACCATATTCATGATATGGAACCCCCTCAGAGGCTGCTGGGAATATTCTGGGTTTTTTGGACCCTTGGTTGATTTTTGTCTGGGTCATTTTTCCATTTGATCCATTCTAAGCCATAAGGCTTTTCTATCTGGAGGACTTTCATTATCAGAGTCACCAGAAACCACGGGCCTCTCAGATTCTCTTTTACATTTTTTAGGCACTGGATTTTCCTCCTTGGCTTCTGCCTGTGGAGCAACCAAAGGCTCACTACCGGGTATTTCAACGGCCACCGGTATCGGAACCGGCTCCGCAATAATCTGCTATCCCGACTCTTCTCCTCCCCGGGACGCACGTCTTACCCGCGATTTTTATTTATTTATTTATTTATTTTAAAACTCCTCCTGGTCTTTACCCACCAGCCTATGGAGTTTGAAATGCCCTGGAAGTAAATATAATTTACTTACCTGCGGGCCTGTTCCTTACCGCTGGTGGAGCTGTGCTCTGCAGCTCTTTCCCTACTGACAGCGTCGACGTAATGCCGATCAAGCGGCAGGCGGGGCTTCTTCACGTAGTCACTCACGTGACTCCGAATTAAAATTGATTGTTACTGTTTGATGCTTGTAAAGGTAAATACAGTAAGGCACTGATACAGGTGCAACTCAGAGAAGACAGCGAAGGCTCTGGGATCCTGCATAGATTGATGAGTTGTAGGAGCAGAAATAGGCCATTTGGCCCATCAGGTCTACTTCGCCATTCAATAACGGATGGCGTATCTTTCCATCTCAACCCCATTATTGTGCCCTCTCCCTTGTACACACAGTCCATGGCATTATTCTTCAGAAATAGATGCCCAGAACCTAGGCCAGCCATTTGGTCGACACGGTGGCACAGCTGGGAGAGCTGCTGCCTCACAGCGCCAGAAACCCAGGTTCGAACCTGACCTTGGGTGCTCTCTGCTTGCACATACTCCTTGCGACCTAGTGGGTTTACTCCGGCTGCACCGGTTTCCTCCCACATCCCAAAGGTTTGCGGTTTTGTAGGTTAATTGGCTTCTGACAATTGCCCCTATCATGTAGACCAACTTTGTGTATGGGTGATTGATGACTGGCATGGACACAGTGGGCCTAAAGGCATGTTTCCATGCTGCATTTCTAAACTGAACACATCTGATTAGTTTAGTTTAGTTCAGAGATACAGCATGGAAACAGGCCCTTCAGCCCATCGAGTCCACACTGACCAGCGATGACCCATACACCAATTCTATCTTACACACACACAGAAGCCAATTAACCTACAAACCTGCACGTTCTCTGGAATATTGAAGGAAACTGGAGTACCATGAGAAAACCCACATGGTAACAGGGAGAACATACAAACTCTGTACATGTAAATCCTGGCCAAAATGGAGCAGGAATGGAACCAAAATTTAGCAGAGGATTCATGCATTGCAAGGTCATTTTGGTCAAGTCTGTGTTTCTGTGCATAAAAGCCACAAGCTGCTGGCCGGTGCCAGGAAGTCTAGGTCCCAGATCAATGTTGCAGATAAGAAATGTATGAGTATCTCTTCCATTGTCAGTATGAATGAGATTTTTGCAGAGGACCTCCAAAGTATTGTTGATTGGATTGCTGCAAAATAATTGTAAATCATGTAAATAATGTTGCAAGACAGTTACCCTGCTGTTTGTTGATTAGCCAAAGTGTTCAGCCCCGGCAGGATTATTACAGGGTAAATGTTGCATTATTCAGTTAGTTAGCTTCCTTCCAGAAGCTTCTCCAAGAAACAATGTATGGGAGACTCTGTAATTGGTTTGGGGAACTGTCAATAATGTATTGATGTGATTAATATATTTGATTCGACTGTAAAGAGACCATCGCTATGTAGTTCGGCCCCTCAAGGTTCGCAGACCTATAAAAGGTGGCTCCAACTTAGATCAAGGCCGATCTTCTGGAGGAACATTTGGGACTGCGTGACCTTTTGGAGTGTGTCTGCTTGCGCGAGGCTGAAGGGCTTGGCAGAAACAAGGATCAAACCCATGGTGGTTTAGGTATCGTATAGGGAAATTTGCTGTTCAATTTAAAAATAAAGTTTAGTTGTTCCAGTGCTTGACTCAGTGTTTTTGACTGAACTGGACTATAGGCATAAGCCTATATGGATATGACAGGTTTGGAGGAATATGGACCAAATGCAGGAATGTGAGACTAGTGAAGCTGGGGCATGTTGGCCGGTGTGCGCAAGTTGGGCCGTAGGGCCTGTTTCCACATTGTATCACTCCACGACTCTATAATTCCAGATTCAATATAGAAATGGGAATATTTTTCATATGTAGGGATGTTTTTCTTCATGAATCATGTTTTTAATTATCAGGCATTTCCCCACTGAGATAATCCTACACTTATTTACATGCCCAAGGTTATTAATTCCACAAGAAAAATAAATGCATTAAAGCAGAAAATGCATTTAGTGTAAATTGAGTTTCACACTCAGAGCAATGAAGCAATTTTCTATGCTACCGTGATAGGGCAGAGTGCTTAACCTTGAATAGAGTATACTAATGGCTTTCAGACAAGTGACATGCCAAGGGTCTTCCAAGTTCATGATTCAAGACTATGATTACAGTGTATTTTACATGATATTAGAACACTAATTAATTCAAACTGGGAATCCATGCTGCTTAAAGACAGAGTGCATGGAAAAACTAACGTAGAAAAGAACAGTTAGGCACAAAATGTTTGAGCAACTCAGCGGGACAGGCAGCACCTTTGGAGAGAAGGAATGGGTGACGTTTCGTGTCGAGACCCTTCTTCAGACACTGAAACGTCACCCATTCCTTCTCTCCAGAGATGCTGCCTGTCCCATTGAGTTACTCCAGAATTGTGTGCCTATCTTCGATTTAAACCGACATCTGCAGTTCCTCCCTACATAGAAAAGTACAGCACAGGAACAGTCTCTTCGGCCACAATGTCTCTGTTGAACATGATGCCAAGCCAAACTAATCTCATCTGCCTGCACATGACCCAAACCCCTCCATTCCCTACACACGCTTGTCTAAAAGCAACTGTTCAACTACCAACCAAAGAATACCTGGTTCAACCACCAACCTCGACAGTACATTCCAGGCCCCTCAGAACCCATTGTGCAATTAAACTTGCCCGCACGTCTCCTTTAAACTTTGCCCCTTTCATCTTCAAGCTATGCCTTCTAGTCTTTGATATTACCACCCTGGGAAAAAAATGTTCTTATTATCTGCCCTCTCTATACCTCTCACCAGTTTATATACTTCTATCGGGTCTCCCTTCATCCTCCGATGATCTCTCTCCTAAGCCCTATTGCCAACTTTGTATTTCACTGAACAAGAAAACTTAAATAGAAAAAAAAGCACATGGAAATAAAAGTAAGGACATTGAACATATTAACAATAACATTTTGAATCCAACATTTCCTGCAAACTATCTATCCATTGCTGTCCCAAAAACATCCATTATTGGGACAAAATTTAACAACATTCTTAACAACATTCTCAAAATATCTGCTCCTGGTGTCAGTGAATGAATATCTTATAAGTGTTGATGACGTTCCTCTCCCTCTCATTTAATTGTTATCTTTCCGTGCATAGAATTGTCCTGAAAAGTACGAGACGTTTTGAAGGATGAGGTGGAACCTCATTGAAACTTTTTTAAGCTTTTTTTAGGCAACTGCAGGCGACTAGGCTGTCGCCACATGGTCGCTGTGGTGTCGCCTGTATGGTCGTGAGTAGTCTCCTCAGTCGCCCAAAGAGTCGTAGCGTCTTTCTGGTCGCCACTGTATTTTTAACATATTGAAGCATTTTCGGAGACAGTCTGTGACAGTGGGTTTGACGCCAATGAGCATAGATTGACTTCTCCTGACGTAGGTGCTGTCGTAGTTGTTGCCAGGTTAACGTAGGTTGTTGCCAGGTGACGTTGGTTGTCGCTGGAGCTGACTTTGGCTATTTTTTGTTGTTAAAGTAATGATTGTATTTCAAATTTTATGTCGAAGAGGGGTCCAGTCGCTGGTTTTTCGGCACCCTGCTACGACTATGAGGGTCGCAGGCAGTCGCCTAAAAATAGCCTAAGTGGGACAGGCCCTTCAGAGTGAATGTGGAGAGGATGTTTTCACTAGTGGGAGATTTTAGGATCAGAGGCCATAGCCTCAGAATTAAAGGACGTACCTTCGGAAAGAAGATGAGGCGGAATGTCTATAGTCAGAGGGTGGTGAATCTGTGAAATTCATAGCCACAGACGGCTGTGGAGGCCAAGTCAGTGGATATTTTCAAGGCAGAAATTGACAGATTCTTGATTAATATGGGTGGCAGAGGGAGAAGGCAGTAAAATGGGGTTGAGAGAGAAAGGTAGATTAGCCATGATTGAATGGCTGAGTCAATTTTATGAGCTGAATGGCCTAATTCTGTTCCTATTAATTATGAACGTACAAACTGGTGTATTTAAAAAAAACTCCAATTGCATTTCCAGTTGTCTTTTTTTAAAATCATTATAAAGATGTATTTTTACAACAGGATTTTAGTAATCTGAAGTGCAGGTATCTTGCAGATAAATGTGTGCCTTTAATATTCTACAATATGAAATCTAAGATGAGACACAATAAAATAGAAATTTGAAACATCAATTTTTACTTCTGAAATATAGCAATGAACAGAGATGACCTTGATTGATCATGTTTTATGTATGGTGCTTCGTACCAAACACTCTAAGATTTAACTGTGACTTAGAATAAAATAAACTGGCATACTATTGAAGTGTATGGAAGTCATTTTGTGCATTTGTTGGTTTGGTTTAGCTTTTGACTGGAAATAATGACCAACCATCTTCTACTTCTTCTTCCGTGTGGCGTGCACAGCCTAAAGTTGTAGGACAACTTGTTCTATTTGATCTTCTGTTTGTGCACGTCGAGTTGATTGCATTAGTCGAACCAGGGCGGACCACGTAAAGGTTGCAATCTTCCACCCCAACCAACCATCTAAAACACAATGAGCTAAATGTAGAAAGAAGGAACTGTAGTTGCTGGTTTGCCATGGAAAGACACAAAATGCTGGAGTAACTCAATAGGTCAGGCAGCAACCTCGGAGAATATGGATAGGTCTTCAGACCGAAGTAGGATCTCGACCTGAAATGTCACCTCTCCATGTTCTCCAGGGATTCTGCCTGACCCGCTGAGTTACTCCGGAATGTTGTGTCTTATTTCTGAGCTGAAGATGTTTTTGTACACTTTGCTTGGGGTAATTTTCTAACACAACATAGGGAACAAAGAATATGTTACATATTTTACTTATAATGCAACAGGCTGCACATTGGCACAACGGTAGAGTTGCTGCCTTGCAGCGCCAGAGACCCAGGTTCAATCCTGACTACAGGTGTTGTCTGTATGGAGTTTGTACGTTCTCCCCGTGACCTGCATGGGTTTTCTCCATGAGTTCCGGTTTCCTCCCACACTCCAAAGGCTAATTGGCTTGGAAAATTAAAAAAAAATTGTCCCAGGTATGTGTAGGATAGTGTTAATGTGCGGGGATTGCTGGCTGGTGTGGACGCAGAGGGCCGTAGGGTCTGTTTCCGCACTGTATCTCTAAATGAAACTGAATTAAAATAAACTAAGACAAAGTGGTTTAATGGTAGTGGCGGCGCTGCCTGGCAGCTGCGGCTCACCTGCAGTCCATGTGTTTTATTTTATTTTTGTCTTCTTGTGTCTGTTTTAGTGATTATGTGTATGTGTGGATGTGTGTTGGGGGGGGAGGGTGGGAGAAACAGGGTTTTAGTCTCTCCCTTTGGGGGGATGCAACTTTTCTTGTTGTGTCCCCCGTCACCATCTCTGTCTGTGCTGAGGCCCTAATAGCGGAGCTGGCGGCCCTGGAGCAATGGTGGGTTTCCAGCTTCCAGCAGCGGCAGCGTGGCATGGCTTTGGAGCTTCAGTGGTGACCTGGCTTTCGGGGCTGCGGTGCTCAAGCGGCGACCTGGCTTTCGGAGCTGCGGTGCTCCAGCGGCGACCTGGCTTTCAGGGCTGCGGTGCTCCAGCGACGTTCCAGCGGCGACTTTGGTTTGGAGCTGCAGTGCTCCAGCGTTCCAGGGGCGGGCCCTATGGCGGTGTTCCAGCATTCCGGCGACGGCGGTGGCTGTGGCGGCAGCGCGGCTTCGGAGGCTCGGCCGCGGGCCTGGTGGACGGCAACATCGGAGGCCTAGATCTCCTCAGCGCAGAGGGAGAATAAGGAGGGAGAAGACAGAGACTCTAAGACTTTTGCCTTCCACCACAGTGAGGAGGTGTTTGGTGAACTCACTGTGGTGGATGTTAAATTTGTGTTTATTGGGTGTTTTTGTTACTTTTAATATATGTATGACTGCAGGCACGAAATTTCGTTCAGACCGAAAGGCGTGAATGACAATAAAGGTAATCTGAATCTGTTAGGACAATGCAATGCATTGATAATGGTCAGATTGTGGGATCCTACAGGCAGAACACGACTTGCCCATGTAAGATTTAAAAAGCGAGGATTGCTGGTCGGTGAGGACTCTGTGGGCCAAAGGGCCTGTTTCCGTAATGTATCTGTAAACTACACTAAACTTTAAAAAAATCTAAGATAGACAAAAAATGCTGGAGTACCTCAGCGGGACAGGCAGCATCTCTGCAGAGAAGGAATGAGTGACCTTTCGTGTCGAGACCCTTCTTCAGAAAGATGTCAGGGGAGGGGGAGACACAGAGATAAGGAAGTGTAAAGTGTGAAAACAGGACAAAGGGAATGAAGTTCAAGGAAAATGTAGAATAGATCATTGTTAGCTGGGAGAAAGTAAAAACAAAGCAAACAGATAAAGTGTAGTCGGAGACAGTAAGACTGGTCGGAGAACTGGGAAGGGAGAGGGATGGAGAGAGCGGGAAAGCAAGTGTTACTTGAAGTTAGAGAAATCAATATTCACTCCGCTGTGCTGTAAGCTGCCCAAGCGAAATATGAGGTGCTGTTCATCCAATTTGTGTTGGGCCTCACTCTGAAAACAGAGAAGGCCCTGGACAGAAAGATCAATGTGGGAATGGGAGGGGGAGTTAAAGTGTTTAGCAGCCTGGAGATCAGGTAGATTTAGACGGAGGTGTTCAGCAAAACTATCGCCGAGCCTGCGCAAAAAAAAAATTCTGCTGGTCCATCTCACTTCTTGGTCAATTGGTGCACTACTGTGACATTAGCTTACCTGTTCATTAATCTCCCTGCAGGTGGGACAGCATCAAGACAGAAGGGCTTCCTTGGATGTATTCGTTCTTTACGGTTGAATGGGATCACCCTGGATCTTGAAGAAAGAGCTAAAGTCACACCTGGGGTGAAGCCAGGTTGCCTTGGACACTGTAGCAGTTATGGTAACCTGTGCCACAATGGAGGGAGGTGCATGGAGAAGTACAATGGCTATTGGTGCAACTGTAGTCACTCTGCTTACGATGGACCATTCTGTAAAAAAGGTAAGAACCCAGATTCCAAATAAGTAAGCTGGTAGTTGAGAAAGAAGGAACTGCAGATTTTAGTTTAGTTTAGAGATACAGCGTGGAAACAGGCCCTTCGTCCGCACCGACCAGCAATCCCCGACATTGACACTATCCTCCAATAGGGACAATTATTACATTTATACCAAGCCAATTAACCAACAAACTTGTAGGTCCTTGGAGCGCAGGACGAAACCAAAGTTATCAGAGAAAACCCACGCAGGTCACGGGGAGGACGTACAAATTCCATACAGACAAGCACCCTTTTCCAGGATGGAATCCAGGTCTCTGCTGTTATTAGCGGTGTAAGGCAGCAACTCTACCACTGTGCCACCATGACACCTTGATGGTTTACAAAAAAAGGCACATGGTGCTGGAGTAACTCAGAGGGTCAGGCAGCATCCCGAGAGTGCATGGATAGATGAGGTTTTGGGTCGGGACTCATCAAACCCGCTGACAAGGGAGGTGCCATTTTGGTCTAGCAGGCTCACCTCTACCATGCTGAGGTCAGGCGCCAATTCTCGGACACCTTCTCAGACCAACCCCTTGGCCATGGCTCCAGGACATCATCTCCCAGGCTGTTTCTGATCTCATCACCTCTGGTCATCTCTTCTACGCAGTCACCAACCTGGGAGAAAGTTCGAACTCTATGCAGACAGGACCTGTAGTCATGATCGAACCCGGGGCTCTGGCAGTGTGAGGCAGCAAATTCACCGCTGCGCCACTATTCTGCCCATGTGCAGCAAACAAGGAAGGCAAATGATTGATTCATCTTTTAAGGCAAGGAGAATGGAATGCAAAACATGCTGCCGAAATTGTAGAAAATTGCAGAACTGAACCAGATTCCTTTATGCAGGGGATGGTAAATCTTTGAAAATTCCTTCCTCATCGTTCCTAGAAGGCTCGGTGAATTAGAATTAGGGTGGTATGGTGGCGCAGGGGTAGAGTTGCTGCTCTACAGCGCCAAAGGCACAGGTTCTATGCTAGCAATGGGTGCTGTCTGTACGGAGTTTGTGCATTCTCCCCGTGACCTGCGCGGGTTTTCTCCGAGATCTTCGGTTACTTCCCACACTCCAAAGTAGTAAAGGTTTGTAGGTTAATTGGCTTGGTATATATGTAAAAGTGTCCTTTATGTACAAGAGCGGAACTCGCTATCAAAACATGGAGGGGACAGGGGGACAGGGGGGCACAATTTTTTGGCGACACACATGCGCGAGGCTTCGGGAGCTCAATCCCCAGCGCTAAATGCAGCTCAACTCTGCCTGTCTCGGCGGGTTAACTACAGCCCTGACTGGACTGACGAGACACCAGCACTGCTTCTGCGTGCTGGCCACATTTCCCGCAAGCCCAGGCAGGTTCACCTGGTGGGACAGGCAGAGTGAGCTGGGTTTAGCGCTGCTTCTCCACGCTGGCTGTGGGCCTGGGGGCGCAGCGCCCATCTGACTCCTGACCTCTCTGGCCACCTGTGAGGGGGGTGGGGGGCACTCGGGTGGGGACGGGACAGTGCTGGAGACCCAGGCGGGATTGATCCTGGCTGGGGATGAGGCGCAGGTCTGTGCCACGTCTCCCTCCTCCAATCACCGCACTCTATCCTCAATCCCAACCCCCCCCCCCACTACTCCCTCCTCCAATCATCGTGCTTAATTATCATGTCCCGCCCCCATTGCCTGCTGACCGATGTCTCTCTCGTCCAATTGGCGCCCTCGATCTGCAGTCCCACCCCCACTGTCTCGCGGAAAGCGGAGATTTTTAAAACTGGATTACAAAGACATGGGGGGGTGATGTCCCCCACCTCTCAAAACATGGGGGGGGCAAACACGGGGGGTGCCCCCTCTGCCCCCCCCCCCCCCCCGTGTTTTCCGCCCCTGTTTATGTATGCAGGATAGTGGTAGTGTCCGGTCATCGCTGGTCTGCATGGACATAGCATGCCAAGGGGCCTGTTTCCACAAAGTATCACTAAATTAAACTAAACTAACATATTCAAGGTTGTGATCAATGTGGACAAACAGGACAATTCCCAAGATTTTTTTTTGAATGGAGGCACAGGCTGGAGAACCTATTTGTCGTATTTCTATTTTATATAAAGAATAGGCCATACTGGGAATATAGTTAGAATGTAGTTAGAGAAAATACTTCTTCCACAGAGCCTTTACTATTTTCCCTTCAAATGTATTTAGAATTCCTTTTCTTGAAAAATATATTTCTTATTTCTCTTCCACCACCCTTTCATGTAGTGAATTGCAGATCAAAGTAACTTGCAGTGAATAAAAAATGTCCTATGTAAAATACACGTGGGATATTGCCATAATTTTAGATTGTCACCCGACTAACATTCAATCATTCTAAACAATTGTGCATCACTTTTAATAATCCTCAATTTTGTAAACAGCACCATTTACTTCCATCTTCTTCATCTCTTGAAGTAATATTTATTCAGTCACCAAAACATATCCCCATATCTGAGGGAGGGTTTACTGGCTGGCTGGAGAGGGTCCAGAGGAGGTTTACAAGAAAAATTCCAGGAATTAGTGAATTAGCAAATGATGAGCGCTTGACGACACTGGGCCTGTACCCGCTGGAGTTTGGAAGGTAGAATAATGGAAACTTTCAGAATAATGAAAGGCGTAGATAGAGTGGATGTGGAAAGGATGTTTCCACTGGTGGGAGAGTCTAGCTCTAGAGGTTATAGCCTCGGAATTGAAGGGCGCTCTTTTAGAAAGGAGGTGAGGTGAAACTTCTTTAGTCAGAGGGTGGTTAATCTGTGTAACTCGTTGCCACAGATGGCTGCGGAGGCCAAGTCTTTTAAGGGATAGATAGACAAATTCTTATTAGAACAGATGTCAAGGGTTCTGGGGAGAAGGCAGGAAAATGGGATTAGGAGGCAGAGAACAGCCATGATTGCATTGCGGAATGGCCTAATTCTACTCACACTTGTGAAGTTGTGAACTTATCATTCAGATGTTTAAGAATTAACAGCATATCTAATATATCTTACATATAAAACAGCGTTAATAATGGCCCCACATTCAGCCAATAACATGGTCAATATTACAGATACCAGTATATGTTCCAGATTTATTTAGTTACTTGAAAATCAATTCTCCAGTTGTCATTGTGTTGCCTGCACTTGCTCCCGAGGTTGGAGGTCTAAGTCACTGCCAACTTGTCCAATAAACTAACAACACTGCCTCCACAATCCTTCTTAAGGGCCTGTCCCACTTAGGAGACCTCCACAGCGATCTCTAGCGAGGTCGCCACGAGGTCGTAAGGAGGTTTTGGTCACTCTCCCTCATGGTCAAAAGTGGTCTCCGCGTGGTCGAGGCTTCGTCTAGGTCACGGCGTTTTTGTCATCATGATTAAAACCGGCCTCGACTAAAAGTAGGTCGCCGTGGGAAAAATCGTAATTTTTATAGTCGCAGGTCTAGTCGTAGCTGGTGGTAGCAGGTCGTGGTGCTGGTCGTAGGTAGTCGAAGGTAGTCGACGGTAATAACTCCGGAGTGAAAAAAAGGTCAATAGACAAAAAAGGTGATTTAAACAGCAGAATGCCACCTCTGTCTCTCCAAGGCATGTTCATTCATAGCTGGAGAGTTTTTTGGAGAGGAGACTTGTGTTTTAGAGATGGCACCAAAAAGGCAGCAGCGCAGGGGGAGGGCACAAGCCTAAAAACAACTTCCATGCAGGTGTTGCCCACCCAGGAGGAGGAGTGGCAGGAGGTGATGCCACAGTAGGTGATAGCGCAGGAGGAGGTAGCCCTGCATGAGAGACCCCTGGAGGAGGAGACCAGGGTGGCGGTATATGGCCCCACCACCACCCCATCCTTCACTGCCTCATTTGAAGGCAGCAAAGCAGCCCTTTCTCCTGTGTCTGACACAGCATCAGAGGCAGATGCCCCATTGGTGGTGAGGGAGGGCTGGAGGAAGGTTATGCCCTACACCTTCACCTGGCAGCAGGAGGAGGACCTTGAGGGAATGTTTCCAGCAGAATGCCATCGTGTACGATAAGGAAAAATGAGAGGTTCAGGGACAGGGACAAGAATGACATGCTCGCCATCCACTGCCCCACATGTGTGCTTAAAGTTCCATCTTTTGTCAAAGCCCAGCACCACTCTCTTCCAGTCACCTGGTGTACTGGAAGAGAGTTTCCAGTATACCAGAGACCTCTTAACCTCCTCTTAACCCTTGCTCTTTCACCCCTTCTGCCTTTCTTAAAAGGCTGCTGAAGCAAAGGGACTACTCCAAACAGCAGTAGTTGCATTTTAGGTCGAAGGAGGTCTTCAACATAGTCGTAGGAGGTCGTAGACATGGTCGTGGAAGGTCGTACGTCACCGCAACTTTGATTTTTTTTTTGGGTGGCAGGAAAGGTCGCTGTGGAGGTCTCCTAAGTGGGACAGGCCCTTTACGCTACCTGTATCTAGAATTCACTACTACAGAGCACTTGTTAACCCATAATATCAGCTTTGATTCTTCAATGTCTGTTTTATTCCCCTTCCCCATGTTTGCTGCTTTAAAGGTTGCATTACCTGGCAACAGTTTTAAGCGGCCTGTTTTTCTTTAAGTTGTAAGGTTTTCCAATTTTTGTGCATTTTTTAAGTAGGATGTTGCCTGGAATGGAATGCTTTAGCTACTGGACAGATGAGCATGGATAGGCGCATGAAATATTATAGCTATTGAAATATTCTAGTTATTTCAGAAACAGGGTTGCGGGATAGGCAGGACTGGAGATCAATGTTCTGGTGTACAGATGCCACAAGAGCGATACGGTGGCGCAGTGGTAGAGTTGCTGCTTTACAGCGCCAGAGTTCTGGTTTCGATCCTGACTACGGGTGCTTGCCTGTACGGAGTTTGTACATTCTCCCCATGGCATGCGTGAGTTTTCCGCGGGGGCTCTGGATTCCTCCTACACTCCAAAGACATAGAGGTTTGTAAGTATATTGGCTTGGTATCATTGAAAATAATCCCTAGTGTGTGTGGGATAGTGTAAGTCTGCTGGGATCGCAGACCAGCATGGATCTGGTGGGCCAAAGGGCCTATTTCTGCGCTGTATCTCTAAACTAAACTAAAAGTGTGATAAAGAGAGGAGAGGGTGTCGCATTTTCAATTAGGAAAATCTCACTGCAGTACTTAGCATATTCCTAAAGGAACGTCCAGTGAGGTTGCATGGGTAGAACTTGGGAATAAGGAGGGAGTGATCATTTTGATGGGGTTGTTTTATTCTGGAACTAGTTAATTATGGATACAGTGGGATCTTGGTGAGCTGTTACATGAGTTTAGTTTAGTTTAAAGACAAAGTGCTGAAACAGGCCCTTTGGCCCTCTAAGCCCACGTTCCCCTTACATTAACACTAACCTACACATGTTATGGATAATTTACTAATTTTCTAAGCCAATTAGCCTACAGACCTGGCAGTCTTTGCTGGGAGGAAACCGGAGATGGCGGGGAAAAAAACCCCGCAGTCACGGGGAAAATGTACAAACTCCGTACAGGCAGTAGTCAGGATCGAACCTGGATTTCTGGCGTAAATGGCAGCAGCTCTACTGCTGTGTCACCGTGCCACCTTGTACCTGCAAAGGAAATTTGCAAAGTAAAGTAAATTTGCAGGTACAGCAAATAAATAGCAAGTGATGGATCGATCTTTAAGGCAAGGAAACTGGAATGCAAAACAAGTCAGTGGTGCTCAAATTGCAGAGAACTTTAGTGAGAACTCCCTTTTATACTCGAACACCAAGGAAGGATAAACCTAATGTGGATAAAGATATCGATGGGATTGCTTTATCAGCGCCACAAGAGAGCTCTATGACTGTAACCTATCTATGTCCACCTGCTCGTGGTAGTTACTACTCAGGCCAATTTTCAAGTCAGTCTCTGACCTGCATATCAACTGGTAGATAAGGAGTAAAAACACTTTATATTGGCGCCGCCATCAGCGTGTGGATATAATTAAATTCACACCCTTGTGTTTTTCATCAATGTATTCCCGGGTAGAAGTTCATGTCGTGTTAATGGTTAGTTTAATATTACAAAAGCTACAATAATCATCAATTAGCAATAACATGAATAATTTATTGCTGCTGAGCTGATAGTGCCCTGATGCTGTGAAGTATGGAGATGATTTCTGAGCAGTTTCCTATCACGGAACCTTCATTCGCCGCGTCTGAAATGTAAAGTAACACGATCCATTTAAATTGCATACATCTTTTATCATCAATTATAATTTTGCGCAGATTGGAAAGAAAGTCACAATGCCTTAAGGTAGCTTCGGGCATTTTCCTTCACAAAACCTCTCTGTATTCATTAAGTCACGATCCATTCTCACAACGGCGGCAACATCTGAGGAAATGCGTTTAAAATGCCCTGTCTTATGAAGGAAATTGGATGGTCAATCTCTGAAATGATGCACACTTATTTAAATTATTTATTTAAATTACTTTTACTTCCTCTCAACTTTCAATATGCATACCCATAATATGGGCTCATGATGTATAATTGCGGGCATGATATTTGTTGTAAATGTAAGACTCTCAAACTCCCTGTGTAATACAGAAACTAAAATTCAAACGTGAAATGATTGAACCCATAACTTTCTGAAATGGAGAGAGAGAGGGAGCCCTACTATAATATTTTAAGAATGAAAATGAGGACACAAATGGTGTGTTGGAAAGAATTGCAGATGCTGGTTTAAATCGAAGATCTAATATCGATACAAGGAGAGGATGTTTCCACTTGTGGGAGAGTCTAGGACTAGAGGTCATAGCCTCAGAATTAAAGGCGGTTCTTTTAGGAAGGAGATGAGGAGAAATTTATTTTGTCAGTGGATGGTGAATCTGTGGAATTATTTGCCACAAAAGGCTGTGGAGGACAAGTCAGTGGATATTTTTAAGGCAGAGATAGATAGATTTTTGATTAGTATGGGTGTCAGGGGTTATTGGGAGATGGCAGTGGAATGGGGTTTGGAGGGAGAGATAGATCAGCCATGATTGAATGGTGGGGTAGACTTGATGGGCCGAATGGCCTAATTCTACTCCTGTCACTTATGGCCTTATGACCTTCCCATGATTTTGAGCAAAGGTTTGCAATTGCCGACAACTTCTTGATTTTGTCTTTCACTAGTTCATTTGTTAAACTGACCTGCGCTTGGCCCATATCCCTACTATGCAAACGTCAATAGTGCCTAACACATTATACACAGTCTAGATTGTGTTAAAGTGTGTTTTTCTTCAATTATTTTGCAAACACATGAAAATGCTGGGTGCGGCATTTCACCAACAAAACAAAAATTGAGATTGATGGTAGTTCAACAAAATAAAGTCAGGTTAGAAATCTCTGGTGATGCGTTAGTTTTTCCAATGCACTTAGTAAATGTTCAGTTGATGAACTGTAAGAAAATGCAATGTCCCATTGATTCCTTTGTCAGAATCTGCAACATTTAAAGCTTTACATTGTTCACTTAAATTATTAAAACCCATTCCAGCTTTCTATCAGTTTACTACACTGAAATACAGGTAGAACAATAGAATGCAAGAGAGTTATAAATTTCAGGGTTGGGATGACATTTGCCTGGGGTGATATCGCCAGACAATTTCACAATCCGAATACTTTTCTCTTCCACTTAGCTCAATGGAAAGCAGCATCAGGCAAGAATTGTTTCGTTGAACACTTACTCTCGGTCACTGCGGCCCACGAGATCTCCCGATTGCCAACAATTTCAACTCCCCATCCCATTCCCATGGGTCTGAAGAAGGGTCTCGACCCGAAACATCACCCATTCCTTCTATCCAGAGATGCTGCCTGTCCTGCTGAGTTACTCCAGCATTTTGGTGTAAACCAACATCTGCATTTCCTTCCTACCCATACTGACCATTCCGTTCTAAGCCTCCTCCATTGCCAGAGTAAGGCCACATGTAAATTGGAGGAACAGATGGCAAGGTGGTGCAGTGGTAGATTTGCTGCCTTACAGCACTAGAGACCCGGGTTCGATCCTGACCATGGGTGCTATCTGCACAGAGTTTGTACGTTCTCACTGTGACTACGTGGGTTTTCTCAGGGTGCTACAGTTTTACCTCACATTCCAGAGACGTGCAGGTTTGTAGGTTAATTGGCCTCTGTAAATTGTGTAGTATAGAACTAGTGTACTGGTCGGCAGGGACTCAGTGGGCCGAAGGGCCTGTTTCCACATTGTATCTCTGATACTAAAGGTAGAAGACCAAATCATTAAAACATTAAAAGAATATCGACTAGAATTGAATAAACCTGACTAGTTATGTTTTTTTTTAATCTACATCTGATTTTAAGCCAGATAAATTAAACTTGGGTAATCTAATAAATAACCTTATTAATTTTTATTCTGTGTTTTGTTTTGTTGCTCAGAGATTTCTGCTACCTTTGAGTCTGGAACGTCATTGTTATACACACTACCGGAGCCTGTCACCATCGTCAAGAATCTAAGCGATCTTTCATCAGCTGCGTCTTCAGAGATCACCTATTTAAGGGAAAATATTGCATTCAGTTTTCGAACTATGCACACCCCATGTATACTGCTTTATGTCAGTTCTTTTAATGAGGAATATATGGCCGTAACTCTCTCCAGAAATGGTAAGTTTGTCAAACCTACCAATTTCTAGACATTTGCCTTATGATTTTTAAAATAAGATGGTGCAGGGCCACCACCGAGTTTCTGGCACTCTTTGCTCAAGAACCTTGCAAAAAGCATCCATTTTGTCGGACCAGCAGATGTCACAGCCATCGGGGGGGCGGGTGAGAAACCGGCCAGCCGATCGGCCATGAAAGTCAGCTATGGGAACGGATCTGGTGGTTCCGTCCAGGGGCAAATTTGACCCGTCGATCAGCCGCGGAAAGTCCCGATGAGATTGATTAGCCACACTTCTCCCAGCCAAGGTGCCACATTTTCGGGGCAACTTCTGAGGAGGGCGGATTTCAAGTGCGCTCTTGGAATTTTATCCGGAATAAATGAGGTGACAGACCACCTGTTGCCAGAAAATTTGTGTTGAGCCTGTGCTAAAAAAATATATCATTCATGGTTTTGCATTCACAGCTCTCTGAGGGTGCAAGTTCCAAACATTCACAATCTTTGAGGTAATAAGTTCCTCGTCGTAGTTTTAAATCTTATTCTGAGACCCTCATACTAGGTTCCCTCACCCAAGGGAAACATCCTGTGGCATTTATCCTGAGCAGCCCTTCAGAATGTTATGTTTCAATACGACAATTCCTTTTAAAACCAGAATATATGTACAATTTATTCAATCTTTTTCATAAGGTGATTTCTCATTTCACAAATTTATCTTCTGAACCTTTGAGGAACTGTTTCCAATGCATTTTATTCTTCTTTAATGTCAATGCTGCATTCCAGGTTCTTTACATTAGTAATATCATAAGATCATAAGAGATCGGAGTAGATTTAGGCCATTCTGCCCATGAAGTCTACTCTGCCATTCAATCATGTTTGATCTATCACTCCAAACCCCATTATTCCTGCCTTCTACTCAAAACCTCTGTTAACGGTGTCTCAGGAAGGCCGTCAGCATACATAAGGACTCCACGCACGTGCCGTGAGTAATTACTCAGGGTAGGCAGTCAGCCGGCTTTAAAAAAAATCTTAAACCGAGCATGTGCAGATTGTTCTCTTCATAAAAAATAAAAAATAAATAACAATTCAATTTCCCCAAGGCTTCTCAATCTCCTTCATTTTTTAATTACTGAATGGGTGGGGGACGGAGGATGAATGCATGCGCAGTACTGCAAAGGCAGAATTTCTTCTGCCTTCAGCTTCCCTCGAAAGAGATCGATAGATGGTGGGAAAAATGGGAGCAGACCGGGACGTTGAACCAGTTGTCATCTTATTGAATGACAATACTAATTCAAGGGTCCAATTGGAGGGAGAGTTCCTTTCACAGTGTGTGGAGAGTCTGCGCCAGGGTTTAAAGTTGCGAAAAGGCAGAAGTGTTCAGAAGGAGAGGGTCGAAGATCATATCAGTAACTCACTCACCACTGCCACAACGCTCCGGGCACGGACAGCAGAACTGGCCGCCACTTCCGGGGATAGAAGCAGCTCGGGTGCGAGCGGCCGCCAGGACCCGACACCAGAACCGGCTGCCCTTCAGCGCCTTCTGATCACCTCTGGCAGTGCTATTCGTCTGAACATCTCTCACCTGCCACTTGCCGGCTTCGCTCATGTCAACCGCGTCCCTCAAATCCTTAAATTCTCACAGCCAAGTAACCTCAACTGGTCCCGTGAACGCGCTGTCGGAATTTAAAGATGTGCGGCAAACCAGCCGGCGAGCAGCAGGTAAGAGATGTTCAGACGGAGAGCGCTGCCAGAGGTGAGTGGGGACCAGCAGAAGGGGCTGAAGTGGCTGAAGTGGCAGGGTCCCGGCGGCCACTCGCAGTCAGCTGAGCTGCTTCCTTCCTCGGAAGTGGCGGCCAGTTCTGCTATCCGTGCCCGGAGTGCTGCGGCAGCCACCCAAGCTAATTCACTTCCCAGCCACAATAAAACCATATAGCAATTACAGCGCGGAAACAGGCGATCTCGGCCCTTTTAGTCCGTGCCGAACACTTCACAACGCCAGACTCCCCAAACACTGTGGACGGAGCTCTCCCCCCACACCCGGGAAATACAGCATTTAAAAACATAAAGCACCAAGAAATGCACTTACCACGTTATTGGCACATTAAGTCCATTCTTCACTCTTTGTTTCCTGAGATACTATTAAAATAATGGCAATCCATATTTAAAATCCCCCAAGAAACACGTGCTGCTGCTGCGCATGCGCAGTACTGCAAAGGCAGAATTTCTGCTGCCTTCAGCTTCCCTCGAAACTGACGGCTTCAGGCAGCGCTGACGGCACGTGGGCTGCACGGAGCTTCACGTGTTACAAGCGCTGCGGATGAAAGGCACAGAGAATTATGCCTACCTAAGAGATCGATCCCATGCCTTTACTATTTACATTTAATAATTGCCATTTCATAATTTAAGTCAGGGTAGGCAGTGCCTACCTTGCCTACCCTGATGGCACGTGCCTGAAGGACCCCTCTCACCCTTGTAATGGACTGGTTGAACTACTCCTTCTGGCAGATGTTACAAGGCCTTCTACGCCCACACTACCAGACTCCGGAACAGCTTCATTCCCAGAGCTATAGCGGCTCTAAACTGGCCCTGCTGAATACCACCCCACCCCCATGGACTGTCTCCCCTGGCCTCGCACTTTAGTCTGTGTTGGTGTTACTGGTCAAATGTTCGTTTTTACAAACCTTGTTCTCGAGGGTTGCAAACCGAAATCTCGAAGTTGCAAACCAAATCTTGTTGCACTTATGTGTAATGACAATAAACGATATTATTATTATTATTAATCAAGAATCTATCTACCTCTGCCATAAATATATCCACTGACTTTGCCTCCACAGCCTTCTGTGGCAAATAATTCCTCTGAGTAAAGAAATTCCTCCTCATCTACTTCCTAAAGGAACATCCTTTAATTCTGAGGCTAATTTCTTTATTCAGATGGTGGTGAATCTGGGGAATTCTTTGCCTCGGGAGACTGTGGAGGCAAAGTTAGTGGATTTATTTAAGGCAGAGATAGATAGATTCTTGAATGGTACAGGTGTCAGAGGTAACGGGGAGAAGGCAGGAGAATGGGATTAGGAGGGGGAGATAGATCAGCCACGATTGAATGGCGAAGTAGACTTGATGGGCTGAATGGCCTAATTCTACTCCCATCACTTATGATCATGATATTTCAGAGGGGAAGTAAAAGAACAAAGATATTAGAGGGGTAAAAGAGATATTTTTGATTAAAAAAAACTCTTGGCTAACGTACGACAATCCAAGAGTATAAATATTAAATGGTAAGAAATGGATAGAACAGGTGGGGCCAATTATGAACTAAATGATCAAGTACAGAAAGAGACAGAGAATGTGGCTAAGGTTGCAAATTAATATTTTATATCAGAGTTTATCAAGGGAGAATACTTTGCTGGGTTGCAGCTTTGGAAGATGTGGATGAAATATTGGATGTTATTAGCCATTATGTTCCAAACACAGGGAACGTAAGTAGTGGGGATGAGATTCATGGGAAGAGTCACAGCTATAGAGTTATAGAATCATAGAGTGATAAGAGTGTGGAAACAGGCCCTTCAGCCCAACCTGCTCACACCGGCCAACATGTCCCAGCTACACTAGTCCCACCTGCCCACGTTAAGTCCATATCCCTCCAAACATGTCCCATCCATGTACCTGTTTAACTGTTTCTTAAGCATTGGGATAGTCCCAGCCTCAACTTCCTCCTCTGGCAGCTTGTTCCATGCACCCATCACCCTTTGTGTGAAAATGTCAAGGGTTCACAATCAAGGGATCACAATCGTTCTGTGGACTGAAAAATTACAAATTTTACCACCCTCCTTCACCAAGGTGTTTGCAGAGGCATGGAGCATAAGAGCAAGAGTAAGAGCACGGACACAGGACCTTCACCCTGCGAGTCCGCACATACAAGTGATCCCCGCACGTTAACACTATCCTACAATGGGGACAATGTTTACATTTATACCAAACCAGTTAACAAACAAACCTGTTAAAGAAGGAACTGCAGATGCTGGAGAATCGAGGGCACACAAAAGGCTGGAGAAACTCAGCGGGTGCAGCAGCATCTAAGGAGCGAAGGAGATAGGCGACGTTTCGGGTTGAGACCTTCGTCTGAAGAAAGGTGCTGCTGCTGCACCCGCTGAGTTTCTCTAGCCTTTTGTGTACCCGACATACAAACCTGTATGTCTTTGGAGTGTGGGAGGAAACTGTAGATCCCGGAGTAAACCCACGCAGGTCAAGAGGAGAATGTCCAAATCAGTGGTCAGGATCAAACCCGGGTCTCTGGCGCTATATGACAGCAACTCTACCGCTGTGCCACTGGGTAGTTGTGGTGCTCAAAGACAACCGGGATAAATATTTGAAAGGGAAAGGAAAATGCCTAAGGAAGAGGCTTTGTGGGACTGGCTGGATTGTTTTTGCAGAGGGCTGGCATGGACTCGGTAGGGCCAAATGGCCACCCTTCCTTACAGTGACCATGCTGTGATTCCATGAAATAGTGATTTTCACACGTCAAGTTTTCCTCGTTAATTTAGTAGAGATTAAGCTCCTATATTTTGCCACAGTTTAAGCAATATTTTGCTTGCAACCTGAGGAATTTTCATTGAGAGATGTTTTCTCCAAGGCCTCTGGGGAATATAACAGCCAACACTGCAATCTGTAGTTCCCTTCTTCAATGATCTTCATTGACTCTCTGTGGAGCCTGAGGCATTCAAAGTTTATACTTCTGCTGGTAACCATCTGTCAGATGTATCTACAGCACACTAAACCTTGTCAATACTTTTGACACTGATTTGAGGTAGTTTTAGCTTTCTTTTGATATTGACATTCTTGACCTGACCCTCTCTCTCTCTCTCGAGTTTTTTTGCTGCCACACATCCTCCTTTCTACAGTTGACTACATTCTCAACTCCCAGCTCTCTAAGGGTAATTGAATACAAGTTTAGTTTAGTTTCAAGATACAGTGCGGAAACGGGCCCTTCGGCCCACTGGTCTGTGCCGACCAATGATCACCCTTATGCACTAGGGACAATTTACAGAAGCCAATTAACCTACAAACCTGCACATCTTGTTAATTGGGAGGTAACCCGAGCACCTGGAGAAAACCCACATGGTCACAGGGAGATCAATAGTCAATGGCGGTTTATTTGTCACATGTGTACTGCGCACAACATTCTTTTTGCATATATTATACAAACTGGGACCGTCAATTTTGACGCCATTATTCAAAGTCCAAAATACGATCATACAAACCCTGCATAGACCGCACCCGCAGTCAGGATCAAACCCAGACCTCTGGCACCGTAAGGCAGCAACTCTACCTCTGCACCACCGTACCACCCGGTTGATGCACATTGGAATTTTATTTCGATTTGGAACCACAAGAGACTTCAGATGCTGGAATATAGTCTTTAAAACTAAAAAGAAAACAGCTGAAGGAACTCAGCAGCAACTGTAAATGCAAAGGGATGGTGCTTGACCCTCTGAGTTCCCCTATTCATTTGTTTTTTTGCTATTTAAAACATTTTTGATTTGTAGTCTGACTCGCCCGAGTATAATTGGTTTTGCAATGTGAGGGTTTGGGAGGTGCTTTCTAGAAGCATAGAACGAGCAGATGTCCTTACCACATTTCATCATCTGGATGAGTGTGAAGAACTGCACCAAACAAGGCAGTGCATCAAAACCTGGGTGAAAAATATACATCTTCTAGATGTTTAGGCCATGATGGTTCATTAGCCCTTTCCGTAGCTTTGTTGGGTGTCTTTCTCATGAAAGACACAGACTGGGGTGCTAACCCAGCCGTTCCAGGGTGCCGTCTTTCCGTGCCGTCAACTGTCTCTCCAGTAGTCACCAAACTATTCTTGGTTGTCACCCAGTCTACTCCTAGGTGCCACTGGCTGAGCCAGACTTCAATGTGAAAAATATACATCTTCTAGTTGAGCTGGGACGCATCCTCAATGATGTGACCTGGGGTCATCGGGTGTTTCGGGCCTCACAACATCAGACACCCTCAACCAGGCGACCCAGCCGGGGTTGATCAGGCCCCGACTTGCGTCCCAGCAGCAACCGCCCACGGATCAGCCATCTTAATAACTAAGATTGGCCAATGTAGCTCTTTAAAGGGCCTGTCCCACAGCAGGGCCTGATTGGCGCGTTTAGAAGAGTTTGCCCTCGACTCGCAGCATGGTTGACACGAGGCCCGAGGAGGTCTTTGTAACTTTCCTTCTTGCTTGAGAGTAGTCCCTGCATACTCGAGGCCTCAGCTAGGTTGCGGCGTATTTTTCAACATGCTGAAAAATGCCCGCGAGTAAAAAAAGGTCGCCATGGAAATAATCAATATACTTGTATGTTTAGTCGAAGTAGGTCGTAGTAGGTCGGCATGTTATTTGTAGGTCATCAAAGGTAATCGAGGGTGGTCAAAGGTAATCGAATGTAGTCAGGGGTAGTCGTATATAGTCTTCAACATAGTTGAAGGAGGACAAAGGAGATCAAAGGAGGTCCTCTTCACACTCCACTATTCGGTGTCCAACTTTCCCGAAGCTAGTCGAAGCTTGTCTTCAACATAGTCGAAGGAGATCGAAGGAAATCTTCTACATAGTCGAAGGAGGTCTTCAACATATTTGTAGGAGGTTCTCTACATAGTCGAGGAAGGTCGAAGGAGGTGTTCTACTTCGGCGATACAACAAGACCATGACACTTTTTCATACTCTCCTAAACTCTTCAACACTCGTAAATTAGGTCCCCCCCAGTGGGACAGGCCCTTAAGAGATATCATGGCAAATGCATTGGAAGTTTTCTGTGCAGTTCTAGTCTCCACACTGCAGGAAAGATGCACTTAAACTAGAGCGTGTGCAGAAAAGATTCACAAGCGCATCGCCTGGATTGTGGGGCTCAACCTATAAGGCTTGAATTTCTACTGGGAAAATTAAACACGATTACTCAATGGTTCATTGGTACTTCGTATACCAAGGTACAGTGGAATTATTTGTTTGCATGCAGCGCTGTAGGATTATTGGCATAGACGGCGGCATAACTGTAGAGCTATTACCATATAACCATTACAGCACGGAAACAGGCCTTCTCAGCCCTTCCAGTCCGTGCCGACCATTTATTTTCCCCTAGTCCCATCTACCTGCACTCAGACCATACCCCTCCATTCCCTTCCTGACTATATACCTATCCACTTTACTTTTAAATGTTAAAATCGATCCTGCCTCCACCACTTCTGCTGGAAGCTCATTCCACACAGCCACCACTCTCTGAGTAAAGAAGTTCCCCCTCATGTTACCCCTATTGCCTTGCAACGCTAGAGACCCAGGCTCGATCCTGACAACGGGTGCTTGTCTCCATGGAGTTGATACGTTCTCCCTGTGACTTGCATGAATTTTCTGCGAGATCTTTGGTTTCCTCTCACCACTCCAAAGACATACAGGTTTGTAGGCTAAATGTAAATTGGCCCTAGTGTGTGTAAAATCATGTTAATGTGGTCAGAGCGGACTCAGTGGGCTGAAGGGCCTATTTCTGCGTTGCTTTTCTAAACTAATACAAAAACTAAGTGCAATTCCTGATTAAGTACAGCATGTATGGAAACAGCCCATTGAGACCATATGCAAGAGTCACAAGGTTTTGGTGCCATATTCAAAGTCCCAGCTGCAGCTGGCCATAAAGACTAATTGCAGCCATCACCTCCATCCAATACGTCAATTTAATGGGATTTAATCTGGAAGTGATTGCATCCAACATTCATTCTGAGGGAAACAGAAGTCAACCCATGCTGTGCCAATCTATCCAGTTCTTAGATATATTTTATTATATATTTATTTCACAATATACATTAATGATTTAGATGAAGGGAATAAAACTAACATTAGCAAATTTACAGATGACACAAAGCTGGGTGGCAGTGTGAACTGCGAGTAGGATGCTATTAGAATGCGGGGTGACTTGGACAAGTTGGGTGAGTGGGAAGATGCATGGCAGATGTAGTTTAATGTGGATAAATATGGTTATCCACTCTGGTGGCAAAAACAGGATGGTGTCAAGTTGGGAAAAGGGGAAGTACAACGAGATCTGGGGGTCCTTGATCATCAGTCACAGAAAGTAAGCATGCAGGTAAAGCAGGCAGTGAAGAAAGCAAATGGCATGTTGGCCTGCATAAGAAGAGGAGTTGAGTATAGGAGCAAAGAGGTCCTTCTGCAGTTGTACAGGGCCCTTGTGAGACCACACCTGGAGCATAGGTGTGCAGTTTTGGTCTCCAAATTTCAGGAAGGACATTCTTGCCATTGAGGGAATGCAGCAAGGTTGGGGAAGTCCAGAACCAGGGGCCACAGTTTAAGAATAAGGGCTAAGCCATTTAGAACATAGATGAGGAACAACGTTTTCACACAAAGAGTTGTGAATCTGTGGAATTCTCTGCCTCAGAAGGCAGTGGAGGCTAATTCTCTGGATGCTTTCAAGAGAGAGTTAGATAGAACTCTTAAAGATAGTGGAGTCAGGGAATATGGCAAGAAGAGGTACTGATTGTGGATGATCAGCCATGATCATATTGAATGGTGGTGCTGGTTTGAATGGCTGAATGGCCTGCTCCTGGGATGTTCCCTTACCCGCTGATTTACTCCAGCATTGTTTATCCATTATTGGTATATTCCAGCGTATGCAGTTAATTTCTGCACAGACTTCCTTTACCTCTGGACTTTTTCTATTAAAAGTACTTCCACAGTACTGTTGAGTAGAGAATTCAAGGATTGTGATCCATCTTTGATGAAGGAACCTAAAAATCCGCACCATGTCATCTTGTTCATATTCCCATGTGTCTGCTGTCCTTGTCATTCTTTGTGATCAAGATCATAGGCCTGGGATGTGTGTCAGAGTGCCCTAGGCCAGTAAGGTCTCTTGGATGGTACACACTGCAACCACTGTGTTTAGAGTTTAGTGTTTAGAGATACTGTGCGGAAACAGGCCCTTAGGGACAATTTACACTTAAACCGACCCAATTAACCTACAAACCTGTACGTCTTTGGAGTGTGGGAGGAAACCGATGATCTTGGAGAAAACCCACGCGGTCACGGGGAGATCGTACAAACTCTATACAGACAGCACCCGTAGTCACAATCGAACCCGGGTCTTTGGCGCTGTAAGCCAGCAACTCTACCGCTGCGCCACCATGCCGTCCTGCACCTGGGTAGTGGATGAGGTACTTTGCATGTGGGCTGTTTAAACCTGGATGGAATTAAGATCCTCGAGTGTTGTTGGGACCACTTTAATCTAGGCAAATGGAAAGTACCCTGATAGACGCCTGATGTGCTTTGTAGGTGATATAAAGGTTGGGGATGTCATTCACTAAGTAATTCAACATGAGGGTTACACAAAAAGCTGGAGAAACTCAGCGGGTGCAGCAGCATCTAAGGAGCGAAGGAGATAGGCGACGTTTCGGGTCGAGAAGGGTCTGAAGAAGGGTCTCGACCCGAAACGTCGCCTATCTCCTTCGCTCCTTAGATGCTGCTGCACCCGCTGAGTTTCTCCAGCTTTTTGTGTAACCCTCGATTCTCCAGTATCTGCAGTTCCTTCTTTAACAATTCAACATGAGGATCCCTGCTTCAGACCAGGCCTGAACCAGGTGAGCCAATAGTTATAGTTCCATCACATGTCATTAGAGTTTAGTTTTGTTTACAGATACAGCATGGAAACAGGCCCTTCAGCCCACCAAGACTGCCCTGACCAGTGATCCACTATCCTACACACGCTATGGACAATTCACAATTTTACCAAAGCCAATGAACCTATAAACCTGTGCGTCTTAGGAGTGTGGGAGCAAACCGGAGCACCTGGAGAAAACCCCACGCAGGTCGCAGAGAGGACGTGCAAACTCCATACAGACAGCACCTGTATTCAGGATTGAACCCAGGTCTCTGGTGCTGTTAGCCTGCAACTCTACTGCTGCGCCACCCCGTGCCGCCCCGATATGGCATTAG
This sequence comes from Raja brachyura, assembly GCA_963514005.1. Next base: position 11,758,385 of record OY740787.1, on the reverse strand, counting down.
TGTTGTGAGCTGAGAGCTGCTCAAGTACTTTTCGCTATTGAAATATGTGTGGGATTTGAGACACTTTAAAATAAACTAATTATAAATGATCTTTAAGCCCAGGCATAGATTTCAACTCTTGGTGACAGAAGAGAGACATTGATTAGAGACACTCGTACAACCTGTGGATAGACTCAAGTTGTAGACAGGGGCATGTAATGAACCTTGGTGAAAACTGTCATGAGTATAGTTTCTCAAGTTAATATTCACTGTCCGTGTATAAAGGCTGAATTGGTTCATTAATAGAGTCATAGGGACATAGAATGATACAGTGTGGAAACAAACCCTTTGGCCCAACTTGTCCACACCTGCCAACAATGTCCTAGCTACATTAGTCCCACCCTTCCTGCTCTTGGTCCATATCCCTCCAAACCTGTCCCATCCATGTACCTTTCGTGAACATTGGGATAGTCCCTGCCTCCACTACCTGCTCTGGCAGCTTGTTCCATACACCCACCACCCTTTGTGCGCAAAAGTGACACCTCAGATTCCTAGTACATCTTTTCCCCTTCACAATTACAGAGTCTCTTGCTCAAGGGCTCTTTATACCATGCAACTTTCAGTGACATGGTATAAAGAGCCCGAGGCATAAACGTCAGGTGAGATGGCCTCTGGTGCTGCCGCCAGCTTTGTCTAGATATCAAGTTACTGCATATAATGTAGACTCTTGTGATTCACAGCCTTAGTTCAGAATTAGCAGCATCTCTTCTGAGAGGCAAGTGTTTAATGTGATCCGGTACAAAGTTAAAATGCCTAACAGCACGACCTCCACACAAATGGGGATGAGTAATGCCCCACATTGCAGGTAAGTCTGTGGGAGAACGTGCGAACTCCATTCAGATAGCACCCATAAGTGGTCAGAATGGAACCCGGGTCTCCTGCGCTGTACGGCAGTAGCTCTACCTATATGAAACACATAAGATTGTTAAGGGCTTGGACACGGTAGAGGCAGGAAACATGTTCCCGATGTTGGGTGAGTCCAGAACCAGGGGCCACAGTTTAAGAATAAGGAGTAAGCCATTTAGAATGGAGATGAGGAAACACTTTTTCTCAGAGAGTGGCGAGTCTGTGGAATTCTCTGCCAGTTGAGGCAGGTTCTCTGGATGCTTTCAAGAGAGAGCTAGATAGGGCTCTTAAAAATAGGGGAGTCAGGGGATATGGGGACAACGCAGGAATGGGGTACTGATTGGGGATGATCAGCCATGATCACATTGAATGGCGGTGCTGGCTCGAAGGGCCAAATGGCCTACTCCTGCACCTATTGTTTATTGTCTATTGTCTATACCGCTACGTAACCGTGCCACCCTTGCCTTATGTACTGGTAATAGAACAAATGGATTCTTATCTGCTGTACCTTTACACAAAAACACATCAATAAATGTATATTTATTGATAATGCAATAAATTAATAATCAGTTGATACCCTTCTTCCGATTGACTGCATGGTCAGTTTGAGCGCTTTGTAGGATATAATAGGAACACTTGCCATTCTACATAGGCTGCACTGGGGAACAGCTTCAGAACTATTTGGGCAATAAGATATCTTCTTTAGTTTAGGTTAGTTTATTATGGTCACATGTACCGTGGTACAGTGAACATTTTTTGTTGCATGCTATACAGTCAGCAAAAAGTCTATACATGATTAAAATCAAGGGCTCCACAATATATAGATGCAGGATAAAGGGAATAATGTCTGGGGAAAGGTAAACTCCAGTAAAGTCCGATTAAAGATATTAGATAGGTGGTGGATCAGGACTGCTCTCTAGTTGTTGATTGGATGGCTCAGTTGCGTGATAACAACTGGGAAGAAACTGTCCCTGAATCTGGAGGTGTGTTCTTTCAAATATTTGTACTTCTTGCCCGATTGGAGAGGGGAGAAGAGGGAGTGACCAGGATTGAACTAAAGCTCAACTAAGAACTGAACTGAACTGTGACTTGCTTTTCAATAGCAGTAAACCATTAGGAAATTAGCAAATGAGACGTTTCAGGACTTGTGAGAAACTGCTGTGCCATTGTTCAAAAATCATCTACAATTGCGTAACATTAGGACTTTTGGATGACTTTGACGAATGATAAAGTATGAAAACAAAAACTAATAATTTCTATATTTTATATATACTAAAGCATCAGTTGTATTATTTCAAGGCAATATTTCAGCAAAATCTAATTTAGCCTACACTTTCTATGAGTGAAAATGTATTTCTAAAATGCTGTATTTGTTTAATTGACATCAGTATATTGCAAATGGTTTATTGACAATTGTCAACTATGTGAACTCTTTCATAAGATTTTGCTTATTATTTTGCACATTTCACAGTCAAGCAGAAAACAATATTTATTGAAGATTGATGAAATAAGTTGAATTATTTGACAGCGCACATCAAACGATTATCTAATAATCAGACATAAGACTATTTTTAAATTTGTGACAAACAAACGTTAATAATATCTCTGGATTCAAACATTAATAATATTCCATTCGATTTACTCCATTTATACCTCCACTTGATCGGACTTTGCTGGCTTTACCTTGCACTTAAAGTTATTCCATTATCATGTATCTATGCACTGTGTACTTGAATCGATTGCAATCTGCTTTCTGCTGCCTGATTAGCATGCAACAAAAGCTTTTCCCTGTATCTCGGTACACGTGACGATAATGTAAACTAAACTGAGACGTCACCTCTCCATGTTCCCCTGAGATGCTGCCTGACCCGCTGAGTTACTCCAGTACTTTGCCACCATTGTATTGGAAGTGGGTGTCCTTTATACCAAATGGAAACGTTTGCAGAAAACAGTTTGTCAGAATTTAACTCAATACCTCTATTAAAAATATAGGCTAATATTCACTGGAATTTAGATGGATTTGAGGGGATCTTATAGAAACATATACAATTCTTGAGGGATTGGATAGGCTAGTTGCAGGAAAAATGTTCCCGATGTTGGGGGGAGTCCAGAACCAGGTTTAATAATAAGTAGTAGGCCATTTAGGACTGAGAGGAGGAAAAACCTGTTCACCCAGAGAGTTGTGAATGTGGAATTCTCTGCCACAGAAGGCAGTGGAGGCCATTTCACTGGACGTATTCAAGAGAGAGATATAAGCTCTTAGGGCTAACATAATTTATAAGCTCTTAGGGCTAACGTAAGCTTGGTTTGGGAACAGCTCCATCCAGGACTAAAAGGAATTACAGAGAATTGTGGACGCAGCCCAGACCATCATACAAACTGACTTCCCTTCCATTCCATTGACTCCATGTGTACCTCGCTGGTGCTGGTATATATACCTCGCACTGCCTAGGCAAGGCCAGCAGCATAATCAAGGATGAGGTGCACCCTAGCCACTTCCTCTTCTCCTCTCCCCATCGGGCACAAGGCATAGAAGTGTGAAACGCACATCTCCAGATTCAGGGACAGTTTTTTCCCAGCTGTTATCAGGCAACAGGACCATCTTACCAACAACTAGAGAGCAGTCCTGAACCACTATCTACATCTTTGGAGACCCTCGGACTTTCTTGGATAAGTCAAGTCTGAAGAAGGGTTCCAAAGTGACACGTCACCTGTTCCTTTTCTCCAGAGATGATGCCTGACCCATTGAGTTACTCCAGTACTACATGTCTACTTCGATATAAACCAGCATCGACGTTCCCTTTATTTTGTTTCATTGTTGATCAAAGCACCTTTTATAATGTGTTTTCTAGTGTCTTAACATTTCTAAAGAATTTACATAATTTTCTTCACAATAATATTTTAGTTTACAATAGTTTGTGAAACGTTTGCATGTAAATGTCAGACAGTTGGAAAGATGATGTAAGGATTTATATAATTCTTGGGGTGATATAATCCGAGGAGCTTTGTGCTGCGTCAGAGCCCATTTATCATAGAAACATAGAAAATAGATACAGGAGTATCCGATACAGGAGGATCCATTATACAGCACTGCCATTCTATATGATACTTTCCTAATCTGATAATCTGATTCCTAATCTGATTTTCCTAATCTATTTCCTAATCCTAATCATGACATATCCTACAAAATCAGTACCCCGTTCCTGCTTTCTCCCTATATCACTTGATTCAGTTAGCCCTGAGAGCTATATCTAACTCTCTCTTGAAAATATCCAGTGATTTGACCTCCACTGCCCTCTGTGGCAGAAAATTCCACAGATTCACAACTCTCTGGGTGAAAAGGTTTTCCCTCATCTCAGTCCTAAATGGCCGACCCCTTATTCTTAAACTGCGATCCCTGGTTCTGGATTCCCCCAACATCGGGACATTTTCCCTGCATCTATAAGATTCCCGCTCATCCTTCTAAATTCCAGTGAATACAAGCCCAGTCGATCCATTCTTACATCATATGTCAGTCCCGCCATCCTGGGAGTTAACCTGGTGAACCCACGCTGCACTCCCTCAATAACTGGGAGCTGGCTTCCCAGCTAAGGTATGTGGTGGAAGATTCATTGTGGACATGTGCGGGCTCACAGAGTATGTGAACAGTGAAGATGGACCCAAAATGCTGGAGTAACTCAGTGGGACAGTGAGACTGGACACTGGATATCAGACTTTGATTTTAAAAAATCAATCATTGGGAAATATATAGGATAAATGCATAGATCCTTTATCCAGGATATAGAAATCTAAAACAAGAGGACATGTATTTATGGACACAAAATGCTGCAGTAACTCAGCGGGTCAGACAGCACCTCTGGAGAAAAGGAATTGGTGACGTTTTGGGTCGAGACCTTCCTCCTGTCACCTATTCCTTTTCTCCAGGGATGCTGCCTGACCCACTTAGTTACTCCAGCATTTTGTGTCTATCAGCGGCTTAAACCAACATCTGCAGTTCCTTCCTACACAGGACATGTATTTAGTTGAATTTTGGTTGGTTTCGTTTAGTTTACTTTAGTGTCACATGTACCAAAGTACAGTGAAAAGCTTTTATGTTCTAGTTAAGCTTCTAGTCAGCTGAAGGAGATTTAATACAAACCCGAGGGGCAATTTTTTCACTCAGAGAGTGGTCGGTATATGGAATGAGCTGTCAGAGGAGGTAGTTGACACAGATGCTGCAACAGCATCTGAAAGACACTTAAATAGGTACATGGATAGGAAAGGTTCAGAGGAATATACCTTTCTTTCAAGTATTTCAACATTCTCTGAAAATCACCAGTCACCTCAATACTCTATGAGGTTGCAGGTATGACATTCTAAGCACTCCATGGAAATAAAGTGAATTAATTTCTTGTTAGAATTTATAGATCTAGTGAGCAACCCTAATATAGGTTTCTTGCTTCTCCCTTGATGGCATTGTATATCATATGATGCTCTGACTGTTTAATAGAATAAAATTCCTCCTGACCAAATCGCTGGTAGGCGTGGACTCGATGGGCCGAAGGGCATGTTTCCGTCCTGTTTCTCCAAAGTCTAGAAGATTATCTTGACATGCTACCAAGGTACATGAATCACCTTGGCTCATCTCAAACATAATTGTTTTTCTTGACTGACATCCACTGGGTTTCCTGTCACCCGTCCAAGCCAGTTGTCATCATTCCAAGTAAATTGCCAATAATTAATTGAAAGATGAAAAAGCGAAAAGCATTGTTGGCATCCAACATTTGTTATATCGACAATTCCTTCCCCCTCAACAGATGCTGCTCAGCCCACCATGTTTCTCCAGCAGCTTTTCTACTCCAGATTACAACATTGGCAATCTTATATAAAATGCACTGTGTGGAAGATTTGACACACTGAGAAATTTTTAATTGGATGATATAACAAAGCATATTGTGACAATCTTGTGGAAGTCGGAAGCAGCTTTTTATTAAACATTTTCATTAAGCCCTTTAAAATAAGTTGGTCTTGCTTTCCCTGGAGTAAAGGTCATAAAGTCATTAGTGATAGGTATAGAATTAGGCCATATACAATCAGCTCATCAAGTCTGCCATTCATTCATGGCTGATCTATCTCTCCCTCCTAACCCCATTCTCCTCTCTTCTCCCCATAACTTCTGACACCCGTACTAAAGGGCCTGTCCCACGATGCGAGTTTACCCAAGAGCTCTCCCGAGTTTAAACAAAATAACCAAACTCGTGGTACTTCATCATGGGTATTTTTTAACTCTTGGAAAATTTTCACAGTTTTGAAAAAACTTCACAAGCTTACGAGTTTACCACATTTCCCGAGTACCTGCCGTTAGCGTTACGAGCAGCTAAGAGACGTCCACGAGCTCCGACGTACCTGCTATGTGCATTCTACGTACTTACCACAAGTTTGATTTTTTTTTAAACGCGGGAGAGCTCTTGGGTAAAATCGCATCGTGGGACCGGACCTTAGTTAAAAATCTATCTCTGCCATAAAAATATCCACTGAGACTGACCAAATAGAGATAAAATTATGAGGCCTAGATAGAGGCATTGAACAGTTCAATTTTTTTTCTGTGGTAGGGATATCAAAGCCAAAAGGGCCATAGATTCAAGGTTGGTTGGATCTTTGGTTGGTGTGGACTGGATGGGCCAAAGGGCCTGTTTCCGCACTGTATCTCTAAACTAAACAAAACTAAATGTGATTAATGTGCATCGCGTAGATGGTCAAAAAGATCAGCATGAACCTGGTCGGCCTATGCCGCTGTGAAACACCAACTAGGTAGATTTTATTGCCTAGAGCTAAACGTTTGAATCCCATGCCTGGCAGCACACTGCGATTTTTATTCCTTGATTACAGGATTGATTTCGAGAGAGCGCAGAATACTTTGTGACATTTTTGTCGAAAAAGGTACATTTTCCACAGTATTTATTAATGAATGTACACTTTTTTGGTAGGAAAGACTCAGTTAATGTTGTCTATGCAGTTAGTTATAACAGTCAACCATTGAATCAGGCAACAACATCGACAGAGAATTGACAGAATTTAACAAATGTTTTATATAAACCTTTGTTATAATCCAGCATCTACAGTTCCTTCATATACAGCATAAAGACAATGCTCCCTTTATTTTATTTCATTGTTGATCAAAATACCTTTTATCATTTGTTTTCTAGTGTCTTAACATATCTAAAGAATTTACATAAGTTTTGTTACAATAATATTTTAATTTCCAACAGTTTGTGAAGCTGTTGCATGGAAATGTTAGAGACTTTTTTTTAAGGCAAGGGATAGACAGATTCTTGATTAATATGGGTGTCAAGGGTTATGGGAAGAAGTCCGGAGAATGCGGTTAGGAGGGAGAGATAGATCAGCCATGATTGAATGGCGGATTAGAATTGACGATCCGAATGGCCCAATTCTACTCCAAAACATTATGAACTTATGAAAAATCGCAAGCCTTCCATAGTACATTGTGGAGAGCGTTTAAGAAGAATCTACAAGCGAGTTCTTCCGCTATTTGGTTAAAATGTCTATCATTTTTTAATTAGTTCTACTGCTTACAGATAGAGGGGTGGCACAGTGGAGCAGTTGGTAGAGCTGCAGCCTCACAGTGCCAGAGATCCAGGTTCAATCACGACTTTGTGTGCTGTCTGTGTGGAGTTTGCACATTCTCCTTGTGACCGTGTGTGTTTCCGGTGGGCAGAAGGGCCCATTTCCATGCTGTATCTCTAAACTAAAATAAATATGGTCATCAACAACAGAATTGCTGCCTTAAAGCACCAGAGTTCAATCCTGTCTATGGGTGCTGTCTATACAGAGTTTGCGTATTCTCCCCTTGACAGCATTGGTTTTCTCCGGGTGCTGTGGTTTCCTCCCACACTCCAAAGATGCACCAGTTTGTAGGTTAATTGGCTTCTGTAAAATTGTAAATTGTTCCTGGTGTTTAATAGAATGAGATGTATTCATGTATTCAAGAGAGAGTTAGATATAGCTCTTCGGCCTAACAGAATCAGAGGATATGGGGAGAAAGCAGGAACGTGGTACTGATTTTGGATGATCAGCCATGATCTTATTGAATGGCAGTGCTGGCTCGAAGGGCCAAATGGCCTCCTCCTGCACCTATTTTCTATGTTTCCATGGTTCTAATGTGTAGCATAATGCTAGTATATGGGGATCGCTGGTCAGCGATCGCTGGTGGGCCAAAGGGCCGGTTTCATGCTGTATATCTGAACTAAACTAAACACTATGGAAGAATGTTTTCTTAATCATATGTACTATACACAGATGAGAGTTCATGGACAAATGTAGTAAGGTCAGCGGAACCAAATGTGGTACAGATACACAGACCAAGTTTAGGTCCGCCAGTCCACTATCATTAACCATTCTCCACGAAGAAAATGTTTTCCTTAAACTCCTTCTGTGCTCACCATCGAGCACACATCCACACTATTTGTCTTCACACTCCCGGCATTCCATCATTTACCGCAGTGTGGAAACTGGCCCTTCAGCCCACCGAGTCCTCACCGATCAACGATCACCTGTACACTAGTTCTGTCCGACACACTAGGGACACTTTACAGAAGTCAATTAACCTACAAACCTGTCTTTGTCTTTGGCGTGGGAGGAAACTCGGAGGAATCTGTGGCTGATAGACTTCATGTGGTACAGCAGTCAAAGAGCAATTTCTTTCCCGTATTTAGTCCCTCTGGACTTGATCCAACACAAATAAAGTACACATGGTATGTCCATAAATCATGGGAGCAGAATTAGGTCAGTCAGCTCATCGAGTCTACTCCGCCATTCAATCATGGCTGATCTATCATTCCCTCTCAACCCCATTCTCCTGCCTTCACTTCACAATGCTTGACACCTTTGCGAATCAAGAATCTGTCAATCTCCAACATAAAAATATCCAATGACTTGGCTGCCACAGCCGTCTGTGGCAATGAATTGCACAAAATCTATAGTGTAAACAAACGTCGGCACACCATTTTCATTGATGGCAATCAGTGTTAGTTTGCCTTGCCGTATCTGCTTTATTGGGAATACGGTTTGGGCCTATACAAATCAGCTTGCGTCTCTGTTGAAAGCAATAGATTGTTCCTGAGGCAGAGTTAATGGTGATTTCTACTTTAGAAATGCCAGCAATTTTCACAATTTTTTAATAGGCCTCTTCTAATGAATTTTAAATTATTACTAGCAAGTCAAAACCGCCATCTGTTTTCTTAATAATACAAATAATGAAATATTAACTGGATATTTTACTTTAGCCTACAGCAAAAGTGCTGAATACCAATACTGGGAACACTCGGCAAGTGTTATTCCTTGTCTACAGGGCTGGTTTACGGAGAGAGCAGAATTCTTTACAGCCTCCTTGTTGAGAAAAAACAATTTACCTTCTCGTGAACGTTAGACAACACTGCAGATTGCAGTAGATGCTATACTGGAGACAGGAGTGAGCTTTACTGATGTGCGTTTGGTGGCACTTGGCCTCTATTCACTGGAGTTTAGAAGGATGAGGGGCGGACCTCATTGAAACTTACCGAATAATGAAAGGCCTGGGTAGACTGGATGTGGTGAGGATGCTTCCACTAGTGGGAGAGTCTAGGACCAGAGGTCACAGCATTAGAATAAAAGGACATTCCTTTTGGAAGAAGATGAGGATAATTTCTTTAGTCAGAGGGTGGTGAATCCATGGAATTCTTTGCTGCAGATGGCTGTGGAGGCTCTTAATGGATATTTCTAAAGCAGAGATAGATGGATTCTTGATTAGTACGGGGTTATGGGGAGAAGGCAGGAGAATGGGCTTGTGGGGGAGAATTAGATCAGCCATTATTGAATGGTGGAGTAGATTTGTTGGGCCGAATGGCCTAATTCTTCTCCTATCACTTATGAACTTATGAACTTAATCCTTGACCAAACCTTTTTTTTTAAAGCTGCTCTTCCTCCAGTGAAATAAGACCTCGTGATTCCTCCATCATTTTATGTGGACTGATGAATTAAAACAATTAGTTTCTACAATCTGTTGTCTAGAGTTGAGATATCAAGAACATGACAATATAGGTTTAAGGTGAAGAGTGGGAATTCAATAGGAACCTGAGGAGTAACTTTTTTACATAAAGGGTGGTGGGTATATGGTACAAACAGCCAGAGCAGATTGTTGAGGCAGGTACTGTCGTAACGTTTAAGAGTCATTTGAACAGGTACATGGATAGGATAGGTTTAAAGGGTTATGGGCCAAGCCCGGGCAGGTGGGACTAGTGTGGTGGGGCATGTTGGTCGGCGTGGGCAAGTTGGGCCGAAGGGCCTGTTTTCACACTGTATGAATGCTGCTTCCAATGTGCCATTCAAAGCTAGGGTGAATTATACCATGTACTTTAAAACCTTTTCATAGATGTGTAAAAAGATTCATCACGCATTTTGCTGGATCACTACTAACATAGAACGTGACTGTTAATGGCAGGTTGATGCATTTACTTAAGCCCCTGTCCCACTTAGGAAACCTGTACGGAAACCTCTGGAGGCCTTGCGCCCCACCCAAGGTTTTCATGAGTCGCCAGAGGCTTTGGTCACTTGCCTGGAAAGCCTCGACCAAAGCGTGAGCTGCATCTACTGACCAAAGATCCTACAGGATCTTTGCTACCGACCGCACACACACACACACACACACACACACACACACACACACACACACACACACACACACACACACACACACATCGCGAAGGTGGGGGCCAGGGACAGTGGTGGAGCGCTGTCTGCGCGATGAAGAGGAAGGTAAACGGCTGCCACAGAGCACGATAAGTCTTTTAGAGAGTGCGGAATGGAGGGAGAGGAGGGGAGAGAAGGACAGAGGAGGGGAGAGAGAAGAGGGGAGAGAAGGGGAGGGAGAAGGAGAGAGAGAAAAGGAGAGAGAATGGGGGGGAGAAGGAGCGGAAACAGTTTTAAGAAGTTTTATAAAGTTAGCGGGCATTTTATCTTCCGGCGGAACCTTCTAGGTCCTGAAAACCAAAGATCCTATAGGATTTTTGCTGAAAACTCCAATGAGCCAATCAAAATTGCCGGTCAGCGAAGGAGATTGCCTTCGACTGGCTCTAAGTAAATAGCAACCCCACTCCACTGGCTTCGACCAAACAGCAACCTATTTTTAGTTGAGGCCGGTTTTGAATGTTGAAATAATCGCAGGAATATAGAAGAAGCCTCGACTATGCGGAAACCACTTTTGACTATTAGGGAGAGTAACCTGAACCTCCTGGAAACCTTGGGTGGGGCGCAAGGTCTCCTAAGTGGGACAGAGGCTTTACAGTAACCCGTTTCCTCCTCATAGCCAACGTCATGGGAAAAAAACACTACACCTAGAAAGTGAAATTCACCCAGTTCAGATTCTTTGAGTCATAGAACCACGCAGCACGGAAATAGGCCATTCAGCCCAGTTCATTCATGATGACCAACGAGCATAATCCTTTCTTGCAGGACTTGGTTTTCAAGGCTTCAAAGTCCAAATGCTCAAGTTAGGATGATCGTGATTCTTAAACATTTGTTTTAATGACTTGGCCTCCACTTTGTTCTGCAGCAGAGAAATGTACAAGTCCACCACCCTCACGGTGAATTCGAAGGCTGTGACCTTCACAGTGATCCCGTTGGATTCAATGTTTCAATGGTTTTGTTGCTGTCAAGTGCACATAGATTCAGTGCAATGCTTGTTCTGCATTTCATCCATCAAATCATACCACGCATGAGCACATTAGATATTATTGTGGAATAGTGCACAGAGATTTGCCACGTTCCAATAACATCTTATCATAATGAAAATACTAATTCAGGGTGTAAGGAGTTATGAGGAGAAGGTAGGAGAATGGGGTTGAGAAGGAAAGATAGATCAGCCATGATGGAATGGTTGAGTAGACTTGATGTGTAGCCCAATTCTGCTTCAATGTCTTATGTCCTTTATTTGTGTTGGATAAAGTCCACAGGCTCTCAATCAGGAAAAATTGTCCTTTGGCTACTTGCGCTGAATCTCTAGAAGTCTATCAGCCACAGATTGCCCTCCTTTTCCGTTCATTTCCAAATGGCCTAATTCTGCTCCAATAACTCATGAACTATTGAACAAAAAACGACATGTTTAGACTTGACTTTAGATTTGGGACACAACTGAAAACAGGTCCTTAGACCCACGAGTCTGCACCAACTAGCAATCCCCGTACATTAGCACCAACCTACTTCTTCTTAGGCCCCCTCGGTCATGGGTGTCTCCTGGGTTGGAGGACGCCTGTGCGTGACTTTGTTTAACGTGGGAAGACTGGTGCACAGACTAGTGCACATGGTCCTTGATAGATCTGGGTCAGGATCCAGTGGCATGGAATCCAAGGCAGCCGGAGACCCTTTTCTGCTGCAGCCATTCCCAGCCGTTTCTTCCCAGCCGTTGTGATACTCCACTAAGGTCAGCCATCATCCTCCGCCTGTTCCACCGTTGAGGCCTTGGTTGGATTGGTCTTTGACAGAGTCCTCCCCCTTGACCTTACCGCCATGGGTGGCCCTACCAGGAGCATAGCTCCAAACGGCATTGCTCTCAGGATTTCAGGACAACACAAGCTTCACCACAATAAGGTGACAATCCACAGAGAAAACCATGGAGGCAATCCACGGAGCACTAACCTACACCCCGGGGACAATTTTTACTGAAGCCAATTATCCTACAAACTTTCACATCTTTGGAGTGTGGGAGGAAACCAGAGCAGCCGGAGAAAACCCGCGTGGTCACAGGGAGAACGTGCAAACTCTGTACAGACAGCACCCGCATTCAGAATCGAACCCAGGTCTCTGGCGCTGTCAGGCAGCAACTCTACCGCTGCGCCACCGTGCTGCGCTTGTTCTATCTGTTTCCTCCAGTGCTCCCCCTGTGCTAACGTGATGGTTTTGCATCAACTAACAATCTTCTCCACACAATGTAATGCCTCATTCCTGTGGCCATCTTAACCAAACCAGACCTTCCCTTCATTGCAAGCCTGCTGAGCCTTCGATCAGCTACTATAAGAATCCATCTGAGTGACAGGAATGCCTTCTAATCCAAAGCCAGTCTGAACAAGTGAATGTTGTACATTGTGGATGCTCTTGGCTAGACGGAACAGGACCATCTGCTGGAATCCAATTACATTAGCAGTGAAGCCATGTAAAAGTGTTTCTTTTTCTGGAGGAGTAGAAGAAAGATTGGTGAGAGCCCGAGGGAGCCAGTTCAACTGAAGTAACCTTTCTCCTCTCGTCTGACCTGCAAGAATGTGAGGAAAGCTTATTAACTCAGCCCCTGAAATCAAAGTCATTTACCGAGGCACTTTAACTGCAAGTGTCAGTGCCAGAAATACATTCCCCTGCGAGCGTCAGTAAAACTATTGTTCAGATTAACCTTATGATGAATAATTATATGTCAAGATATCCACTTCATATTCTTTCTCATGCACGCTACTCAATGGAAATTTCACCGTAGGTGTGCAGATATTTTTACGTAGTTGTCTTCTAACAGGTTATTTGAGTCTGAAGAAGAGTCTCGACCCGAAACGTCGCCTATCTCCTTCACTCCTTAGATGCTGCTGCACCCGCTGAGTTTCTCCAGCTTTTTGTGTAACCCTCGATTCTCCAGCATCTGCAGTTCCTTCTTTAACAGGTTATTTGACAATGCTTTTATGCATCAATAGTGGCTCAGTTGCTTGGTGACACAAGGGACTGCAGATGCTGGATTCTTGAGCAAAGCACAAGGTGCTGGAGGAACTCAGCGGGTCAGGCAACATCCGTGGAGGGAATGGATAAATAGAATCATAGAGTAATACAGCGTGGAAACAGGCCCTTACGTTCGGCCTAACTTGCCTACACCAGCCAACATGTTGCAGCTACACTAGTCCCACCTGACTGCACTTGGTCCATATCCTAGCAATGTTACAACATTTTGAGATTTTAAAAATCAAGTCTGCAATTTATCCCACCAGATAAAGCATACAAAGAAGTTTAATTTGATACCTAATTCACTTTCATATCTTCAGTATTATAAAAGTTATGGCCATTTTCATACTCGGAAATTAGCATCTTGTTCCCTATTGCCTTTCACGAAAACTGTAATCGAGGACAGTCAAAAGCCCATAACCTTCTTAAAAATTAAGAGAACTGAAATACATTTTCTGTTATTATAGATTGAAGCATTCTGAAACTAATATGAAACAATCTTACTTGGATGACCTGAAATTAAAGCATATAATTAGTTAGTTACCCAATTGTAGCTAATTACAAAATTCAATTACTAGACCTAAACATCTATCCATTTCTTAAGAAAATATTAACTTTTTTTTTAAAGCCTAAGTGTCTAAATAACATTCACACAAGAATTCACAATATAACATGATTTTTGAATCTCATTTTTTTGAATTTATAGGCCAAATTGAAGGAATTTAGTGTTAAATGCCCATAAATTAATGGGCATTTTAAACAGCTTGCAAGTGGGATTTTCTGGAACGCGATGTATTGGAACATTGCGGTTGCTGTGAATTTAAACCCCATATCAGCAGGAAAAATTCTGCCTGTTCAAATGGGGAATAAATCACCGTTTCGCAACATGAAATATTGATTAAAGTCACCTAAACAAGCCGGTTTATATGAAAAAATAAACAGCTTTTACTTAACTGTTCCCTACGTAAATTTGGTCCCCGTTGTCGGCGCTCACGGCATTAAGAGCTAATTTTTATTTTACTGCAGAGCTGAAATAGTCGGGCGATTAAAAATAAAAAATTAACTTACCGGCAATCGGTATGAATCTCCAGAAATAGCTCGCACTCCGACAAAATATAATTCCGGTTTTAACCCCGCATTTTAACCCCGCCCCCCCATAAAGGCGCCAAAGTCGCGCACACAGCCAGCGGCAGAACTGCAGCACTGCTGATGGTAAGTTTTGTAACGTACCTATATATCCCCCCAAGCCTGTCCTATCCATGGAGGTGTCTAACTGTTTCCTAAATGTTGGAATGGTCCCAAACTCAACTACCTCCTCTGGCAGCTTGTTCTATACACCCACCACCTTTTGTGTGAAAAACAAATGATGTTTCGGGTTGGGACCCCTTTTCAGACTGATTCATGAGAGCTTTGTCTGCCAAACGTGTAACCAAAGTTCCCATTCTGTTAAAATCACCTGTAGTCTGATGGACCACTTATATCTCAGAGTTGGCCATGTCCATTTCAAAGCCATAGTAAGTATTATGATACCACGAGGTGTGCAAATTTTTAAAAGTAATTGTCTTCTAACAGGTTGTGTTACTTGACAATGTGTTAATGCATCAATAGTGTCTCAGTTGGTTGGAGACACAAGGGACAGCAAGGGAATCCAATGCTGGATTCTTGAGCAAAACACAAGGTGCCGGGGATAGGGGCTCAGGGAGCACCTGTGGAGGGGATGGAGAGTCTGAAGAAGTGTCCCAACCTGAAACCTCACCCGTCTGTTTACTCCACTAATGATACTCGACAAGTTCACAAGTTAGAGGAGTAGAATTAGGCTATTTGTCCCATCGAGTCTATTCCACCATTCAATTATGACTGATCTCTACCTCCCAATCCCATTTTTCTGCCTACTCCCCATAACCCTTGACACCCGTTCTAATCAAGAACTTATCTATCTCTGCCTTAAAAATATCCACTGCTGAGTTCCCCCAGCATTTGATGTTTTGGCTCAGATAGTAACTTCTTTGTGTTCAAATCTTGCTCCAGTAGATGAGCAGAAAGCTGACACAGTATTGTGGGAGTGCAGCAGTGTTGGAAGTGTTCTTTCAGTTTAGTTTATTTTAGTTTAGTGTAGCATAGAGATGTAGTGCGGAAACAGGCCCTTCAGCCCGCCTAGTCTGTGCCGACCAGCACATTTCACCTAGTCTGTGCCACACACTAGGGACAATTTACATTTATACCAAGCCAAATAACCTACAAACCTGTACAGTACATCTTTGGAGTGTTGGAGAAAACCGCAGATCTCGGAGAAAACCCAGGCAGATTACGGGGAGAATGTATAAACTCCGTACAGACAAGCACCCAGAGTCAGGATCGTACCCGGGTTCCTGCCGCTGGAAAGCAGCAACTCTACCGCTGAGCCACCATCTTTCCCCTAGGTGAGGTAGTAATCTCAGCCCCTGCTCACACTTGCAAGTAGTTATAACATAAGATTGCGCAGAAGGAAACTGCAGATGCTAGTTTATACCAAAGATAGACTCAAAGTGCTAGAGTAACTCAACGGGCCAGGCAGCATCTCTGGAGAGAAAGGACGGGTGACATTTCGGGTCAGGACCCTTCTTCAGATGTCCTGACCCGAAATGTCACCCATCCTTTTACTCCAGAGATGCTGCCTGACCTGCTGCCTACTCCAGCACTTTGTGTCTAACATAAGATTGCATGAGCACTACTGATGTGCTGGCAAATACTTATTGCTCCCGAAGCAAGTAACCCTGATGATGTTATTTTACTTTTGTCACAGTTTGCTGCGTCCAAATTACCATTTTTCTTACGTTACAATAGTGTCTCAAGAACATTTAATTGGCTGCAAAGTGCTCCATTCCATCTCTCCAGAGATGATGTCTGACCCACTAAGTTACTCCAGCATGTTGCGTCTACCTTCGGTGTAAACCAGCATCTGCAGTTCGTTGTGCAGGAAGGAACTGCATATGCTGGTTTAAATTGAAGATTTGAATGGGACAGGCAGCATCTCTGGAGAGAAGGAATGGGTGACGTTTCGGTTCGAGACCCTTCTTCAAGTGTCTCGAACCGAAACGTCACCCATTCCTTCTCTGCAGAGATGCTGCTCCATCATTTTGGGATAATTTGCAGTTCCTTCCTACACATTATGAATGTGCAAGATGCTTCATAAATGCACTTTCTCTTGCTTTGAATCGATAATTATTATTGTTTCCAATTCTGACGGAAAATATAAAGGTTGAGCCTACAATTCCCTTATGTATCTAACAATAGAAAATCATTCACACCATGCATGGATATTTAACATATGACACTGTTCACAGCTAGCTCAATGTGAAATTATTTCACATAGATTTTCTGTTCGATTGTACGTTTCAAGAAATTTATGCCTGGAAATTGGTTTTGATTTTTTTTGGTCACTGCAGAATGGCTACAAGCATTCTGTTATAAACTGTGTGGAAGCATTTTAATAGATCAATGGCTGATATTGAGGCAAAAGGTGAACCATGCACGGTCCCATATTTTCTCATTGAATTGCGAACAGACCTTCATAACTAAAATATAAAATTGGAGTAATCAGGATTAAACAAGTTTTGAAATGTAAAGAGCCCATTTATATTCCTGTTGAGATTATAAACATAAATGGAAGTTCGTGCTCACTGTTTGAAAGCAAAAATGTTTAGTTTCCTTTGTATCGCAGTTTTTATTTACCAAACAGATTCCGTCTATCTGACATCAACATATACCAGCCCATCCTGAATTAACATTGGGATTATGAGGGATTTTACCATTAATCCCAATGAGGAACAAGGGGGAGTCCAGAACCAGGGGCCACACGTTAAGAATAAAGGTTAGGCGATTTAGAACGGAGATGAGGAATACTTTTTCACCTGGGACTTGGGTTCGATCCTCAATGCGGGTGCTGTCTGTACAGAGTTTGCACGTTCTCCCTGTGACCACGTGGGTTTTGTGAATTCCACTAGAGTTGTTAGTTAAAAGTGTTTGTTTTGGAGGTCTTTTAGTCTTTTTATGTGGGGTGGGGTGGGGGGCGAAGGGGGAAATTATTTTTCTCAGTACCTACCTGGTCGGAGATGCGGCTTTTCTCCGAGCCGTGTTTTCGCCCCTTCTTCACGGCCTACCGGCAGTCTGGAGTGCGTTTCCTGCCGGGACCAGCCGGGACTTCAGTTTCGGTGGCAGCACAGTGCTGGAGCACCATCGTGGAGCGCCATCGTGGAGCGGGCGATGCCTTGCCCGGGTCGCCGTGCGGTGGGCTCCGGAGGGCTGGGACCGCCGACTCAAACATAGCAGAGCTGTGGTCTGTGGAGCTCCCAGCCACGGGCGGCACTGATCTTTAAAAACTGCGGAGCCTGGGATCTCACGATGATCGCCAGAGTTGGAGCTCCAACTGGTGTGGCCCGTGGACTTCGGGGAAGAAGCGGCTACTCCAGACACTCCAGTGGCAGTGGCAGTGTTTACCGACGCCAGAGCTTCATCATCCGGCGAGAGGGCCTGTAGCATCGGGCTGCCGTTGTGGTGACAGCTGAGGTCTCAATAGGCCTGACTATGGGTGAACTGGAGATGGGACCGGACTTTTGCTGCCTTCCCCCACAGTGGGAACCATTGTGGGGAGATGTTTTTATGTTTATTGTTAAAGTCTTTATCGTGTGTATTATCTTTATTTGTGTGCTGCATTGGCAAGTCAAATTTCACTACACCAATTGGTGTATGTGATAATAAATGTCCTTTATCCTTTGTCCTTTGATCAGCCATGATCACAGTGAATGGCGGTGCTGGCTCGAATAGCTGTACTCCTGCACCTATTGTCTATTGTCTGTTGTCTATTATGAACTCACTGATATTAAATGTTAATTAAATTGCATTAGGATCATTTCTGGAGATAAGGAATAAATGATGTTTTGTGTCTGAATAAGGGTCTTAACACGAAACGTGACCTATTCCTTTTCTCCAGAGATGCTGTGTGACCATTTGAGTTACCCCAGCGTTCCTAGAGTAGGGGAATCGGTAACCAAAGGACAATGGTTTATGATGAGGGGGAGGAAAGATTTAATAGAAACCTGAGGATTTAAGAGAAACCTTTTCACACAATGGGAGGTGGGTGTATGGAACAAGTTGCTGGCAGAGGTATTTGAGGCAGGTACTATTGCAACTGGTGTAGATGGGGCATGTTGGTCGGCATGAGCAAGTTGGGCCGAAGGGCCTGTTTCCATGCTGTATTACTCTACGAAACCATGACTTGATGTGCAGCACCCCATCACCTCCTTCCCATTTAGCTCTCGTATCCCTAGGTGATGGAATCTATGAATAAAATTAAGCAGTTTAAATAGAGAAAAACAAAATTTCAGCACCATCTTTCTCAATCCTTTTAGCATGTGCAAAACCCTTTAAATCACTGTTGTAATCGATGAAAATTGCCTAAGTAAAACCCAGCAAGCTCTTGCAAGCAGATTGCCCAGATAATTTGGATTTTTTGATGAATGTTGACAGGATAAATATTGTACTCTTCACAGCAGTGCCTTGGGATCTTTGATATCCACTTCAGAGAGCAGATAAAGCTTTAATCTAATGTCTCATCTCAAAGAGACAGCATCTTCAACAGGGCGATACAATTCCAATCCAGCACAAAAGTGACTGGCTAGATAGCTTGGCTCAATATTCAGCAATGTGAATTGAATTCAGACGTTTGGTTAAACAATAATATTCTCAAACCCATAATTTTACGTTCACAACTTTCTGACTTTTATAATTAACTATCATTTACAGACATCAGAAAAACCTCCTCTTTCTAACCAGCGCAGAAATGGACGGTGCAGTGTTTGTGATTACGCTGCCATTCAGTATGATCGTGATCCCTGCATCAGTTTCTCACCTTCACCGCATTTATTTTTAATTCCTTAATGTCTAGAAATTCATCAGTCAGAGTCATGAAAATAGTCAATGACAGTCACAGAACTCTTAGAGTTATAGCGTCACAGAGTGATACTGTGGAAACCAGTCCTTTTACCCAACTTTCCACACCAGCCAACATGTCCCTGTGAAACTGCCCACCTGCATGCATTCGGTCCATATCCCTCCAAACTTGTCCTATCCATGTTGAGCTGAGAAGATTTATTTTCATTCATATTCTGCATCATCAACTTCTTATTTTGAGACTGTGATCCCCAATTTTTGATATCCCAGCCAGTTGAGGGATTAGTCTCACATCTACATTATCACACCTTATTCTTCACAAGTTCACATGTTCACAAAGTTATAGGAGTAGAATTAGGCCATTCGGCCCATCGAGTCTACTCTGCCATTCAATCATGGCTGATCTCCGCCTCCGAATCCCATTTTCCTGTCTTCTCCCCATAACCCTTGACACCCGTTCTAATCAAGAATTTGTCCATCTCTATCTTAAAAACTATCCACTGACTTGGCTTCCACAGCCTTCTGTGGCAATGAGTTCAACAGATTAACTACCCATTGACTAAAGAAGTTCCCCCTCACCTCCTTTCTAAAAGAGCACCTTTAATTCTGAGGCTTTGACCTCTGGTCCTAGACTCTTCCACCAGTAGAAACATCCTTTCCACATCCACTCAATCCTTTTATTATTCAGTACCTTTGAATGAGGCTCCCCCTCCACCTTCTAAACTCCAGCGAGTAGAGGCCCGGTGCTGTCAAGCGCTCACCATATGCTAACCCACTCATTCATGGGATCATTTTTCTGAAAGATCTAATTCTGCGTAACATTTGCATATATGACAAACCCCTGAACCTTTTTGGATATTGTTGCCCTGTCCATCACAGAGACCATACATCCTACCATTGACTCCAATTGACTTTTTAGGCGACTGCAGGAGACTATGCAGTCGCCACATGGTCACCACATGTTCGCAGGTGGTTGCCGGGGAGTCGCCTTCATGGTCGTGAGGAGTTCCCGCATTCTGGGAACTAGTCGCGGCCTCATTATGGTCGCCGTGAATTTTTTTTTTTCCACCGTTGAAAAAATACCGGCGACTAGAATGAAACCGCAATGAAGAGTAGCGAGAATTCGCGAGCCGTAGGTGGGTCGCCAGGAGGTCCTAATGGGTTGCTAGGAGGTTGAATGTTCTCAGAGGTTCCCATAGGTTGTAGCCTATGCAGACCGGTGAATTTCATTGGCTCATTGGGAAAAATAAAAGGCAAGCGGTAGTTTTCAGAACCAAGGATAACCGACCGGTAATGTTAAATGTCCGCTGTGTTTCACAGCCGTGTATCTCTGACTTCTTAAAGGTTGTCTCTGCTCCTTCTCCCTCCTTCTACACCCTCCTCCCCTCCTCCCCTCCTCCCCTCCTCTTTTAAAGGACTTACCGTACACTGTGCTTTAGTTGTCTTTTTACATCGCCAACCTTCCTGTTCATCGTGGTGTGTGTCTGCTTCACCTTGGCTTTGCACCGTGATTTTTTTAGACAGAGCTCCCCCCCACTTGCCCTGTCCCCCACCTGCATAACGGGCTAGTGAATGACACAATGTGTTTGTTTTTTGTGTGTGTGTGTGTTCCACTCTGACTGTCACCGTTTTAGTTGTCGGTTTTTCAGGCAACTGCCGGCAGTCGCCAGCAGTCCACTGAAAAATCACCCATGGGACAGGCCCATAACTGTCTCATGAAAGTATCCAGTGAATTGGCCCCCACTGCCTTCTGTGGCAGAGAATTCCACAGATTCACAACTCTCTAGGTGAAAACATTTTTCCTCATCTCAGTCCTAAATGTCCAATCCCTTAATTTTAAACTATGTACCCAGGTTCTGGATTCCCCCAACATGAGGAACATTTTTCCTGCATCTTGCCTGTATATGTTTCTATAAGATATCCTCTCATCCTTCTAAATTCCAGTGAATTTCACTGTATCTTGGTACACATCGCAATAAACCAAAGCAATACTGCGATCCATATTCTGCACTTTGTATCCCCCCTTTGCTCTACCTGTCTTGTTTGTGTTTATGTATGGTATTTTCTGATCTGAAGGGAAAGCGAGCAAAACAAAGCTTTACACTAATAAACCTAAACTTATTTTTTTAATTAAAAAAAAATTCAAAACATACTTAATTCAAGAGATAAATGTATACATTACATGATCCTTACAAAACTTACAAAAATCCGCCATTCGCGGAGGTTACACATACATTCAATACTGCTTAGACAAATTACACAATTTTTTTCCCTCTCCGCTGGGAGGTCAACAAAGTCTGCTAAACTTGAACCTATAGTAATGTTTACTCAAATATATGTATTAATTTTCTTTTCAAACTAACTGAGTGGAATGTCAAGAGAACTGACTTCAGGGAGAGGGTGCTCTTTGCATACTTTTTCTGGGAATGTGATCTTCAGAATAGTGGAATAAACACTGTTTATATTCCTTCCTGGAACAATTCAAATGCAACCCCAAGCAAAGGTTTTCCGCAACAAGTCAAGAGGTTAGTCTATCTCAATAACAATTCCGATAACAATTACCATTTTTCACTGTTTCCTGGAGGTGGCTTTTCACCATTCATTAGATATTTTACATTTCAATTACACAGCACTGTTTGCATTAATTTAGACTCCAATTTAGTGACACAAAGCTAACCGATAAATAGATGTTAATGGCAATCACCAACACTGCAGTGTCATTTCTGGTGACTTAATAGATTTGATAGCAGGGTAAATTTATATTATGTTCAAGAAGGAACTGCAGATGCTGGAAAATCGAAGGTAGACACAAATGCTGGAGAAACTCAGCAGGCGCAGCAGCATTTATGGAGCGCAGGAAACAGGCAATGTTTCAGGCTGAAACCCTTCTTCAGTTATGTATATTACTAAAAGTAAGATCTTATCCATATAATCATATAACAATTACAGCACGAAAACAGGCCTTCTCGGCCCTTCTAGTCCGTGCCAACCATTTATTTTCCCCTAGTCCCATCTACCTGCACTCAGACCATACCCCTCCATTCCCTTCCCATCCATATACCTATCCACTTTACTTTTAAATGGTAAAATCGATCCTGCCTCCACCACTTCTGCTGGAAGATCATTCCACACAGCCACCACATCTTGACCACTTCCTGTTTTTCTGCTTCATGATTTTTGAAAAAACGCCATCACTTACAGCTATGATTTTTGGCCACCTTACTCAGAGTCCCCCTCTGCTGTGCAGAACAAGAGGGTTTTTTTCCTATCGATGAAAATAAAAGAGTTATTAATGTTTTAAAAATGTTGACATTCTCTCTGCTTCCCCTGCTGGTGGGCGGGGGGAGGGACTATAAAACCGGAACTGTAGTGCCTCACTCAGTCTCTGCAAGATAGAGGAAGCGAGAGGGTCACATCTCTCTGAGCTGTGAATAATATTGAACACATGTCTACTCAACTGTGAGTGCCCTTAATGTGTTTTGAAAATGAAAATGTGGTTGCTTTGAAATGCTGCACTGCAAATGGTTGTTGGTGGTGGTAACTGCTTTGAAATGCTGCACTGCAAATGGTTGTTGATGATGGTAACTGCACAAAATCCTGTTTGCACTGTATATTGATTGTAGATAAAACACTACCACTTATGGCTGTGATTTTGGTCCATCTTACTCAGTCCCCCTCTGCTCATCAGGTGCAGAGGATTCTTCCCATCAATGAAAAATAAAAGTGTCATTAGTGTTTAATAAAATGTTGAGAATCTCTCTCCTGCCAATCACGCTATGAGGGCCACGGCGCTTCCGATGGGAGGGGGGAAGGATTATAAAACCCGGATGTGTGGGTGTGGCTCAGTCTCTTCAAGATGGGGAGGGAGAGGTCATGATTCTGCCTGAGCAGTGAATCAACTAAATATCAACTGAACTGTGAGTGTGGTGTTTATGTGGTGTTTTGTGTGGTTTTATGTTGGTTTCAACCTGCTTGAAATGGTATGAAACTGCATTTGAATTTGGTGGCCTTGCACCCTGCATGAAATGGTATCAAACTGCACTTGATTTTGGTGGCCTTGCACCCTGCTTGAAATGGTATGAAATTGCACTTGAATTTGGTGACCTTGCACCCTGCTTGAAATGACATTAAACTGAACTTGAGTTTGGTGGCCGTGCACCCTGCTTGAAGTGGTAGGAAACTGTACTTGAGTTTGGTGGCCCTGCACCCTGCTTGAAGTGGTAGGAAACTGCACTTGAGTTTGGTGGCCCTGCATCTGCTTGAAGTGGCATGAAACTACACTTGAATTTGGTGGCCTTGCACCCTGCTTGAAGTGTTCAGAAACTGCATTTGAATTTGGTGGCCTTGCACCCTGCTTGAAATGGAATTTCAAGGAATAGCCGTGAGTCAACTGCCAGCCCACCAGCTATGAGTGAGCTGCCAGCACATCAGGCTTGAGTGACTGAGCTGTCACCCCTAAAATCCATTTGGCTCATATTGTCCATACAAGCCCTCTGGAAACCAGTCCCTTCAGCCCATAATACCCATACTAGCGCTCCAGAAAGCCCCCACCCCTCCCCCCCACTGGCCACCAATATTGGAATTGGTGGAGAGGTGGAATATTGCGTTGGGGGACCAGCCGTCCCGTGTGAACATGGGACCCAACAGGTCCCACTGAGTCTAGTATATTTATAGTATAACGGGATTAGAAACATAGAAACATAGAAAATAGGTGCAGAAGTAGGCCATTTGGCCCTAGGAGCCAGCAGCACCATTCAATATGATCCTGGCTGATCATTCAAAATCAGTACCCCGTTCCTGCTTTCTCCGCATATCCCATGATTATGATATCCCTAAGAGTTACATCTAACTCTCTCTTGAAAACATCCAGTGAATTGGCTTCCTATACCCAATTCTCTCGCTAGATTAGTTAAAAGCTGTAACTATCATCAGTTGGTAGGGCACTAAGGATCCAGATTAAAAGTTGTAGATGGGAATTTGAGTGAGAATTTAACACAACTAGTGCAATGACCTTAAATCCACTGCCTCTGAGAATGGTAGAATTTCAAATTGACAGTGCCAAGCAGAAAGTGGGCAGCACAGTTAGAGTTAGCACAGCAAGCTTACATAGATACATAGAAACATAGAAAATAGGTGCAGGAGTAGGCCATTCGGCCCTTCGAATCTGCACCGTCATTCAATATGATCATGGCTGATCATCCAACTCAGTATCCCGTACCTGCCTTCTCTCCATACCTCCTGATCCCCTTAGCCACAAGGGCCACATCGAACTCCCTCTTAAATATAGCCAATGAACTGGCCTCAATTACTTTCTGTGGCAGAGAATTCCCGAGATTCACCACTCTCTGTGTGAAAAATGTTTTTCTCATCTCGGTCCTAAAAGACTTCCCCCTTATCCTTAGACTGTGACCCCTTGTTCTGGACTTCCCCAACATCGGGAATAATCTTCCTGCATCTAGCCTGTCCAAGCCCTTAAGAATTTTGTAAGTTTCTATAAGATCCCCCCTCAATCTTCTAAATTCTAGCGAGTACAAGTCAAGTCTATCCAGCCTTTCTTCATATGAAATTCCTGACATCCCAGGAATCAGTCTGGTGAACATTCTCTGTACTCCCTCTTTGGCAAGAATGTCTTTCCTGAGATTAGGAGCCCAAAACTGTATGCAATACTCCAGGTGTGGTCTCACCAAGACCCTGTACAGCTGCAGTAGAACCGCCCTGCTCCTATACTCAAATCCTTTTGCTATGATACAGGGTTATATGGATGGTGCAAGTAGATGGGGCAAATGGGAAGACCACACAGAGTTGGTGTTTGAAGTAAAGGGTGATTTATTAAAATGGGTGCACACCCGGATACCATCACCTCGGCCACGCTCTCATCCCTCCGCTATCATAAGGTCATGATTCATAAGGGATAGGAGTAGAATTAGGCCATTGCGCCCATCAAGTCTACTCCGCCGTTCATTCATGGCGGATCTGTCTCTCCCGCCTCACCCCTTTCTCCCCATAACCTCTGACACTTATCATCATGAAGAAGGTACAGGAGCCTTAGAATCATTATCTCCGGGTTCAAGAACAGCTTCTTTCCATCTTAAACCACACTGCAATGTGTTTTCTTGCACTGCCATGATCTGGTTTACTTGGAATAACAGATAATTTACTGTATATTTATTTACTGTCCTATTTTCTATTTTCTATTTTCTATTTTCTATAATTTACTGTATATTTATTTACTGGCCAAGTGTAATAGGGATCGATGTGAAAGGGGCCACTTGTCAACATAATTGTATAAGGAGTAAGAGTGTTGTAAAAACAAGCCTGAAGGCTTTGTGTCTCAATGCGAGGAGCATTCGTAATAAGGTGGATGAGTTGAAGGTGCAGATAGCGATTAATGACTATGCTATAGTTGGAATCACGGAGACTTGGCTCCAGGATGACCAAGGCTGGGAGCTGAACATCCAGGGATATTCAATATTCAGGAGGGATAGACGAAAGGAAAAGGAGGTGGGGTAGCGTTGCTGGTGAGAGAGGAGATTAATGCAATAGAAAGGAAGGACATTAGCGTGGAGGATGTGGAATCGATATGGGTAGAGCTGCGAAACTCTAAGGGGCAGAAAACGCTAGTGGGAACTGTGTACAGGCCACCTAACAGTAGTATTGGAGTTGGGGATGGCATCAAACAGGAAATTAGAAATGCGTGCAACAAGGGTAACACGGTTATAATGGGTGACTTCAATCTGCATGTAGATTGGGTGAATCAAATTGGCAGGGGTGCTGAGGAAGAGGATTTCCTGGAATGTATGCGGGATAGTTTTCTCAACCAACATGTGGAGGAACCAACGAGAGAGCAGGCTATTCTAGACTGGGTATTGAGTAATGAGGAAGGGTTAGTTAGCAGTCTTGTTGTGCGTGGCCCCTTGGGCAAGAGTAACCATAATATGGTTGAGTTCTTCATTAGGATGGAGAGTGACAAAATTAAGTCAGAAACAAGGGTTCTGAACTTGAACAAAGGTAACTTTGAAGGTATGAGATGTGAATTGTCCAAGATAGACTGGCAGGTGATTCTTAAAGGGTTGACAGTGGATGTGCAATGGAAGGTATTTAAAGACTGCATGGATGAAGTACAAAAGTTGTTCATACCAGTTTGGCAAAAGAATAAATCGGGGAAGGTGGTGCATCCATGGATAACAAGGGAAATCAGGGATAGTATAAAAACAAAAGATGAGGCATACAAATTTGCCAGAAAAAGCAGCCTACCGGAGGACTGGGAGAAATTCAGAATCCAGCAGAGGAGGACAAAGGGCTTAATTAGGAAAGGGAAAATAGATTATGAAAGGAAACTGGCAGGGAACATAAAAACTGACTGCAAAAGTTTTTATAGATATGTAAAGAGAAAGAGACTAGTTAAAACAAATGTTGGTCCCTTGCAGTCAGAAACAGGTGAATTGATCATGGGGAACAAGGACATGGCAGACCAATTGAATAACTACTTTGGTTCTGTCTTCACTAAGGAAGACATAAATAATCTGCCGGAAATAGCAGTGGAACGGGGGTCAAATAAGATGGAGGAACTGAGTGAAATCCAGGTTAGCCGGGAGGTGGTGTTGGGTAAATTGAACGGATTGAAGGCCGATAAATCCCCAGGGCCAGATAGTCTGCATCCCAGAGTACTCAAGGAGGTAGCCACAGAAATAGTGGATGCATTAGTGATAATTTTTCAAAATTCCTTAGATTCTGGAGTAGTTCCTGAGGATTGGAGGGTAGCTAATGTAACCCCACTTTTTAAAAAAGGAGGGAGAGAGAAAGCGGGGAATTACAGACCAGTTAGTCTAACATCGGTAGTGGGGAAACTGCTAGAGTCAGTTATTAAAGATGGGATAGCAGCACATTTGGAAAGTGGTGAAATCATTGGACAAAGTCAGCATGGATTTACGAAAGGTAAATCATGTCTGACAAATCTGATAGAATTTTTCGAGGATGTAACTAGTAGAGTGGATAAGGGAGAACCAGTGGATGTGTTATATCTAGACTTTCAGAAGGCTTTCGACAAGGTCCCGCATAAGAGATTAGCATACAAACTTAAAGCACACGGTATTGGGGGTTCAGTATTGATGTGGATAGAGAACTGGCTAGCAGACAGGAGGCAAAGGGTAGGAGTAAACGGGTCCTTTTCAGAATGGCAGGCAGTGACTAGTGGGGTGCCGCAAGGCTCAGTGCTGGGACCCCAGCTATTTACAATATATATTAATGATTTGGACGAGGGAATTCAATGCAACATCTCCAAATTTGCAGATGATACCAAGCTGGGGGGTGTAGTTAGGTGTGAGGAGGATGCTTGGAGGCTGCAGGGTGATTTGGATAGGCTGAGTGAATGGGCAGATGCATGGCAGATGCAGTACAATGTGGATAAATGTGAGGTTATCCACTTTGGTGGCAAAAACATGAGGGTAGACTATTATCTGAATGGTGGCAGATTAGGTAAGGGGGAGATGCAACGAGACCTGGGTGTCATGGTACACCAGTCATTGAAAGTAGGCATGCAGGTGCAGCAGGCAGTGAAGAAAGCAAATGGTATGTTAGCATTCATAGCGAAAGGATTTGAGTATAGGAGCAGGGAGGTTCTACTGCAGTTGTACAGGGTTTTGGTGAGGCCACACCTGGAGTACTGCGTACAGTTTTGGTCTCCAAATCTGAGGAAAGACATCCTTGCCATAGAGGGGGTACAGAGAAGATTCACCAGACTGATTCCTGGGATGTCAGGACTTTCATATGAGGAAAGATTGGATAGACTCGGTTTGTACTCGATGGAATTTAGAAGATTGAGGGGGGATCTTATAGAAACCTACAAAATTCTTAAGGGGTTGGACAAGCTAGATGCTGGAAGATTGTTCCCGATGTTGGGGGAGTCCAGAACAAGGGGTCACAGTCTAAGGATAAGGGGGAATTCCTTTAGGACCGAAATGAGGAAAACATTCTTTACACAGAGAGTGGTGAGTCTCTGGAATTCTCTGCCACAGAAGGTAGTTGAGGCCAGTTCATTGGCTATATTTAAGAGGGCGTTAGATGTGGCACTTGTGGCTAAAGGGATCAGGGGGTATGGAGAGAAGGCAGGTACGGGATACTGAGTTGGATGATCAGCCATGATCACATTGAATGGCGGTGCAGGCTCGAAGGGCCGAATGGCCTACTCCTGCACCTATTTTCTATGTTTCTATGTAACAGAAGATAACTAAAAAGGCAATACAGGGACAAAAGATGAGGTACAATAGTAAGCCAGCCAAGAATACAAAAGAGAATAGTAAAAGCTTCTTTAGGTATGTGAAGAGGAAATAAATAGTTAAGACCAAAGTTGGACCCTTGAAGACTGAACAAGGTGAATTTATTATGGGAACAAGGAAATGGCAGATGAGTTGAACAGGTACTTTGGATCCGTATTCACTAAGGAGGACACAAACAGTTTTCCTGATGTACTAGTGGCCAGAGGATCTGGGGTGACGGAGAATCTGAAGGTCATCCACATTAGGCAGGAAATGGTGTTGGGTGGACTGAAGGGACTGAAGGCTGATAAATCCTCAGGGCCTGATGGTCTGCATCCGAAGGTACTTAAGGAAGTGGCTCTAGAAATCGTGGACGCATTGATGATCATTTTCCAATGTTCTACAGATTCAGGATCAGTTCATGTGGATTGTAGATATGTGAATATGTGCAGGTACGGGATACTGAGTTGGATGATCAGCCATGATCACATTGAATGGCGGTGCAGGCTCGAAGGGCCGAATGGCCTACTCCTGCACCTATTTTCTATGTTTCTATGTTTCTATGTCCTGTTGCTGTTACATCTGTAAAGTCACAGCAAGTAAGAATTTATTTGTTTCTGTTCACATCTGGTCTATTTGACAAATGAACACACTTTAATCTCATGAGTCAGTTCCAGCATAGCTTGATGCTGTTTTGTGTGCGGTGGGATTCGTCAGCACTTCACAGTGACAATAAGAATATTGAGAAAATTCTCCAGTCATGTTGGCTTTGTTCCAACTGCATGTGATCTGCAGGAAATTTACAACTAATAATTGCTCCAAAGCATGGTTACTGTTACATGGTATTGGGGGTAGAGTGCTGACATGGATAGAGAAGTGGTTGGCAGACAGGAAACAAAGAGTAGGGATTAATGGGTCCCTTTCAGAATGGCAGGCAGTGACTAGTGGGGTACCGCAAGGCTCGGTGCTGGGACCGCAGCTATTTACAATAGACATCAATGATTTGGATGAAAGGATTCAAAGTAACATTAGCAAATTTGCAGATGACATAAAGCTGGGTGGCAGTGTGAACTGTGAGGACGATACTATGAGAATGCAGGGTGACTTGGACAGGTTGAGGGAGTGGGCGGATGCATGGCAGATGATGTTTAATGCGGATAAAAGTGAGGTTATCCACTTTGGTAGCAAAAACAGGAAGGCAGATTACTATCTAAAAGGCGTCATCTTTGGAAAAGGGGAAGTACAATGGGATCTGGGGGTCCTTGTACATCAGACTATAAAAGTAAGCATGCCTTTGCAGCAGGCAGTAAAGAAAGCGAATGGTATGTTGTCCTTTATAACAAGAGCAATCGAATATAGGAGCAAAGAGGTCCTTCTGCGGTTGTACAGAGCCCTAGTAACACCACACCTGGAGTATAGTGTGCAGTTTTGGTCCCCTAATTTGAGAAAGGACATTCTTGCTATTGAGGGAGTGCAGCATACGTCCACAGAGAGTAGTGAGTCTGTGGAATTCTCTGCCTCAGAGGGCGGTGGAGACAGGTTCTCTGGATGCTTTCAAGAGAGAGCTAAATAGGGCTCTTAAAAATAGCGGAGTCAGGGGATATGGGGAGAAGGCAGGAACAGGGTTCTGATTGGGGATGATCAGCCATGATCACATTGAATGGGGGTGCTGGCTCGAAGGGCCAAATGGCCTACTCCTGCACTGATTGTCTATTGTCTATTGTCTATTGCTGTAATGTAAGAAATGTGACAGCTAATTCGCGCATAGAGTTCTCTCGCTACCAGTAATGCGATGGTGACCAGATTATCTGATTTAGTGCTGGTTAGTGAGATATATATTTTGGCAAGGACAGTGGGAGAAGTTACTTGCACTTCATCAAAATAGCTCCATGACAACGGTTGCATACATCCACCTGACAGATCTGACAAGACCTCAGTCTACAAATTCCTTCAGAGGACATTATCCTTGACACTGCAACACTCTCTCAGATCTGTAGCAGAGTATCAACCCAGACTTTGATGCTCATGAAGTGACTCTTGATCACACACCCATAAAGAAGGTTCTCTGCTCATTGATGTTCTCCAGAGAAGGTGATGTGATAAAGTCTGACGAAGGGTCTCAACCTGAAACGTCATGTATTATTTTTCTACAGAGATGCTGCCTGACCCGCTGAGTTATTCCAGGCTTTTGTAGTCCATCTTAGGTATAAACCACCATCTGCAGTTCCTTCCTACACATAAAACATTGTTTTTGCTGCCAGTAGCTGTTGTTGAATCTGACATCTATTATTTACTTTCGACTTCAGAGATAAAGTGCGGAAACAGGCTCTTTGGCCCAATGAGTCCGTGTCGACCAGCGATCACCCCGCACACTAGCGCTATCCTACACCCTGGGGACAAATTTACAATTTTTTACCGAAGCCTATTAATCTACAAACCTGTACGTCTTTGGAGTGCGGGATAAACTGGTGCACCAGGAGAAAACCCACGCAGTCTCAGGAAGAATGTACAAACTCCATACAGAAAGTACTAGTGGTCAGAATTGAACCCGGGTCTCTGGTGCTGTGCGGCAGCAACTCTGCTGCTGCGCCACTGTGCCACCCCTTCTTTTCAGAAGGAGAAGAAAATGAGATGAGGGAAAAATTTGACCCTGTTATTCATGTTTGTCATGTTAGCCAAACAGGTAATGGAGGCCAATTTCACAGTTGTATCCTCAAAGTATACCAAGGTACACCCTTCAATATTACACAGATTATATTTTTCAAAAGTTAGGTTGAATACATTTTATTCAAATATTTCTCCCATCTGTGATAAATGTCTTTCTCAAAATGCCAATATCACACATTCTTTCATTTCTTGCACAAAACTTCAAGGATTTTGGTGTGATATATTTGATATATTCACTAGTTTATTTATGATAAAAATTGAACCTAGCATGTAAATGATTATCTTTGGATTAATAGGAGATGGAAACAAATTAAATAAATCCAAAATTTCATTTTTTAATTATGGTTTAATAACAGCGAAAAAACTCGTACTCAAATTTTGGAAAAAGGCTACTAGACCAACATTCAAAATGTGGATGGGTAATATGTTGGAAACGGCCCATTCGGAAGAAATGAGGCTCCTAATTTTCCTATTAGAAAAAAAGGACCAATTCTTAACGTTGGTCTCCATTTATTGATCTTCTGGATTCATGTGGTGCAATAGTATCGTAAAATTAAAAATTCTGGCTTTGGGCGAAAAATGATTAAGAATATGAAAAAAGCATCGACTTGTGGCGAGGGAGAATCTCCTTTCTGCTTCACTTTCTCACTTATTTCTTTCTTTACACCACACTCACTAGACTTTCCTTTACTCTTCACTACTTCTTTCTTTCTCATTTCTTTCTAAAAATAAAAAAAAGGAAGTTGTACAAAGAATGTTTTAATAATTCTGGGAACCTGTAAAAAGGTACCATCAAAATGTAACGTACTTCTAATAAATAAAAATTAAAAAAAAAAAAACAAGGTACACCCTTGATATACCTTGCAATATCTTACCCCAAAATGAGTCAGACAATTATTCATACGCAGGAGATACACTCTCAGACCTGACATTTTAACTCTGTTTCTCTTTGTAGTCTTCTTTTCATCCTCTTTACCCTCTCTAAACTTGACACGGCTTTGTACATCTCTGTCAAATGACCAATTGTGGATGGCTTTGGTTCTCAATATTATACAGCCATTCTCAATCAATCGTATGAATTTTAATTCTGTAACTCTAATCCCAGCCTCATCTACCTCCTCTGGCAGATCATTCCATACACCCACCACCCTCTGTGTGAAAACGTTAACCCTCAGATTCCTATTAAATCTTTTCCCCTTCACCTTAAACCTATGTCCTCTGGCCCTCGATTCACCTACTCTGGACAAGAGACTCTTTGCAACCTCACAACACTGATGTCCTTATGCTTTACTGTGTGTGTTCATCCAATTGATGTCACTTCTGATGCATTGCATTAGGGATGAAGAATCTCGGGCTTCAGAACTCAAGGAAAATAACCTTGAAATTTATGTTTATTCATCGGAAACTTTAATGGCAATTTACCGTAGACAGAAATGAAATTCAGTTTAAATTGTTCCCTTTCATGGACAAAGAGTGTAATTAACAATGTATTAGCAATTACCATGGTATTAAAATGCTACTTACATCATTAATTATGAGCCCTACCTTCTTGCAGCAAGTTTAATAGGCAATTAATATGCAAATCCAACAAAGACAACAGTATGGGGAGACACTTTTTGTGAAATGCAAACAGCAGAGCGCTATTTTTGACCAGCAAATTCTGATGATTTGAAATACATGGAATATCTCTTCATCTCTTGAACTTGCAGCCTGGTTCCTGCTTAGTAACAACATGATTTATTGGAATCGTTGAACCATAGAATTGAGGCAGCACAGATAAAAAGGTTATTCAGTCCCATTAAGTCGAGACTGGTTTCTGGTCGAAATAAGCAACCGTTTCACTCCCTGTGTAGGAAGGAACTGCAGATGCCGGTTTATACCAAAGACAGATGCAAAATGCCGGAGTAACTCAATGGGTCAAGCAGCATCTCCGGAGAAAATAGACAATGGACAATAGGTGCAGGAGTAGTCCATTTGGCCCTTCGAGCCAGCACCACCATTCAATATGATCATGGCTGATCATCCACAATCAGTACCCCGTTCCTGCCTTCTTGCCATATCCCCTGACTCCAGTATCTTTAAGAGCTCTATCTAGCTCTCTTGAAAGCATTCAGAGAATTTGCCTCCACCACATTCCAAGGCAGAGAATTCCACAGATTCACAACCCTCTGTGTGAAAAAGTGTTTCCTCATCTCTGTTGTAAATGGCTTACCCCTTATTTTTAAACTGTGGCCCCTGGTACTGCATTCCCCCAACACCGGGAACATGTTTCCTGCCTCTAGCGTGTCCAAACCCTTAATCTATATTACTAAAAGTCTGATCTTGACAACTTCCTGTTGTTCTTTATATTGATTTGAGAAAAAAACGCTGCCACTTACGGCTGTGATTTTTGGCCATCTTACTCATAGTCCCCCTCTGCTGCGCAGGACAAGAGGATTTTTCCCATCGATTAAAAATAAAAGAGTTATTTGTGTTTAAAAAATGTTGAGGTTCTCTCTCCTGAAGGCCATGCCCCTTCTGGATGGACTTTAAAACCCGAAAGTGTTGAGTGCCTCAGACAGTCTCTGCAAGATGGGGGAAGCGAGAGGATCATGTCTCTCAGTCTGATCTGTGAATAACACTGAACATATGTCTACTAAACTGTGAGTGTGGTTTTACTGACCTTGAGTGCCCTTAATGTGGTTTGAAAATGAAAATGTGGTTGGTTTGAAAAAAGCACAGCAAATGGTTGGTGGTGGTTGGTTTGAAGTAAAACACAAAAACTAGTTGGTGGTGGTTGGTTTGAACTGAAGCACAGCAAATGGTTGGTGGTGGTTGGGTTGAACTAAAGCACAGCAAATGGTTGCTACTTGACAACTTCCTGTTTGCACTGTATGTTGATTTTAGATAAAATGTTATCACTTACGTCTGTGATTTTTGGCCATCTTACTCAGTACCCCTCCACTCATCATGTGCAGAGGATTCTCCCCATCAATTAAAAATAAAAGTGTTTTAAAAAATGTTGAGAATCTCTCTCCTGTCAATCATGCCATGAAGGCCACTCCCCTTCTGATGGGAGGGGGGGAGGGGGTATTATAAAACCCGAAGTGTGGGTGTGGCTCAGTCTCTTCAAGATGGGGGGGGGGGAGAGGTCATGGCTGTCTGAGCTGTGAATCAACTGAACACACTGAATGCCTACTAAACTGAGTGTGGTGTTTTATGTGGTTTTCTGGAGGTTTTATGGTGGTTTCACCCTGCTTGAAATGGTATGAAACTGCATTTGAATTTGGTGGCCTAGCACCCTGCTTGAATTGGCATGAAACTGCACTTGAATTTGGTGGCCCTGCACCCTGCTTGAAGTGGTAGGAAACTGCACTTGAGTTTGGTGGCCCTGCACCCTGCTTGAAGTGGTAGAGAACTGCACTTAAGTTTGGTGGCCTTGCACCCTGCTTGAAATGGAATTTCAAGGAATAGCCGTGAGTCAACTGCCAGCCCACTAGCCGTGAGTGAGCTGCTAGCACATCAGGCTTGAGTGACTGAGCTGCCACCCCAAGAATCCATTTGGCCCACAACATCCATACATGGCCTCTGGAAACCAGTCCCTTCAGCCCACAATACCCATACTAGCGCTCCAGAAAGCCCCCCCCCCCACTGGCCACCAATATTGGAATTGGTGGAATAATGCGTTGGGGGACCAGCCCTCCCGTGTGAACATGGGACCCTAACAGGTCCCACTTAGTCTAGTAATCTTATATGTTTCAATAAGATCCCCTCTCATACTTCTAAATTCCAGAGTATGCAAGCCAGCTGCTCCATTCTATCAACATATGACAGTCAAAAGGAATAGATGACATTTCGAGTCAGAACCCTTCTTCAGACTGAAAGATAGAGAAGGCCAGAACAACACAGGGCCGGCGACAGATAACCTCAGGAAGGGTGGAGTCCATAATGGCCCATTGTTTATTGAATTTCATTCCCTTCATTTTCTTCTGTGATCCTACACATTTTTCCCTCCTGAAATTCCTAATTCATTCTATTTCATAAGTTCATAAGTTCTAGGAGCAGAATTAGGCTGTTCTGCTCATTGTCTACTCTTCCATTCAACCACGGCTGATCTATCTCTCCCTCCTAACCCCATTCACCTGCCATCTCCCAATAACCCCTGACATCCTTACTAACCAAGAATCTGTCAATCCAAGCCTTAACAATCCCATTGTCGGCCTCCACAGCCGTCTGTGGTAATGAATTCCACAGATTCACCACCCTCTGACTAAAGAAATTCTTCCTCATCTCCATTCTCAAGGAGCGTCCTTTAATTATGAGGCTATGGCCTCTGGTCCTAAACTTTACCACTAGTGGAAACATCCTCTCCACATCCACTCTATCCAGGCTGTGTCCCAAGATGCAGGGAGCATCCTGTTACTTGGCAATGAGAAAAAGTTTATAATTTATATTTAAACTAATCTAAACCTAATTAAACTACCATCAGTAAGTTCTCAATCCAAAGTCTCTCTACATAAGAAAGCGTCTTCTCTCTCTTCCCCCGTGTTCTTTTCTGGCCAAATTGTAAATTTGTGTTATTTGGGCACTGCTTCATCGTTCGTGCGCACAACTTCTCCCTCTTTATGTGGACACAAGGAACTGCAGATGCTGGTTAACAAAAACAACCCACAGTGCTGGAGTAACTGAGCGGGTCAGGCAGCATCTCTGGAGAATAGGATAGGATAGGACAGGTTTTGAGGGATATGGACCAAACGCAGGCAGGAGGGACGAGTGTAGCTGGGTCATGTTGGCCGGTGTGTGGATGTTGGGCCGAAGGGCCTGTTTCCACACTGTATCACTGTATGACTTTAATATGGATAGGTAATGTTCCAGGTCAGGACCCTTCTGCAGACTGAAGTTGGTCTTGACCTGAAACGTCACCTATCCATGTTCTCCAGAAATGCTGTCTGTCCCGCTGAATTACTCCAGCATTTTGTGTCTTCTTTTCGCTCTCTTTATCCTCTCTATACTTGACACGCTATTGAACATCTCTGTCAAATGACCAATAGTGGATGGCTTTGGTTCTCAATATTATGCAGCCATTCCCTAATCAATCGTTTGCATTTTAGCATAGCTGAAAACAAAACAAAAGTACATTTTACCTTGAAATATTCCACCTGATCATGCTTTCACTTTCTGGAGGCATATTAAATAGCTATAAGGGCCTTCGTTATGAAGAGCTCTATCTTTTGCAAGGAATACTTTCAGTCAGTTTTACAATGCTATCCATATAGTCATAAATGTGCTGAAGCGGTTGTAGAATCATAGAGTGATACAACATGGAAACAGGCCCTTCGGCCCAACTTGCCCACACCGGCCAACATGTCCCAGCTACACCCGTCGCACCTGCCTGCGTTTGGCCCATATCCTTCCAAACCTGTCCTATCCATGTACCTGCCTAACTATTTCTTAAAGGTTGCGATAGTCCCAGCCTCAACTACTTCCTGTACACTCACCACCCTTTGTGTGGAAAATATTACCCCTCAAATTCCTATTAAACCTTTCCGCCTTCACCTAAAACCTATGTCCTCTGGTCGTCGATTCCAATATTCTGGGCAAGAGACTCTGTGTATCTACCAGATCTTTTCCTTTCATGATTTTATACACCTCGATAATATCACCCCTCTTCCTGCGCTCCAAGGAATAAAGTCCCAGCCTACTCAACCTCTCCCTATAGCTCAGAAGCTCGAGTCCTGGCAACATCCACACAGCTCTTCTCTGTACCCTTTCCAGCTTTGTATGTTTTACTTTCAAAAATATTAATATTGAGTGGCCAGTTATTTGCGTGAGATATCATTTATCTGGAAACTAAGAGCACAAGAAGATGCCAAATGAAAACATACTGCAAATAGAAAAGAAAGCAACCTTGCAGTATTAAACATGACAGTCCATTTTATGATACCAACTAAGTCTAATACATAAATGTCACTCATCATTTTTTGTATTAGTTGTATCTGTTACATGATTATCTGGGTTGTTTCATTTATTAATTATCTGAGTATTTTCAAAAAGAAATACAGATGCGGCAAATGAATTTTGACTTAAGTTTGTCCCATAAATCAGTTTGTGTCTGTTCAATTGAAACTAATTAACTTTTTTTTTCCTTCCAGGGAGTTTTCAGATTAGATACAAACTGGATGGTGATAGAGATCCTGTTTTTATCGGCATCGATACCAGAAACTGGGCAAATGGCCAGCTTCACAGCATCAAAATTGATCGGGAAGAGATGGATGTCTACATTCAGGTAACGCATAATGCTTGTTCTGAGGTAAAACTCGAAAATGCTGGAGAAACTCAGAAGGTCGGGCAGCAGGAAAAAAAAGCAATGTTTT
Organism: Raja brachyura; assembly: GCA_963514005.1. Next base: position 11,720,575 of record OY740787.1, on the reverse strand, counting down.
GGACAGTTTAGAGAAACAGCATGGAAACAGGCCCTTCGGCCCACCGAGTCCACGTGGACTAGCGACCACCGCACATTAACACTACCCGACACACATTAGGGACAGTTTACATTTACTCCAAGCCAAGTAACCAACAAACCTGTAAATCTTTGGAGTGTGGGATGAAACCAGAGATCTCAGGGAAAACCCACACTGTCACTAACTCCGCACAGACAGCACCCGTAGTCGGGATCGAACCCGGGTCTCTTATGCTGTAAGCGCTGTAAGGCTGCAACTCAACCACTGCGCCACTGTGCTGCCCTGTCTACCATGTCCTGTTCATCAGAACTGAGAAGGAGAATTAAATTTGTCTCCTTTTCTATTACCTACATTAACTTGTTTCTCGTTTGTAGTTAAGAGTGCAAACAAAAAGTTAACTGTTTCTCCCTGATTGAAACAAAGTGCTGGTGGAGCTCAGAGGGTCAAGCAGCATCTGTAGAGGGATTGGACAGGTTTCCTGTGTCACACTCCCAGCCTGGTGGGCACACATTAAGTCTAGTTTAGAGACACAGCGCGGAAGCAGGCCTTTCGGCCCACCGAGTCCACACTGACCAGCGATCCCCGCGCACTAACACTATCCTGCACATACCAGGGACAATTTACACTTATACCTAGCCAATTAACCTATAAACCTGTATGCCTTTGGAGAGTGGGAGGAAACCGAAGATCTCAGAGAAAACCCACGTGGTCAGGGGGAGAACGTACAAACGCCATCCAGACAGCAGCCATAGTCAGGATCAAACCCGGGTCCCTGGAGCTGCAAGCACTGTAAGGCAGCAACTCTACTGTGGCACCACTGTGCATTATCTCTCATTCCACTGCTCCTTTCCCCTCATCTTTATGTCTCATCCCCAATTCCCACATTTCCCTTTTACAACCCTCTCTCCCCTCCCCCTCATGGCCCCTTCCACCTACATCTCTCCCTCTGGTTTAACTTTTCAATCTTCGCTCCATATTTTGACACTCTGCGAGGAACAAAAAGCTTTCCACTGTACCTCAATACACGTCAGTTAGTTAGTTTGTCAAGTTAGTTTCACTCATTGTCACATGCACCGAGGTACAGTGAAAAGCTCTTGTTACGTGCTAACCAGTCAGCAGAAAGACAAAACGTGATTGCAATCGAACCATTTACAGTGTATAGATACATGATGAGGGAATAACGTTTAGTGCAAGTTAAAGCCAGCAAAGTCTGATCAAGGATAGTCCGAGGGCCACCTATGAGGTGGATAGTAGTTCAGGACCGCTCAATAGTTGTGGTAGGATGATTCAGTTGCCTGCATGGGCGAAATTTATGGGGGGGACGAGGAGCCATGTCCCCCCACCCCCACCACCAATGTTTTGAGAGTTGGGGGACACGTCATCTCTTCACTGCTTCTTCTCCCACGGTCAGGCAGTCAAACTGCTGCGTCGAGGTGATCGAGGCTCTTGATGTTGAAGCCCCCGCCGGGCGACGATAGATCCCTCTTTTAAGCCGCGCCATGCGCTGAAAGGCTCAGCGAACGGGCCGATTCAAGCCCCATGATTCGGGGCGGAAGAAGCGGCTGTTGTTGCTGGAGCTCCCGAAAGTCGGTGACCAACCAGGGACCTGCGAGCTCCCGATGTTACCGTCCACAGGACCCGCGGCCGAAGCCTCCGAAACCGAGTCGCAGTCGCAACGCCACCACAGCCTCCGAAGTCAGCCAGCTCCATGATGGTAAGACCACAGGCTCTGTGACTGGAGCCCTCAAGGTCAATTCCAGTTAGAGGCCTCCAGCTCCTACATGCTAGGCCTCAGTGTAAATATACATCTATTTTAAGTTATACCACTTTTCGCCTTCTTCCACTGTCTCTCAAGTCTTCCCCAGGTCCCAGGATCATCATAGTAAGATGCATGTAAGATGTGTGTGTAGGGGGAGGGGGAGTGGGAGGAGATAAAATTGCTAGTTGTCATGCACACTTGTCATCGGGCCCCCCCCCCCCCACCCCCCCACTTCCCATGTTTTAAAAGCGATTTCCACCCATGCGGATAACATCTTGGAAGGAACTGTCCCTGAATCAGAAGTTGTGCGTTTTCATACTTCTATACCTTTTGCCTGATGGGAGTGGAGAAGAGGAAGTGGCCAGGGTGCAACTTGTTCTTGATTGTGCTGCTGGCCTTGCCGAAGCAGCGTGAGGTATAAATGGAGTCAATAGAAGGGAGGTGTGACAATTCACGAAACTAAATTATATTTTTTCCTCAAGCCTTTGTCACTTATTCCACTCCCCTGCCAATAAACTCTCCATCACCTGAAATCAACTGTTCCTTGCCAGTCTTTGCCCCATCCCCAACTCTTATCTAGTTTTCTCCTTTTCCACAGTTGCTACCTGACCTGCTGAGTTCCTCCAGCACTCTGTGTTTTGTTAAAAATTCCAGCATCTGCAGTTCCTAGTGTATCTTGCAACAGATTCTGCCTGATCTGCTGAGGGTTTTTTTTCCAGCATTGACTGCTTCTATTTCATTTTTCTTGCACTGGAAGATTTTTTTTAAATTTCACAATATTAATAGTATACACAAATATTGTTTGGTTTGAGAAACAGTGAAAGGCACAAATGAACACATGGCTGCTTTTCCATCCTTTTTGGATAGAACATACAACCGTACAGCACAGGATGAGGCCTTTCAGCTTAAGATTTCTGCATTGAACATAAATGCAAATTCAACATAGAAAATAGGTGCAAGAGTAGGCCATTAAGCCCTTCGAGCCAATATGATCATAGAAACATAGAAAATAGGTGCAGGAGTAGGCCATTCTGCCCTTCGAGCCTGCACCGCCATTCAATATGATCATGGCTGATCATCCAACTCAGTATCCTGTACCTGCCTTCTCTCCATACCCCCTGATCATGGCTGATCATCCAAAATCAGTACCCCGTTACGGCTTTTTCCCTAACCCTAACCCTTGATTCCCTTAGCCCGAAGAGCTAAATCTAACTCTCTCTTGAACATATCCAGTGAATTGGCCTCCATTGCCTTGTTTGTGGCAGAGAATTCCACAGATTTACAACTCTCTGGGTGAGAAGGTTTATCCTTATCTCAGTTCTAAACGACCTACCCCTTATTCTTAAACTGTGATCCCTGGTTCTAGATTCCCGCAACATCGGGAACATTTTTCCAGCATCTACCCTGCCTAATCCTCTAAGAATTTTACATGTTTCTATACGGTCCTTTTCTCATCCATCTAAATTCCATCGAATACAAGCCCAGTTGACCCATTCTTTCGTTAGTAATTGTCACATTTGATCAAAATACTCGTGACAGCACGTTCAATTCTCCCATGCGTCAGTTCCGCCATCCCGGGAATTAACCTGGAGAACCTACTCTGTACTCCCTCTGTAGCAATAATGTCCTTCCTCAAATTAGGAGATCAAAATTGCACACAATACTCCAGGTTCGGTCTTACCCGTACAACTGCAGTAGGACCTCCTTGCTCCTAAACGCCTAAACAAATCCCTTCTACCTGCATGTGGTCTTATATATGATCTCCCAAAGTGCAACACCTCACACTTGCCCAGTTTAAACTCCATCTGCCATTTCTCTGCCCATGGATGAGATTATAAATTCATAAATTATAAATAAAGCCATTCGACGCATCAAGTCGACTCTGCCATTCAATCTTGGCTGATCTATCTTTCTCTCTCAACCCCATTCTCCTGCCTTCTCCCAATAACCCCTCACACCCATACTAATCAAGAATCTTGTCAATCTCCGCTTTAAAAATACCCAATGACGTGGCTTCCACTGCTGTTTGTGGCAATGAATTCCACTGATTCACTACGCTCTGACTGAAGAAATTCCTCCTCATCTCCTTTTTAAAGGTACAGCCTTTTATACTAAGGCTATGGCTTTTGGTTCTAGACTCTCCTGGGAGAGTGTTTAAAATTCTCTCAGATAGTAAGAGATACACAAAACCCCCTCCCACCATAATCTGAACTTCAGAAATAAATATATTGACACCTACAAAACCAGAGTTATCTTTTCTTTGGAGATTCTGGGGGATAATGATTTGAGCAGCAAATCATATGGTTCGACAATCTATATGGTCAAATTTAGAAAGATGGGGGCGGCGGGGGTGCTCATTGAAACTTATTGAATAGTGAAAGGCCTAGATAGAGTGGATGTGGCGAAGCTGTTCCCAAGAACGACATATTAGTGCCTAGATAACACAAATTTACATTTGGCCAGAAAAAAAACCAAAGGAGAAGATAAGGAAGATGTTTTCTTATGCAGAGAAACTTTGGATTGAGAACGTACTGATGGTAGTTTAGATTAGTTTAGTTTATATATGATTATAAATGTTTTCTCCTTGCCAAGTAACAGGATGCTCACTGCATCTTGACACAAGGCCTGGACAGAGTGGATGTGGAGATGATGTTTCCACTAGATCATAGATCATAGCCTCAGAATTAAAGGACGTTCCTTGAGGAAGGAGATGAGGAGGAGGGATTTCTTTATTCAGAAGGCGGTGAATCTGTGGAACTCATTGCCACAGAAAGCTGTAGAGGCCAAGTCAATGGATATTTTGAAACCAGAGATAGTTAGATTCTTTATAAGTACGGGTGTCAGGGGTTATGGGGAGAAGGCATGAGAATGGGGCTAAGAGGGAACGTTAGATCAGCCATGATTGAATGGCGGAGAAACTTAATGGGGCCGAATAGTCTAATTCTGCTACTATCACTTATGAACATGAATCCAACATACAAACTTATAGTTCAAGAGAGAAAATTGATTTGGCTTGATGCTGGTGTAATGCAAATTCTAATAATTTCATTTCATTAAGTCAATAAAAATATGGTAAGGGCATCTTGTACTTGGAAAACAGCTTAAAGAGTAGCATGAATTATTAATGGAAAATACTATACAGTAGGTCTTAAGCATTTAAAATGAGATTTTAATTTTGTTACAATAAGCAAAAAACAATACTAGTGATGTTTTAGTAAATCAATGTTATATCCAAGGACTCCTTAATTCAAAATGGATCCAGTAGGCCATCACATGTTGCATTGTATTGATCAGAATATTTCAATTTTTTTTGATGTGCTAAAGTGCTGTTTCTCTTGTGGTGAAAATAATTTGAACAATATAAGATTGACTTTCTCTCTGAGCATCCAAATCTGTCTTTGAGAAAAGACATTTACAGGGCCTCTTCCACCCAGAAACATTTACAGTATATTAAATGTTTACATATTAAATGTAAATGTTTACAACGTCTACTTTGGTTTAGTTTAGAGATAAAGTGTGGAAACAGGCTCTTCAGCCCACCAAGTCCACGCTGACCAGCGATCTTCCATACACTAGTTCTATCCTATACACTACTTACAGAATTTACAGAAGCCAATTAACCGACAAACCTGCACGTCTTTGGAGTATGGGAGGAAACCCGAGCACCCAGAGGTCCACATAGTCACAGGGAAAACTCCATACCCCCTAGTCGTACACAGGATCAAACCCGGGTCTCTCGTACTGTAAGGCAGTAACTCTACCGCTGTGCACTGTGCCGTATATGATTAAACATTTACAATACATTGGTTTCAGATGACAGGATCTGATTGTTGATTCTCAATGCTTGGAATTATAAGGTGCGATGTGCCATTCTTTTATTGAGGATGATATTGAAACAAAAGTGGGCTCTGGACATTTTTGAAAGAAATGAAGAAAAAATAAGGAGTTCTGATAAGTCTTCAAACGGAAATATTGACCGTCTTTCTCTCTCCACAGATACTGCCCAATCTGCTGAGTATTTCTCGTAGATAAACAAAATGCTGGAGTAACTCAGCAGGACAGGCAGCATGTCTGGAGAGATGGAATGGGTGACGTTTCGGGTCGAGACCCTCTTTCAAACTGTCACCCATTCCTTTTCTCCAAAGATGCTGCCTGTCCTGCTGAGTTATTCCAGCATTTTGTGTCTATCTTCGGTGATAACTAACATTGGCAGTTCCTTCCTACGTATGAGTATTTCTAGATCTTTTATTTTTAACTTCAGATTTCCAGCATCCACAGTACGTTTGCTTTTGGACACAGAGAGCCCTGTACCTCATTAGTTCATAAGCTGTAGGAGCAGAATTAAGCCATTCGGCCCGTCAAGTTTACTCCCCCACTCAATTATGTCTGATCTATCTTTCTACCTGAACCCCATTCTCCTGCCTTCTCCCCGTAACCCCTGACACCCATACCATCAATAATCTATTTATTTCCACATTTAAAATGTCCATTGACTTGGCCTCCACTGCCTTCCATGGCAATGAATTCCACAGATTCACTACCCTCTGACTATACATCTGCTTCATGGCAGACAGTAGCAAGAAACAGAAAGGAAATAGCTAACATTATTACAGCTTTTTATGGTTGTAACCATAACCTTTGGAATTATCGCCCAGATATCTAAAATGGGCAGTGGAATCATTTCATTTCATATATTAATGTAAATATATTCAAGCCTCTGTGGCATTATGTAACCCATGGCACGATGCAAAGAATATATATGAAATCTTTCACGATGCTGTGGAGTGCGAAGATAATGGTGATTCAAGCAATCTTGTATATCTTGACATCTGAAAAGCTTTTAATGAAGGCTCGTACAAGAAATCAAAAGAGAGCTCTTGAGATTAAGAATCAGGAGACAAATGTCAGAATGTTTTAGAGATACAACACAACAACAAAAGCTTCAGCACTGACCCCATCAACCAACCATCAACCAACCATTTACACATGTATAGAAATCAAAGGGGATTCAAGGGGGCTCTATTCCTTGGAATGCAGGAGGATGAGGGGTGAACTTGTAGAGGTCTATAAAATCATGAGAGGAAAAGATTATGTAGATGCACAGTGTATGAAGGAACTGCAGATGCTGGTTTAAACCGAAGATACATACAAAATGTTGGAGTAATTCAGCAAGACTTAAGACTTAAGAAACAGTTAGACAGGTACATGGATAGAACAGGTTTGGAGGGATATGGACCAAAGGTGGGCAGGTGGGACTAGTGTAGCTGGGGCATGTTGGCCGGTGTGGGCAAGTTGGGCCGAAGGACCTGTTTCCGCGCTATATCACTCTGACTATGACAAGGGTCCAAGCCTCTTTACTTATCATTTGTGCCAAGATTGGATCAATTAATTTCTTACTTGTTGCAGCTGTAAAGGCATAGTAAATGCAACAATTAAATATACAAAAACAATTATCATATATGCTTGATAAAGTAGACTGATCAATGACAAAGTACGTAGTGCATCCCAAATAGTGCAAAGACCATTTAGCCGTTTAGTTTAGACCATTAGTTTAATGTCACGTGCACCCAGGTAAAGTGAAAGGCTTTTGTTGCATGCTTGCCCCCTTCTTCCTCCGGAATCGTTTTACCAGTTCCACAGTTGTCCACCTATGTTCCCCTTGAGATCACACCTTCCCTAGCCAACAGTGGACTCACCAGGTAGCGTATCTGCCTGAGGTCATTTGTGGATGGCCCTCATTGGTCCTGATCTTTTCTCGCCTCCAGCGCTTCACCTCCCCCCCTCTTCCCCCAACCCCCACCCCCTACTTTCTGTCTGAAGAAGACTCCCGACCCAAAACATCACCCATCCTTTTACTCCAGAGATGCCGCCTGACCCACTGAGTTGCTACAGCACTTTGTGTTTGAAGCTGAATAATGACTAGGTGGACAACAAGAACCGACAAACTATATCGGTTGTGTTTTAGTTATAGTTTCACGTGAGATAGGTTAACATTTATTATGCTCTTATTTCTGATGCTCTTGAACAAAGTGGCTTGCTGGACAGTGAAGATGTTGTCACAATTCAACCACATTGCTATGGGTCTGTATTTACCTATGGGCCACAACAGGTAAAGATGGGATTCCTGCCCTCAGGTGGATGAGTACACCGGTTAGATTTTTCCATCAATCTGATCATTTCATTGTCACCATTCCTCAAAAGGGTTTTATTTTTAATACCAGATTTTTTAAATTATTTTTAAATTATGAATTGAATTTAATTTCCTGAGCTGGTGTGGTGGGATTTGAACTCACGAGTTTTCGATCATTAACAGAAACCACTTGGTCGTGATCAGCAGAAATTCCTGTAGATTAGGTCGTCCTCATTACTGTATTTATTAAAAATCATGACAAGGGCATCGAAATTTTGTTTAATTTGGTTTCGAGATACAGCACGGTAACAGGCCCTTCGGCCCACCAAGTCCACGCCCACGCCGGCCAGCGTTCCCCGCACATTAACACCACCCCACACACTCTCGAGACAATTTACAATTTACCAATTAGCCTACAAACTTGTATGTCTTTGGAGTGTGGGAGTAAATCCGGAGCACCCGGAGAAAACCCACGCAGGTCGCGGGGAGAACGCACAAACTCTGAGCCGACAGCACCCGTGGTCAGGATCGAATCCGGATCTCTGGCGCTGTAAGGCAGCAACTCTACCGCTGCCATGGCTAATAGCAAATAATTTGCGTTAATTTTCACGTAATTTCCTACAGCATATGGCCCAACTTGCCCACATCGACCAACATGCCCATCTACACCAGCCCCGACTGTTCTTGCTGCTTCTTTGATTTATGATACCTCAAGTTCTCATCCACATACCTTTTAAATAGATTATGACTTAAAACCAAGACTCCTTATTATTTTATTACAATTGGCCTATCAGGAACACTCTGCCTGATGTCATCTGTCGCCAGGCCTGATTTATAACCATATAACCATATAACAATTACAGCATGGAAACAGGCCTTCTCGGCCCTTCCAGTCCGTGCTGACCAATTATTTTCCCCTGTCCTGGTCTTTTCTTGCTTCAAGTTCATCCCCCCTACAATCAGTATGAAGAAGGGGCCTGACTCGAAATGTCACCCATCGATTTACTCCAGAGATGCTGCCTGCCCCACTGAGTTTGTGTCTATCTTTGATATAAACCAGCATGGAGTCATATAGCATGGAAACAGGCCCCTAACAGGAAAAATCTAACCGGTGTACTCATCCACCTGAGGGCAGGAATCCCATCTTTACCTGTTGTGGCTCATAGGTAAATACAGACCCATAGCAATGTGGTTGGATTGTGACAACATCTTGTCCACGCCGCCAAACATGCCTCATTTACACTGGTCCGAACTGTGCCAGCATTTGGCTTGTATCCCTCTATACCTGTCCTATCCATGCATCTGTAACTGTGCCTGTAACAGCATCTGCAGTTCATTTTATTAGCCGTTATTACTTTCTTAGTGCTCACCAGAAGAAGTTATTGTGTTACATTTTTTGGTGCAGCCAATCGTTTCATTATTTTCTGCCATAGTTTGTGAGCAATTTTAATTCAATGTTAACTATCCCTCTTAATGGAAATGTTCACACCATTCTGTTTGCATCTGTTCCTTAGCAGATCACCTGGAAGGAATCTGATTCCTTCAGTCCTGCAGGCACATGTGGTGCCTATAGTTAATATCAGTTACTGACTAATACTTTATTTGGCATTTTCTGAACTGAAAAGGCATAAACGTCTAAAATCGGTCATATTTTCATAATCATGGATTCTCTTTTGTCAACTGTGCATGAAGATCATAGCATTGACCTGTCCCACATCTATGAGTCCCTGAACTTTGCTATCAAAGTATACATTGCTATCAGAGATACCGCGCGGAAACAGTCCCTTCAGCCCACTGAGTCTGCGCCAGCCAGCAATCATCCTGTACACTAACACGATTCTACATACAAGGAACAATTTACAATTTCACCAAAGCCAATTAACCCTCAAACATGCACGTCGTTGGAGTGTGGGAGGAAACCAGAGCACCCAGAGAAAACCCACGCGGTTACAGGGAAAACATACAAATTCCACACAGACAGCACCTGTAGTCAGGATCAAACCTGGGTCTCGAGCGCTGTAAGGCAGCAGCTCTACCGCTGTGCCACTGTGCGCTGCCACTTAAGCTCCAATATTCGTGGCCAGTGGGGGAGGGGGGATTTTTAGAGCGCTAGTACGGGTGTTGTGAGCTGAAGTGATTGGTTTCCAGAGGGCTAGTATGGACATTGTGGGCTGAATGGATTCTTGGGCTGGCGGCTCAGTCACTCAAGCCTGTTGTAGGGCAGCTCACTCACTTACGGCTGGTGAGCTGGCAGTTGACTCACGGCTATTCCTTGAAATTCCATTTCAAGCAGGGTGAAAGCCCACCAAAATCAAGTGCAGTTTCTTACCACTTCAAGCAGGGTGCAAGGCCACCTAATTCAAGTGCAGTTTTATACCACTTCAAACAGAGTGCAAGGCCACCAAATTCAAGTGCAGTTTCATACCGTTTCAAGCAGGGTGCAAGGCCACTAAAGACAGCGAGTTGTGACTTCTCCCTCCTCCATCTTGCAGAGACGGAGCCATGCCCACACTTCTGGGTTTTATAGACCCTCCCCTCCCACCAGAAGGGGCGTGACTTTTACTGCGTGATTGACAGGAGAGAGAATCTCAACATTTTTTGAACACTAATAACTATTTTATTTTTCATCGATGGGAAAAATCTTCACCATCCAATGAGTAGAGGGGGACTCTGAGTAAGATGGCCAAAAATCACAGCCATATGTGGTAGCGTTATATCTAAAATCAATATAAAGCACAATCAGGAAGTGGTCTAGATTAGACTTTTAATTATATAGAAGGCAAGGCAACTTTAATTAGGCAAGGCAACATTAATTAGGCAAAGCAACTTTAATTGGGTAAGGCAACTTTAGTTAGGCAAGGCAACTTTAATTAGGCAAGGCAACTTTAATTCAGCAAGGCAACTTTAACATTTCTAAACCATAGGCAACACAGCTTTAGCATTTCCAAACCAAAGGCAACACATCTTTAGCATTTCAAAACCAAAGGCAACACAACTTTAGCATTTCCAAATCAAAGGCAACTCAGCTTCAGCATTTCCAAACCAAAGGCAACACAGCTTTAGCACTTCCAAACCAAAGACAACACAGCATTAGCATTTCCAAAATATATTTTCAAACCATATTAAGGGCACTGACAGGTCAGTAAAACCATGCACAGTTTAGTAGACATGTGTTCAGTGTTATTCACAGCTCAGACTGCGAATTACAACTTCTTGCTCCCCCATCTTGCCGAGAACTGAGGCACCTCCACACTTGGAATTTAGAAGATTGAGGGGGGATCTTATAGAAACTTACAAAATTCTTAAGGGGTTGGACAAGCTAGATGCTGGAAGATTGTTCCCGATGTTGGGGGAGTCCAGAACAAGGGGTCACAGTCTAAGGATAAGGGGGAATTCCTTTAGGACCGAAATGAGGAAAACATTCTTTACACAGAGAGTGGTGAGTCTCTGGAATTCTCTGCCACAGAAGGTAGTTGAGGCCAGTTCATTGGCTATATTTAAGAGGGCGTTAGATGTGGTTCTTGTGGCTAAAGGGATCAGGGGATATGGAGAGAAGGCAGGTACGGGATACTGAGTTGGATGATTAGCCATGATCACATTGAATGGTGGTGCAGGCTTGAAGGGCCGAATGGCCTTCTGCACCCATTTTCTATGTTTTCTATGTTTCCGGAAGGAGCGTGGCCTTCAAGAGAGAGAATCTCAACATTTTTTAAACACTAATAACTCTTTCATTTTTCATCAATGGGAATAATCCTCGGTACCTGATGAGCGGAGAGGGACTCTGAGTAAGATGGCCAAAAATCATAGCCGTGCATGGTAGCATTTTTTCTAAAATCACTATAAAGCGCACACAGGAAGTGGGCAAGATTAGACTTTTAATTATATAGAAGGCAAGGCAACTTTATTTAGGCAAGGCAACTTATATTAGGCAACACAGCTTTAGCATTTCCAAACCATAGGCAACACAGCTTTAGCATTTTGAAACCAAAGACAACACAGCTTTAGCATTTCCAAACCAAAGGCAACACAACTTTAGCATTTCCAAACTAAAGGCAATGCAACTTTAGCATTCCCAAACGAATGGCAACAGAGCTTTAGCATTTCCAAACCAATGGCAACACAGCCTTAGCATTTCCAAACCAAAGGCAACACACCTTTAGCATTTCCAAACCAAAGGCAACACAGCTTTAGCATTTCCAAACCAAAGGCAACACAACTTTAGCATTTCCAAACTATATTTTCAAACCATATTAAGGGCACTGACAGGTCAGTAAAACCACTCACGGCTTAGTAGACTTGTGTTCAGTGTTATTCACAGCTTAGACTGAGAGACGTGACCCTCTCGCTCCCCCATCTTGCAGGGACTGACTGAGGCACTCAACACTTCTGGGTTTTATTGTCCCTCCGGAAGGGGCGTGGCCTTCCGGAGAGAAAATCTCAATATTTTTTAAACACTAATAACTCTTTCATTTTTCATCAATGGGAACAATCCTCTTGTCCTGTGCAGCGTAGGGGGAATCTGAGCAAGATGGCCAGAAATCACAGCCTAAGTAGCAATGTTTTTTCTAAAATCAATATACAGAACAACAGGAAGTGGTCAAGATCAGACGTTTAGTAATATAAATTTTGATCAGCACTGGAAAGTCCAATATTTATTGTCCAGCCTTAATTGCCCCGAGCAAAATGGCTTACAAGCCCATTTCAGGTTCAGATTAGTTTATTGTCATCTCCACCAGGGTGCAATGAAATTCCATGGTTGTCAGAACCTCTCAGAGTAAACAGTGTACATATTAAATTACGTTAAACTCTACATCTGTTATGCTGAGATTTGAATTCAGCCTCTCTTGCATGTTTTCCAAGGTCTCTGTGTTACAAGTCCAATGATTTAACCACTTCACCCGCCTCTATACCCTTGGGCTTTAATTTTTGCATTGACATTTTAAGGGAAATGAAGATATTCATTCATATAATATCTTTCACAACCTTAGGGCTTAGCAAAGTGCTTTCCAATCATAACGTACATTTTAAATGTAGTCCCTTTTGTAATATAAGAATTTTAAAAAACTTCCCACAAAAAGCAATGCAATAGAAACAAGATAGAGTATTAGATAAATACAAAATGCTGGAGTAAATCAGCGAGACAGGCAGCATCTCTGAGAAGAAATGGGTGACGTTTCAGGTCAAGATCTTTCTTCAGACAAACCTCGACCCAAAACGTCACCCATTCTTTCTCTCCAAAGATGCTGCCTGTCTTGCTGAGTATAGGGCTAGATAGGGCTCTTAAAAGATACTTTCAAGAGAGAGCTAGATAGGGCTCTTAAAGATAGCGGAGTCAGGGGATATGGGGAGAAGGCAGGAACGGGATGCTGATTGGGGATGATCAACCATGATCACATTGAATGGCGGTGCTGGCTCGAAGGGCCCAATGACCTACTGCACCTATTGTCTATTGTCTGTAGATTCATAACTCTCTGGCTGAAAAAGTTTTCCTCATCTCAATTCTAAACGGCCTACCCCTTATTCTTGAACTGTGTGCCCTTGTTCTGGACTTCCTCAACATGGGGAGCATTTTTGCTGCATTAAGCCTGTCCAATTGAGGATGTGGTCCAGGAAGCATTAAGGCCACGTCAACATTTTCTCTTTGCTGATTGCTAGTTCGCCTTGCCTTTCTGCATCTCTCTTTCTCGCATGCAGAGATCAGAAGGAGTAAAGGACCTGTCCCACTTTCATGACCTAATTCACAACCTCTGCCGAATTTGCCTTGACTCATACTCGCAGCATGATCGTCACATGGTCGTATGAGGTCGTAGGTAGGTCGTAGGTAGGTCGTGATGCTAGTTGTAGTGGCATCAAGTAGGTCAGGGCGTTTTTCTAACCTGATGAAAAATGTCCACAAGTAAAACAGGTCGTGAATTAGATTGTGAAAGTGGGACAGGCCCTTAAATGAACCGCTGCCCCTAGAGTCAGTTGTTAGCACATTCCTGCAGATATCAGGATACGGATATGATTAAACAATCACTACACCACTGGAGACAGGTCAGGATGTCATTTCTCATCAGCTCATAAGTCTTGGGAGCAAAATCAGGTCATTCGGCCCATCACGTCTACACCGCAGATAGCCACAAAAAGCTGGAGTAACTCAACGGGACAGGCAGCATCTTTGGAGAAAAGGAATGAGTGACATTTCGGGTCGAAACCCTTCTAAAGATTGAGAGTCCATGGAGAGGGAACGGAGAGATATAGATGGGTTGGAGGTGGCGAAAATGTGGGAGGATTATGTGTTGCATACGACGGCTGATGGGGTGAAAGGTAAGGAATGGGGGACTCTGTCCCTGTTGGGACCAGGGGGTGCGAGGTGGTGCGAGGAGTCTACTCTGCCATTCCATCAAGGCTGATCTATCTTTCCCTCTCAACGGAGGGAAAGATAGAAAATGTTCACATCGTCCTGTTGCAGTTCTCTCCTAAACAGATCACCTGGATGGAATCTGATTTCTTCAGTCATGTGAGCCATAGCAATGCCTATATTTCATATCAGCACCTGACATACTTTATTAGCCACTTTATCAACTGAAAAATAGAAAAACCTAAAATCAGTCATAATCATGGACTTTCTTTTGTCAACTGATGGGATGAAACTGATGATGCTGAGAGAATGGAGCACCTGGGCTTGTACACTCTGAAGTTTAGAAGGATGAGAGGGGATCTCATTGAAACATATAAGATTGTTAAGGGCTTGGACATGCAAGAGGCAGGAAACATGTTCCCGATGTTGGCGGAGACCAGAACCAGGGGCCACAGTTTAAGAATAAGGAGTAAGCCATTTAGAACAGAGACGAGGAAACACTTTTTTCTCACAGAGAGTGGTGAGTCTGTGGAATTCTCTGCCTTAGAGGGCGGTGGAGGCAGGTTCTCTGGATACTTTCAAGAGAGAGCTAGATAGGTCTCTTAAAAATAGCGGAGTCAGGGGATATGGGGAGAAGGCAGGAATGGGTTACTGATTTCGGATGATCAGCCATGATCACATTGAATGGCGGTGCTGGCTCGAAGGGCTGAATGGCCTACTTCTGCACCTATTGTCTATTATCTATTGTCTATAACTGTGCATGAAGATAAAAGCATTGAACCGTCCTACTTCTATAAGTCCCAGAACGTTACTATACTTTGGAGATACAGTGCGGAAACAAGAGTGCAGGAAGATACCAGAGCACCTGGAGAAAACCCACGCAGGTCACGGTGAGAAAGTACAAAGTCCATATAGACAGCAACCGTAGTCAGGATCAAACCCGGGTTTCTGGCATTTAATGCTCCTGTCCCACTTAGACAGTTTTTTAGGCAACTAGGCTGTCACCACCTGGTCGCCGGGTGTCGCCTGCATGTCGTGAGTAGTCTCCTCAGTCGCTCAAAGAATCGTAGCGTTTTTCTGGTCGCCGTTGGATTTTGAAATGTTCAAAACTTTTTGGCGACAGTCGTCGACAATTGGCTTGTCGTAGTTTGTCGCCAGGATGACGTAGGTTGTCGCCAGGATGACGTAAGTTGTCGCCGGTGCTGACTTCAGTGATTTCCATTGGCAACTGCCTACGTCAACTGGCGACAGGTACTGGCGACTGAATTGTCTTCAGTTGTCGCAGATAGGGTCATACCTTGTCGTAGCTTGTTGCGGGTGGACGTAGGTTATCATAGTTGTGGTCATAGGTGGACGTCCTAATGGGCCGCCGGTTGTAGTAGCTTGCCATAGTTTGGCGTCGACTAGTTGGTAAGTTTCTGTACACATTGTCGTAGAGGGGTCCAGTCGCTGGTTTTTCAACAACCTGCTATGACTATCACAGTCGCCGAAAAATGTGCCTAAGTGGGACAGGCTTTTAAGGCAGCAATAGTACTGCTGCGCCACCATGCCACCCCTGCTTAGAACACAGCCGGGGGGAATTCTTGGCCACTGCATCTTAGGAAGTATATCCACACTTCAGAACGAACACAGTGCAGATTAGCATGGACATTATTGAGGAATAATGGTGTTGACTTGAAAATGTCTAAAAAGAGGCCTTGTACTTGAAATATAAACTTTGTTTCTCTCTGTACAGATGCTGCTGATTGCAATTTAAAAACATTTTTAGATTTACTTTCCGATTTCCAGCAAATGCTGTTTTTAAACGAGTTTTCTGAGACGTGGAACAATACTTCAGTTCAGTTCATAGTTTATTGTCATGGGTTTTTAAAACAAAGCCATTTAACCTACTAACCAGTGGGAGGAAACCAGGGCAATCCCACACGGTCACAGGGAGAACGTACAAACTCCGTACAGACAGCATCCGTAGTCAGGATTAAGCAAATTCAGGCCCCATATTTGAGGAAGGATGTGCTGAATCTGGAGAGGGTCCAGAGGAGGTTTACAAGAATAATTCCAGGAATAAGTGGGTTAGCATATGATGAACGTTTGATGGCACTAGGCCTGTACATGCTGGAGTTTAGAAGGTTGTGGGAGGACCTCATTGAAACTTACAGAATAATGAAAGGCATAGATAGAGTGGATGTGGAAAGGATGTTTCCACTGATGGGAGAGTCGAGGACCAGAGGTCATAGCCTCAGAATTAAAGGGCGCTTTAAAAAAAAAAGAGGTGAGGAGGAACTTCTTTAGTCAGAAGGTACTCATTGCCACAGAGTGCTGTGGAGGCCAAGTCAGTGGATATTTTTAAGGCAGAGATAGACAAGTTCTTGATTAGAACGGGTGTCAAGGGTTACGGGGAGAATACAGGAAAATGTGATTAGGTGGCAGAGATCAGCCATGATTGAATGGCGGAGTGGACTCGATGGGCTGAATGGCCTAATTGTACTCCTATAACTTGTGAACTTGTGAACTTGAACCCAGGTCTCTGACGCTGCGCCACCATGTTACGATTATGAAATAACACTTTTGACAAGCCTTGACAAGCCTTGACAAGCCTTGAGGCCTTTGACAAGGTTCCCCATGGAAGGTTGGTTAAGAAGGTTCAATCTTTGGGTGTTAATGGCGGAGTAGCAAGATGGATTCTACAGTGGCTGAATGGGAGATGCCAGAGAGTATTGGTGGATGGCTGTTTGTCAGGTTGGAAGCCGGTGACCAGTGGGGTGCCTCAGGGATCTGTGTTGGGTCCACTGTTGTTTGTACATCAATGATCTAGATGATGGGGTGGAAAATTGGATAAGTAAGTATGCAGATGATACTAAGATAGGTAGTGTTGTGGATAATGAAGTAGATTTTCAAAGTCTACAGAGAGATTTGGGCCATTTGGAAAAGTGGGCTGAAAGATGGCAGATGGAGTTTAATGCTGATAAGTGTGAGGTGCTACATCTTGGCAGGACAAATCAAAATAGGACGTACATGGTAAATGGTAGGGAATTGAGGAATGCTGTGTAACAGAGGGATCTAGGAATAACTGTGCATAGTTCCCTGAAGGTGGAATTGCATGTAGGTGGTAAAGAAAGCTTTTGGTGTGCTGGCCTTTATAAATCAGAGCATTGAATATAGGAGTAGGGAAGTAATGTTAAAATTGTACAAGGCATTGGTGAGACCAATTCTGGAGTATGGTGTACAATTTTGGTCACCTAATTATAGGAAGGATGTCAACAAAATAGAGAGAGTACAGAGGAGATTTACTAGAATGTTGCCTGGGTTCCAGCAACTAAGTTACAGAGAAAGGTTGAACAAGTTAGGTCTTTATTCTTTGGAGCGCAGAAGGTTAGGGGGAGACTTGATTGAGGTCTTTAAAATGATGAAAGGGATAGACAGAGTTGATGTGGATAAGCTTTTCCCATTGAGGGTAGGGAAGATTCAAACAAGAGGGCATGACATGAGAATTAAGGGACAGAAGTTTAGGGGTAACATGAGGGGGAACTTCTTTACTCAGAGAGTGGTGGCTGTGTGGAATGATCTTCCAGCAGAAGTGGTGGAGGCAGGATCGATTTTAACATTTAAAATTGCGTTTTCCTTGCATTTTCCATATTGTTTGCAACTTTTGCAGCATTTTGCTTTTAGCAGAAGGTCAAATTAAGTGAGATTCTAATGCAGGAAACAAGCTTTTCCGCTTACCAAATCGACACTGGCCATCAAATCTTTCTGCTTAATCCTATCTCCTGCCCTACCAGCTCTTCAGAGCTGAGATGTTGGCCATAGCCTGCTAATAAGTAACTAACTGATCTACAGAGCTATGCACCACCCCGCATGTTGTTCAGGATACTTTCATGCAGTAACAGCCTCCAACACTAGATGGAGGTGGATTCCTTTGTAAGTGTCTTGGCCACCGACCACACCAGAAAAGGATGCTTTTTCCGACATTCATAGCAGGGTCCATAAAAATGGTCCGTAAGATGATGGATCTGTGGTTCAGTAATCAGGCAGTGGAAAGATAGAGGTGGGCGGATACAAGTAACTGCAAATGCTGACTTACAAAAAAAAAGACACAAGTGCTGGAGTAACTCAGCGGTCAGGCAGCCTCCCTGGAGAAGGGTTTCGATGCGAAACATCCATTATTCCTCCTCCCCAGAGAGGCTGTCTGACCCACTGAGTTACTCCAGCTTTTTGTGTCCATCTTCGGTTCAAACCAGCACCTGCAGTTCCTCCCTACACTTCGCTTGGGGGAAAAACATGGATAGATAACGTTTTGGGTTGGGACTCTTGTTCAGACTCCTAGGTGACATTTCAGGTCGGGATATTGCGCATTTTATTAATTTGCATTAGTGACTGCTTGAATAACAGATAATGGTGATGATGTTGGCTGCCTTTTTGAGGCAGCGCCTCCTGTAGATCTCTTTGATGAAGGGGAGGTCAGAACCCATGATAAACTGGGTCAGTGTTCACTTTCTGTAATCTCCCTCGTGCCTGAGCATAAGAGGCACCGAATCAGGCCGTGATGCTCACTCCCAAACATCTGTAGAAGTTAAAGACTCCCCCCACCACTAGGACCCATACATCAGGAGGTGCAGATCCAGAGCCAGCAAGATTGTGAAGGACCCCTACCACCCCATCAACGGACTGTTCCAGCTGCTACAGTCAGGCAAACGCCTCTGCTGTCATGCAACAAAAACAGAAAGGATGAGGCGGACTTTCTTCCCACAGGCCATCAGGACTGTAAACTCTGATCTCACCAGGGCATAAATACTGTTGCGTCTTCTTTTTTTAAATGTAAATACAGGTTCTGTTCTGTTCTGTTGTTTTGCACAATCCCGCAAGCATTGCCACTTTCATTTCACTGTACATCTTGTATGTGTATGTGACAAATAAAGTTGATCTGACTTGACTTGTTATCTATTCTTTCTATCATTAGTGCACCTTCAATGCAATACGTATCATCCCCAGATACAGTTTGGCACAACTCCATCATCTCACAAATGTACATCTCCTAACATCTGAAAGGATTAGGACCTGCTGATGCTCTGACCATCTGCAAATTCCCCTTTGAGGGACATGAGTCAAATGCAGGCAGGTGGGACTCACCATCATCATCAGCGGCGGTCACTCGAAATGTCCTCTCCTCACCATAGGGTCGTCTACTTGTAGGCTGCAGATGTCTGTAAAGACTGATCTGCGATCCACACATCTTTGTGCAATGTTGACAGTGGAGACTGGCGGTGGTTGGTAGTCGTCGAGCCCCCTTCTCTCTCTCCTTACGTTGCTGTTGCTTTGTCTCTGCAACACGGCGTAGCTCCGTTTCATGATGTGCAGCTCCTTCCAGCACCGATTTCCTCCAGGAGCGCCTGTCCAGTACAATTTGCTCCCAGTTGCTCGATGTGATGTGGAATTTCTTCAACTATCGTAGATGGGACATGTTTGCCGGTGTGGGCAAGTTGGGCCGAAGGGCCTGCTTCCACGCTGTCAGACTCTATGATTCTAACTCAGTGAGTCAAGTATGTCTGGAGAACATTGTTAGGTGACATTTCAGCTCCGGAACCTTCTTGAGAAGATACCGTCTGAAGAAGGGTCCCGACCAGAACCGTCAACTATCCATGTTCTCCAGAGATGTTGCCAATCCCACTGAGTTAACAACAACACTTTGTGTCCTTTGGTGCAAACTAACATCTGCAGTACCTTGTTTCTAATATCTTCTCACCTTTTATAAGGGAAGGACAACAAATACTTTTCTTGTCATCAGTGGCTGGTGAGCTTAATATCTGTAGTTGGTAAGTTACTGGAGAGTATTCCAAGGGAAAGGATATACAGGCATTTGGATGGGCAAAGGATAGTCAGCAGGGTTTTGTATGTGGGAGGTCGTGATTGATTTTTTTGAAGACGTGACCAGGGAAGAGCTGTAGATGTTGTGTATATGGACTTCAGTAAGATGTTCAACAAGGTTCCGCGTGGTAGGCTGCTCTGGAAGGTTAGATCGCATGGGATCCAAGGAGAGATAGCTGAATTGATAGCAAATTGGCTCCATGGAAGGAAACAGAGGGTAATGGTGGAAGGTTGTTTCTCAGACTGGATGCCTGTGACTAGTGGTGTGCCTGAGTTCACCCTGATGACTCACGACTGTTGTGCCAGGTTTAGCACAAACCACATCATGAAGTACGCAGCTGACACAACAGTGGTGGGCCTCATCAGGGACGACAATGAGCTGGCTTACAGGGAGGAGGTGAAACAATTGGTGGACTGGTGCAATACGAACAACCTGATCCTGAATGTCGAAAAAACAAAGGAGGTTATCGTTGACTTCAGGAAAACTCGGCACAGTCCCACACCACTTCACATCAATGACAGCGATATGGAGGTGGTCAGTAGCACAAAGTTCCTGGGGGTGCAGATCACTAACAGTCTGACCTGGTCGAATAACATCTCATCAACAGTTAAGAGAGCGCAGCAGCGGTTGCACTTTCTGCGCCGGATGAGAAGAGCTCACCTCCCCCATCCCATCCTCACTACTTTCTACAGGGGCACCATAGAGAGTATTCTGACCAGCTGTATCTCTGTCTGGTTTGGGGACTGTAGAGCCTCCAACTGGAAGTCTGTGCAGAGAGTGGTGAGGACAGCGGAAAAAATCATCGGGACCTCTCTCCCCTCAATCGGGGATATTGCGACCAAACGTTGCATGTCTAAGGCCAGCAGTATTATAAAGGACCCCACACACCTCCATCACGGACTGTTCACTTTGCTGCCCTCGGGAAAAAGATAACGCAGCATAAGGAGCAGAACATCAAGGTTCTGCAACAGCTTCTTCCCACGAGCCATCAGACTCCTGAATGCCATGTAATGGGCTGCCACCATTGTCTATTTATCCTTTTATCCTTTTTATCCATTGTATCCATGTCTATCCTTCTGTTAATTTATCGTGTTGCACAGGGAGCCAAATGCAACGTAATTTCGTTTGGAACTGCATATATCAATGTATTTCTAAATGACAATAAAGTTTGTTTGACTTGACTTGACGTTTGACTTTGACTGAGGGTTCAGTGCAGGGTCCGTTACTATTTGTCATCTACATCAATGGTTTGAATGAGAACATACAGGGTAAGATTAGCAAGCTTGCTGATGATACAAATGTTAGTGGTTTTGCAGTTAGCGAAGATGGTTGTGAACGATTGCAGCAGGATCTGGATCGAATGGCCAGATGGGCTGAGGAATGGTTGATGGAACAGAGCATAGTAAATGGTAGGCCTCTGGGTAGTGTTGTAGAGCAGAGGGATCTAGGAGTACAGGTGTATGATTCTTTGAAGGTCGAATCGCAGGTAGATAAGGTGGTCAAAAAGGCTTTTGGTACTTTGGCCTTCATCAGTCAGTATTGAGTATAGAAGTTGTGAGGTCATGTTGCAGTTGCATAAGACGTTGGTGAGACCGCATTTAGAATATTATGTTCAGTACGGGCACCATGTTATAGGAAAGATATTGTCAAGCTTGAAAGGGTTCAGAAAAGATTTACGAGAATGTTGCCAGGACTAGAGGGTGTGAACTATAGGGAGAGGTTGAGTAGGCTGGGTCTCTATTCCATGGAGCGCAGGAGGATGAGGGGAGATCTTATAGAGGTGTACAAAATCATGATAGAAACATAGAAACATAGAAACATAGAAAAATAGGTGCAGGAGTAGGCCATTCGGCCCTTCGAGCCTGCACCGCCATTCAATGTGATCATGGCTGATCATCCAACTCAGTATCCCGTACCTGCCTTCTCTCCATACCCCCTGATCCCTTTAGCCACAAGTGCCACATCTAACGCCCTCTTAAATATAGCCAATGAACTGGCCTCAACTACCTTCTGTGGCAGAGAATTCCAGAGACTTACCACTCTCTGTGTAAAGAATGTTTTCCTCATTTCGGTCCTAAAGGAATTCCCCCTTATCCTTAGACTGTGACCCCTTGTTCTGGACTCCCCCAACATCGGGAACAATCTTCCAGCATCTAGCTTGTCCAACCCCTTAAGAATTTTGTAGGTTTCTATAAGATCCCCCCTCAATCTTCTAAATTCCATCGAGTACAAACCGAGTCTATCCAATCTTTCCTCATATGAAAGTCCTGACATCCCAGGAATCAGTCTGGTGAATCTTCTCTGTACCCCCTCTATGGCAAGGATGTCTTTCCTCAGATTTGGAGACCAAAACTGTACGCAGTACTCCAGGTGTGGCCTCACCAAAACCCTGTACAACTGCAGTAGAACCTCCCTGCTCCTATACTCAAATCCTTTCGCTATGAATGCTAACATACCATTTGCTTTCTTCACTGCCTGCTGCACCTGCATGCCTACTTTCAATGACTGGTGTACCATGACACCCAGGTCTCGTTGCATCTCCCCCTTACCTAATCTGCCACCATTCAGATAATAGTCTACCCTCATGTTTTTGCCACCAAAGTGGATAACCGCACATTTATCCACATTGTACTGCATCTGCCATGCATCTGCCCATTCACTCAGCCTATCCAAATCACCCTGCAGCCTCCAAGCATCCTCCTCACACCTAACTATACCCCCCAGCTTGGTATCATCTGCAAATTTGGAGATGTTAGGATAGGAATAGATCGGATAGATGCACAGTCTTTTTCCCAGAATTGAGGAATCGAGGACCAGAGGACATGGGTTCAACGTGAAGGGGAAAAGATTTAATAGGAATCTGAGGGGTAACTGTTTCACACAAATAGTGGTGGGTGTATTGAACAAGCTGCCAGAGGAGGTAGTTGAGGCTGGGACTCTCCCATCGTTTAAGAAACAGACAGGTGCATGGATAGGACAGGTTTGGAGCAATACGGACTAATAGTAGGCAAGTGGGACGTGTAGCTGGGACATTGTTGGCTGGTGTGGATGAGTTCGGCCAAAGGGCCTGTTTCCACACTGTATCACTCTATGACCATGACTCTATGACAGTACAGTAGACTTGAGATTAAAATAATACAATCGGTGGGATTCTACTTTTGTTATTCTTGATGCATGTGCACTCTGGGACTATTGTTAGCAAAAGATGATGAAAAGCCCAGTCTAAGATGGGTGTGGATGTTTAAATGGGATAATAGTGAAGTGATATCTGTCTGCAAGGGAGACCCTGAATCATTAAACAGGGAGAGGTAGAATTAAATCAATTCCTCATTCTTCTTTGGAGAACGTGGACTAATTTACATTGTGGAATAATTAAAGATCGCATACTGGCAGCTTCTGACCTTTTACAGCGGCTATGTTTTATACAAGGATTTGCACATCAAAGCTATGTATGGATTTTCAAAATACTGAGATAATTTTCAGTCTGCTGGCTGTTTTATTGGAAGCTGTCAGCCTGACGTTGAGAACTGCATTAAATAACTCTGTCTTTTAATGGAATTGCATCGGAGATAAAGCAAGCATGCTGTAGAGCAACATATTAAAAGCAATGTCACTGATCTATTCCTGTAGGTAATGTTACACACTCGGAAGGAGGTAGCCAGGAAAAAGAGCCGGCAACCCCTGTCTGTTTTACAACCTTCAGGTGCTTCGTCCTGATTTGGTGGACTGAGTTGGATTCCCGACAACTCCTGAACCCCTGCACCCTTTGAAATGGATCCGAAAGGCTTCCGGGAAGCTGTTGGCTAAAAGCTTCACGCGACTTTGGCAGGCATAATGTTTAAATAATGAGAACAGTGACTCCAGCTTAATTGGTGTAGGTACCAGCGTGTTTCTTTCGATTTGACTTGTCGTACCCTGAGGCCAACTGAGCTAATGAAACTTCCTCCAATGTTGAATCCCCACCTCCTCCCCCCCCCCACTCCCCCCACATCCTCCAGTTCTATAATTCATTGTGTGAGCACCTGATTCCTATCTCCGCTGTCCCCTGGTTGAAATCTCAGCAGCCTAGATGTCTGAAGCTGTTTGGTTAGCTGATATTGTGTTCAGGCAACCTCATCAAAAGTGGGGCGTTTGTTTTGCCGGGGCTTGTTGCATTGAGAACAGAGGGCTATGCTCCAGTTCTTTCACAGAGGCACAGTGGCAGAGTTGCTGCATTACAATGCCAGTTTGTACATTCTCCCTGTGACCGCGTGGCTTTCCTCCATGTGCTCCGGTTTCCTCCCACACTCCAAAGATGTACAGTTCTGTAGGTTAAATGGCTTGAGTAAAAATGTTTAATTATCCCTAGTGTGTAGAATAGTGCTAGTGTATGGGGATTGCTGGTTGGCATGGACTTGGTGGGACAAAGGGCCTGTTTCCATGCTGTGTCCCTAAACCAAAGCAAAGATAATTAAACTAAACTAAACTAATAAATAGAGCCAGGATTTTGCCATAATTGCCATGTGCCTTTTCTGCCTTTTTTTTAATGATTTCACCAGGAAAATGCCTTTTTCATGATCGAGTGCCTAAATCAGCCTTTTTTTGCTGTTTTGCTAAAAGGTCGTGCTAATTTCTCTAGTTGTACCGTGATTACAATGACATTTTCTATGTTAACACGTTAATATTAATGTTATTATTAACGTGTTAATATAGTCTAACTTACAAGAAAACTTCGTCCACCGGGGCAAAACCGGGGGCGCCACTAATGGTCAATCATTCGTTCATGCCGCTGCCCGCTAGTTCAGTCTTGTCCAAGATCTATTTAAGAAAGAACTGCAGATGCTGGAAAAATCAAAGGTAGACAAAAAATGCTGGAGAAACTCAGCGGGTTAGGCGGCATCTATGGAGAAATGGGATAGGCGACGTTTCGGGGTGAGACCCTTCTTCAGACTGATGTGGGGGGGGGCGGGAAAAAGAAAGGAAGAGGCGGAGACAGTAGGACTAGGAGGAGAGCTGTGAAGGGGAGGAGGTAGAAGATACAGATACAGATGCAGATAGATTTTATTTGTCACGTGTGCCAATTGGCGCAGTGAAATAAAGTCACCATACAGCCATCCAGGAAAAAAATAAAGAACACAACACAGAGTAGATAGAAATTCAACATACAACATCCTCTCACAGCAGGATCAAAATTTCCCACCATGAGGGAAGGCACCAAAGTCAGTCTCTTCCCGATGTTCCGCAATGATCACCCATGGTCAGTGCCTCCCCAAGCCCTCCGCTGTCGCCGCTCCGGGCGGCCCGATGTTCAGGCCCGCTCCCCAGGGTGATGTAAGTCCGACGTCGGGGCTGGGGGACGTCCTCAGTGGCCTGGACCCTCAATCGGCCCCCTCCTACCGGAGTCTGCGGCTCCCAAAGTCCGCAGGGCGCGTCGGGTGGAGATTCAATGCTGGAGGCCCTCGGCAAAGGGCCCCAGGACTCCATGGAGTTCAGCGCCACCCGCATTGGGAGTTCTCCAAACCAGAGCACCATGATGTTGGAGCAGCAGCCCAACGATCCGGAGCTCCAACGGCGACGCAGGTAGGTATTGCCGGCTCCGTGGTGACACCAGTGCCGCCGCCGCTGTTGCAGCTCTGGTCCGGTTCCTGGTTCCCGGCAGGAAAGGCCGCTCCAATCCAGGAGGTAGGCCGCGAGGTGGAGGGGCGAGGACGCGACTTGGAGAAATAGTCAAGTCCTCGCCAGGAAGTGACTGGGAAACAGTTTCCCCCTTACCCTGCCCCCCTCCCCCACATATAAAAGTTAAAGATTCCCCCAAACACAAACTTTAAACTGACTAAAAAAAAAAAAATATGGAAAAACAAACGGGCTGCAGGCAGAGGCTGCTGTCAGTGCAGATAGACAACGGCTAGCTAAAATTAGAGAAGTCATTGTTGATACCACTGGGGTGTGGACTACCTAAGCGAAATACCCAAGCTTGTCTCCTCATTACATTTACTGGCGACTCCAGTCGCAAATCTGAGTTTGAGTGATCTGTGCAAGGCATTAATTGATGCTGGAGTTCCACTGTGGAAAATGGAAAACAAATCTCTCAGAGGTTTTTTTAGCGAAATACACAGAGGAAAATATACCAGGCAAGTTATCATTACAGAAAAATTATGTTGACAGCAACTTCAACATTGTTGTGCAGAAAATTAGAGATGAAGTTGCATCCAACAAAATATGCATCTCAATAGACGAGAAGACCAATGCTGTAGGGAGATATGTTGCCAATGTGGTCATTGGTACACTGGAGGCAGGTCAACCATCAAAGGAGTATTTCTGGATATCAGAATTATTGGAGAAGTCAAACAGCTCAACTATTGCTCAGTGGTTTACATCTTCACTTGCTGTACTTTGGCCAAAAGGTATAAAATACGAGAATGTACTTCTGTTTGTAACTTAAAGTTTTATTCCCCAAAATGTTGCATTTGACATGGTTAGCTCATGGACTTCATAGAATTGCCAAGCACATGTGTAGCTTGTTTCCAAATGTCAATCGCCTAGTTTCCAATGTCAAATACATCTTCCTCAAAGCACCATCATGCGTGCAGTTGTTCAAGGAAGTGGCACCCGAGATTCAGCTAGCCCCTCAGCCCGTATTGACTTGGTGGGGTACATGAATCTCTGCTGTATTCTACTATGCTGCAAATTTTGAAAAGATAAAATAAATTGTCAATTGTTTTGAAGAAGAAGAATCTGCTGCAGTCAGGATTATCAGTGAAATCATGCAGAAAAAGTCCCTCCACCGCAATCTTGTGTTTATTGCTTCCAACAACCAATTACTTCCCTTGAGGAACATGGCGAAACATTAGTGAATAACTTGCAGGTTTTCAACAAAGTAACTGACGATATTCGTAAAGTTCCTGGCCATGTAGGTAAAGACATACAAGGAAAATGTGAGAGTGATTTTAGCTAACAAAGATCTTGAAGAAATACCAAACATAGCTAAAGTTCTCAAAGGTAGTTGCAAGATATCAACATGAAAATAGAGTCTGTAGCATGTTTTGGGTATGCACCAGTGACCTCAGCTGAGGTGGACAGAAGTTTTTCACAACAGAAGCATATTCTGTCTGACAGATGGCATAGTTTAACACCAGATAATCTGAAAAAATGCTAGTAATTTTGTGCAACCAGGCAACTTTGGTCATTTAATGAAGTATACCTTTATATTATCATTTTAACCATATTTGGGTGGTGGAAATAAATGCCTTCTTATGCCTTTTTTGTCAATAAATGCTTTTTTCTTGCCTTTTTTGTAATTTGATTATCTTTTTGCCTGCCTATTTCAGAGTTTTTTAGTGCCTAAACATCCTGGCTCTACTAATGAACATCGAATTAGCAAGAGGAAAATTGCAGCAAAAGCTAAATAACACTAAACAGTACTGTTATTCCAGAAGCATCAACAAAAACCAATTAGACGAGTTGGAAGCAGTCAATGCAGTTTTATAGGTGCAAGGAAGGCTGAAGAAATTTCAGTCACCGACAGGTTTGCTTGTCAAGCAAATTACAGCACGTTTTTCCAGAACCCATGCTGACACTACACTGCAGAGCTTGGTGAGGGGTGCTTTGCTGGAGGTGCCTTTGATCAGCTGAAACATAATACCAAGCCTTTGTATGCTTTTTCTGAAAAGATCCCATGGTGCTGTTTTGAACACGGGAATAGGAGCTATCTTCAGAATCCTGACCAATACATATTTTTCAAGCAATGGCACTAAAATGAAACAGATGAGAACTTTGGTGCATTTGAAAGATTTTGCACATGTTTTCTGTGGCATTTCTTCCATGTTGATCATGACTATACTTCAGAATGTTTTTTTTTTTAACGTTTTAGCTCACATTTCGGTATAAGGTAATCTGATCTGATCTGATCTTCACAAATTGCTACAGTCAAGATAGGCAGCACATAAATGTACGAAGAAACTGCAGATGTTGGTTTAAACCAAAGATAGACACAAAAAGCGGGACAGGCAGCATCTCTGAAGAGAAGGAATGGGTGACATTTCGGGTTGAGACCCGTCTTCAGACTCAACTTTTCGGGTCGAGACCCTTACATTTTCTCTTCTGACCTCTTCCTTAAGCCAAACTCAAGGAAAGGTGGAGCCCAGAATGCGTAGGTGATAACGAATTATGCAGACAATTAAATTCAACGGGACGATAGTGAAACAAGTATGATAATGACTATGGTGGAGGAGGGATGGAGTGAGAGGAGACGCAAGGGCTACTTTTAAAGTTAGATAAATCAATATTCATACCACTGGGTTGTAAGCTGTCCGAGCAAAATATGAGGGGCTGTTTCTCCAATTTGCATTTCTGCAGTTCGTTTCTACACATTTTGTTTGTTCCTGAGCTTGTTCTGTGTCCACATATGATACGATATGAAATGATATGATAAGATAAACATTATTCATCCCGGGAGGGAAATTTGTGTGCCAACCGTCACAATATACGACAAAGTACACAAAAACTAGAAATTAAAATTAAATTCACATGTAATATATCCAATTTTCCTGATGATATAAAGGTAGGTGGCAGTATAAAAAACAAAGAACTGCAGATGCTGGTTTACACAAAAGTACATATTTTCTAGAAGAGAATTAAAAACGGCAGTCAGATAACACAAAGTGCTGGAGTAACTCTGCAGGTCAGGTAGCATCTCCGGAGAAATGGATAGGTGACATTTCAGGTCTGGACCCTTATGAGGACTCCTTTCAGATGATAATATATCAGGAGCATGGGGAAGGCGCAGAGAAGATTCACTGATGTAGAGACAGACTAAATGAGTGGCCAAGGACATTGCAGGCAGAATGTAATGTGGAAAATTATGAGGTCTTTCGATGTGGTAGAAAAATATATTTTTTGAAGATGAGATATTGAATGTTCTCAGAGCGACGGTGATCTTGGTGTCCTTGCCAATGACTCACTGAAAGTTAACACAAGGTTCAACAAGCAATTAGGAAAGCAAGCAATATGTTGGATGAAATTCACCAAAGAGCAAAAAAATGTTGAATATTTTTCCATTGGCCTGACATTAGCTGTGGAAAGAGAAAGAAAGTTAATTCTTCTGTTCAAAATCGCATCACCAGAATAGAAAACACGTTTGTTTTAAGTAACAGCAAGGCT
The DNA here is from genome assembly GCA_963514005.1 of Raja brachyura. Next base: position 11,691,327 of record OY740787.1, on the reverse strand, counting down.
GAGCGGGTATAAATGGGACAAAGGGAATATTTTTCATGGATTAGAGACAGGATTACCAGAGCGTGAATCAGGTTCATAGATTACTGAGGGAAGTTAGAGAGAGTTAAAAAAAGTAAAGGGACGTGTAAAAGGTGTGAAATGCTGATAAAAGGTGTGGGGTAAAATTAGGATTCAGCAGAGAGAGATAAACTGAGTAAATATTAAAGATAGATGAGCTAAATGCAAAGTGTGACAGCAAGTCGCACCAGCAAGAGTAAGTCAGGGACGGCATGGTGGCTCAGATGTAGAGTTGCTGCCTTACAGTGCTTTTAGCACCAGAGACCCGGGTTCAATACCGACTATGGATGCTAAAAATGCAGCAAGTTGTCTGGACTGAGTTTGTACGTTCTTCCCGTGACCACGTGGGTTTTCTCTGAGATCTCCGGTTGCCTCTCACACTTCAAAGACGTACAGGTGTGTAGGTAAATTGGCTTGGTATAAATGTAAATTATCCCCAGTGTGTCTAGGATGGTGTTAATGTGTGGGGATAGCTGGTTGGTGTGGACTCGGTGGGCCAAAAGGCCTGTTTCTGCGCTGTATATCTAAGGTAAACTAAACTAAATGGGACAGGTAGCACCTGTGGAGGGAATGGACTGACAAAGATGCAGGTCAGGGCCCATTAGACAGATAGGCGACCTACCTTGCAGATAGATGACCTACAGCAGAAGCAGACAGTTTCAAAACAAACAGAGAAAGTGAGTTGAAGACAGAGGAGACTACAGATGTTGGTTCATCAAAAAATGCTGGAGTAACTCAATGGGTCAGGCAACATCTTTGGCAGATATTGATCAGTGATGTTTCAGGTCAGGACCCTTCTGCTGAGAAAGCTGGAAGAGAGTTGGGGGGGGGGGGCGGAGCAAAACTTGGCAAATGATAGGTGGAGGAAGGAACTGCAGATGCTGATTTACACCGAAGGTAGACACAAAATGCTGGAGTAACTCAGCAGGACAGGCAGCATCTCTGCTAAAGAGCAACAGGTGACGTTTCAGGTTTAAGCCCTTTCTTGAGTCTGAAGAAGAGTCTCGACCTGAAACATTCCCTATTCCTTTTCGCCAGAGATGCTGCCTGTCCCAAGTGATAGGTGGACACAGGTGAGGGGAGGGGTAGGGGTGGTGGTGGTGGTGGTGGTGGGGGGGGGGGGGGGGGGGGGATGGGGGGGACAAAGGCCAGAGATGAAAAAACGAAAGGCCCTGAGATAGGTGAAAGTGAGTTGACTAAATTTGTTGAATTGGAAACTGAACTGAACAATGTGTGCAGATTACAGATGAGATGCTGTTCCTCAGGGATATTGTGGGCTTTATTGTAAAGGATCGGATTGTATTGAGCCTGGAAGAACAGATCTGGTACTGACAGTAAGCATGTAGGTACAGCAGGTAGTGAAGAAAGCTAATGGCATGTTGGTGAGAGGAGTTGGGTACAGGAGCAAAGAGGTCCTTCTGCAGTTGTGCAGGGCCCTAGTGAGACCACACCTGGAGTATTGTGTACAGTTTTGGTCTCCTCATTTGAGGAAGGACATTTTTGCGATTGAGGGAGTGCAGCGTAGGCTCACGAGTTTATTCCCAGGGATGACGGGACTGTCATGTGATGAAAGAATGGAGCAACAGGGCTTGTATTCGCTGGAATTTAGAAGTATGAGAGGGGATCTTACAGAAACATATAAAATTATTAAGGAATTGGACATGCTAGATGCAGGAAACATGGTCCCGATGTTGGGGGAGTCCAGAACCAGGGGTCAAAGTTTGAGAATAAGGGGTAGGCCATTTAGAACTGAGATGAGGATACATTTTTCCATACAGAGAGTTGTGAAATTGTGGAATTCTCTGCCTCAGAAGGCAGTGGAGGCCAGTTCACTGGATGCTTTCAAAAGGGTTAATTAGAGCTCTTAGGGCTAGCGGAATCAAGTGATATGGGGACTATGCAGGAATGGGGTATTGATTGTGGATGATCAGCCATGATCACATTGAATGGCGGTGCTGGCTCGAAGGGCCGAATGACCTACTCCCGCACCTATTGTCTATGTATCTATGTTGTGTTTCCAGCAGCACAAGAAGCGACAAGACAGATACCATTGCATGCAGATGCTGAGATGTATGTTCAGCTCTGGCTGAACAAATTGTAATCTTATGGTGTGGACTTGATAAGAAGAAGATTAAGTCAGCTAGACCTACATCTTTCAGTTCAAAACAAAAGATGTTTCTCAACGGTGTTGACAACTAAGGGTCACTGTCTCAAACTAAATCAGCCATTCAGACCCAGATGGGGAGATATTGTTTTACCCAGAGGCTGATGAATCTCTATGAATTCTCTACCAAAGTGGACCGTGGAGTTTAGTTTAGTTTATTGTCACGTGTACCGAGGTACAGTGAAAAGCTTTTGTTGCGTGCTAACCAGCCAGTAGAAAGACAATCCACGATCCATTACAATCGAGCAATCTACAGTGTACAGATATATGATGAAGGGAATAACATTTAGTGCAAGATAAAGTTAAGTAAATTTTGATTAAAGGTAGTCCAAGGGTCTACAATGAGGTGGATAGTAGCTCAGGGCAGTAGTTCCAGTTGTCTGATAACAGCTGGGATGAAACTGTCCCTGAATCTAGAGGTGTGCGTTTTCACACTTTTACACCTCTTGGCTGATGGGAGAGGGAAGAAGATGGAGTGACTGGGGTGAGATCCCTCCTTGATCATGCTGCTGGCCTTGTCGAGGCAGCGTGAAGTGTAAATGGAGTCAATAGAAGGGAGGTTGGTTTGTGTGATGGTGTGGGCTGTGTCCACAATTCTCTGCAATTTCTTGCAGTTGTGGATAACCGTATAAGAATATAACAATTACAGCACGGAAACAGGCCTTCTCGGCCCTTCCAGTCCGTGCTGACCATTCATTTTCCCCTAGTCCCATCTACCTGCACTCAGGCCATACCCCTCCATTCCCTTCCCATCCATATACCTATCCACTTTACTTTTAAATGTTAAAATCGATCCTGCCTCCACCACTTCTGCAGGAAGATCATTCCACACAGCCACCACTCTCTGAGTAAAGAAGTTCCCCCTCATGTTACCCCTAAACTTTTGTCCCTTAATTCTCATGTCATGCCCTCTTGTTTGAATCTTTCCTACCCTCAATGGGAAAAGCTTATCCATGTCAACTCTGTCTATCCCTTTCATCATTTTAAAGACCTCAATCAAGTCCCCCCTTAACCTTCTGCACTCCAAAGAATAAAGACCTAACTTGTTCAACCTTTCTCTGTAACTTAGTTGCTGGAACCCAGGCAACATTCTAGTAAATCTCCTCTGTTATTCCTAGATCCCTCTGTTCCACAGCATTCCTCAATTCCCTACCATTTACCATGTACGTCCTATTTTGATTTGTCCTGCCAAGATGTAGCACCTCACACTTAACAGCATTAAACTCCATCTGCCATCTTTCAGCCCACCCTTCCAAATGGCCCAAATCTCTCTGTAGACTTTGAAAATCTACTTCATTATCCACAGCACTCCCTATCTTAGTATCATCTTCATACTTACTGGGAGATGGTGCTGTTGCTGGCAATAAGCAGGACAGAGATTGATCTACTTTTAAATAGACACAAAAAGTTGGAGTAACTCAGCGGGACAGGCAGCATCTCTGGAGAGAAGGTATGGGTGACATTTGTCGAGACCCTTCTTCAGACTGGTTAGGGATTAGGGAAATAGATATAGACGATGATGTTGATCATCTTTTAGATACAGTAAATGAAGAGAATCAAGGGACAAGGAAAATAGTGATGAGGTAAATGATGTGTCATGATCTTATTGAAAGACAGAGCAAGCACTAGTGTCTGAATAACATATTCCTATTTATTTTTGATGTGTCCTTAGAATAACAGATTTCAGATATGAGACTCGTCTTAGCAGGAAAATCAGAACAATTTTTAAAGACATTGTCTCCTTTTATTGATTTATTACAAGTATAATATGGTGCAACACAACTCTGGAAATAAACCGATTCACGAACTGGGTGATGGGTGTGGTGAGATATAGAAACATAGAAACATAGAAATTAGGTGCAGGAGTAGGCCATTCGGCCCTTCGAGCCTGCACCGCCATTCAAGATGATCATGGCTGATCATCCAACACAGTATCCCGTACCTGCCTTCTCTCCATACCCTCTGATCCCCTTAACCAGAAGGGCCACATCTAACCCCCTCTTAAATATAGCCAATGAACTGGTTTCAACTACCCTCTGTGGCAGAGAGTTCCAGAAACTCACCTGTTTTCTGTGTGAAAAAGTCTTTCTCATCTAAGGATAAGGGGGAATTCCTTTAGGACCGAGATGAGGAAAACATTCTTTACACAGAGAGTGGTGAGTCTCTGGAATTCTCTGCCACAGAAAGTAGTTGAGGCCAGTTCATTGGCTATATTCAAGAGGGCGTTAGATGCGGCACTTGTGGCTAAAGGGATCAGGGGGTATGGAGAGAAGGCAGGTACGGGATACTGAGTTGGATGATCAGCCATGATCATATTGAATGGCGGTGCAGGCTCGAAGGGCCGAATGGCCTACTCCTGCACCTATTTTTCTATGTTTCTATGTTTCTATCTTGGTCTTAAAGGATTTCCCCCTTATCCTTAAGCTGTGACCCCTTGTCCTGGACTTCCCCAACATCGGGAATAATTTTCCTGCATCTAGCCTGTCCAACCCCTTAAGAATTTTGTAAGTTTCTATAAGATCCCCTCTCAATCTCCTAAATTCTAGAGAGTATAAACCAAGTCTATCCAGTCTTTCTTCATAAGACAGTCCTGACATCCCAGGAATCAGTCTGGTGAACCTTCTCTTCACTCCTTCTATGGCAATAATGTCCTTCCTCAGATTTGGAGACCAAAACTGTACACAATACTCCAGGTGTGGTCTCACCAAGACCCTGTACAACTGAAGTAAAACCTTCCTGCTCCTATACTCAAATCCTCTTGCTATGAAAGTTAACATACCATTTGCTTTCTTCACTGCCTGCTGCACCTGCATGCCTACTTTCAATGACTGGTGTGCCATGACACCCAGGTCTCGCTGCATCTCCCCTTTTCTTAATCGGCCACCATTTAGATAATAGTCTGAAGCAGTTATATCCACACATAAGGGCCACTTTTTTTTTTCTCTTTATTTCTTTAAAAAAAATTATTTTATGGGTTTTTGTCTTTATTCTTCTATAGGCTATCACATGTTCACCCCTGGACTGCACATCTGGTAGCCTCGGGGTTTACACATCACTACTATCACTCTTTCTTTTTCTCGTTCTTTCTCTCTTGTTCTACCTCTTTCTTGTTAAATTTAATATTGAAGTTGTACACAAAATGTATTTTGTCATATGCCGTGGTTTATACTACTGTACATGGCTTCTAATAAAAATATTTATAAATTAAAAAAATAATAAATAAAATTTTTTTAAAAGAATAACAGATTTCCAATGACATTTGATTGAATTAAGCTAGATCTGTGTCGAGATGTTGAGAACGCTCTTTGATAACGTCCAGGGCGGCACGGTGGTGCAGCGGTAGAGTTGCTGTCTTACAGCGCCAGAGACCCGGATTCAATCCTGACTGCAGGTGCTGCCTGTACAGAGTTCGTACCTTCTCCCCGTAACAGCGTGGGTTTCCTCCCCATGCTCCGGTTTCCTCCCGCGCTCCAAAGACGTACAGTTTAGAGGTTAATTGTATTGATAAAATTGTAAATAGCCCCATGTGTGATGTTGGATAGTGCCAGTGTATGGGAACCTGTTGAAGCAGAAATGGTAGACATAATTTACACAACGTACAGTATGTCTTCAAAATTTGATTTTTTTTTTCATGTGGTGATAGAAGGAGCTAAATATTTTATGGGTCTGTCAGAGTTGTTTTATTGAACAGTATGATTTGATTCATCCCATAGTGGAAGAGCAGCCCGATGCATATCTCTGATGATACAAATAACACGGCCAGTGAAGGCTGCACAAAGAGGGATATAATGAGGGAAACAAAACTTATAGTTTTCTAATCAGAAGCAGCTATTTTTATTTGTTGCAACTCCTACCTGCAAATACAACTCTTACCTGCTTGATAATGTTTTCTCTCAGCACCAGTGTATTTGTAGTTCTTACCCAGTTGGTGATTTGAACTCTGACCCCAGTTGAATAGATACTTGTTGTGGCTCAGTGAGGGTGGCACGGTGGTGCAGCGGTAGAGTTGTTGCCTAAAGCGCCTGTTCCACCTAGGCGATTTTTTAGGCAACTTTCATTGTCATAGCAGGTCGCCGAAAAAACAGTGACTGGATCCCCCCACGGCAATGCCTACCACAACCTACAACAACCTACCACCTAGTCGAGGTCAAGCTATAGCAAGCTACCGACAACCGGCGACCCATTTGGACATCCACCTACGACAATCGAAGTCAATCTACGTCCACCCGCGACAAGCTACGACAAGCTATGACCCTGTCGGCGACAACTGAAGACAATTCAGTCGCCGATATCTGTCGTCGGTTAACGTAGGTTGACGTAGGTAGTCGCCAATGGAATTCACCGAAGTCAGCACCGGCAACAACCTATGTCACTTGGTGACAACCTACAACAGCAACTACTTCAGGAGAAGTCAAGCTACGCTCATTGGCGTCAACCTACTGTTGGCGAAAAATTTTGAACATGTTGAAAATCCAGCGGCGACCAGAAAGACGTTACGACTCTTTGGGCGACTGAGGAGACTACTCACGTCCATACGGGCGACACCCCAGCGACCATGTGGCGACAGCCTAGTCGCCTGTAGTCGCCAAAAAAATAGCCTATGTGGGACAGGCGACGGAGACCCGGGTTTGATCCTGGCTACGAGATTTTTTTGTACGGAGTTCGTACGTTCTCCCCGTATCCACCCACACTCCAAAGATGTACAGCTTTGTAGGTTAATTGGCTTCATAAAAATTGTAAATTGTCCCTAGTGTGGTGTAGGATAGTGCTGGTAGGATAGCTGGTCGGAGCAAACCCGGTGGGCCGAAGGGCCTGTTTACACTCTGTATCTCTAAACTGAACTCTCACCTCTGGCACGTAATGTTGAGGGTTCCAGTCACTTCCAGATACTTTCGGTGGCAGAGTTTAGCTGCTGCCGCAAAGCTCCCGTGACCCAGTTTCAACCCTGGCATCCAAGACTATCTGAGAAGTTTCAATGTTTTCCTTGTACAAACATGGCACCTGTATTTCTGTGTGCTCTGGCATCATCCCAAAACCCAAAGGTATGAAGGTCAATTAGGCACTGTAAATTGCCCTATAGCACAGTGCCATAACTGTGCATGGTACAGCCCCTATGGCCCACAATGTCCATGCTGATCATAATGCCAATATAAACTAATCTCATCTGCCTGCACATATAACCATATAACCATATAACAATTACAGCACGGAAACAGGCCATCTCGGCCCTTCAAGTCCATGCCGAACAACTTTCTTCCCTTAGTCCCACCTGCCTGCACTCATAGCATAACCCTCCATACCCTTCTCATCCATATGCCTATCCAATTTATTTTTAAATGATACCAACGAACCTGCCGCCACCACTTCCACTGGAAGCTCATTCCACACCGCTACCACTCTCTGAGTAAAGAAGTTCCCCCTCATGTTACCCCTAAACTTCTGTCCCTTAATTCTAAAGTCATGTCCTCTTGTTTGAATCTTCCCTATTCTCAAAGGGAAAAGCTTGTCCACATCAACTCTGTCTATCCCTCTCATCATTTTAAAGACCTCTATCAAGTCCCCCCTTAACCTTCTGCGCTCCAGAGAATAAAGACCTAACTTATTCAACCTATCTCTGTAACTTAGCTGTTGAAACCCAGGCAACATTCTAGTAAATCTCCTCTGTACCCTCTCTATTTTGTTGACATCCTTCCTATAATTGGGCGACCAAAATTGTACACCATACTCCAGATTTGGTCTCACCAACGCCTTGTACAATTTTAACATTACATCCCAGCATCTATACTCAATGCTCTGATTTATAAAGGCTAGCATACCAAAATCTTTCTTTACCACCCTATCTATATGAGATTCCACCTTCAAGGAACTATGCACGGTTATTCCCAGATCCCTCTGTTCAACTGTATTCTTCAATTCCCTACCGTTTACCATGTACGTCCTATTTTGATTTGTCCTGCCAAGGTGTAGCACCTCACATTTATCAGCATTAAACTCCATCTGCCATCTTTCAGCCCATTTTTCCAACTGGCCTAAATCACTCTGTAGACTTTGGAAATCCTCTTCATTATCCACAACACCCCCTATCTTGGTATCATCTGCATACTTACTAATCCAATTTACCACCCCTTCATCCAGATCATTGATGTACATGACAAACAACAAAGGACCCAACAGATCCCTGAGGTGCCCCACTAGTCACCTGCCTCCAACCCGACAAACAGCCATCCACCATTACCCTCTGGCTTCTCCCATTCAGCCACTGTTGAATCCATCTTGCTATTCCTGCATTTATACCCAACAGTTGAACCTTCTTAACCAACCTTCCATGAGGAACCTTGTCAAAGGCCTTACTGAAGTCCATTTAGACAACATCCACTGCTTTACCCTCGTCAATTCCCCTAGTAACCTCTTCAAAAAATTCAAGAAGATTAGTCAAACATGACCTTCCAGGCATAAATCCATGATGACTGTTCCTAATTAGACCCTCTTTATCCAGATACTTATATATATTATCTCTAAGTATCTTTTCCATTAATTTGCCCACCACTGAAGTCAAACTATAATTGCTAGGTTTACTTTTAGAACCCTTTTTAAACAATGGAACAACATGCGCAGTACGCCAATCCTCGGGGACTATTCCCGTTTCTAATGACATTTGAAATATTTCCGTCATAGCCCCGGCTATTTCTACACTAACTTCCCTCAATGTCCTAGGGAATATCCTGTCAGGACCTGGAGACTTATCTACTTTTATATTTTTCAAAAGTGTCAGTACTTCTTTTACTTTGAAACTCATAGTATCCATAGCTACTCTACTAGTTTCCCTTACCTCACATAATTCAATATCCTTCTCCTTGGTGAATACCGAAGAAAAGAAATTGTTCAATATCTCCCCCATCTCTTTTGGCTCTGCAGATAGCTGTCCACTCGGTCTCTCCAATGGACCAATTTTATCCCTTGTTATCCTTTTGCTATTAATATAGCTGTAGAAACCCTTAGGATTTACTTTCACCTTACTTGCCAAAGCAACCTCATATCTTCTTTTAGCTTTTCTAATTTCTTTCTTAAGATTCTTTTTACATTCCTTATACTCCTCAAGCACCTCATTTACTTCATGCTGCCTATAATTATTGTAGATCTCCCTCTTTTTCCGAACAAGATGTCCAATTTCCCTTGAAAACCAGGGCTCTTTCATAATTAGATTGAAACTAATGGTATTGTGATCACTGGACCCGAAGTGCTCCCCAACGCATACCTCCGCCACCTGTCCCGTCTCATTTCCTAACAGGAGGTCCAGCACTGCCCCTCCTCTAGTAGGCACCTCTATGTATTGCTTCAAAAAACTATCCTGCACACATTTTACAAACTCCAAACCATCCAGCCCATTTACAGAATGTGTTTCCCAGTCTATGTGTGGAAAGTTGAAATCTCACACAATCACTACCTTATGATACATGATCCATATTCTCTGCATATTTGTGTGCCTGAAAGTAACTCTGAAAGACCAATATCGTATCTGCCTGCACCACCATCCCTATCAGCATGTTCCAGGCACCCACCACCCTCTGTGTAAAAAAACTTGCCTCGCCCCCAAGTTCTTTAAACTTTGTCCCCAGAGGATGTAGGTTCAAGGTAAAGGGGAAAAGATTTAATAGGAATCAGAGTGGTAATCTTTTCACAAAAAGGGTGGTGGGTGTATCGAACAAGCTTCCAGAGGAATTAGTTAAGGCATGGACTATCCCGACATTTAATAAACAGTTAGACAGGCACATGGATAGGACAGGTTTAGAGGGATATGGACCAACCGCGGGCAGGTGGGATTATTGTAGCTGTGACATGTTGACCTGCGTGGGGAAGTTGGGCTGAAGTGCCTGTTTCCACACTGTATCACTCAATTGTAATGCTGCATGGTAAATTACATTTCACTGCACCATATGGGGCATGTGACAAATACATTTGAACTTGACTGTTGCTCTGACCATAAAGCTATGGCCATTTGTCTATTTCCACCCTGGGAAAAAGGTTCTGACAATTTACCGTAACGATGCACTCTCAGAATTTGATATATAGATGTGTGGTACAATCTGGCGTTAAGTACAATATGGGAAGAATACAATGGGATCAGTGTAATTAGTTTAGTTTATTGTCAAGTGCACCGAGTTGCAGTGAAAAGCATTTGTTGCATTCTATCCAGTCAACGGAAAGACAATACATGATTACAATCAAGCCATCCACAGTGTACCAGTACATGATAAAGGGAATAATGCGAATAACGTTTAGTGCAAGTTTCTATGCTGGATGAGTTTATGAGTCAATGTTATGAGGACTAATGCCTGTGATGCGCTGAGGGAATGTTGTACCATCATAGATGATGTTTCTTAATGGGATTGTTGGTATCTTGCAATCATCCGCCAACATTGGTGTTAGTGTGTATGTTGACTCTTAGGGGCCTGTCCCACTTGTCTCATTTACGCGACAGGCCGGTAGTGACTGACGCGCGATGGTCGCGCACGACATCATGCGTCCACACAGCTGTCTGGAACGCATTAGGTCATTTGAAGATAGACACAAAAGACAGGAGTAACTCAGCGGGGCCGACAGCATCTCTGAAGAAAAGGAATAGATGATGTTTCAGTCTGAAGAAGGGTCCCAACCCAAAACGTCACCCATTGCTTCTCTCCAGAGATGCTGCCGGTCCCGCTGAGTTACTCCAGCATTTTGTGTCTATCTTCAAATCTTCCTGGCCCCGCTCTGGGAGTAGGAGTGGGGGTGGATCCGGATCCGCAACGGCCGTGAGCCCCAGGCTGAGCTCGGCGATCGTTTGCCTGCTTCTGCTGCTCTTGGAGGTGAGACGTTGCACCGCGCCAGGGTCTTGGACCTGTCCCACTTTGGCCGTCTTGTACGCGACAGGCCGGTGGCGCGTGAAGATTTCGTACAGGACAAAGTGCACACTCCTCCACGCCACTCCACACTCCTCCACACCACTCCATGCGCCCACCCCGCGCTACCCATGTGCTACCCACACATTAGCAGGTCGCGTAAATGGTGCGCAAATGACGGCCAAATGGGACAGGCCCTTTATGCTTCCTGTATTACAATAGTGATTACTCTTCAAAAGGTGGCAAACATTGCTATCTAAAGAAATAGTGCTGTCCTGACGAAATGCTGGTTATTTTGGACGGTTATCAAGTGCACACGCTGAATGCAAGGCAGAGCATGTATATATGTAGGAAGGAACGGCAGATGCTGCTTTAAACCAAAGATAGATGCAAAAAGCTGGAGTAACTCAGCGGGTCAGGCAGCTTCTCTGGAGAAAACGAATGGGTGGCGTTTCAAGTCGAGACCCTTCTTCAGACTGAAGAAATGTCTCGACCCGAAACGCCACCCATTCTTGGTTACTTGGTCCTCCAAAATATTCCAACTGGAATTTAAACTGGAGGTGGTGAAGGGAGGGGTTTAGCCAGAGAGGGTTATTGGGAAGAAAGTGTCACTTTAAATTTAGTTGCATCTGGCTGGGCAACCGTAGCTTGGTGGAGATTATTCCATGCTTTAATAGTGCATGGAAAGAATGAATTGCTGTACACATCTGTCTTTGAGGCTGTGACCACAAATTGGATCGAATGCCCTCGTCTGCTCCTAATTGGTTTGGGGTTGGTGTAGGTCTTGTGATTTATGTCTAGCTGACCCTTTAACACTTTGTAAAAACAGGTCAAACGGTGAGCTTCACATCTGCCTTGGAGAGGGTTCCACCCCAGAGAATTCAGAAGTTTGGTGACACTCGCTTCTCTCTCGCAGGTGTTAGTAACAAATCGAGCAGCTTTGGCATTCCTTCTCTCCAGAGATGCTGCCTGTTCCGCTGAGTTACTCCAGAACATATATCTGGGTGATACAACAACATTTGTTGAGCTGTTTTTCACCCAGCTCAGCTGGCAGGAAGTGACACATTCTGATCTGTTTCACACCTCACCCAGTAGAGTGCAGGAGTTACGTGGGTGGCATATCTGATTTTATTTGTTTTCCACTCATTGAGTTAAGTACAACGCTTGACATAAAGAGATACAAAGTGCTGCAGTAACTCAGCAGGTCAGGCAGTATCTCTGCAGAGCATTGATAGGTGATGTTTTGGGTTGGGATCCTTCTCCAGACTCTCGCTGGGTAAGAAGTTGATGGGGATTTTCAGTCTTGAGAGTCACCGCTTCCTCACCAATGATGTTTTCACAATGTTTCTCAATATAAGTGACAATAAAAAAAAATACCAATACCAAAACCTGTGTTATGTGAATACATTTGGACCTTTCACACTCATCAAAGGGTACGTGGTGCTTGGTTTGAAAGTCTATTAAAAAAGATCACTGACAATGTTGTTTTTCCTCCAAACGCAGGTAGGTGGGACTAGTGTAGATGGAACATGTTGGCCAGTGTGGACAGGTTGGGCCCAAGGGCCGTTTCCACACTGTATGACTCTATGACTCTATTGCGGTGAAGAGTTTTTTATCTGGCTTGTTATTTCAATAATCAACAATGGTGTTAAAATTCAGAGCCACCGTCATTTCAATCTAAACTCACTTTTCTTTTCCAGTTAATATCACTTTTTTCCTAAATGAACACAAGTTAGACTTGAATATCTCAGTTGTGTATATATCAACCAATGTCATTCCTATTCATTATAGATTGCTTGGTGCATTGAATATTTTTGTCTTTGCACATTTCTGAATCTCAGATAGAGATGAATACATTGATTTAAAACAAAAAGGTGCTCTGCAAGCATTGCTCAAAATAATATTCAGATATTATTTAATACACACATTAATCATGATACAGAATAATGAAGAATATACCAGAGAAACACAATTGACATTTGTATTTCTGCTCTCCATTTACAGATTGACCAATTTGCTACCATGAAGTACAGACTCCCTTTGGATACAAACTTGGAGTTTAATGCCGTTAAATCTCTCATTCTTGGCAAGATTGTGGGTGAGTTATTGAATTTTTCATTTGATTTTGTAACGGAATTGCAGTATTTTTTAATTGTATTCAAGGGAACGTAATGTTGCGTCTATCCCTTGTTGTTGCAAGAGACATAAAATCATAGAAAATAGTTGCAGGAATAGGCCATTCAGCCCTCCAAGCCAGCACCGCCATTCAATGGTTGATCTTCCAAAATGTATACCCCGTTCCAGCTTTTTCCCCATATCCCTTGATTCCCTTAGCCCTAAGAACTAAACCTAACTCTCTCTTGACCTGCTTTCAGTTCAGTTTAATTTATTGTACATATACCAAGGTGCAGTCCTGCTGCAAGGTCTCGACCTGAAACGTTAACTCACACATTTTGCCTCCGCAGACGCTGCTTGCTTGGTTTTCCAGAATTCTATTTATGCTCCATATTCCTGCATTTGCTGTTTCTTTAATAAACATCCAAAATTGGATTCTAACATGATCTAAAAATGATAGACTTTTATATAAAATAGATGTGATGCTTTGCTTTTCCGGTCTGGACACTTCCTCAGTTCCAGGCCTAACCCGAACGTGATGTATCCGTAGTCAGAGGGTAGTGAATCTGTGGAATTCTTTAGCACATGAGGCTGTGGAGGCCAAGTCACTGGATATTTTAAAGGCAGAGATAGATGTATTCTAGGTTAGTATGGATGTCAGAGGTTATGGGGAGAAGGCAGGAGAATGGGGTTAGGAGGGAGAGATAGACTATCACTTATGACTTATGACCTTATGAGTCAAGAGTCAAGAGTGATTTATTGTCACATGTCCCAGAAAGAACAATGAAATTCTTACTTGCAGCAGTAAAACAGAACATGTAAACATAGTGCACTCTAAACAATGTAATAAACACGAAAAAAAAAGGTCTGTGTGTGTATATATGCACACACTCACACATATACACACATGTAAACATAAAAAACAAACAGATAATAAAAGTGCAATAATACCAATAATTGTTTATGTAGTTCAGAGCTTATTTGGAGGTTGTAGTGTTTAATAGCCTGATGTCTGTAGGGAAGAAACTGTTCCTGAACCCGGACGTTACAGTTCACAAGCTCCTTCTTCTTCCCGATGGCAAGGGTGAAATTAGTGTGTGGCCAGGAGATTAACTTTAAAACTAACTAGTTCTATTTGTTTCATCTGATAGAGCCTGTTCACATCCTCCATCTGTTTTTAAGTAAGTAAGTAAATAAGTACGTTTATTAGCCAAGTATTCACATACAAGGAATTTGCCTTGGTGCTCCATTACAAGTAACAACATGACATACAGTGACAGTTACAGTTACGAATGACTCAGAAAACACTAAACATTAATAATATTATTTGTATAAATGGAATGCACAGCTTGAAAGCACTCGGGGAAACAAATTCAACAGTAACTAGATGAATACTCAAAGGGGGAGAAAATTACAAAGGTCCACAGAAAGAACTAGACATTGGATTATTCCTTACCAAAGATCCAGCTCAGGCCTAATGAAACAAATCTCCATCTTTTATTCGATTTTGTTCTGCCACTCCATTCCACGTTGCACCTGAACCAGGAATGAAGTCAGATGCTAGACACAAAAAGCTGGAGTAACTCAGCGGGACAGGCAGCATTTCTGGAGAGAAGGTGTTGGTATCTCCAGAGATGCTGCCTGTCCCACTGAGTTACTCCAGCTTTTTGTTGCAATCTTTGGTTTAAACCAGCATCTGCAGTTCCTTCTTACACATGAAGACAGATGCTTCAGTTTGTTCTGGCAGCAGTCATTTTAGCCTGGGAGAATTCTGCACTGAAAGTACAAGGGCATCTGCTCCCTTAGTGCATGAGATGGCTGAACAAACAGCAGCAATGCCAACACCTCGGGTGCTGTACTACTGTATATCTGCGAAGTAGCATCAGCGATATAGTGCAGAAAATCACACATGCAGCAGGACGGTTGCCTAGAATTTCAATTACGCATCACTGTTTACCTTCAACGTGAAGATTATTATTTTATTTTCCTGTCTGTAATGAGATAGAGTACAAGCTATGTTCATGTCCTTGTGCCATTGCACTCTTTATCAGTTTTATTGAGATCATAAAATGGCCCTTCCCAGTTACCATATCTTATTTAGGCCACACTGTGTAACCATGAAGTTATATTCAGCTATGCTCTCACCATAGAATCATAGAAAATTGGTGCAGGAGTAGGCCATTCGGCCCTTTGAGCCAGCACCGCCATTCAATATGATCATGGATGATCATCCAAAATCAGTGCCCCCGTTCCTGCTTTCTCCCCATATCCCAAGTGTCAATTACGTGATAGACTATTTTCCCAGTTCTTCTTTGTAATCATTTTTCTCTGTCTCTCTCTAACTAGAAGTATCCTCCCAAACCCTATCGTAAATTAATAGGTTCACAGCTGACTGGAGCAGCATTATGCCATTTGGCCCATCAAGTCTACTCCACCATTCAATCATGACTGATCTACCTCTCCCTCCTAACCCCATTCTCCTGCCTTCTCCTCATAACCCCTTGCACCTGTACTAATCAAGAATATGTAAATCTCTGCCTTTAAAAAATCCATACACGTGGCCTCCACAGCCTTCTGTGACAATGAATTTCACAGGTTCACCACCCCTGACTAAAGAAATTCCTCCTCATCCCCTTTCTAAAGATACTTCCTTTTATTCTGAGGCTATGGCCTCTGGTCCTAGACTCTCCCATTAGTGGAAACATCCACTCCACATCCACACACTATCCAGGCCAATTGAACGTGAAGATTATTATTTTATTTTCCTATAATGAGATCCAGTAAGATCTATTTTCATGTCTGAGTGACATTGCCTGTGTATGCTTGTTATTAAGCATTGCCTGAAAAGCTGGGCCAAGTTGTCCAAGTATGGCCTACCCACTGAGCACCCCCAGACAAAATCAAATTGGACCTTCATCGGTATATGTCTTGCAACTCCCCTTAATTTTATACCCACAAAGCAATGTACCAACCCCTCATATCCATGCCGTCATCTGATGGTCAAATCCAAGTCTCCAACCTCTTGATCGTCACTAAATATCCTGGTACACTTCTGAGGTCCCATTCTAATCCATTAGTTTAGTTTATTATTGTCATGTGTACCGAGTGAAAAGCTTAGTTGTTGCGTGTTATCCAGTCAACGAGAAGACAGTGCATGATTACAATCAAGCCGTCCACAGCGTACAGTTACAGGGTAAAAGGGCATGTTATTTAGCGCAAGATAAAGTCTGATTAAAGATCGTTCAAAGGTCGCCAATTAGTAGATGGGAGGTTAGGACCACACTTTAACTGATGAGAGTACGGCTGAACTTGCCCATGCCCACCATGTCCATGCTGCCCTATCTAAACTAGTCCCAGCTGCCCACATTTGGCCCATATCGCTCTAAATGTTTCCTATCCATATATCTTGATCAATTGGCCAGGTGGGCTGAGAAATGGTTGATGGAATTTAATACAGCGAAATGTGAGGTGTTGCATTTTGGGAGGTCTAACAAAGGCAGGACGTACACAGTGAATGGTAGGCCTCTGGGGATTGTTGTAGAGCAGAGGGATCTAGGAGTGCAGGTGCATGGTTCTTTGAAGGTCGAGTCGCAGGTGGATAAGGTGGTCAAAAATACTTTTGACACATTGTCCTTCATCAGAATTTGGGAGTTTGGGAGAACTTATTCAACTGCAGCAGGATTCATGTTGCAGTTGTATAAGAAGTTGGTGAGACCACATTTAGAGTATTATGTTCAGTTCTGGGCACCATGTTATAGGAATGATGTTGTTAAGCTTGAAAGGATTCAGAGAAGATTTACTAGACTGGAGGGTGTGAGCTACAGGGAGAGGTTGAGTCGGCTGGATCTCTACTCCTTGGAGAGCAGGAGGATGACAGTAATCTTATAGAAGTGTATAAAATCTTGTGGGGAATACATTGGGTAGATGCACAGAATCTCTTGCCCAGTAGGGGAATCGAGGACCAGAGGACATAAGTTCAAGGTGAAGGGGAAAAGATTTAATAGGAATCTGAGGGGTAACGTTTTCGCACAAAGGGTGGTGGGTGTATGGAACAAGCTGCCAGTGGAGGTAGTTGAAGCTGGGACTACTCCCAACATTTAAAAAACATTTAATTTGCGGCAGGTACTATCATTTGGACAGATACATGGATGGGACAGGTTTGGAGGGATCTGGACCAAGCGTGGGTAGGTGGGACAAGTGTAGCTGTGACATGTTGGCCGGTGTCCACACTGTTTCACTCCATGACTATGACTCGATTTGCCATCAATCTCCTGGGGCAACCACTAACCAGCGAAATAATTGAGAAGTTAATCAGTTAATTCAACTTTATGGCTTGTCCATTGAGGAAAAATGAGTTTAAACCACTTCAGTAACATTAATGCATAAAATGTAGACATAGTTTACAGGCCTATTGTTTTTATTTATATTTTGCAATAGAGTTCTTTGCACTTCATGCATTATGCAGAGGAAGAACGATCAGCATTTGTATGGATTGTATTGTCAGACAAAAGGTCTCGACCCGAAACATCACCTATTCCTTCGCTCCATAGATGCTGCCTCACCCGCTGAGTTTCTCCAGCGTTTTGTCTACCTAGCATTTGTATGGACGCTTTCAGATCTCTTTTGAAAACAACTCAACCATTTTTTAGAAATGCATAACTTAGGTCTGCAATTACCTTTGTGAGGCGGGAAATATGCAGCTAATCTATGCGGAGCGAACGCCCACCAGCCACAAAGTTGTAATAACTAGAAAACATTTTCAGCGATATTGTTTGAAGAACATTAGTCGCTACACAACAAATAATTCCATTGCCCTTCTGCAAGATAACATTAAGGCATCTTTTATTTCCACCTAAGAAAATCTCTGTTAAACACTACACCTCTGATTACACAATGCACCAGAGAATCAGCCCAGATTTTTATGCTCAAAGGTCTGGAAGGGATCTTGAATCTCATAGAATCATAGAGAATGGAAACATGCCCTTCGGCTCAACTTGCCCATGCCGATCAAGATGCCATATCTAAGCTATTCCCGCCTGCCCATGTTTGATCCATATCCTTCTAAACCTTTCCTATCCACATACCAGTCCAAATGTATTTTAAATGATGTTATAGTAACTGCTTCAATTACCATCTCTGGCAGCTTGTTCCGTATACCAACCACCTTCTGTGTGAAAAAGTTGACCTTCAGTTTCCTAATGAATCTTTCCCCTCTCAACTTAAGGTCATAAGGTCATAAATAGCAGCAGAATTAGGCCATTCGGCCCATCGTGTCTACTCCGCCTTTCAATCATGGCTGATCTACCTCTCCCTCCTTACCCCATTTTCCTGCCTTCTCCAAATAACCCCAAACATCCATTCAAATCAAGAATCTATCTATCTCTGCCTTAAAAATATCCATTAATGGCCTCCTCAGCCTTCTGTGGTAAAGAATTCCACGGATTCACCACACATATACCTCTGTCCTCTGGTTCTTGATTCCCCTACTCTGGGTAAAAGACTCTGCATGGAGTCATAAAGTCACACAGCATGAAAACAGGCCCTTCTGCCCAACTTGCCCACACTGGCCAACATGTTCCATTAGCCCCAGCTCGTCCCACCTGCCTGCATTTGGCCCATATTCCTCTAAACCAATGCCATCCCTGTACCTGTCTAAATGTTTCCTGAATGCTGAGATTGTATCTGCATTTACTGATGGCATCTACACTATCTATTCCCTTCACAATCTTATACACCTCTCTACAAGATCACCCCGCATTCTCCTGTCCTCCAAGGAATAAAGTCCTAGCCTGTCCAACCTCTCCCTGTCTGCACTCTTTCCAGCTTAACTACGTCTTTCTAATTGCACAGTGACCCAAGTAATACAATACTCCAAAGATGAATGCAAAAGGCTAGAGTAACTCAACTGGACAGGCAGCATCTCTGGAGCATCTCTGGAGAGATGGAATGGGTGATGTTTCGGGTCAAAGTCAAAGTAAATTTTTTAAAGTCAAAGTCAACTTTATTTGTCACATGCACCGGAAGGTGCAGTGAAATGAATTTGCCAGCAGCAATACACTTAAACAGAACACAAAATACACAATAAAATCTAACACAAACATCCACCACAGCATTCTTCAATGTGGTGGAAGGCAACTTCTTCTTCTTGAGCATGGCGTGCACAGCTAAAGTTGTAGGCCAACTTGTTCTATTTGATCTTAGTTGATTGTGCACACCAGGTTGATTGCATTTGTCGAAACAGGATCGACCACGTGAAGGTTACAATCTCCTACCCCATGGAAGGCAACAAAGTTTAGCCAGTCCTCCGCCTTTTTTTCACCCATGGTGGGGGCCATGAACCCTCCATAGTCGCTGCTACGGACGGCTCGATGTACAGGCCCTCTCGTTGGGATGATCCAAACTCCGACATCAGGACGGTCGAACACACTTCGCGGCTTGGAGTGCCTGACTCGGCACTTTCTTAACGGAGACCATGGCTTCAGAATGCTATAGGCCGCAGGCCAGCGGTCGCAGCTCTTCTCCGGCGATCCCCGGCAAGGGATCCCAGACTCCATGATGGAAAGTCCACGCCATGCCCGCGGCTAGAAGCTCCGTAGACCGCGGCTTCAAGATTTCATAGTCCGCGGGTCAGCGGTTGGAGATATTCTCTGGCGATCCCCGGCAAGCGATCCCAGGCTCCGGATGGTAAGTCCACACCATGCTTGCGGCTAGAAGCTCCGCAGACCACAACCCCATTATGTCATCGTCACCAGGCCAGCGATCGGAGCACTCCTCTCTGGCGACCCCTGACAAGGGTTCACCCGCTCCGTGATGGAAAATGTCCATGCTGCGCCCGCTGCTGAAGCTCTTGGGCCCGACTCCAGGAAAGGCTGCTCCAATCCATGCTGTTAGGCCGCGAGGGAGGCAACGTGGAAAAAGTCGCCTCTCCATCGAAGAGGCGGCCAAAAGCGGTTCCCCCCTTTCCCCCCACCACCCCCCACGTAAGACATACCGAGAGACACTAAAACAAACATTTGAACAAACCAAAAAAATCAAAACAAGTCGAAATAATGAGCACGCTGCTGGGAGGGCAGCCGACTCACAACGCCCCCACCGACCGAAGAAGGTCTCGACCCGAAACATCTCCCATTCCTTTTTTCCAGAGAAGCTGCCTGACCCGCTGAATTACTAAACTAAACTTAGGGAAGAACTAAATTTGGACATGTAGGCAGCAGGATATTCATAGGATACCATTAGTTAGTTTAGTAAAAAGTGCCAGTAGATTCCTAAAGACGTACGGATACTCTAACCTTACTCCCTTGGACAATCTCACAAGATGAACATGTTGTACTGCTGAAGATAGACACAAAACGTGGGAGTAATTCAGAGCCTGAAGAAGGGTCTCGACCTGAAAAGGCACCCATACCTTCTCTCCAGAGATGCTGTCTGTCCAACTAAGTTACTCCAGCATTTTATGTCTATCTTCAACGTTAATCAGCATTTGCAGTTCATTCCTACACAATACTCCAAATGTGGCCTCACTAATGCCTTGCACAATATCTGTATTCTTCTGTCTTTTAGAGGTAATGGCATAATCAAGCGAGTCACGTTCAAATTTGAATGTGGTCAGGGGGATCATCAGTGTTTACCCACGATGATTCTGTCAGTGTGTTGTTGAGCAGGTTTGATGGAGTGGCTAGTCTTTCTCTGCCTGTCATTTCTGTAGGTTCCGCTGAATGAAATTAACCTGCAGCTAAATGACAAGTAAACAAGCGTGTACGTGTACATCAGGATCACATGCAAGATCTTGCCCTGCGGTGTTTCATTCAACGGAGTAGAACTGACAATGCAGTGGCATTTCCCCATCACTATTTTGAATCTGTCAGGAATACTTTTAATCAAATCTCTATGTTATCAATGAATGGTTATTACAGTATTTCATGATGGCGTTAAGCCTATTCACGAATTACTGTGATTGCCTAAATGACAGCACTGTTAATGCAAGCTGCAGGGAAGGTTAAACCACACAGTTTTCAAATAATACATTTATTTTAGTTTTAGTTTAGAGATATGGCATGGAAACAGGTAATTATTCCTATTGAGTTAACACTGACCATCATACAAATTCCATGTTATCACACTTTCCCTAAATATTAGGGACAATTTTACAGTGGTCAATTAACCTGCAAACCTGCACATCTGTGTGATGTGTTCATAATAAGTTCAAGGTCTAAGAGCAGAATTAGGCCATTTGGACCTTGAAAGTCTACTCCGTCATTCAACCATGGCTGATCATGTATTGTCATATGGGCCTGTCACACTTACGAGACTTTTTAAGCGACTGCAGGAGACTTTGCAGTCGCCACATGTTCACCACATGTTTGCGGGTGGTTGCTGGGGAGTCGCTTTCATGGTCGTGAGGAGTTCCCACATTTTGGGAACTAGTCGCGGCCTCATTATGGTGGCCGAGAATTTTTCAACATGTTGAAAAATTAGCGACGTCTAGAATGCAGTCGCCATGGAGAGTAGCGCGAATTCTAGAGTCGTAGGTGGGCCGCAAGGAGGTCCTAGTGGGTTGCCAGGAGGTCGATGTTTCTCTGAGTTTCTCGTGGGTTGGAGCCAGTGCTGACCGGTGAATTTCATTGGCTCATTGGGGAAAAGAAAAGTAAGCAGTAGTTTTCAGAACCAAGGACCCGACCGGTAATGTTAAATATCCACCGAACTTCACAGCCGTTTATCTCTAGCTTCTTAAAAGTTGTCCCACCCCTTCTCCCTCATTCACCCCCCTCACCCGCCCTCTTTTAAAGGACTTACTGTACACTATGCTAGCCGTCTTAATTACAGCGCCAACCTTCCTGTTCATCGCGGTGTGTGTCTGTATCACCTTGGCTTTGCATCGTGGGGTTTTTTAGAAAGCGTTCCCCCGCTTGCCCTGTCCCCCGCCTTTGCGACATGTTTGTGTGTGTGTGTGTGTGTGTTCCACTCTGACAGTCACCGTTCCTGGTCCCGGTTTTTCAGGGCAGACTGCCGGACTTGACAGTTGCCGGCAGTCCGCTGAAAAATCGCAAGAGTGGGACAGGCCCATTACTACTGACAGGATAGCACGCAACAAAAGCTTTTCACTGTATCTCTGTACACATGACAATAAACTCAACTGAAACTGAAACTGATCTATCCTTTCCTCTCATCCCCATTCTCATGACTTCTCTCCATTACCCCTTACACCCGTACTAATCAAGAATCTATCAGTTTCCATCTTAAAAATATCCATTGACTTGAACTCCACAGCAATGAATCTCACTGATTTACAACCCTCTGACTAAAGAACTAATGTGGGTGGAAACTGGAGCACCTGGAGGAAGTCCACACGGTCTCAGGGGGAATGTGCAACTTCCAAACAGACAGCACTTGAAGTCAGGATCAATCCTGGGTTTCTGGCACTACGAGGCAGCAGCTCTACCAGCTGTGCTACTTTGCCGCCCCTAAATGTAGAAACAGATTACCTTTTTTAAATTTGCAATCTGTGGATTTAACACCTGTACTCGCTGGAGTGTAGAAAGATGAGGGGGGGAACCTCATTGAAAGTTATCGAATAGTGAACGTTTTTACGGTATCAATCTCCAGCTTAAAAATATCCATTGACTTGGCCTCCACAGCCTTCTGTGGCAAAGAATTTCATAGATTCACCACCCTCTGATTATAGAAATTCCTCCTCATCTCCTTCCTAACAGAATGTTCTTGTATTCTGTGGTTGTGCTCTCTGGTCCTAGATTCTCCCACTAGTGGATATGTGCAAAGAAATGTTTTTGTGCAAAGATTAATTTTGTTCATTAACGTCTCATGATAATAGACCTGTTGATTTAATAAACAAAAAATAACATGAATCACGGTTACCTGTCAACGCCTCCCTTATAAATATGAACGTTTGTTTGGTAAATAAATAAGAATCTTTGTGTCGTGGAACAGCAGCAATTATTCAACTGCAACAAACACCAGCTGTTTGCATATTTTATTTCACCTTTTTGACAGAAAGAATTATAAAATTGGTTGAATTTTTTTCTCACATTTTCCTGTCGAACTGGAGGTAATAAAATATGGGCTTTTTGTGTTCATAAGTTGATAAGTGATAGGAGCAAAATTAGGACATTCAGCCCATCAAGTCTACTCCACCATTCAATCATGGCTGATCTATCTCTCCCTCCTAACCCCAATCTCCTGCCTTCTCCCCATAACTGACACCCATAATAATCGACAATCTATCCATCTCTGCCTTAAAAATATCTTTTGATTTGGCCCCCACAGTCTTCTGTGGCAAAGAATTCCATAGATTCGCCATTCTCTAAATAAATTCCTCCTCATCTCCTTCTTGAAGTAACGTTCTTTAATTCTCTCTTATGATCTCTTGTCCTAGACTATCCCAACATTCTCTCCCCATCCACATACTATCCAGGCCATTTCAACATGAAGATTATTTATTTTCCTTTAATGAGATACAGTAAGAGTTATTTTCATGTCTGGGTAACATTGCCTGTGCAAGTTTGTATTTAAGCATTGCCTGAGAGGTTGGGCAAGGTTGTCCAAGCATGGCCTACCTATTGAGCCCATCCAGAGCTACATCAAACTAGACCTTCATTGGTATATGTATTGCATCTTCCCTTAGCCTTAAAACCACAAAGCAATGTACCAATACCCCTCATGTCCTTGCCTTCATCTGATGGCCAAATCCCAGGCTCCAACCTCCTGCTCATCCTTAAACATTTGTGAGTAAGTGGCCAAAAAGAAAACACACTTCATGATTCTGTTTAATTTAGTTTAGTTTATTGTCATGTGCACAGAGGTCCAGTGAAAAGCTTTTGTTGTGTGCTATGCAGTCGGCGGAAAGACAATATATGGTTATAATCGAACCATTTACATTTTACAGATACAAGATAAGGGAATAATGTTTCGTCCATGGTAAAGCTAGTGGGTGATTGATGGTTCATCATGGACATGGTTGGCTAAGGGGCCTGTTTCCGCCCTATATCTCTATACTAAACTAATCTAAACTAAACTAATCTAAACTAAATTGAACTGAAATAAACTAACTAAACTAAACTTTTTTTTCATCTACAACTTTTACTTACTTACACTATTTTAATCATGTTATATTAGGCAATGGTGGTGATGGAGGCAGATACGGCAGTGGCGTTTAAAAGGGTTTTAAATAGGCACATGAACATGCAGGAAATAGGGGGGATGATGGATCCTGCGAAGGCAGAAGAAATTAGTTAGAAGGAATTAGTGGGTTGAAGGGCATGTTTCCATGATGTATCTCTAAACTAAACTAAAAGGCACTCACTTACCAGTTACCCTAGAAGTTTGTTAATCATAGAGTCATAGAGTGATACAGTGTGGAAACAGGCCCTTCGGCCCAACTTGCCCACACCGGCCAATATGTCCCAGAAACACTAGTCCCACTTGTCCATGTTCGGCCCATATCCCTCCAAACCTGTCCTATCCATGCACCTGTCTAACTGTTTCTTAAATGTTGGGATAGTCCCTGCCTCAACTGCAGTACCTCCTCTGGCAGCTTGTTCCATACACCCACCACCCTTTGTGTGAAGAAGTTAACCCTCATATTCCTATTAAATTTTTTCCCCTTCACCCTACACCTATCACATCAACCCTAAAAGATTCCCAGAGTCAAGGAGGATTGTTCCTGGAAAATTAAATGTGTGTTGTGCAAAATATGTACCTTAAGGGCCTGTCCCACCAGCATGTGACTGCATGCGGCTAGCGCGACCTAATGTGGTCGCTTGAGCCGTACGGCCTCGCGGGGCCGGTCCCACTTCGATCGCCGGAGGCGTATGGAGTTGTGCGGGGCTGGTCCGGACATCGCACGGGGCTCGGAAAAACTGACACTGTCCAAAAATTCCGCGCACCAACGGCCTGTCGGCCTGCAGCCGCATTGAGGACATACGCAGCGTCTCGACGTCATACGCATCGTCTTGACGTCGTACGCAGCATCTTGACGTCATACGCATACGCAGCATCTTAGCGGCGTACGCCTAGCGCGTGGCGTTGCACGGTGACATCACCGCCCAGCGTGCCGTTGCGTGACGACAGCACCGCCCGACGGCGTGCGACGTCCAAATTCAGTCTGCCCACCTCCTGCCCAGCTGATTGGTGAATATGATGTCGGGATCAGCCCCGCACAACTCCATACGCCTCTGCGGTTCGAATTGTGACCGGCCCCGCGAGGCCGCACGTCTCAAGCGACCATGTTTGTTCGCGCTAGACAAATGCAGACGCATGCAAACACATGCTGGTGGGACAGGCCCTTAACACGCTGGAGAAGCAGTCCAGGATATCCTGTTTCATTTCCTGCTCTACTGTTCTGAGTCACTACCTCAACACCTGACTAAACCTCTCATTCGTCCTTTGCCCCACATTCCAAAATGCACACCTCCAGATTCATGGACAGTTTCTTCCCAGCTATTATCAGGCAACCAAATCATCCTACCACTACCAGAGAACAGTCCTGAACTACTATCTACTCATTGGTGACCCTCAGACGATCCTTGACCTGACTTTGCTGACTTTGCCCTGCACTAAATGTTATTCCCTTATCAAGAATCTATACACTGTAAATGGCTCGATTGCAATCATGTATTGTCTTTCTGCTGACTGGTTAGCACGCAACAAAAGCTTTTCACTGTACCTCGGTGCACATGACAATAAACTAAATTGAACTGAACTGAACACGAATTCTATGATATTCAACATTCTCATTCACTCCCTACACACTCTGGGGCAATTTGCAGAGGTCAATTTGTAATTACAGACTCCAAAGCACTGCAGTAATCTGCATTCCCAGTAGACTTACTGTATTTTGACAACTTAAATATTAAATATTAAAAACCTATTTTCTATGATTCTATAAATATGCGCTATTAGTTGTAGAGTGATTGAAACATAGAAACATAGAAAAATAGGTGTGATTGAAACATAGAAACATAGAAAAATAGGTGCAGACTTAGGCCAGTCGGCCCTTCGAGCCAGCACCGCCATTCAATATGATCATGGCTGATCATCTAAAATCAGTACCCCGTTCCTGCTTTTTCCTCCATATCCCTTGATTCCGTTAGCCCTAAGAGGTATATTGATTTTGAGGAAGGACATTCTTGCTATTGAGGGAGTGCAGTGTAGGTTCACAATGTTAATTCCCGGGATGGCGGGACTGTCATGTGTTGATAGAATGGAGCGGCTGGGCTTGTACACTCTGGAATTTAGAAGGATGAGAGGGGATCTTATGGAAACATATAAGATTATTAAAGGATTGGACACGCTGGAGGCAGGAAACATGTTCCCAATGTTGGGGGAATCCAGAACCAGGGGCCACAGGTTAAGAATTAGGGGTAGGCCATTTAGAACGGAGACGAGGAAAAACCTTTTCACCCAGAGAGTTGTGAATCTGTGGAATTCCCTGCCTCAGAAGGTAGTGGAGGCTAATACTCTCTATGCTTTCAAGAGAGAGTTAGATAGAGTTATTAAAGGTAGCAGAGCCATGGGGATATGACGAGAAGACAGGGACGGGGTAGTGATTGTGGGTGATCAGCCATGATGGTATTGAATGGCGTTGCTGGCTCGAAGGGCCGAATGGCCTACTCCTGCACATATTGACTATAGTCTATTGTCCATTGTCTATTTCATGCACTTTCAGTGCCATTTAATGAAAAATATTGGTTTCATAGACTTCCAGTGCCATTTTAATCCGAATGCATTCCTTTTGCTGCAATTTCCGCATTACAATCTTGGAAAATGTCCTTCCGTTTCCGTCCATATCCAATTACTCCAACACTGGTGGCCAAACATTCAATTTCCAAGGCCCTGCACATTGAAAAGTAATCCCTAAACATATCCACCTTTGAGACTATCTTCTCCTTTAAGTTTCTCCTTAAAACCTCCTTAGCCAAGGTTTTGGTCATTTGTACCAACACCTCCTTCTTTAGCTTATTGCCAAATTCTGCTGAATTAACATATTCTTAGAAAGTAGAAACACGGAACTGCAGATGCTGGTTTACACAAAAGGACACAAGGTTTAAGGACACTAAACTCAATAGGTCAGGCAGCATCTCTGGAGAACATGGATGGGGAACGTTTTGGATCGGGACCCTTCTTCAGGCTTTTAGGAAGCTTTGCTTGAGGTGCCAAATAAATGCAAAACATTGCTCCAGTTATAGTTTTGGACAAATGATTAATTTATTTGGTTGATAGATGACCTTGAAGATGTTACATGTATGAGGAGGCTGTCTGAGAAATTGAAATGATGTATATTAATGAACCCTGTTGCTAAAAGAAGACCTGAGGTGTCATGAACATCTTTATCTGTGGAGATACAGGTAGCTACAAATCAATCCCAATTTCAACAGGAAGGATTGGTTTATAACCAGAAGTATCTTTGAACTGATGCCAAGGCACTCATTTCAATCAGTTTCAACTCCCAAGTATATTTCTTCATTTGGACATGCAATTATTATTTAATTCTCTTTTTTTTTAAGTAAAGCCATGTAATATTTGCGTAATCAATTGTCAGTTATTACTATAAATATGGAGAAATGACATTAAAAAAAACATTAATATCCTTTTATTATCCACTGTCCAGGTTATTAGTCACTGTAACTGCTCGTGATGGTATAAAAATTACATTGAGTAGATTGAATCTTAACAGCACATCTACTCACGTACTGTCTTTAACATTGTTAGATATCCCCAGGCGGTTCACAGAGAAAATGGATCCTTCACAAGAGAGAGGAAGAGAGAGAAAGTGGGTGAAATCAGACTGAAGATAGATTTTAAAGGGAGCTCTTAAAGGGACGGCATGTTGACAGCAGCGGTAGAGTTGTTGCCTGACAGCGTCAGAGGCCCGTGGTCAATCCTGACCACGGGTGCTGTCTGTGCAGAGTTTGTACGTTCTTCCCGTGACCTTGCGTGGGTTTTCTCTGAGATCCCCGGTTTCCTCCCACACTCCAAAGACGTACAGGTTTGCAGATTAATCAGCTTGGTAAAATGATTAATTGTCCCTAGTACGTGTTGAATAGTGTCAGTGCGCGGGGATCACCGGTGGGTGCGGACTTGGTGGGCCGAAGGGCTAGTTTCCACGTGGTATCTGTAAACTAAACTAAACTTAATGCACCAATGTAAAGCACTTTGGTCAACGAGAGTTGTTTTTAAATGTGCTACAGAAATAAAATTGACTTGACTTTTAAGTTTAGGACGGAACTGCTGATGCTGGTTTAAACCGAAGATAGTCACAAAATGCTGCGGTAACTCAGCGGGACAGAAAGCATCTCTGGAGAGAGAGAGAATGGGTGATGTTTCAGGTTGAGACCCTTCAGTCTGAAGAAGGGTCCCAATCCGAAATGTCACACATTTCTTCTCTCCAGAGATGCTGCCTGTCCCGATAAGTTAGTCCAGCATTTTGTGACTATCTTCGGTTTAAACCAGCATCTGCAGTTCCTTCCAAAACTTAACGGGATACAGTTTACAGTTCTGGACATTCTAAAACCTATCACAAAAAAAGGAGTGGGAATAAGAGAGGAAGAGGTCAGAGCATGCTTACCGCAATATGCTTACTCCCATTAGAAGGCCATATGGCATTCCGACCACAGTAAGCAAGTACCTTCACTTCTTCACAAGGTGAAAGTAATCAACCCTATTAATGAGCTTGGCTAACAGTTCCCTGGCGCCCTCAACAACCAAAGCACCACTCAGTTAAATGAACCGGTGGCCCTGCCGTTACGCCATTTAATGTTCTCACAGAAGTTTAAGAGTGGATTCATCTTTACCTCTAACAAGCTTGGGTGACTTCCCTCACTTGAAGCCGAGCGATGCTGAAAAACGCATGTATGCTTAACGAACAGCAAAGCTGTTAGGAGGTTTGCACTAAATATCAAAGAAATGGGATTGCAGTCTCCCTCACGGTGATGCTGCCTCTTTAGAAAACCTCTTGGTCTTTTACACTATCTCAGTGCAATTTAAAACTATATTTTATTATTCATGCACAAGACATGGTTTCCAATGGTAAGGTTAGCGTTTCATTCTCATCACTAATTGCCCGTAGACTAAGTGGTTTGTTGGAATAATTCGGAGGATGGAGTCAATGGTTTTTCTGTGTGGAATCATATATGGGTCAGACGGAAAACAGAAACGCATTAATGAACCAAATGCTTTTTTAACATCAATCCAGGAATGTCACCAATTATGAGGCCAGTTTGCTATATTTAACTGAATTTGGTTAATTAACTGAACTGAAATTCCCCAGCTGCCAACATCAGATGTGAACTTAGGAACATCAGTTCAACACAGTAGATTCACGATAACAGTAGCATAACCGGTGCAAGACCATACTGTACACAGCAGTGTCTGTGGTTACATAGGCTTTGAGAAGTTTGGGGTGGCACAGCAGCGCAACGGTAGAGTTGCTGTCTTATAGCACCAGAGATCCGGGTTCGGTCCTGACTACGGGTGCTACCTGTACACCAGGCACGTGCCGTGAGTAATTACTCGGGGTAGGCACTCAGTCGGATTTTTTTTTTAAATAAACCGTGCATGCGCAGATTGTTCTCTCCGTTAAAAAAAAAAAAAAAAATGTAAACAGTAACAATTCAATTTGCCCAAGGCTTCCTAGTCTTCTTCATTCTGAATTACTGAATGGGTGGGTGGGGAGGGGTGGGGGGGTGATGGCAGGTGGAGAGATGGTGGGAAAAACAGAGTACAGGGAAAAGTTGAATCAGTTGTCATCTTATTGAATGACAACACTTGTTCAAGGGACCAATTGGGGGGACAGTTCCTTTCACAGCGTGTGGGGAGTCTGTGCCAGGGGTAAAGTTGCGGGGAGCGCAGGACTGTTGAGAATAAGGGGGTCGGGGATAATGCCAGTAACTCATGCACTTATCGCTGCTACGGCGCTCCAGGCGTGGAACCACCACATTGTAGCTCGGGGAGCTGCGAGCGGCCGCCGGGACCCGACAGTCAAACTGTCCGCCACTTCAGTGCTTTCTGCCGGCCCGCTCACTTCTGGCAGTGCTCTCTGTCTGAACATCTCTCACTTGCCGCTCGATCATGTCAGCGGCTTCCTGCAAATCCTTAAATTCCCTCAGCCAAGTAACCTCAATCGCGCTGTCGGAATTTAAGGATTTGCGGGACATGAGTGAGGCCAGCGAGCGGCACGAGAGAGGTTTTGCACGCCTCCGTGCAAGGAGCTTCGCAAGTGGCATTATCCCGATGCCCTCCTTCACAACATTCGTGCCCTCCTCGCAACTTTACCCCGGCCCAGACTCCCCAAATGCTATGAAAGGAGCTCTCCCTCCACCCCCACACCCCGGGAAGTACGGTATTTCAAAACATAAACACAAAATGTACTTACCACATTATCGGTACACAAGCTCCATTCTTCTCTCCCTGTTTCCTAAGATACACTTAAAATAATGCCAATACATATTTGAAAACCCCGCCAAGAAACTAGCGCTGCATATGCGCAGTCGGCTGCTGCGCATGCACTGTGCTGCAAAGGCAGAATTTCAGCTGCCTTCAGCCCCGCTTGAAATTGACGGCTTCAGGCAGCGCTGAAGGCACGTGGCCTTGACAGACCTTCAAGGCTTACCTAAGAGATCGATCTCTTAGACAGGCATAATTCTCCCATGCCTTTATTATTTATATTTAGTAATTACTATGTTATAATTTTAGTCAGGGTAGGCAGTGCCTACCTTGCCTACCCTGACGGGACGTGCCTGCTGTACAGAGTTTGAACGTTCTCCCTGTAACCGCATTGGTTTTCTATGGGTGCTCTGGTTTCCTCCCACTATTCACAGAAGTGCAGTTAATTGGCTTCTGTAAATTGTCTCCTAAATTATCCCCTACTCTATGGGATAGTGCAAGTGTACGGGGTGATCGCTGGTCAGCACGGACTTAGTGGGCCAAGGAGCTGTTTCTACGCTGTATCTCTAAAGTCTAAACCTGTGTTCATTGTAAATATTCTTCAATTATATCTTGCCCAGAGAAGGTGAATCGAGGACAAGAGGACATAGGTTTTAGGTGAAGGAGAAAAGATTTAATAGGAATCTGAGGGGTAACTTATTCACACAAAGGGTGGTGGGGTATGGAACAAGATGCCAGAGAAGGTAGTTGAGGCAGGGACTACCCCAACGTTTACGAAACATATAAATGGGATAGGACAGGTTTGAAGGGCTATGGGCCAAATGTGGGCAGGTGGGACTAGTGTAGCTGGGACATGTTGGCCAGTGTGGACAAGTAGGGCCGAAGGGCCTATTTCCACGCTGTATCTCTCTATGACTCTGTCGACATTGGCATCCCACTTTCTCTGGGTTAATTTTATCCCAGTTCACTTGAGTCTTTAGTTCTAAATTTACAAAAAAACAATCTGCTGATGAAGGCATTATAACTAGATTTAACGTGTAGAAATCAATATGGACAACAATGTTGTTAGTCATTATCCTTTGTTACTTCAGTGGATTTATTATTTCGGAAGAATGAATTAGGAGGTATGACATGAATCAACACCAAGGCAAATAGGCCAAAGCTTTGTATCAGCTTGATACACCCACACTTTAACCTTGAAGAACTTCAATAGTTTCTAAATAAGGTCACACAAGCAGCAAATCTTCATGAATTTCCTCCAAGTTAAAATTGCCATCAATTAAAGAAGGTTTTGTGGAGAGAGTGGGAGAGAAAGGAATTCTTAATTAAATTCCATCCATCCATGCATCTGAGATTGATTTAAAACATTCATGTCACATAAATACTGCAGCAATCTCTGCCTTGCAAGGTGTAATTTCTTCTAGGGAAATGTTCTCAAGTGATAGGAGCAGAATTAGGCCATTTGGTCCATCAAGTCCATTCCACCATTCAATCATGGCTGATCTATCCCTCCCTCTCAACCCCATTCTCCTTCCAACTCTCCATAAATCCTGATGCCTGTACTTATTAAGAATCTATTAATCTCTGCCTTACAAATATCCATTGACTTCACAGCCATCTGTGGTAATGAATTCCACAGATTCTCCACCAATTCCTCCTCATCTCCTTCCAGAATAAATTCTTCCTCGTCTCCTTTCTGAAGGAACATCCTTTTATTCTGAGGTTATGGCCTCTGGTCCTAGACTCTCCCACTAGTGGAAACATCCTCTCCACATCCTTCTATCCAAGCCTTTCACTATTCAGTAAGTTTTAATCAGGCCCCACCTCATCTTTCAAAACTCCAGCGAGTACAGGTCCAGCGGCGTTAAAAGATCATCATATTTTAAACCACTCATTCCTGGGATAATTCTCGTTATCCTCCTCTGGACCCTCTCCAGCGCCAGCACATCCTTCCTCAGATATGGAGCCCAAAATTGCTCACAAATGCGGTCTGACCAGCGCCTTATAAATCCTCAGCATTACATTCCTGTTTTTGCCTTTTACTCCTCTCGAGATAAATAATGTTCTCCATTGCAGTCTTCACCACTTCCCTAATGATTTGCTGGCTCATGTAACTGCATCTCTTCACCCACCTTAATGACTATTCCACAGATGTACCGAAACAGACTTTAAATCTGAACATTAGGGAGGTTGAACCTAACCCAAGTCTCACCTACCATGTGCACTCTCCAAAAGGTTTAATCGCATCACAAAGTGAAGTGTCAACCCTTGACAATTTTATTCCTCTTCGCGAGCACAGAATAATCAGACTGCTTCAAGCAATGTCACGTACTATCCTGTTAGCCCAAGATCAGTTTGTTCAGTAAACAGAGCAATTGCACTGAAAATCACTCGGATTCAGAAGTTTCTGCTTTTTGTCCAAAGCTGCACCATTTGAGGTCTATGTTTCATTTGTCCTTGCTGTGGGGTAAAGGATCATGAGGGCTAATAATTAGTCAATTGGGATTTGGATTGTGCTAAATTGGTCTGGGCAGGGGCCACAATTTTCTGCAATTTCTTGGGATCTTGAATGGAGCTGTTTCCAAACCAAGCGGTGATGCATTCTGTTAATTATGCTATCTATGGCGCATCTGTACAAGTTGGAGAGAGTTGTAGGGGACATGCCGAACTTCCCAAGCCTTCTTATGAAGTAGAGGCGTTGGTGTGCGTTCTTGGTCATTGCTTCAATATGGGTGGTCAGGGGAGAAGATGCTGGTGATATTGACTCCTAGCAATTTGAAGTTTTCATCCATCTCTATTTCGTCATCGTCAATGCAAACTGGGGTACGTGTACCGCTTCACTTCCTGATGTTGATCACCACCTCCTTTGTCTTGCTGACACTGAGAGAAAGGTTGTTGTCTCGACACCAGGACACGAGGATTTCAATCTCCTTCTTGTATTCCGTCCCATCAGTATTTGATACTGGGCCCACAATGGTGGTGTCATCTGCATATTTGATTCATACATGGCTGCGCAGTCATGCAGTGATGGAAATCGCTATCAAAATATGGAGGGGAACGGGGGACACACAATTTCTTGGTGGCCACGCACACACACGAGGCTTCGAAGGCTTCACCCGTGGGCTCCGAGCTTGGCAGAGTTGGTGCAGGAGGTCAGTATATAATGGACAAATTCTGTATTAGCGCACTCTCAGAACAAACCAAGTGAATTGTCACTCCTTTATGACCAGCTACTGTCATTTTGAAAGGGACTTTTTCCATAATAGTTGGTGCAGGCAATTGCTTGGCCCTGGAATTATTACAATTCCGGCAGATCTAATATAAATTTTATTTAAGTTCACTTTGATTTCTGGTCCCTCTGCATCCTATGTCCCTGAGCATATTATGCATTTGAGCTACTGTAGCTGTGCAGTGTGTTACTCAGCTACAGGCATCTTAAAGGCTTGCTGCAAATAACTCTTGCATCCAAAGCTCTAAGAGGATTTGATCTGTGCACTTTTATTGAGAAATAAACATTAAAGCCATGGACTTGATGCAAGCGGCCAAGCACTAACTCGCAGCGAAAGATGAACATTTCAGTGGATTGAGCATTACACATTCAAATTCAAAGCAGGATCTATTTTAAAATAAGGAGTCATCCCCATAAGACAGAGATGAGGTGAAATACAGGCTTGCTAAGCTCCACGACTCTCTGGAAATCTTTCCTTGAAAGGGCTGTGAAAACAGAGTATATTTTTTAAAGCAGGGATAGATAGATTGCTGATGAGCAAGGGGGTGAAAGGTTTAGAAATCTGAAGACGGTATCTGACCCCAAACATCACCCATCCATATTACCCAGAGATGCTGCCTGACCCATAGAAACAGAGAAACATAGAAAATAGGTGCAGGAGTAGGCCATTTGGCCCTTCAAACCAGCACCGTTATTCAATATGATCGTGGCTGATCACCCTGAATCAGTACCCTGTTCGTGCTTTCTCCTCATATCCCTTGATTCCGTTAGCCCTAAGAGCTATATCTACTGTAATGCCCCTGTCCCACTTAGGAAACCTGAACGGAAACCTCTGGAGACTTTGCGCCCCCACCCAAGGTGTCCGTGCGGTTCCCGGAGGTTTTTGTCAGTCTCCCTAATGGTCGAAAGTGGTTTCCGTTTTAAAAATCGGTATTCTTTTAGTCGAAGCCGGTTGCGATGCTGGTTGAAGGTGGTTGCCGGAGGACAAAGTCTCCAGAGGTTTCTGTTCAGGTTTCCTAAGTGGGACAGGGGCATTACAGCACCAGAGACCCAGGTTTGACCCTGACTATCAATGCTGTCTGTACAGTTTCTATGTTCTCCACATGCGTGGGGTTTCTCTGAGATTTTCCGTATCCTCCCACCAAAATTTTCCCTAGTGTGTGTTGGATGGTGTAAGTGTGCAGGGATCACTGGTTGGAGCAGACTCGGTGGGCCGAAGGGCCTGTTTCCACGCTGTATCACTAAACTAAGCTAAACCCAGGCCCTTGAATCCTGGCAACATCCTCATAAATTTCCAGGCCACTCAAGTGTAGTGAAATCTTTTAATGCCCCCCACATATCCAACTGTCCTGTCCATTCTATCAGATTGTTACAATTCCCCATTCCCATCTCCCCTTCAATAGAACATCATCTGAGCCCAGCCCTAAATTTTATTTACTGCTGATAAGATAAAAATGTCTGACACTATTTATTATTCCCCTCCCATTCCCACACTGACCTTTCTGTCCTGGGCCTCCTCCATTGTCAGTGAGGCCAAACACAAATTGTAGGAACAGCACCTCATATTTCGATTGGACAGCTTACAATATTGATTTCTCTAACTTCATGACCATTGCATCCCCTCTCTGACGAGCTTCAAAGTCGTCTTGTTGAGTCTCATTATCTGTTACTCGTTTTCGCCTAGCCCACAGCTTACAATGGTCTGTTTCCTTTATCATTGTTCCTTTTTTGCATATCTTTCATTTACTTGTTCTACATCTCTCTATATCACTGTCTATATCTCTTGTTTCCCTTTCCCCTGATTTTCAGTCTGAAGAAGGGTCTCGACCCAAAACATCACCTATTCCTTTTCTCCAGAGATACTGTCTGAGCCGCTGAGTTACTCTAGCATTTTGTGTCAATAGAAACATAGAAACATGGATAATATGCTAGAGTAGGCCATTCAGCCCTTTGAGCCAGTACCGCCATTCAATTTAATCATGGCTGATCATCCAAAATCAGTACCCCTTCCTGCCTTTTCCCCATATCTTGATTCTTTTAGCCCAAAGAGCTAAATCTAACTCTTTCTTGAAAACACCCAGTGAATTGGTCTCCAGTGCCTTCTGTGACAGAGAATTCCACAGATTCACAACTCTCTGGGTGAAAAAGTTGTTCCTCATCTCACTCTTAAATGGCCTGGCCCTTATTCTTAAATTGTGACCCCTGGTTCTGGACTCCCCCAACATCGGGAACATTTTCCCGGTATCTAGCCTGTCTAATCCCTTAAAAATAATTTTATATGTTTCTATAAGATCCCCTCTCATCCTAATTTCCAGTGAATACAAGCCCAGTCGACCCATTCTTTCAACACATGTCAGTCCTGCCATCCCGGGAATGTACTCCCTCAATAGCAATAATGTCCTTCCTCAAATTAGTAGACCAAAACTGCACACGGTACACCATATGCGGTCTCACCAGAACCCTGTACAACTGCAGTAGGACCTCCTTGCCCTGAAACTCAAATCCTCTCGCAATGAAGGCCAACATGCTTTCTTCACTGGTTGCTGTACCGGCATGCTTACTTTCAGTGACTGATGTACAAGGACACCCAGGTCTTGTTGCACCTCCCCCTTTCCGAATCTGACACCATTCAGATAATAATCTGTCTTCCTGTTCTTGCCACCAAAGTGGATAACCTCAGATTTATCCACATTAGACTGCATCTGCTGTGCATCTGCCCACTCACCCAACCTATCCAAGTAACCCTCATAGCCTCATAGCATCCTCCTCTGCCACCCAGCTTTGTGTCATCTACAAATCTGGGGATATTAATTCCCTGTCTAAATCGTTAATACATATTGTAAATAACTGGAGTCCCAGCACTGAGCCTTGCAGCACTCCACTAGTCATTGCCTGCCATTCTGAAAAGGACACGTTAATTCCGACTGTTACTTCCTGTCTGCCAACCAGTTCTCAATCCATGTCATACCCTACCCCCAATACCAGATGATCTAACTCATTGTAAACCAGCATCTGCAGTTCATTCCTACACTATTAATTGCATGTAGACAGAAAATGCTGGAGTAACTCAGCGGGTGAGCCAGCATCTCTGGAGAGAAGGATTGGGCGACGTTTCTCGTCGAGACCCTTCTTCAGAATTAATTCTATTAATTGCATATTGATTCTTGTTCAGAAGCAGCATATTTTAGTTGATTTTTATGATTTCTGCTGGGGGGGGGGGGGGGGGGGTGGCAACAATTTAGTTTCCCAAAGCCTTGTTTCGGTCAAGTACTCCATTTTAAAATGGGAGTACAGTTAAAAAAAAAACGTTCTGTAATACGTATCAGATTTCTCTTCAACATTGCTGCGGTCAAATCAGAGCATAATGCCACTTCAGTTCAAATCAAATCACCTGATTCAGTTCTGATGAGATCGGGCACCTACTCCTGGCTCGCTGTAACTGGAAAGAGAAGAAAATTGCACCACCCACAAAACCCATTATAGTGTATAATAAAACAGATTGAAATGCACTCCATGGATGTGACATATCTCAAGGTTGATAAACTGTGACCAAAATATTGGCAATAGATTCCATATTTATTTTTTTTTATTTTCGGTTTCCAGAATTTGCAGTCTTTCTTTTGATGAAATGTTAAAGCTTTCTTCAAATGGTTTCCCTAATAACTTAATCCCATCAAGGCTTTATTACCTTGATACACAATCCAGCTGCAGAATTACTCAGTGTGTGTGGACTCACAATTACCCATCCATTTTTGACACGTGTTATGGGATTTTTTGATTAGTTTGCCAACACTCCTGTTAGTTTATTACATGCGGATTGGCGTAAAAGGCAGAAGTATTCCAACTTACACTCTCTAACAACAACTCACATTTACATTGTGCTTTCAATACATAAACAATACAAGAAGTAGGAGCCAGAATAGTTGATACAAGATATGAGCCATTATTAGGCCCATTCATAGTGTGTGACCAAAATATGAAAAATTGTGGAATACCTCTCTTCTAATTCTGAAAGCATTACAGGTATATTGTTTTGTACTGTATATGATTCATATTTTTTTTGAAGTTTATCAAGTGAAATATTTATGTTCTGCTAACAGTGTTTAGGGTCAGACGTCAAATATGTCTGGTCACACGGAAGCATTTTTTCATAACTCAGTTTCATCTTACAAACTCTTGTGAATTTTAAAAAGCTATAATGTTCATATCTTTAGCAGACATGCATTATAGTTCTGTAGGTAGGAAAATAGCAATGAATAAGATTCATCTCTTACAAGCATTTTTTTAATGTATTACTTTGCGTGATGACATCTGGTCACGTGTGTGATATTTTTGGTTCACTTTCCAAAGAATGGCCCTTTGCTGCAAAAGTTGCACTAAACATTGGTCCCTTATCATGTATTTGCACACTGTAAATAGGTTGATTGTAATAATGTATTGTCTTCCCGTTGAATGGTTAGCACGCAACAAAAGCTTTTCACTGTACCTCGGTACGTGTGACAATAAACCAAACAGAACTAGTGCAAGAGGTGGGTTGTAGTGTTCCATTGTCAAGGTAGGATTCGGGTTGTGGAAGCCAGTTCAAGAACCTGATAGTTGTATGAAAATTGTTGGTGTGGGAATTCAGATTTCTGTAGCTCCTGCCCGATGTTAGCAGCGATAAGAAGGCGAGACTCAGTTAGTGGGGATCTTTGATGATAGATGCCTCCTTCTTGAGGCAGCTCTTCATGTGGATGCTTTCGATGGAGAGGGCCCTGCGCATGATCGACCAAGCTGAGCCCATCACTCCCTCTGTTTCTGCCTCTTTCGTTTCTGCGTGTTGGAATTTGCCGTGACAGGCCACGATGCTTTCCTTAGTACATCACAAACACACCAAATCTCTTTAAACATCTCTACATAGGCATGGTGGCGCAACAGTAGAGTTGCAGTTGTAGGTTAATTGGCTTGGTATAAATGTAAAATTGTCGCTAGTGTGTGTAGGGTAGTGTTAATGTGCGGGGATCGCTGGACGGTGCGCACTCGGTCGGCTGATCCTG
The DNA here is from genome assembly GCA_963514005.1 of Raja brachyura. Next base: position 11,652,450 of record OY740787.1, on the reverse strand, counting down.
CACTGTATCTCCAAACTAAACTAAAAATCTAAGAAAAGTGAAACCCTGGCGTGCCTTCCGCGTTATTGCATCTATGTGGTGGGCCAGGACAGATCACCCATTAAATGTTCACAGCCAGGAATATGAAGCTGCTAACTCTCTCCAACAACGATCATTAGCTTAATGTAATCCAGTCTAATGGCTTCATCTTGTTGGCACATCAATTTTAGGTATGCCTGATTCTGTTTCCAGCAAGCCCTTGCACAAATATTGTTTTTATTTAAATTATTGGATTTCTTTTATTCTGTTTCTTTATTATATTATCTGTTGAGTACTGTGTTTACAGACCTGTTGCATTACTGCAAGTAATTGGCCTGTCCCACTGTACGAGCTAATTCAAGAGTTCTCCCGAGTTTCCCCTGATTTGAACTCTGAGAATTACGGTAATAGCCGCTTGTAGGTACTCGGGGTTCTCGTGGACATTTTTCAACATGTTGAAAAATCTTCACGAGTCTTCACGAGATTACTGCATTTCCCGAGTACCTGCCGTTAGCGTTACGAGCCGCTAAGAGATGTCCCGAGCTTTGACCTACCTGCAACGTACATTCTACGTGCTTACCACAAGTTTGATTTTTTTTTAAATTCGGGAGAGATCTTGAATTACCTCGTACAGTGGGACAGGCCCTTAAGAATGTAATTGTTCCATTTCAGTAAATATGACAATTAAACACTTAATGCTGGATAACTCAGCGGGATGCATCCCCTCTCTCTCCGTTCCTCCCCCACCCTAGTCGTTGTATTAGTTTCGCTGTCGTGCTGGTGAGTTTCATTGTCTGTGTAACTCGTTTTCACCTAGCCCACAGCTAACAATGGACTACTTCCTTGATCATCGTTACTTTTTTGCATATCTTTTATTTCTTTGTTCTCTATCTCTCCATATTGCCATCTATATCTCTCATTTCTTTTTCCCCTGACTCTCAGTCTGAAGAAGGGGCTCAACCTGAAGCATCACCCATTCCTTCACTCCAGTGATGCTACCTGACCCGCTGAGTTACTCCAGCATTTTGTGTCTCTGTTCAGCGTAAAACAGCATCTGCGGTGAGTTTAGTTTAATTTAGCCGAGACATACAGCACGGAATCAGGTCCTACTGTCAACAGAGTCCACGCCGACCAGCGATTCCCACACATTAAGACTACCCTACACACACTAAGGACAATTTTACATTCATACCAAGGTAATTAACCGGCAAACCTGTATGTCTTTGGAGTGTGGGAGGAAACTGAAGATCTCTGAGATAAACCTACGCAGGTCACGGGGAGAACGTACAAACTCTGTACAGACAGCACCAGGAACGAACCTGGTCTCTGGTGCAGTTTGGCAGTAGCTACGCCACCATGTCATCGCTCTTCCCTACACAATTAAACACTCGTTACACTTGACTCTTGACATCTGCAATCCTTATTGAACGAGGATTGATCTAATGCTTGATTGTAATGGCAGAGTGATGGAGACTGCATATCAGGCCATGACATTACAAATGGTGGTAATGTTCCTCCCTGCTGCAGACAATAGTTCTCAGCCGAGCATGGATTCCCAGCATTGAACTGTCAGACCTGTTGTAAGTCTACTCCATTTACAATGATTGTGGCACCACAAAAACACAGTACAGGATTTGGTCAATTGTAATGACCTCGTGGGGCAAACTGTTTTTCCGTACTGAAAGTTTATTTGATTGAAAATCTGATTGAAAGGTATGGCATGGAAAGAGGTTCTTCCGCCCACCATGTCCATGCCAACTGTCGATCGCCCGTTCACATTTGCTCTATCCTTTCTCACTTTTTCATCCGCTCCCTGCACGCTCAGGGCAACTTAACATTGGCCAGTTAACCTACAAACCAGCACGTCTTTGGGATGTGAGAGGAAACCGGAGCACCCGGAGTAAAACCCATGAGGTCGCAGGGAGGACGAGCAAACTCCACACGGACAGCACTCGAGGCCAGGATCGAACCAGGGTGTCGTGAGGCAGTAGCTCTACCAGCTGTACCACTGTGCTGCATTGCTTTCTAACTGTATCTGTCTTTGCCACATGGAGAGAATCAACCAGAGATGTTATTTCTAAATTCGTCTTGCCATCCTATTTACTCCCATGTTTAAAGTAATGACAAATTCTAAATTTACTAACAAGTTGCTAAACTTACAATACTGGGAGACACTGAATCATCCAGCTTCTTCAGTTCCTCAGTGGGAGCGTTGGTATTTGCAGATAATGAAGGATGCACTGTGCAAATAAGAAAATTGTATACCCAGTCACTTTATATTATATCCCTTCTGACATTTCCTACTGTATTTGAGGACTTTTCTCAAGTAACAACTATTCCAGAGACAGGCCAATTAGCGTCAAAGACTACAGCAAGTAAAACTGCATGCTAGCGCACTGAAAGTGAATAAATATGGAAGAGTACACAAAGTTGGCAGACAGCGGGGTCAGTTGACATGACGCTGGTGCATCTGTGACACACGTCGTCCTCAAACAGTGCTCCACAAGAAGAATTTGTCTGAGTATTTGCGAAGCATTATGAGGCGACTTGTTATTAAGGATAGACAACAAAATGCTGGAGTAACTCAGCGGGACAGGCAACATCTCTGGATGGAAGGTAGACACAAAATGCTGGAGTAACTCAGCGGGACAGGCAGCACCTATGGATAGAAGGTAGACACAAAATGCTGGAGTAACTCAGCGGGACAGGCAGCACCTAAGGATAGAAGGTAGACACAAAATGCTGGAGTAACTCAGCGGGACAGGCAGCATCACTGGAGAGAAGGAATGCGTGATGTTTCGGTTTGAGACCCTTCTTCGGACCAGTCAGGGAAAAGGAAAACTAGAGATATAGATTATGATGTTGTAGAGAGATGAAGAACAATGAATGAAAGATATGCAAAAAAGTAACGGTGATAAAGGAACCAGGCCATTGTTAGCTGGAATGGGTGACGTTTTGGGTCAAGACCTTTCTTCAGACTGAGAGTCAGGAGAGAGGGAGACACAGAAATAAGGAAATGTCAGGTGTGAAAACAAGACAAAGGGAATGGAGATCAAGGAAAATGCAGAATAGGTCATTGTTAGCTGGGAGAAGGTAACAAGAAAGCTAACAGAGATAAAATGTAGTCGGAGACAGTAAGACTGGTCGGAGACTAGGAAGGGGGAGGGATGGAGAAAGAGGGAAAGCAAGGGTACTTGAAGTTAGAGACGTCAATATTCATTCCGCTGGGGTGTAAGCTGACCCACTCAAAATATGAGTTGCTGTTCCTCCAATTTGTACTTGGCCTCACTCTGACAATGGAGGAGGCCCAGGACAGAAAGGGAATGTGAGGGGGAGTTAAAGTGTTTAGCAACCGGGAGATCAGATAGCTTTAGGCGGACCGGGCGGAGGTGTTCAGGTGTTCACTTTTTAATGATGTCAGTGTTTTGTGGCTTACCCAAATGAACGCGCTCTGAATCTTGCCAGACCTGGATTTGCATTCAAGTTATGCTTTGTTTTTCACGACAATCTCTGTCTCAGTTGATTCAGTAATGAGGCTGTGGTTTTCAAGCATCAGCTACCGTAACCAATTTCACCTCCAAAGAGATCAGCTATTGAATTCTACGGTTCTACAGTGCCTGTCCTTTTAATTAGCTTTAAAAACAAGACAAGTAATATAAATATTGTTTTTTTCTTTCTTTTTTCTCTGTGCAGAATGGGTTTAAGCAAATCAACAGCCGCAGCTACCATTTCCTTGAATTCTGGAGGGACCTACCAATTTCTTGATTAGTACGGGTGTCTTAGGTTATGAGGAGAAGGCAGGAGAATGGGTTTAGGAGGGAGAGATAGATCAGCCATGAATGAATGGCGGAGTTGACTTGATGGGCCGAATGAACTAATTCTACTATTCCTTATTACCTTATGAACGTAGAAACATAGAAACATAGAAACATAGAAATTAAGTGCAGGAGTAGGCCATTCGGCACTTCGAGCCTGCACTGCCATTCAATATGATCATGGCTGATCATCCAACTCAGTATCCCTTACCTGCCTTCTCTCCATACCCCCTGATCCCTTTAGCCACAAGGGCCACATCTAACTCCCTCTTAAATATAGCCAATGAACTGGCCTCAACTACCTTCTGTGACAGAGAATTCCAGAGATTCACCATTCTCTGTGTGAAAAATGTTTTTTTCATCTCGGTCCTAAAAGATTTCCCCCTTATCCTTGAACTGTGACCCTTGTCCTGGACTTCCCCAACATCGGGAACAATCTTCCTGCATCTAGCCTGTCCAACCCATTAAGAATTTTGTAAGTTTCTATAAGATTCTCCCTCAATCTTCTAAATTCTAGCAGGTACAAGCCAAGTCTATCCAGTCTTTCTTCATATGAAAGTCCTGACTTGGAATAAAGAATGCTACAGCACAGCAACAGGCTCTGTCACCCATCATATTTACTTTGATCAGGATGGCAATCTAAGCTAATCCCATCTGCCTGCACATGGGCCATATCATTCTATTCCATGCCTGTCCAATTGCCTCCCAAATATTGCCATTTTATGTATCTACTGCCACTTCTGCCGCTGTCTTTGGAGTGTGGGAGGAAACCGCAGCAGCCGAGGAAAACCCACATGGTCACAGGGAGAACGTCCAAACTCCAACAGCACCCGCAGTGAGGATCGAACCCGGGTCTCTGGCGCTGTAAGGCAGGTACTCTACCGCTGCGCCACCACACTGCCCCCAACAGTCAGGTCTTTGTATCCGGGTATCGCATGTTAAAGACTATAGGCCATAGCTTTAAGATGTGGCCTATAGGCCATAGTTTTAAGGCAACATTTAAAGGAGATATGTGGGGCAAGCTTTTTTTATGTGGGAGAGTGATGGTGCCTGGAACACACCACCAGGTTTGGTGGTGAAGATGATACAATAATGACATTTAAGAGGCTTTTAGATAGGCACATGAATATGCAGGGAATGGAGAAATATGGATCATACTCCGGCGGATTAGATTAGCTAATCTTAGCATCATGTTTAGCACAGACATAATGGACTAAAGGGCCTGGTTCAGTGCTGTATTTTTCTAGCTTACAGCCAGTGGTATGAATAGTGACTTCTCTAACTTCAAGTAAATCCAGTAATTCCCTCTCTCTCTATCCCTCCCCCACCCAAGTCGCTCCAGCTTCTCGGTTTTAAACCCCTGTCTCACGGTGCGAGTTGTCCCATGAGGTACCCCGAGTTTTCACTCGCGGTAATCCCGTACAATCAACGTAGCGGAAACGTCGGAATTCGCGCGAGCAACTTAGCGACTCGTGGTGCTAACGGTAGGTACCCGTGAAACTTGTGAACTCGTGAAAAAAATCAAACATGTTTGATATTTTCCACGAGTCAAATGTAATGTTCAAGTTAAAAATTGAAACATTTAAACTCGTTGTCATAACGTAGTGGCCCGTGCGTTTACCTTATTGATTCGTGAGTCTACCGTGGCACCGTCAATGGAAACTTTTCATTCCCCAGGTGGGAATGGAGTTACCCGAGGCCAGACTCCAATAGTAGCAGCATTGAAAGTGACAGCAGAAGGCGGGAGCAGGAACCTTCATTTGAATTTACACTGAGGTTAAATGGATTGTCATCCATGATCATAAAAAGTCGCATATTGGATGTAGTGAGTTAGTTACGGGTGACTGTGGCTACCGATGACTGTGACTGTGATCCAGGAGGAGGGGGGGGGGGGGGGGGGGGGCACACTATTCACTTTCCCACAAGCATTTACCAAGATTGTCTAATATTTTGTTGACCTCATGTACATGCTTTCAATATTCACTTTACACCACGTATTGTGACTTTGTCAAGACCCTTCTGGAAGTCCGTATTCAGGTTGTTAAGGTTTGCCCTCAGCATTCATTGCTTTCAGAAAGATGCTTGCTACCGACAAACTCACCACGACAATGCACAATGCACAACTACCCGATACAAACAACATTAGGTTTAGATTTATTACTTTCATGTGTAAAGTTATGTTTTGCATGCTATCCAGTCAAATCAGATAATACTATACATAAATAGAAATAAACTAAATTCAAGTACATAGATCGGGACAGAAACAAAATGCAGATCTTGTCGTTCTCAATATTTTAGCGCTGAATTCCAGAGACAAAGACCAATGGCCACAATGGGGTAGAGGAGAATCGAACGGTCCCCCAACTTATGGAAGGACCATTCAAAAGCCTGATAACAGAGGGAAAGAATGCATTCCTGATTCTACTGATGCGCGCTTTTAAGCTTCTGTTTCTTCTTCCGATGGGAGCGGGGAGAGGAAGGAATGGCCCTGGTAGGAAAGGTCTTTAGTTCAGATGGCTGCTTTCCCGAAGCAGCATGAAATCGACTTGTAGTCAATGGTGGGGAGTTTGATCTGTATGATGAGACGCAGAGATGTAGAGTGGGGGTAGAGTTGGGGAAGTACCACTAGTTCCCCACACATACAGCGTCTGCTCCTGTCCCTCTGCCCCTGTTCTGCCTGTGCTTCCTACACACCCTGGCTCTTCTGTACTGTTTTGTTTTCATTATTGCTTCATACTGCACAGAAACGGGCCCTTCAGGTTGGGAACTACAGTTAGTTTGGAAATTAGCAAGCAGACAAAAATGCTTCCATGTAGCCTTCCAGCAGTGACGAGGCACCATGATCTCATGATCAACCCAATCACCGGAGCCCAACTATGGGTTTAACTACCATAGAAATTGACAAACAATCGCTTCCTTTGATATTTGAACAACGAAACTCTATTAAACAATGTAACACACAACCTTTGTATTTTAGCTTGCAGTAACATAAATAAACTTAGTTATTCAAAACACCACAGGAAAATAACTTGATTACTGCAAGGGTGAAACACCTTTTCCCCATTGCTATGATTTTCTATTAAAAAAAACTACGTTACTTCGCAAAGCAACAATCATGTTACAGCAGAATTACTGTCCTTGTTGAATGTGAGTGTCTCTGTCTCCATCTTCTCTTCAAGCCTTTAACCTATTCCTGTTGGGACCCAATACCCGTGCTCGTTCTTTCAGGCTGGGTTCGGCTTCCCAAACACTTTTCCACTCGCTGTGTGCGGCTCCCACGCTCCCGTCAAACTCACCTGCTTCTGATTCCCGCACTCCCTCCTTGATTTGGTTCCCGCACTTCCTAACCACCCCATCTAGCTGTGCTAAGTAGAAACATATAACTGCAGATGCTGGTTTATACCAAAGATAGACACAAAGTGCCCGAGTAACTCCATAGATCAGGCAGTATTTCTGGAGAAATGTTTTGGATCCGGACCCGTCTAACGAAACGACACCCACCCTTTTTCTCCACAGATGCTGCCTGACCCACGGAGTTACTCCGGCACGTTGTGTCTATCTTTTATCCAGTTGTGATGTTGCCTTCAAGTAATTTGTTTTCACTTGTACAACAACGTTCCTTGTTGATACGATATTCCCAATGTTGCTACCACTCATTGTACATGTCCGAATTTTTCAGCGCTCCTAAAGTGCAACACCTCAGACCTATCATCATTATATTTCACTTGCCCCTCCAAATATAACAAACCTTCGCCAGCTGGTCTTCTAACTACGTGATGTGCGTTTCTAACAAATCATAAGTATAACTGCTCTGGCACTGGAGGGTGCGCATTTTCCCTTTTATAGGTTATATAAATAGATGCAGCCGCGCTGAATTCTATCTTTAACTCAAAGCCGCAGGATGGAGATGTTTTCTTTAACATTGTTGCTTTATTAAAACATACCTTCATTCACGGTTGGCTCAAGTGTAACGGGAGGGGAACTTGGTAACTCTGGAGACAAACTCGGAACATCGCAGATTACCATACCCGTGGGAACTCGCCTCAAACACTTGCACATCAACTTGGAATATCGTACACAACCACGAGTCTGTCACTCTGGGTCACTCGTGTGTCAACTCGCACCGTGAGACAGGGCCTTTACCCATCAAACAGCTAACAATGGCCTGTTCCCTTTATCATCGTTACATTTTTGCATATCTTTCATTCATTGTTCTTTATCTCTCCACATCATCTTCTATATCTTTTGTTTCCCTTTCCCATGACTTTCAGTCTGAAAGAAGGGTCTCGACCAGAAACATCACCTATTCCTTCTCTCCAGAGAAGCTGCCTGTCCCATTGAGTTAGTCCAGCTTTTTGCTCTGTATTTTTCTATGTCCTGTCCCACGAGCATGCGACCTGCATGCGGCAAGCGTGACCAAACTGGAAGCGGGGGCCACGCGGAGGTCGAGTGATCCCCGTACAGAGCCGGCCCCACCAGCATGCGCCTGCATGCAGCGAGCGCGGAGGTCGGGTGAGTGGTGCAAAAAGGCGCGAAGGTGGAACGAAGTTGGTCCGCGGTAAGTTCACAAGGACAGAGAGGGACACACAGAGAGAGACGCGGGGCACATAGAGAGAGGGCCATGGAGGCACACAGAGAGAGGGTCACAGAGGCACACAGAGAGAGGGTCACGGAGGCACACAGAGAGGGTCACACAGAGACGGTCACGGAGGCACGACGTCGAGGCGGTGCATAATGCGTCGAGGCGGTTGAGGGGCGACAGGCCTTTGCCGCGTGGAATCTTTGAACACGGTCAGTTTTTCGGTGCCCCGTGCGATGTCGGGACCAACTCCGCACATCTCCATACGGCTCCGGCAATCGAAGTGGGACCGGCCCCGCGAGGCCGGACGGCTCAAGCGACCATGTTAGGTCGCGTTCACCGCATGGAGTCGCATGCTGGTGGGACAGGCCTTTTTCAGATTGAAAGAAGGGTCTCGACCTGAAACGTCACCCATTCCTTCTCTCCGGAGATGCTGCCTGTCCCGCTGAGTTACTCTAGCTTTTTGCATCTGTATTTTTCTATGTCCTGTGTTCTACTTCCTGTGTAGCCAAACTTGTAATTGTAATCACACTAGAAACACTCCAATAAGACCCAGTAAAGAGCAGGACAAAATCTATGTAAGACATCGGAAAAATGGGAGTGTTAGAAAATGCTGTCAGTTAAAGAGCAATGCGCGATTCTGGCAGACTTATGACCCTCAGGACTGATCTCCTGGAGATAGACACAAAATGCTGGAGTAACTCAGCAGGACAGACAGTATCTCTGGACAGAAGGGATGGATGACGTTTCAGGTGTAGATCCTTCATCTGACTAGAGTCAGGGAAAGGGGAAATGAGAGATATCAACGGTGATATTGAGAGATATAGAACAAATTAATGAAAAATATGCAAAAATAATTTGCTTATCTTTCTTTCATATGTTCTCTATCTCTCTATATCACCGTCTATATCTCTTGTTTCCCTTTCCCATGACTAGTCTGAAGAAGGGTCTTGACCCGAAACGTCACCTATTCCTTCTCTCCAGGGATGCTGCCTGTCCAGCTGAGTTACTCCAACATTTTGTGTCTATCTTCGGTTTAAACCAGCATCTTCAGTTCCTGCCTACACACTGAACTCTGGACTTGTACTTGATAATAAATGCTCCCGCAATAGTAATGAGTTTCATCGGCTGGTAGTGCAGGAAGCTCACTGAGAAAGTGAAGCTGACACACTGGTAAGTTTGATTAAAATGCTGATGAATTTACAATTAAGTGACTTCAGCCTGTGAAAAATTGACTTCAACCTTTCGTCTTCTCCCTTAAGCCTAATTAACAATCAATTTCTGCCTGCTCTGAACACAGAGTGTGAAGTGAATCAATGGAACCGATGACAATGTACATGAATAATTTAGAAAATTAATTAAAAACTGACTATTAAGACTGTATTTGTATAAAATGTCATAATGTCTAGTTTCATGGTACATGCGGGGGGTTGCGTTATCATATGGTTTCATTAGGAAGAAGTTGTTTTGATGAAGATTATGATAGGTTCACTGCGAGTAATGTTCTGGCAGTAAAACACATTAACTTGTGCTAAATTAGCTTGCTGTCATCTTTTATCATGTCCTGCCACTGCCCCGGACTAATGCCACATGATGTTTAAATCACATTTCAGACCACGATAATCTGCATGAGGAGGTATTGAAAGAAAACGCTGAAGGCTTCATTGGCTGCCTCTCCGCCGTCCAGTTTAATGGGATTGCACCGCTGAAAGTTGCCTTGCATCATCCAGGCTCTCCTGGGGTCTCCGTAAAAGGATACTTGGTGGAGTCGAACTGTGGGTCTTCAGCCCGGAGCGAATCGAAAGCATTCACAACCTCGTACTCTTTAACAGGTAATCTTACCTACATTGGGAATAGCCCGTTTAGAAACACAGCGGGGAAACAGACCTTTCTGCCCACCGAGTCCGCGCCGACCAACGATCCCTGCACGTCAACACTATCCTTCACTGGGGACAATTTCTCATTTACACCAAGCCAATTGGCCTACAAACCTGTACGTCCTTGGAGTGCGGGAGGAAACATGAGGATCTCGGAGAAAACCCACGCAGGTCGCGGGTAGAAGGTACAAACTCTGTACGGACAGCACCCGTAGTCAGGATCGAACCCGGGTCCCTGGCGCTGAAAGGCAGCAACTCTACCGCTGTGCCACCGTGTCGCCCAGATGTTTGATGATAAGGGTGGCACGGTGGCGTAGCGGTATGATAGAGTTGCTGCCTTACAGCACTGGAGACCCGGGTTTGATCCTCATTATAGGTGTTGTCCATGCGTAGTATGTATGTTCTGTCCCATGACCCGCGTGAGTTTTGCACTGGTGAACCAGTTTCTTCCCACACTCCAAAGACGTAGAGATTTGTAGGCTATTTGGCTTTGGTAAAACATTGTAATTTGTCCTAGAGTGTAGTGTGTGCTGGTGTAACAGGGATTGCTGGCCAGCACGGACTCAGTGGGCCGAAGGGTTTGTTTCCATGCTGTATCTCTAAACTGAACTAATAATGTGAATAAAAATATCTTTCCACGGGATGCTGGAAAGGGTGCAGTGAAGATTTATGAGGGTGTGGCCATGACTTCAGGGCCTGAGCTACATGGTTAGGTTGAGCAGGCTAAAACGTTATATCTTGGAGCACAGGAGGATTAACCACACATATGTATACATAGAAACAAACAATAATAGTGCGAAAAGACAAAACCAATGCCTCCAAGTTGACGTAGTTCCAAACTTATTTGGATGGTGTAGTGTTTAATAGCCTGATGGCTGTAGGGGAGAAGCTGCTCCTGAACATGGACGTTACAGTTTTCAGGCTCCTGTATCTTCCCGGGGTGAAATGTGTGTTCAAGTTCAAGTGAGTTTATTGTCATGTGTCCCTGATAGGACAATGACATTCTTGCTTTGCTTCGGCACATAGAACATAGTAGGCATTTACTACAAAACAGATCAGTGTGTCCATATATGGAGTGCGTGATATCGATGGTGTTGATGCTGGCTGCCTTTGGAAGACAGTTCCTGTACATCACTTTGATGGTGGGGAGGTCAGAACCAATGATATATACTTGACGTTTTTTTTTTGTTTGTTATATTGTTTACAGGGTAGATTACATATTCTATGTTGGAAAGAACTGCAGATACTGGTTTAAAACGAAGGTAGACACAAAATGCTGGAGTAACTCAGCGGGTCAGGCAGCATGTATGGAGAGAAGGAATGGGTGACGTTTCGGGTTGAGACCCTACTTCAGACTGATGTCATAGAAACATAGAAACATAGAAACATAGAAATTAGGTGCAGGAGTAGGCCATTCGGCCCTTCGAGCCTGCACCGCCATTCAATATGATCATGGCTGATCATCCAACTCAGTATCCCGTACCTGCCTTCTCTCCATACCCTCTGATCCCCTTAGCCACAAGGGCCACATCTAACTCCCTCTTAGGGGAGGGGGTGTCAGGGGAGGGGGTGGGACAAAGATAGAATGTAGGCAGAGACAATGAGACTAGTGGGAGAACTGGGAAGCGGAGGGAATGGAGAGAGAAAGCAAGGGCTATCTGAAGTTAGAGAAGTCATTGTTCATACCGCTGGGGTGTGAGCTACCCAAGCAAAATATTCTGTTGTGCAGCTGCAAGTAAGAATTTCATTGTTCTGTCTGTTGACTCTTGACATGCTCAATGTATAAGAACAGAAGGATAGTACAGATGATAGTAGCTGGGAGGTCTTTTGGTTCCTGAGGCATCAAGGATTAGTTTCTGGGGATGGTGGAATTAGCACAAAGCAGACTGACAGCATCTGGATGGGGCTGGGATGAGTATTTTCACAAAAAAGTTTGCATAGTCTGTGAGGTTTAAACTAATTAGACAGGTGAATGAGAGTCAGTCGTGTATAATTAAAAAGGATAAACAAAATGATTTGTAAGAGACAGACAACATGAACGTAAGAAATGGAGCACAGTTGCATGGGAGCAGATTAAACAGGGATACAGAGGCATTAAGGGGAGCTTTATGGTGTGTAAGTGTAACTGCACAAAATATGGTGAGCTTTGGATGCTACTGAGCAATGGGATTGAGATATATTAATGATAAACACCTAGTGATAAAGTCCATGGAAATAAAAAGCTTGTTTTAAGCAGGGTGTATTGGATACTACACAATAAATATTGGCGGTAGTCTGATCCCTTTGTCTGCATGCTCCTGACTAAATCAACGCAATTTGCTGTGCCATCCCAATGATTTCTTCTCCATTTTGAGCAGTCATGAGTCTGTCAAGATGGTTCCTTTTGTATTTTCAAAAGAAGAGGTAAGGGGCTGTCCCACTTGGGCGACATAATTGGCGAGTTTAAAAGAGTTTGAAAAAATAACATGTTGAAGACCTCCTTCCACTATGTAGAAGACCTCCTTCGACCTCCTTCGACTATGTCGAAGACCAGCTTCGACTAGCTACGACTAACTTTGGGAAAATTGGACACTGACACTGAAAAATGGACACTAGTGGAGAGTGAAGACGACCTCCTTCGATCCCCTTTGACCTCCCTTCGACTATGATGAAGACTATCAACGACTACCTTCAACTACCTTCGACTACCCGCGATTACCTACGACTCACATGCCGACCTACTACGACCTACTACGACTAAACCTACGAGTAAAAAAAGTATAGATTTTTTCCAAGGCAATTTTTTTACTCGGGGGGGCATTTTTTAACATATTAAAAAAAATATCGCAACATAGCCGAGGCCTCGAGTACGCGGAGACCACTCTCGAGCATGAAGGAGAGTTACGAAGACCTCCTACAACCTTGTGTCAACCATCCTGCGAGTATGAGTCGAGGGCAAACTCGCCAGAACTGGCGGATTAGGTCGCCCAAATGGGACAGGCCCTATAGGAAACCCTTGTATCGTTTTCTCCAACCTCTGGTAATCTCTTTTTATAATGAGGCTTGGAGTAGTGTAGACAGTTTGATTGCATTAGTCGAAATAGGGTGGACCATGTGAAGGTTGCAATCTCCCACCCCAATGCTGGAGTAACTCAGTGGGACAGGCAGCATCTCTGGAGATATGGAATGGGTGATATTTCGGGGTCGAGACCCCTCTTCAGACTGATGTCAGGGGAGTGGGTGGGACAGAGAGAGAATGGAGTCAGAGGCAGTAAGACTGGTGGGAGAACTGGGAAGGGGGATGGGGTGGAGAGAGAGGGAAATCAAGGCCTATTCGAAGTTAGAGAACTCAATGTTCATACCACCGGGGTGTAAGCTGCCCAAGCAAACAATGAGTCATCCCTAGACACAGAAGTGGAACGAGAAGATTGGAAACTTTAAGGTGTTAAACCATAATCCAAAGTTAACAATCATTTGAATGAGTACAGATTAATTGATGAAAACCACCAGGGATAGTTTTTAAAGAGAAGTTGAATTTGATTCATTTTTTTATAAAACCTTGAAAGAAAATTTTTGAAGGAAAGTTGGTTGATGTTGTACATGACGATTTCAGAAAGATATTGTAGAAAGTACAATATAAGTGCCTTGACAGAAAGTTGGAAGTTCATGGAATTAAATGATTGAGGCCACATGGTTTAGTGACATGAAACAGAATCATTTCCTTTTGAACTGGAGGATTCTAAGCAATTGAGTTTCCATGGTTTCTGGTAGTAACACTATTTTTTAGTGATATATATTTAGATCTTTTGTTGGTTGCACAAGGATAATTATATAATTTACAGGGAATTCAGAATCTGCAAGTATAATGGACATCAATATAACTAAAAGTCTCACCTTGACCACTTCCTGTCTGTGCTGTATATTGATTTTAGAAAAAATGCTACCATATATCAGTATGATTTTTAGCCATCTTACTCGCAGTCGTCCTCCGCTGAGGCAGCCCTGAGGGTTTGTCCGATCGATGAAAAATGAAAAAAGTTATGATGTTTAAAAAATCATGAGATCAGCTGATTGATCCTCTCGCCTGTCAATCACCATGATGAAGGTAACACCCCTTCCGGGGAGCCAGGAGTATAAACCCAAATGGTATGAAATTGTATTTGAATTTGGTGCCCTGCACTCTGCTTGAAATGGTATGAAATTGCATTTGGATTTGGTGGCTTGCACTCGGCTAGAGATGGTATGAAATTGCATTTGGATTTGGTGGCCTGCACTCTGCTTGAAATGGTATGAAATTGCACTTGAATGTGGTGGCCTGCACTCTGCTTGAAATGAAATTTCAAGGAATAGTCGTGAGTGAACTGCCAGCACACCAGCCCTGAGTGACTGAGCTGCCAGCCCACCAGGCCTGAGTGACTGAGCTGCCAGCCTATCAGGCCTGAGTGACTGAGTGCCAGCCCACCAAGCCTGAGAGACTGACCTACCAGTCCAATAATCCATTTGGCTCACACTGTCCATACTAGCCCTCTGCAAACCAGTCCCTTCGGCCCACAACACCCATAGTAGTGCTCCAGAAAGCGCCCCACTGGCCACCAATATTGGAATTGGTGGAGAGGTGGAATATTGCGTTGAGGGACCAGCTCTCCCGTGTGAACATGGAATCCAACGAGTCCCACTTAGTCCAGTAGATAATAAAGAGGAGGATATAGGTAAATGCCAAGAGGCCATTAATAAATGGTGTCACAGGGGCAGCTCAGCAGTGCAGTGGTAGTGTTCCTGCCTTGCAGCGCGGGTTCGATCCTGGGTACGGGTGCTGTCTGTATGGAGTTTGCATGTTCTCCCTGTGACCGCATGGGTTTCCTCCAACATGCCAGTTTCCTCCCCCATTCCAAAAGATGTGCCGGTTTGATGGTTAGTTGGCTTCTGTAAATTGTCCCTAGTATGCAGGATGTCGAAAGTGGGATAATATAGAACTAGTGAATGGGTGATCAATGATTGGCGAGGACTCAGTGGGCTGAAGGGCCTGTTTCCACACTATATCTCTCAACTAAACAAACTATATTTTTTGCCTTGCAAGGGGATAATTGTAAAATTTGCAGAGAATTCAAAACTTGCATGTATAATGGACTTTGAGGAGGATATAAATAAATGTCCAGAGGCCACAGATGAACTGGTGGAATAGACAAGTGGAATAGATTTAGTGCAGAAAAATACAGAGAGGGAGAAATTGGTCGGAAAAATAAGGAGAAATATTACAATGTAAAGTGTGTCATTCTAAATACATGCGTAGGAAGGAACTGCTAATGCTGGTTCACACCGAAGATAAGACACAAAAAGCTGGAGTGATTCAGCTGGTTAGGCAGCATCTCTGGAGAGAAGGAATAGGTGACGTTTTGGGTCGAGACCCTTCTTGAGACCAGGAGTCAGTCTAAATAAGTTGCAGGAATGGACAGGTATGAGAAAAATCAGCATGTAATCGTTGAACTTGGCAGATCCAGTTGTGCAAGGAACTTAACCCTGACTGCGACAGCAATATCCGTTTTCATAGAGTCAGATGCAGTACACAGAATCCTGGACTTCATAAAGAGAAACATAAATAACATAAGCAAGGAAGTTATGAAGAATCTATTATTAAAGACAGGTTCAACCACAGCTGTAGTATCGTTTCTATTCCTGGTCACTACACTTTAGAAAACTTGCAAATGCCTTGGAGGAGATATACAGAGAAAATGTACTGAGATGACTCCTGAGTCCTGGGTCTCATAAATTGAGACGAGTATAAGAACAGAGGAGTTATGTTGTGCCTGCACAAAACAATAACTTATTGTGAACCAATAAATGGAATATTGCATCCACTTCTGATTGCCACAGTTTGAGAAAAATGTGAAGGTTATGAGCAGGGAAGCAGAAAATATTTATTTGAATGATTTCAGAGATGAGGTGCTGCAGCCATAAGTTTCGAGTGGAAACCTGCAGCAAAGAAGCGTGACAGAAAATTTGATAGAGATGTTACCGATCATGACTGGTTTAAATTAGGCAGATCAAGGGAAGATGTTGCCATGAGTGGCTGGTGCAATAACTAGGGGGAATATTGTGAAGAAAGATTCAAGGATGACAGGATAAAAAGCTTTTGCTTACTACTAATTATAAGGATTTGGAAATAGACACAAAACGCTGGAGTAACTCAGCGGGACAGGGAGCATCTCTGGATAGAATGAATGAATGACATTTTGGGTCGAGACCCTTCTTCAGACGGAGAGCCAGGGGAGAGAGCGACACAGAGATAAGGAAGGGTAAGGTGTGAAAATGAGACATCAAAGGGGAGATCAAAGAAGATCAAGGAAAATATATAGTAGATCATTGTTGGCTCGGGGAAAGTGAGAAAAAAGCATACAGAGATAAAATTTAATCGAGGGACCGTTAGACTGGTCAGAGAACTTGGATGGGGGAGGGATGGACTGGAATTTATTTCTTTGGTGGATGCAGCATCAATCAATACCTTCAAAAGGGAATTCCATAAACAATTAAAGAATAATCTGTAGAGTTGTGGGGAAAGAATAAGGAAAAAAAACGGATTGTGTAGAAACAAAGAACTGCAGATGCTGATTTATACCAAAGATGGACACAAGGTGTTGGATTAACTCAACAGGTCAGGCAGCATCTCTGGAGGAAAAGGATGTGTGACGTTTTGGGTCGGGACCCTTCTTCAGACTGAAATTAACTCGGCTAATGTCTGGCATGAAGTGGTTGCACTAACATGAGAAGCAATGGACATTAGATCTGTATTCTTTTGAGATTAGAAGAATAAAAGATGGATTTATTGCAACATATAAGATCCTAAAGTGCCTGGCTCACCGTGAGTAGTCGCCCAAAGAGTCGTACCATTTTCTGGTCGCCGCTGGATTTTCAACATGTTGAACATTTTTGGCGACCTGCTGCGACTATGATGGGTACCAGCAGTTGCTGATAAAATTGCGTAAGTGGGACAGGCCCTTAGGTGTACTAGAGAGGGTAGATATCAAATATTTTCACTCGAATGAACGGAATAGTTGCAAGATTAGTGGCCAGTCATTTAAAACTGATATATATATATACACACACACATTTCTTGACCCAACATCTCATCCGTCTGAAGAAGGGAGTGGACACGAAAAGTCATCTGTCCATTCCCTCCACAGATGCTGTCTGACCTGCTGAGATCCTTCAGCACTTTTTGTTTTGATCAAGATTCCAGTTTGTTGTGTCACCAACTTATGGGTATAAATTCATAAGTGCATAAGTGATAGGAGCAGAATTTGGCCATTCGGCCCATCAAGTCTACTCCACCATTCAATCAAGGCTGACCTATCTTTCCCTCTCAACCCCATTCTCCTGCCTTCAGCACATCACCCCTGACATCCATACTAATCAAGAATCTATCTATCACTGCCTATCCATTTTAGACCGACTATATAGACAGAGACAGAGTACATAATGATAAACTGTTTCTATTTCCCACGTTGTGAAGAACCAGGCAAATAGTTGATTGACAAAATAACCCAAAAAGTCATGAGGATTTGTATGTGAAAAGTGAGTAGTTACTACAATGCACTATCCACGATAGTAATAGGGAAATAGTAATAGGGAAATAAAAGGAATTAATTTTCTAGGATTACTGGAAGAGTGCAGGGTTCTATTGAGTCTGTGCAGACTCAAGGGGCAGAATGGCTTATGCGGAATGGCTGTATATTTTCTGTAATTCTGTGGTTTACTATCCCAAGTTGCCTTTTGTTTTCTCCTCCACCAGACCTTTTTGTGTGCATCTTTCTTTCTAATTACTTCCTTTTCGGACCATCTGAATGGCACAGAGGTACATCGGTAGAGTTGCTGCCTTACAGTTCCTGAGACTCGGGTTCCTGGCTACAGGTGATGTCTGTACGGAGTATGTGCATTCCCCCCATGAACCCCGTGGGTTTCCTCCGGGTGATCCGGTTTCCTCCCACACTCCAAAGATGTGCAGGTTTTTAGGTTGATTGGCTTTGTTAAAATTGTAAATTGCCCCTTGTGTGTAGGATAGTATTTGTGTGCAGGGTCATCACCGGTCGGCGTGGATTCAGTGGGCCGTCGGCCCTGTTTCCGCGCTGTATCTCCAAAGTCTAAATTAAAGTCTAAAATCAAATTGAAACCCTAACGCCATTTTTTCCTCCACAGATACTGCTTAGTCTCAGATGTATTTCCAGAATTTTATGCTTTTTATATCAGATTCCACTGACTGTAGTATTCTAGTTTTATATCAGTCGACGTATGAAAAAGCCCGAGGAACGTATTAGAGCGCTCCCATTGCTAATGTTTTATGAGGATTTTTAAATTGCCGTAGATTCTCTGAAATGTTTATGAGGCAAATACTACTACCACATAGATTCATTACTAACAATATTCCATTAGCAGCTTCATTAATTCTTGCAATAAAAGGCAGAAAACAATGTAAAACGCTCATCATCAGGTTGAAGAGCATCTTGGGAGAGACACATGCAATCTTGACCTTCCATGAACATTAACGTCTGCAGATACCACAAAACATGCTGAGTGTTCTCAGCACTTTCTTCTGATTATTTTAAGATTTACACAGTTGCATTTTCATAATTTCTTGAAACCGATACAATATAAGTGGGGGACCATCAGGTTGAGTAAGTTTCGTCAATGTGAGTGTCAGTCACCAGGTGTTTGCATGCTGTTGAATGTTTTTAATTAATCAACACCATTGTCAGTCCTGCAAGGATAGACCCATTCTTCCGAAGATGGACACAAAATGCAGGAGTAACTCAGCGAGATAGACACAAAATGCTGGAGTATCTCGGGAAAGAAGGAATGGTTGACGTCTCGGGTCGAGACCCTTCCTCAGACTTCTCCATTCATCTGAAACTGTACCTCGACCTCGGCTTGACATCTTGTCAACGCCAAAATACAATGAAACATTGATAAGGGGAGTCACACTGGCGCAGCTGTGGAGTTTTTGCCTCACAGCGCCAGAGACCCCTGGTTCGATCCTGACTACGGATGCTGACCGTATGGAGTTTGTAGGTTTCTCCCCACAACCACATGGGTTTTCTCAGGCATCTCCGGTTTCCTCCAAGGACGTACAGGTTTGTAGATTAATTTGCTTCAAGTATGTAGGATAGCGCTAGTGTACGGGGATCGCTGGTCGGCAGTGACTCAGTGGGCTGAATGGCCTGTTTCTTTGCTGCATCTCTAAACTAAACTAAACTAAAGGAACTAACTGATTATTCAGAAATTCTGAAGGTTTGGCATCTGGCTCACTGTGTGATATTTCTCTCAAGGTCCCCGTACACTAACACTATCCAACACTAGGGACAATTTTTTACATTTATACCAAGGCAATTAACCTACAAGCCTGTACGTCTTTGGAGTGTGGGAGACAATAGACAATAGGTGCAGGAGTAGGCCATTCGACCCTTCGAGCCAGCACAGCCATTCAATGTGATCATGGCTCATCCACAATCAATCAGTACCCCGTTCCTGCCTTCTCCCCATATCCCGTGACTCCGCTATCTTTAAGAGCCCTATCTAGCTCTCTTTTGAAAGTATTCAGAGAACCAGCCTCCACCGCCCTCTGAGGCAGAGAATTCTACAGACTCACTATTCTCTGTGTGAAACAGTGTTTCCTCGTCTCCGTTCTAAATGGCTTACCCCTTATTCTTAAACTGTGGCCCCTGGTGCTGGACTCCCCCAACATCGAGAACATGTTTCCTGCCTCGAGTGTGTCCAAACCCTTAATAATCTTATATGTTTCAATAGGATCACCTCTCATCCTTCAAAATTTCAGGAATTTAGAAGGATGAGAGGGATCTTATTGAAACATATAAACATACAAGCCCAGCCGTTCCATTCTCTCAGCATATGACAGTCCCGCCATCCCAAGATTTAACCTTGTGAACCTACGCTGCACTCCCTAAATAGCAAGAATGTCCTTACTCAAATTTGGAAACCGAAGTTCTCAGAGAAAACCCATGCAGGTCACAGGGAGAATGTACAAATTCTGTACAGACAGCACCCGTAGTCAGGATCGAACCAGGGTCTCCTCCGCTGTGAGCGCTGTAAGGCAGCAACTCTACCGTTGCACCGCCATGCCGTCCTATTGTGTACCATCTAAAAATGTGAATTAGAAGTATCTTTGAATTTCTTTCTTAAACGTTGCCAACTTGAATTGGACACAATACTGCAGTTTTAGCTGAACCCATGTTGTATAACTATTCATCCTGCTTTTTTTCTCTATACTCTACCTCTATTTTTAAGGCCCAGACTGCTATATGCTTTCAAACAACTTTTAGCTCAGCGTGCTCTGCCACTTTCAATCCTCTGCCACTTTCAATCCTGCAAATATGCCATATCTCAATATTTTTGTACGCCCTTTCAATTTTATCCTTTGGTTTATGTTGCTTCTTGTTACTGTTCCTGCCAACTCACTAATTGACATCTGCCACATATCTGCCAATTCCTCCAGTTTGTCTGGAGCTTTTTGAAGTCGATATCTTTCAATTTTTTATGCATGTCCAAATTTAGAAATTGTACTGTAAACCCAAATCATTATTGTGCATTACGACAATTGTTCATCTGGGGAACTCTACACCATCTGGCTCTTCAGTCCAAAAACAACCAATTTTCACCATTCTTTTTTCTATTAACAGAACATTTGAATATTTTATTTCACTTATTCCGGCGGGTCAGAGGCGCAGATGTTGAATTGCTGCCTTACAGCGCCAGAGACCCGGGCTCAATCCTGACCTCGGGTGGTGTCTGTACAGAGTCTGTGCATTCTCCCCGTGACCTCGTGTGTTTTCTTTGGGTGCTGTAGTTTTCTCTCACACACCAATGGCGTGCAGTTTTGTAGGTTAATTGGCTTTGGTAAAAATTGTAAAATTGTCCCCAGTGTGTAGAATAATGTTAGTGTACTGGGATCGCTGGTCAACATGGACACGGACTGCTAAGGAGCCTGTTTCTGCACTGTATCACTGCCAAAAGCTCAACAATACTTGTTCAGGCTTATCTGGATAGTATTCTAAACGCTGTTTCAGCTGCAAATTATAATTAACAAATTGAGGTTCCTCATCTATCCAGTTAAATTTTTAGTTGATACCAACTACCATTGCTGATTATTGGGGTTTACCTTTAATTATTAATTTATCTGTGACTCCGCCCTGGGGCAAGAGATTGGAAACAATTGAAGTCTGTAACAACCTTGAAGCAGCCTTCTATTCATTAAGTGTAATTGGCAATTAGCAGCTGGGTTTCAGCTGTGCAAATTGGACCTTTGCATTATCAGAACTTACAACATGCAAAGTAGTAACTTCTCAGGTGCCATGTAGGTCATTGTTAACAGATCTATGCTATTACCTGCTGAAGCCACCAAAGTCACAATGGTGGACAAACAATATTCAGCATTGCTCCAGTAGGTCACTAAGTCTTCAGTTATATTACAAAACTGATGTTAGTGCTCACAGATGAAAAAAAATTACAAATGCCATCTCCAGTCACAGAGGCAGAAGGGATTTGCATGACTTACCAATTCACCAGTTATTGATATCAACTATCTATAGACATTGCATCCATGTGCATTCTATGGGTTAAAGGGTTATTGTGCGAATATGCATAATTTGCATGCTCAATTCCAAGTTAATACACTGTGGTGGTGGCATATGGTAGTTACATGGATGCAATCCAGTCAAACTTCCAGTCATGTTTACCTAACCTCATTCGGCGCTGGTATATCATCACGTAAAATCAATGACAACATAGAATATGTTGGATCACAAAGTATTTTATGACATTATGCTTTGATGGAACACCAAATGTCGATATGTTTCTATCCAGGCTCATTCACCGGTTGCAAAAATTATGAGGTGCACAGTAGCGAGAGATCCATCTTTGCTACACGAGGGAGGAATGTTATTTTATGTCTTTCCTCTATTTTGCCTCATCAGTTGCGTCTTGTAATAAATTCAGCAAGACTCCGCTTCAGGGGTTTTGTACTGTCTGACAGCCCTGTGCAGCCGTGGTTTCCGTTTACATTGGGAATATAATAGAACCTTATATGGTTATTCTAAACATACAATTTGCTGGCTCAGCCTGTGCATCAGGAAATCAGCCCCTGCATGATAAAATCAATTAATTGACCTGCAGACTCTAAGAAGACTGCCCCTGCGGCTTGGGTTGTCAGACCGATCCATGTATGTGCTCACTGCAGAGTGCAGGGGTAGGACCAGAAAATCAGTACATTTCATCTTTAGGTGATGGAAAGCGTTTTTGTTTAAATACTATGTTACATACAATATGGCACGGATCACTGACGTCTTGGAGTTCATTTCAAATGGGTCATTGACAATAAATTAAGTTATAAAACCATTAACTGAGCCCAACGGGCCTTATCATCATATTTCCTGCAGCATGCGGGACCCACTCTGCCGGGTCTCACTCTCTGATATCCAGTTATAAAATATATCTTTTACACAAGTTCTCCCAGGCCCAAGCACACGGAAGTATGGGATATTGACATTGTGTTAACATTGCTTCGCCAGGGGGCTCCAGCTACATCCTTATCTTTGGCCTGGCTCTAATAAGGTAGTTATCCTCAGGGCGCTGGTTTCAGCGCAACAGATCCACCCCCTGCATAAATTGCGACTGGACAGGATGGTTACACATGCAAATAATATAATATTTTGCATTTATGATTTAGTTAAGTAGAGCAGGCTAGGGGCGTCAGGTCTCAAACTTTTCAGGGCATACCCCATGAACCTTCGGTTATGTGTGGTCACACATTTGCTACAATACGTCAAGGTCACATAGAGCCTTAGAGGCTCTGATACTAGCAATGTTTGTTAATTACAAAAAACCTCATAAGAAGGTATCAGTTCAGACCATCTTCAGGTGGTTAAAAAGGGGTTTTGGCTTATGCAGGAGTGGATACTGATATTTTCTCACCTCACTCCACCAGGGCTGTGACAACATCAGCAGCAAGGGTTGTGTATGTTCCGCTGGACCACATCCTGGTGACTGCAGGATAGTCTAACGAACGATCTTTACAAACATTTATAATAACCCATTGCCAGACCGGGGTTATTTGCCAACTCTATTTTACATTTTATTTTATAATTTCTCCTGGATGAGAGGGTTTACTATTATTATGTGTTCATTTAAATAGCATCAGCATGTTTAATATCCGTCATGTCTCTATGTATTATCAATGTTTCACTTGTCTGTGGTCAATTTATGCAGTTGTATGGACTTTTCCATGGCATGAAATCACAGAGCTTTGAAATCTTCATGGAATCACTCACGTGACTCCGAAGTAAAATAGTAAGATTAAACGAGAACTTACCAGTTTGAAGTTTGATCTTTATTTTATGAGGAGTTATGATGAACGATTACGTGCCCACTGCTCGCAACCCTCATATCATGAACGTCATCTGGTAGTTCTAAGTTTCTAATCTTACTATGTCACTTCATTGACTGTTATCTGTGATTTCACACCGCTGCTTTGAAGATTGACATGCGTGCGCTCTGGCGGGCTTCTTCACGTAATCGCTCATCATAACTCCTCATAAAATAAAGATCAAACTTCAAACTGGTAAATTCTCCTTTAATCGTACTATTAATATGAATGTGTGCTTGATAGTCAGCATGGACAGTGGGCCAAACGGCCTGTTTCCACAAAGTATGATATTATGACTCAAAGCTAATTAGACAGAATTTGCTTTTAACAAATCCAAGCTGGCTCTCCTCATCAATACAAACTTGTCCAAGTGATTGCAAATCCTGCCACTGAGATTTTTTTCCTTAATGATCCCTTCACTGACAACAAACTGACTGATCTGTACGATAGTGCTACGGCATCCTTGGGAGGGAAGATTCTTCCCAGTGTAAAGTCGAGTTGCTGCCTTGCTGTGCCAGAGACCCAGGTTCGACGCTGATCACGGGTGCTGCATGTACGGAGTTTGTATGTTCTCCTTGTAACCACACGGTTCTTCTCCAGGTGCTCCGGTTTTCTCCCACACTCCAAAGGCATGCAGGTATGCAGGTTAATTGTTTTCGGTAAAATTGTAAATAGTTCCTAGTGTGTGTAGATGGTGCTAGTGTATGGGGTGATCGCTGGTCGACGCTGTCACGGTGACCCAAAGGGCCTGTTTCCGCGGCATATCTCTAAAGTCTAAAGTCAATCAATTTTGCACCTCTTTTTTCTTTGCAGTACTATCTTCCTGTACCAGACCCCTTGCTAAATTAGTATAAACCTCCAATCACAGAAATCCCCACCACAGGTCATTGGACCCCAATCTGTTGAGCAGCAACCTATCCAGTCTTTGCAGATCCCACCTTTCAATACTAAACCCCGTGCCAAGCATGTCAAAAGATAGATACAAAATGTTGGACTAACTCAGCGGGACAGGCAGCATCCCTGGAGAAAAGGAATGGGTGACGTTTCGGGTCGAGACCCTTCTTCAGACTGAAAGTCACAAAAAAGGGGAACAAGAGATATAGACAATGATGTAGAGAGATATAGAACAAATGAATGAAAGATATGCAAAAAAAGTGACATTGATAAACGAAACAGGTCATTGTTAGATGTAGCTAGGTCAGAGTGAAAGACTTATGGGGAGGGGTGGAGAGACAGGGAATGCAGGGGTTACTTGAAGTTAGAGAAATCAATATCCATACCTCTGGGTTGTAAGCTGCTCAAGCAAACTATGAGATGTTATTCCTCCAATATCTCTCTCTCTCGTTTCCCTTTCCCCAACCTCTCTGTCTGAAGAAGGGTTTCAACCTTAAATGTCACCCATTTCTTCTCTCCAGAGATGCAACCTGTCCCACTGAGTTATTCCAGTTTTTTGTGTCCATCTTCAGTTTAAACCAGCGTCTGCAGTTCCTTCCTACACACCAAGCATTCTAAAGTTCTCCTTCCTGAACCTAGCTGTCCAAGTGCGGTCAAGTCCAGTTTAGTGTCAAATGCTTGAACACGGAGAAGTCAAAGTCAAAGTCAATTTTGTTCATCACATGCACCCGAAGGTGCAGTGAAATGAATTTGCCAGCAGCGAAACAATTAAAAAGAACACACAATACACAATTTGATTCAACACAAACATCCACCACAGCATTCTTCACTGTGCAGGAAGGCAATAACGTTCAGTCAGTCCTCCTCCTTTGTTCATCCGTGGTCGAGGCCATGAACCCTCCATAGTCGCCGCTCCGGACAGCCCGATGTACAGGCCCTCTCGTCGGGATGATGGACACTCCGGGGGCTTGGAGTGACCGAATCAGCACTTTTCTACCAGAGACCAGAGCTAATCTCTGACGATCCCCGGCAAGGGGTCCCAGGCTCCGGATGGTGAGTCCATGCCGCGTCCACGGCTAGAAGCTCCGTAGACCGCGGCTTCAGGATGTAACACTCCGCGGGCCAACGATCGAAGCACTCCTCTCTGGCATCCCCCGGCAATGGTTCGCCCGCTCCGCTATGAAAAGTCCATGCTGCGCCCACTGCTGTAGCTCTGGTCCCGACTCCGGGAAAGGCCGCTCCAATCCATGGTGTTAGGCCGCGAGGGAGGCGACATGGAAAAGGTCGCCTCTCCTTTGAGGAGGTGACCAAAAGCGGTTCCCCCCCTTTCCCCCCTCACCACCCCTACACAAGACACACCGAGAGTCACTAAATCAGACAATTGGACTCACTAAAAAAAACAAAGAAATGTCGAAATAACGAACATGCTGCTGGCAGGGCAGCCGTTTTGCAGCGTCCCCACCAACCTGAGGTATAGGCACAATAAAAAATGTTGCTTCCTGCAGTATCACAGACGCAGGGACTGCAGATGTTGATTTACACAAAAGGGCACAAAGTGGTGGAGGAACGCAGCGGGTCAGGCAGCATCTTGGAGAACATGGACTGGTGACATTTCGAGTCAGGATCCTTCTTCAGCCTGAAATTCAGCAGGAACCTGGGGGGGGGGGGGGGGGGGGGGGGCAACCTTTTGGCACAGTAGGTCTCTGGAGTGAGCTGCTAGAGGAAATGGTTGAGGCAGGTATTGTAATCACATTTAAAAGAAAACAACAAAGTGCTGGGCCGGGCAGCATCTCTGGAGAACGTGGATAGATGTCGTATCGGATCTGAAAAAGTGTTCCAACCCAAAATGTCACCTATGCATGTTCTCCACTGATGCTGCCCGATCTGCTGAGTTACTCCAGCACATTGTGCAACTTCCTTCCTAACTGCATAATATCTCCCACAGGACCTCATCACTTATTTTATGTTATTAGTACGGTTATGGACCATGTACTCTAGCTGTTCACCCTCCTCTTTAGACTTTTCTGCAGCTGTTCAGCGATACTCTTGACTCTGACTTCAGAGAGGAACATACTAACCAGGAACCACATCCACTGCAACATAAATGCCAGTCTACTATAGATTTTCTGATAAGTATTGTATTCTTGGCATTTATTTTTCTCCTGGTTCATGTGAGCCTCCCTTTGTTCCGGCTAGACCTCTTCAAGAACTCACATTGATTGAGAGTAAAATGCCAGGAGTTGCTGATCGACCTGCCTGCTGCTTTTTATCAGTCTGTCAGTCGCCTATTCCCTCTTGCTCACCATTCTGTTGTAGTGAGTGTTGGATGGAATATTTTGTTCCTTGAATCTTACCTTCACATCGAGCTCAGTTGCCCTCTTAATTACAGCTCAGCCAGAAACAGACACAAGGAATATCTCGTAGAGTAGCAGTGAGTTTCTCAAACAGGTCAGTTTGTTCAAGACCTCAATGGTATGCACTGGGAAAAACACTCTGAGAGATCCCAAAGTGTTTCAAAGATTCACAGCACCCATTGCATTTTTCCATTCTGACTACACAATGGTTACACAAAGTGCTTGAGTAACTCAGCAGGTCAGGCAGCATCTTCTTTCCCCAATATGTAAGCCCTTGGATTAAACCCTCATTACAAACTACAGATCTTCCTTATAATTTTCAGAATTTCCTACATCAGTGAGCATCTCCTGAAATATGTTCCCCTTGAAACACTTTCAGCGTCACAGGTACAATGCAGTGGTTTGATAAACTCTTTTGTCTTAACCATTCATTAACCATTCATTCCTACCATATCAGGTCATGTTGCAGTTATACAGATGTTGATGAGGCTGCATTTACAGTATTGTGTTCCGTTCAGGGCACCATGTTATAGGAAAGATATTGTCAAGCTGGTAAAAGGCCTATCCCACTTGGACGACCTAATCCACGAGTTGAAAAAAATGTCAAGGTCGCGTTGACTCGCCGAAGTAAAAGACCTCCTATGACTATGTCTACGACCTCGTATGACTATGTCTACGACCCCTTACGATATGTTAACGACCTTCTACGACCCCCCTCGACCTCTGTCTTCCACACCTAAGATCAACTACGACTAGCTACGAGTGGAAAAGGATCACATGATAAAATGATGTCATGTTTGCATTTTCTTATTGGGCCAGTTACTGACCTATCACTACCTACGACTAACATCACAACCTACTATGACCTTCCACCAAGTAAAAAGTGTAAATTTTTTTTATAATGCCAACCTTTTTTTTACTCGTGGACATTTTGTATCAGGCTGGAAAAAAACGCCGCGACCTACTTGAGGCCACGAGTACGCAGAGACCACTCACGAGCATGAGGAAGGGTTACGAAGACCTCCTACGACCTCATGGTGACCATGCTGCGAGTATGAGTCAAGGGCAAACTCTGCAGAGTTCGCCAATTAGGTCGTGAAAGTGGGACAGGGGCTTCAGGGTGCAGAGGATTTATGAGTATGGTGCCAGGAGTCGAGGGCCTGAACTATAGGGTGGGGTGGTGGAGGCAGATAAGATAGTGGCTTTTAGGTAGGCGTTTGGAAGTTCAGGGAATGGAGGGATATGGATCATGTGTAGGCAGACGAGATCAGTTCAGCTGGGCATCAGGTTCGGCACAAACATTATCGGCTAAAGAGTCAGTTCCTGTGTGTACTGTTCTATGATTTGTTTTAGTTTAGTTTAGAGATACAGTGCGGAAACAGGCCCTTTCGGCCCACCGGGTCCGCGCTGACCGGCGATCCTCCCACATTAACACTATCCTATACCTACTAGGGACAATTTTTACATTTACCGAGCCAGTTAACCTACAAACCTGTACGTCTTTGGAGTGTGGGAGGAAACTGAATATCTCAGAGAAAACCTACGCGGGTCACGGGGAGAAGGTATAAACTCCGTACAGACAGCACCCGTAGTCGGGATCGAACCCGGGTCGACGGGTCTGTATTCACTGTAAGGCAGCAACTCTACCGCTGCGCCATGGTGCCGCCCTTAATATATGTTCTATACATGTACCGATATTTATCTTTCTCTGGGAAGGCCAACATTTGTTCTGGCCTTTTCCTACCTCCAGTCCCATCCCCCCTACTTTCAGTCAGGATAAACCAGCATCTGCAGTACCTCTCCAGATCATTTTCTCATCCTTTTAATTCTCTATGGACCTCCATACTCCACAGTGTTTCCACAATTACATAAATGAAACAATTAAACAAATATCCACATTTGGTCCAAAAGATTAAATGCACATTTAAATGCAAAGCCATTTACCTTAAATATTTTCCACCCATTTAATATGTCTCTTTTAATTTCATGACTACATAGTAGCCATGCCTACTATGTTCTGTTGTGCTGAAGCAAAGCAAGAATTTCATTGTCCTATCAGGGACACATGACAATAAACTCTCTTGAATGTTGAATCTTGAATTTTGTGCTTTTGGCTTCAGCACTTGTCATCATTTTTATTTTTAGTTTTAGTTTTAGGGATGCAGCGCGGAAACAGGCCCTTCGGCCCACCGAGTCTGCACCGACCAGCCGTCCCCGCACACTAACACTATCCTGCACACACTAGGGACAATTTACAGTTATACCAAGCCAATCAACCTACAAACCTGTACATCTTTGGAGTGTGAGAACAAACCGAAGATCTCGGAGAAAACCCGCGCGGGTAACGGGGAAAAACGTACAAACTCTGTACAGACAAGCAGCCAGAGTCAGGATCGAACCCACGTCTCTGGCGCTGCAAGGCAGCAACTCTACCGCTGCACCACCATGCCGCATATTTCTTGTTGCCACAAGCTCAGGTGGCAAAACGAAACCCGTCAAACCTTGGTCAATAGAAAATACACAATACACAATAGACAATAGGTGCAGGAGTAGGCCATTCAGCCCTTCGAGTCAGCACCGCCATTCAATGTGATCATGGCTGATCATCCCCAATCAGTACCCCGTTCCTGCCTTCTCCCCATATCCCCTGACAGCTATTTTTAAGAGCCCTATCTAGCTCTCTCTTGAAAGCATCCAGAGAACCTGCCTCCACCGCCCTCTGAGGCAGACGATTCCACAGATTCACCACTCTCTGTGAGAAAAAGTGTTTCCTCGTCTCCGTTCTAAATGGCTTACTCCTTATTCTCAAACTGCGGCCCCTGGTTCTGGACTCCTCCAACATCGGGAACATGTTTCCTGCCTCTAGCGTGTATAAGCCCTTAACGATCTTATACAATCTTATATGTTTCAATGTAGGCAGGTTATTGTCAACCAGATTGGGACGTGACACAATACCCATCTTCTTTTCTCCAGCCACTCTTCCAAAAATAATGTCAACACGTAATTGTGTAAACAAACGATAGCTGTGGCATTGCCTGCCTTCCTGCCTAGTCTGCTTCTAAAAAAAAAATAGTATTGACGTTTGCCTTGAAAAAACAAGACACTACCTGGGACTGTGTCTGTCTTCCTCCAGGAACTATTGTCAAAATGTAGACTTATAAATGAAAAGGTATTTGGAATCAGGCCTGACAGACTGTTGTGCAAGTATCTTCCTCTGCCTTCACACGGAGTGGGTGACGTGACTGGTCTTGCATTGCTCAGAAGCACCAGCAATGCCTTGGTGGATGAGATATTCATGAGATATTCTTATCATTCTTATGATTTGGACGAGGGAATTGAATGCAACATCTCCAAGTTTGTGGATGATACAAAGCTGGGGGGTAGTGTTAGCTGTGAGGAGGATGCTAGGAGGCTGCAAGGTGACTTGGATAGGTTGGGTGAGTGGGCAAATGCATGGCAGATGCAGTATAATGTGGATAAATGTGAGGTTATCCACTTTGCTGCAAAAACAGGAAAGTAGACTATTATTTGAATGGTGGTCGATTAGGAAAAGGGGAGATGCAACGAGACCTGGGTGTCATGGTACACCAGTCATTGAAAGTAGGCATGCAGGTGCAGCAGGCAGTGAAGAAAGCGAATGGTATGTTAGCATTCATAGCAAAATGATTTGAGTATAGGAGCAGGGAGGTTCTACTGCGGTTGTACAGGGTCTTGGTGAGACCACACCTGGAGTATTGCGTACAGTTTTGGTCTCCTAATCTGAGGAAATACATTCTTGCCATAGAGGGAGTACAGAGAAGGTTCACCAGACTGATTCCTGGGATGTCAGGACTTTCATATGAAGAAAGACTGGATAGACTCGGCATTTACTCGCTAGAATTTAGAAGATTGAGGGGGATCTTATAGAAACTTACAGAATTCTTAAGGGGTTGGACAGGCTAGATGCAGGAAGATTGTTCCCGATGTTGGGGAAGTCCAGAACAAGGGATCATAGTTTAAGGATAAGGGGGAAGTCTTTTAGGACTGAGATGAGAAAAACATTTTTCACACAGAGAGTGATGAATCTCTGGAATTCTCTGCCACAGAATGTAGTTGAGGCCAGTTCATTGGCTATATTTAAGAGGGAGTTAGATGTGACCCTTGTGGCTAAGGGGATCAGGGGGTATGGAGAGAAGGCAGGTACGGGATACTGAGTTGGATGATCAGCCATGATCATATTGAATGGAGGTGCAGGCTCGAAGGGCCAAATGGCCTACTCCTGCACCTATTTTCTATGTTTCTATGTTGCTATCATTGTAGTTCCTATGGTTCAGTTCAATTCAGTTAATTGGCTTCTGTAAATTGTCCCTATTCTGACAATAGACAATAGACAATAGACGCAGGAGTAGGCCATTCGCCCTTTGAACCAGCACCGCCATTCACTGCGACCATGACTGAACATCCACAATCAGTACCCCATTCCTGCCTTCTCCCCGTATCCCTTGACTCTGCTTTCCTTAAGAACTCTCTAAATCTAAATCTCTCTTGAAAGCATACAGAGAATTGGCCTCCACTGCCTTCTGAGGCAGAGAATTCCACAGATTCACAACTCTCTGGGTGAGAACGTTTTTTCTCATCTCCGCTCCAAATGGCCTACCCCTTATTCTTAAACTGTGGCCCCTGGTTCTGGAATTCCCCAACATTGGAAACATGTTTCCTGCCTCTAGCGTGTCCAATCCCTTAATAATCTAATATGTTTCAATAAGATCCCCTCTCATGCTTCTAACTTCCAGTGTATACAAGCCCAGTCGCTCTATTCGAATAACATATGACAGTCCAGCCATCCCGGGAATTAACCTTGTGAACCTACGCTGCACTCCCTCAATAGCAAGAATGTCCTGAATAAGAATAAAACTTACAGCAAACGTGTGCAATGTTCACTGCACTGCCACGGGCAGTGTGTGGAATAGAACTAGTGCCTGGTTGATTGTTGGTAGGCGTGGACTCGGTGGGCCGAAAGGCCTATTTCCATGCCGTATATCTAAACTAAACTAAATCAAGACATTTCACCTAAAAATGTCTAGACCGATGTTCCAGTGTAGTATTTGAGGAGCGCTGCCTTATCAAGTCTAGGTTTAGATTTATTATTGTCACATGTACCGAGGTACAGTTTTACATGCTGTCCAATTAAATCATGTAATATTATACTTGAATACAATTAAGCCAATCTCAACAGCAATAGGTAGGGCAAAGAGAGAGATACAAAGTGCAGAGTATAGCTAATTATTGAGTCACACAGCATGGAAACATGCTGTTTCCAACTTGCCCACATCGGTTGATCATTTCCATCCACACTAGTCCCATCTGCCTGCGTTTGGTCCATAACCCTCGAAACCTGCCCTGTCCATGTACCTGTCCAGTTGTTTCTTAAATGTTGCAATAGTCCCTGCCTCATCCACTTCCTCCAGCAGCTCATTCCGTATACCCACCACCCTTTGTATGAAAACATCACCGCTCAGATTCCCGTCAAATCTCTCCCACAGGTTCTCAGCAAAATAGCATAGAGTTATAGAAAAAGAACACGATGTCCACAATGACGAAGGTTGGAGAATTGGAACTGTTCCTTTCATTATGGAAGGACCATTCAGAAGTCTTATAAGTGAAGGGAAGATGCTGTTCTTGAGTCTGATGGTGCATGTTTCAAGCTTCTATTTACTTTGCCTGATGGGAGCAGGGGAAGGTGGAATGATTGGCCTGGGAGAGGTTAGTGGTGTGATGTTTTGCAGATGAAATGCTAAATATCACAGATGGACAAAGATTTTATAAAATGGCTTTGAAGAACAGCAGAATGTTTTGTTGTGTCTGGACCATTGCTGAGCCCTCATTCAACATCACTTAAGCACATTATCCGGCTATTATCACCCTTTAGTTGATGCTGTAGTGATGCTTCACCGTAGGTATGGTATTGGCCGGGTGATGAGCGGTGTCTGGTTTCCTCCAGACATGACGCTTGGCATTCAGGCCAAAGTGTTCAATCTTGGTTTCATCAGACCAGAGATTCTTGTTTAGGAGCCTCTTGGCAAACTCCAAAAGTGAAAGGGTCTGAATACGTTCTGAATGCACTGTATCTCTGAACTAAACTAAAGTTGATGTGCACAAATTTGCTGCTTCCGATCCAACATTACAACAGCAACGGTTCCAAAAACTAATTCATTAGTTGTAAAATCAGTTTGGGAAATCCAAAATGAATGTGAGTTACATACTTAAGTTTAATTTAGTTTAGTGTGTAGATACAGCGCAGAGTCAGGCCCTTCGGCCCACCGAGCCCGCACCGACCTGTGATCCCAAACACAAATACTATCCTGAACACACTCGGAACAATTTACAATTTTACCAAAGCCTGCACATCTTTGGAGTTTAGGAGGAAATCGGAGCGCCCGGAGAAAACCCACGCAGGTCACGGGGACAATGTACAAACTCCGTTCAGACTGCACCCGTAGTCAGGATCTAACCCAGGTCTCTGGCGCTGTAAGGCAGCAGCTCTACCGCTATCGCCACCACGTCGCCCCAATATAATTGCAAGCATGTCTATTAGATATTCCATTTATTTCTCTGCGCTCGCTTGTCTAGTTGATACTGATTCTCATAACAATTATGGTACATCTTAAGTCTTTTAAACAATAATTTTTCTCTTGCAATAATGATAAATGTATACTCTTTGAAATAATCTTAATAATTTAATCATTGCGTATGTTTCCTTTTCAAAACCGTCTTCTTTATAAATGCTATTATTATTTAAGAACACCATCTCTACATTATGCATTTTCATATTGGTTCTCTTCGTATTATTAACAAAATGCCAAAGCAACAAAGCAAGCTCAAGAAGAGAAGAAATTATTCTTATATAATTTGCATCTATCAGGTTGTGCTTCCAACCAATGCCAGTGTAAACACATCACATATTATAGATCATGGGGGAAAGTGATTGAATTAAAATTGCATTAAGACATCCAGAAACTGATATAAAGCAACATAATGTAATAATTTAGCTACGTGCACGGCTAGGAATATTGCAGAGGTGTACGGCATTGCAGCACAGAAGATCAAATTAGATGTATTCAGAATCCACTGCTGCACATTTACAGAACAAATGATATGTGGAATGTTATACGTGGAATGTTATACATCTTCAGAACGAAACTTAGTAATATTGAACAGATTACAGAGATTCAGATATTCCTTGCGATTACTTCCCTGCCTATTTTCTTTTGGAAATCCCACCTTTTGGGAACAGGATGTATTAATTCTGTGTCTGGTCCATCTCCAGATCATAACATTGGCCAAAGCAATTTCGTTGATACAAATCAGATGCATTTAACAAACGCACTGAGAAAGGGAATTGTGTTAAGAAAATGTTGAGGCCTGGATCGAGTGGATGTGGAGAGGATGATTCCACTAGTGGGAGAGTCTAGGACTAGAGGTCATAGCCTCAGAATTAAAGGACCTTCCTTTAGGAAGGAGATGAGGAATAATTTATTTAGTCAGAGGGTGGTGAATCTGTGGAATTGATTGCGACAGAAGGCGGTGGAGGCCAAGTCAATGGATATTTTTAAGGCAGAGATAGATATATTCTTGATTAGTATGGGTGCCAGGGGTTATGGGGAGAAAGCAGGAGAATGGTGTTGAGAGGGAAAGATTGATCAGCAGAGTAGACATGATGGGCCGAATAGCCTAACTCTAGTCTTATCACATAAGGACTTATGAATTGACTTATTTAAATTTGGAAATGAAAATATTGCAGTAAAGCAAGATTTATTTTTCACTATCTTATTTTCCACATGTTCACTGCAAGTTTGGTTTAGTTTAGTTTAGAGATATAGGATAGAAAGAGGTCCTTCGGCCCACCGAGCCCATGCTGACCAGCAAACCACATACACCAGCTCTATCCTACACACAGGAACAATTTACAATCTTTACTGTGGTGTATTCGTGGTTGGAACGGACTTTAAATAAGACTCGGTCACGGGAGGAAACTAGCGAGCTTCATTTATTCTGCACGCCACGATAAGTCTCTGCTGCGCATGCGTCAATTGCGCAAGACCGTAAATATGTTAATCATATTTCATACACAACGCAACTCCCCCTTTAACTTGGAGGCAGGTAACACAATTTCACCTTCACGGTATATGCTCTTTACCTAAAATATACTTGATTAATACACTGTTCCAAAATTGTATTATTAAAGTCATCTTACAATACATCCTCATAAACAGAATAATCATACCTAAACTTAGCATTTATAATTTTTACATTCCATCCATCTTCCGTAATCCAAATACATTATGTGATATCATTTATAAAGAACAAAATCCTCAAATCTTTTGGGTGTTCTTTTTATCCTATCAGACCCGGGTCTCCCTGCCTGTGTCGGACTTTGCCCGTTATCTGAGAAATCAGGCTCTGGTTGTGATGATGTATTATCACTAGGGGCTAGAGGTTCCCCGCTCTCTGAATTGCCTTCCGGATCTACACCAGCTGTTGGAGTAGGCAAATCTATCAGCAGCTCCTCGCTTGGTTGACCCCCTTCTCTTGGCTGGATGTCGGCGTGCTCGTCACCTTTTGGCCAGTATGCTTTTAATTGATCGACATGACGACGCACGACTCTTCCCTCATTCAACTTTATGTTGTGCATGACTTCACTGATGACTTCTTCTATCATCCCATGAAGCCAAGTAGGGCCTGAAGTGAAGTTCTTGACCATGACATGATCCTTCACTTCAAAAACTCGTTCCTTGTTGCCTCGATCTGCTGCCTGTTTCATTGAAGCTTGCTTCCTTCCGACAGCTTTGCTGAGATCGGGTTGCAGACTGTCAAGTTTAGTGCGGATCTTTTGTCTAGTTTTATAGTCCATGGACTTCCAGTGTCCGATTCCAGTTGTACTTCCTGCCATTCACTATCACAGTTCAGAGTTCGACAACTTGTCAATTGATTCATCTTCCAAATGGCCCATACGATCCTCCGATGAATCCGAATCAGTCTCCTCCAAGAGGTTTGCTTTTTTTCCGTAATCGTGTCCTCCTCTGCTGGTAAGCTCTAACAGCAATACACTGGCTTTTGGTGTGACCCATTCCCAAGCACCTGAAGCACCTGCCATCTCGGAATTTACACATCGCTGGCTCATGGCTGCCGCCACATCTCCAGCACCTCTTGGAGTTGTGAATCTTGTCTCTGGATGCCCTTGGTGGACTCCATGTCTTCTTCAGTCCCGGCTCCTTGTCTCTGGATGCCCTTGGAGGACTCCTTGTCTCCTTTAGTCCAGGCTTCTTCCTTTGGATCTGATGGACGGGGTTAAAATCATCCTGGACCCTTCCAATCTTCCTGATCTGCTCTACGTCCTGTCTAGCGACCTCCATTGCCGTCGCAATATTGACTACGTTCTCTAAGGCCAGTCTCGGTGCACCCAACAGTTTCCGCTGGATGTTAATATCTGCACATCCTACCACCAACCTATCCCTTAGCATATTCTCCAGTTCCTTAAAATGACACCCCTCACTTAACTGGCGAAGCTTTGCTAGGAACTGAGGGAGAGTTTCATTTGCTTGCGTGCAGGTATAAAACCGATATCTTTGCACGATTTATGTTGGTTTAGGTTCATACACAACATTTACCAAAGCCGATTAACCTGAAAACCTGTACGTCTTTGGAGTGTCAGAGGAAACCGGAGCACCCGGGGGAAACCCACGCGGTTACGGGGAGAACGTACAAACACGGTACAGACAGCCAGGTCCTCTCATAGATGAACTGAGGCCCAGGCCAATTTCAATTTTAGAGGTCCCCAAACCAAGATTAAGCAGAGGCCCCTCGATTTTAGAGGCCCCTATATCAAGATCCCTTTGAAGCAGACAGGCATGAGGCACTCTGACGATGAAAGGCAGTAATTCTCCAGCTGCACCACCGTGCTGCCCCAAGTGTATTGTAAAGCAGATGAAAATCATGTAGTTCAATATGCTGCATCAATTTATATCAGAAGGATGAAAATGATGGTGTTATCTTGCATAGAAATTGTTTTGTTTCACTTGGAGAAGCAATCAGTAATATTTAAGGTTGGTCAGATTCTGCGATAAATCGAATCTTATAATGCCTGGAAATGTTGGAGTTACTCAGTTGGTCAAAAGAGAAAACTGTGAAAAGAGAAAATAAAGTCATGTTAAAGGCGATGACCTTTCTTCAGAAGTAGATGAGGTTCAAATCCAACCATCTCTTGCGTCTCTAGTCAAGTAAAGTCCCTCAAGGCAAATGTCAATCCCACATATATATTTTGTACCTACTCTGATTGATACATTCATAACAGCTCAATGTTGCCACGAGCTAAAATATCCACTGCTTGTTTTCAACGTAACCTTTGGCCCATTTCCGTGATGTGGCAACCCGATCGCTCATCATATTTTATTTCTTTATATCAAGTGACATGTCTGCTTTTTATTGCATCTGTAATCTGTAAAACAGAAATATGCGGTTAGGAAATAGCCAAATTTAATTCACTGTCCAGAAAATGACAGCCATTTGTTATAGGCAAATGGAAAACCTACGAAATGGACCACTTTATTGACAGCACATGACGAATGGATTCATAACAAATCAGATTTTGTTCCTCAATCAGTTGGGCGCTGTATTATCAACCCGGGGGGGGAAATCAAATATCATGAGAGGTAATTGATTTGATATATTTCCTTCCTAAAAGAAGTCATATCTGAAAATGGGCCTGGCTATCTCTGTTGTATAATTAACTAGGTTTTTCTTTGTTGAGGAAAGATTTATTGAGATCTGACCCAACCTGCAACCAGAGATAGTGAGCAAAGCACAAATTGCTGGGGTACCTCAGTATGTCAAGTGGCCATTGTGGAGGGAATGGATGGACAGCGTTTCAGGTTGAAACCCTTCTTCACACTCGGGAGTCCAAAGAAGGGTCTCAACCAGAAATGTCCTCTGCCCATTCTCCACAGATGCTGCCTGATGTTTTGAGTTACGCCAGCCCCCTTTATTTCCAACAAGATTCCAACATCTTCATTAGATCATAAGGTCATAGAAACATAGAAACATAGAAAATAGGTGCAGGAGTAGGCCATTCGGCCCTTCGAGCCTGCACCGCCATTCAATATGATCATGGCTGATCATCCAACTCAGTATCCCGTACCTGCCTACTCTCCATACCCCCCTGATCCATTTAGCCACAAGGGCCACATCTTAAATATAGCTCCCTCTTAAATATAGCTAATGAACTGACCTGAACTACCTTCTGTGGCAGAGAATTCCACAGATTCACCACTCTCTGTGTGAAAAATAATTTTCTCATCTCGGTCCTAAAAGACTTCCCCCTTATCCTTAAACTGTGACCCCTTGTTCTGGATCCCTTGTTCTGGTCATGAGTGATAGGTGTAGAAGTAGGCCATTTGGCCCATCGAGGCCACTACGCCATTGAATCATGGCTGATCTACCTCTTTCTCTTGTGACACTATCTGAAATAATGGGCGTTGAATCAAAATCTAACTTTTTGAGACCATATTTTGCTTTTCTGAATTAAAAGCCAAGATGGCGCCCAACCCAAGGTTCAAGGCTCAAGTTTATTTGTCACATGCACCAATTAAGGTACAGGTTACTTTTTTTGTGTGCTAGTAACTGAATTTCAATCACACATTTCAATCGCTCCACTCTAAAATCTCTTCTCCTGACTATGGGTTTTTCTTGCACTAAATGTTATTCACACTATTCCCCTTTAGTCTGAAGAAGGGTCTCAACCCGAAACGTCGCCTATCTCCTTCGCTCCTTAGATGCTGCTGCACCCGCTGAGTTTCTCCAGCTTTTGTATAACTCCCCTTTATTATGTATCTGTGCACTGTGGATGGCTCGATTGTAATCATGTATTGTCATTCTGCTAATGCAATCAACCTGGTGTGCACAATCAAATAAGATCAAATAGAACAAGTTGTCATACAACTTTAGGCTGTGCACGCCATACACAAGAAGAATAAGTCATTCTGCTGACTGGTTTGCACACTGTACCTCGGCACACGTGACAATAAACAGAACTAAACTAAACTAATCACTTTCTGTTGGAGAAGCCTATTTCAATGCCTGAGTATGTCTCAATGATATACATTCGAAGTGTAGTCACGGGAAAAGGCCAGCTGTTTTGGGCATTGCTATGGATCAGTGAGCAACAAATTGGTTACGGACTCCGGATAAACCTCCTGTTTTTTGCTTGAAACTGGGTCATAGAATCCTTTACCTCCATTCTTCTTGTGTATGGCGTGCACAGCCTAAAGTTGTAGGTCAACTTGTTCTATTTGATCTATTTGTTTGTGCACGTCGGGTTGATCGTATTGTCGAAACAGGGTGAACCACGAGAAGGTTGCAATCTTCCACCCCACCCATTTGAGATGAAGAATTAATTTTGGTTCCTTCTTTTAAAAGTAGATACAAAAAAAAGCCAAAAATATTTTAAAGAGAGCATTGTATAAATTCATAGCCCACTAATCCTAACTGGTGCACTCCACTAACCTCTGAAATTACATTATCTTCCTTCAACACTGTAACCTTCCGCCTTGCTCTCTCCTAAGTACTTAATCATCTCCTTGCTCCTAACTTCTTATATTTTAATTCCACATACGTTTCACATTCCCTCAACTCTCTGAGTGAAACTAGCTGTCTTGATTTCATTCTTGGACTCATTAGTAAATTGTTGTTAGTTATTTCTCCCATATTTCCATAAAATATAAAATAAGGTTATTTTGCCTCTTAGGTTTATATTAGCTCATTGAATAGTTACAACACTCCTATGGCCCAGTAGTGCATTGATAGAGCTACTTGCCTTACTGTGCCAGAGACCCGGTTTTGATCCTAACTATGGATGCTGTCAGTACGGAGTTTGTACATTCTCCCTGTGACCTGCGTGGGTTTTCCCCGGGAGCTCCGGTTTGTAGGTTAATTAATTTCTGAAAATTTCCCCTAGTGCACAGGATACTAAACTGAGATAACGCTGAACTAGTGTTTGTGTGATTGTTGGTCGGCATAGACTTGTTGGGCTAAAGGGTCTGTGTCCACGCTATACCTCTAATCTAAATGACTATTTTCCTCTACTTGCCACAAATAGAGTTGTGTAGCATGAAAACTGGCCAGCCCAATTCGAAACACATACCCATCAACATCCCCTAGATCCTACGAACCACCAACAATAGGGAGGTTTTTATTTCAGGTGATCAACTAAGCTATCAAATTCCTACCAGGGCTCTACCCTGCTTTTCGTATGAAGAAGGGTCCCAACATGAAATGCCACTTCTCCTTTTTCTCCAGGGATGCTACCTGACCAGCATCTGCAGTTCCTTGTTTCTACATCTAAGTTGCTAATCTACATTTCTATGGGATATGCGAGGACCTATAGGACCTGGAAGAAACTTATGTAGCCACATGAAGAGATTATTTCTACACTCACTTTTATGACAAGTAATTTTTTGACAACTTGGACTCTTAAATTGTCAAGCCCTTACATAATTTCTACGAGGCCTTTTTATTACTTAAAAGTAGAAGGATAGTGTGGGTTAAATTATAGCTTGTGCTAGTATAATTTAGTTTAGTTTAGTTTAGAGATACAACATGGAAACAGGCCCTTCGGCCCATCGAGTCCATGCCAACCAACAATCACCGCATATTAATAACATCCTGTACGCACTAGGGACATGTTTTTTCTGTTCTGTATTTTTGCTTACAATATTCTGTTGTGGTGCAGCAAGCAAGAATTTCATTGTCCTATCTGGGACACATGACAATAAACTCTCTTGACTTGACCTTACTTGATTTGCAATTAACCTACAGATCCGGATAGACAGAATGGGTGACATTTCGGGAGAAGGGTCTCGACCCGGAACGTCACCCATTCCTTCTATCCAGAAATGCTGCCTGTCCCGCTGAGTTACTCCAGCATTTGTGTCTATCTGCATTTTAAACCTGCATCTGCAGTTCCTTCCTGCACACACTCTACAAACCTTTATGTCTTTGGAGTGTGGGAGGAAACAGGAAATCCCGGAGAATACCCACGGGGAGGTGACGGAGAGGACGTACAAACTCCATACAGACAAACACCCATAGTCAGGATTGAACCCGTGACTCTGGTGCTGTAAGGCAGCAAATCTACCACTGCACCACCGTGCCGCTGAGAGTGTGTTGACACAGTGGTAATGTTACTGGATTTGTAATCAAGAGTGTTTGGGTAAATAATCCAGCAAGACGAGTTCAGATGCCAAATAAGAAGACACATTCAGTTAATTAAATAAACATCTCATTGTTCTACTATTCCGCAGAGAAGAAAATCAGGAGTCCTTTGATAAGCTGAATCCACAGCAATGTGATTGATGATAGACACAAAATGCAGGAGTAACCTGGAGAGAAGGAATAGGTGACGTTTTGGGTCGAGACCCTTCGTCTGAAGTGTCTTCATTCGTCTAAATGTCACCCATTCCTTCTCTCCAGAGACGCTGCCTGTCCCGCTGAGTTATTCCAGCTTTATGTTAAACCAGCGTCTGCAGTTCCTTCCTTTGCAATGTGATTGATTCTTAATTGCCCTCTCAAATGGCCTAACAAGTACTCAGTTCAAGAACAATGAGGGATTGGCAATAAATCTGGGAACACCAACATCCCAAGAATAAAAAAAATAGCTGTACCACTGCTGGACCTTTTACCTTGTAAGTGATTGGTGTGCTACAGAGCAATTGGCAGAGAGGAATGCTACTCCTGCAACGTAGAAAATAGGTGCAGGAGTTGACCATTCAGCCCTTCGAGGCAGCCCTTCAGCCCATCGAGCCAATATGATCATGGCTGATCATCCAAAATCAATACCCCGTTCCTGCTTTCTCTCCAGATCCCTTGACACCTTTTCACCTTTTGCCCTTAGAGTTATATCTAACTTTCTCTTAAGAGAGCTTATTGACCTTATCAATATTTAGCCCGGTAATTATTTGACAGGGCTACCTGGTATTTGTTGCAAGGATGCTGTCTTGGGAGCCCCTGTTTTTCAAAGGTAGACAGAGGGATGTCATTGCATTTCATTGTGGGGATTTTGTGAGCCACAGCTCTTATAGGATTAACTCTGTTCCAAGGATTTTATTAACTTTTGTCTCCTGAACCCAATGCGCTGGATGCTGCATATATAGTAACAGCAGCATATGCCTATTGATTCCACTGACTTTACAATAAATGTGCATTTAATGCTATCAGCTGGAGAAGAATTTCTAGCAACAAATATCTTAGGAATGGTTGATGGAATTTAATACAGAGGCCTTGTATTTTGGGAAGTTCAACATAGGCAGGACCTATACAGTCAATGGTCGTGCTCTGGGGAGAGCTGCAGAGCAGATGGATTGAGAAGGAATCACAGGTAGATCGGGTGGTCAAAAAGGCTTTTGACACATTGACCTTCATCAGTCAGATTATTGAGTATAGAAGTTGGGAAGTTATGTTGCAGTTATATAAGATGGTGGTGAGACTGCATTTAGAGTATTGTCTTCAGTTCTGGGCACCATATTATAGGAAAGATGTTCTTCTTGCATATGGCATGCATAGCCTAAAGTTGCAGGACAACTCGTTCTATTTGATCTTATTTGATTGTGCACACCAAAATATGTTTTGATTGCATTTATCGAAACAGGGCGGACCACGTGAAGGTTGCAATCTTCCAACCCAAGGAAAGATGTTGTCAAGTTGTAAAGGGTGCAGAGAAGATTTATGAGGATGCTGCCAGAACTCGAGGGTGTGGGCTATAGGGAGAGTTTGAGTAGGCTGGATCTCTATTCCTTGGAGCGCAGCGCTTTGAGGGGTGATCTTATAGAGGTGTATAAAATCATGAGAGGAATAGATCGTATAGACACACAGAGTATTTTCCTTAGAGTTGGGGAATCGAGGACCATAGGAAATAGGGTTAAGGTGAAGGAGAAAAGATTTAATAGGAATGTGAGGGGCAACATTTTCACACAAAGGGTGAACTTTTTCACACAAATACTATATGTAACAAGCTGCCAGAGGAGGTATTTGAGGAAAGGACTATCACAATGTTTAAGAAACAATTAGACAGGTACATGGATAGGACAGGCTTAGAGGGATATGGGTCAAATTCAGGCAGGTGGGACTAGCATAGCTGGACATGGTTGCCGGTGTGGGCAAGTTGGGCTGAAGGGCCTGTTTCTTTGCTGTATCACACTATGACTGTATTAATCTTTTTTTTTAATCTTCTTTATATAAACAGAAAAAAATACTGCTCACTATACAATAATATATGCAACTAAACATAACATGAGAACATAAGAAAATTGAAGCAGGAGTAGGCCACTCAGCCCATCAATCCTACCATTCAATATGATCAGAGCTAATTTACCCCAGGCCTCATTCCCTCCTTTGTGCAAGGTCACCATAACCTTCAAATTTCAAAAATGTCCACATCCTCTTTAAATACCTCCATTTATTTAATCTCCACACCTCTGGGTGATTGAGAATTCCAGAGATTCAACATCCTTTATGAGAAGTTCTCATGCACTCCAGTTTGAAATGACCAACCCTTATATTGTGAACATGTTATTTCGCTCAAGATTCTCCTGTTAATGGAAACAATTCACCTCAACCTTACCAAGGCCCCTTCAAGATCATAGAAGTTGCAAAAAGATCATCCTTCATTCTTCCATGTCCAAAGAATATCGATCTAATGTCTTCATGATAGAACATCTCAAAAAATAGACTTTGGGATTGCTTCCAATAATCTCCTTATTATGGGAACACATTCTGCACAATGCCTTGGGTATGGTCTCACCACTATTCTGAACGATGAATAATATTTCCCTATTTCTAACTGCAATCTGCATGCAATAA
Organism: Raja brachyura; assembly: GCA_963514005.1. The sequence goes on along the minus strand of OY740787.1, from coordinate 11,608,621 downwards.
ATACCAATGTGCCATTTTCCTTCCTGACCACTTAATGCACTTGTAATAGGAAGGAACTGCAGATGCTGGTTTATACCAAAGATAGACACAAAGTGTTGAAGTAGCTCAGCGGGTCAGGCAGCATCTCTGGAGAAAAAGGATAGGTCTAAAGAATAGAATAGAGTAAATGATAAGGTATTTGGAAGAGAGAGTTAGATGTAGCTCTTAGGGTTAATAGAATCATGGGATATTCTGCAGTTCTGCAGTTGTATAGGGCTCTGGTGAGACCACATCTGGAGTATTGTGTACAGTTTTGGTCTCCTAATTTGAGGAAGGACATCCTTGTGATTGAGGCAATGCAGCGTAGGTTCACGAGATTGATCCCTGGGATGGCGGGACTGTCATATGAGGAAAGATTGAAAAGACTAGGCTTGTATTCACTGGAGTTTGGAAGGATGAGGGGGGATCTTATAGAAACATATAGAATTATAAAAGGGCAGGACAAGCTAGATGCAGGACAAATGTTCCCAATGTGGGGCGAGTCCAGAACCAGGGGCCACAGTCTTAGAATAAAGAGGTCATTTAGGACTGAGGTGAGAAAAAACGTTTTCACCCGGAGAGTTGTGAATTTATGGAATTCCCTGACACAGAGGGCAGTGGAGGCCAAGTCACTGGATGGATTTAAGAGAGAGTTAGATAGAGCTCTAGGGGCTAGTGGAGTCAAGCGATATGGGGAGAAGGCAGGCACGGGTTATTGATAGGGGACGATCAGCCATGATCACAATGAATGGCGGTGCTGGCCCGAAGGGCCGAACGGCCTCCTCCTGCACCTATTTTCTATGTTTCTATGATGTAGGAAAAAGCAGGAATGGCTACTGATTTAGGATGATAAAAATGCTGGAGAAATTCTTCGGGTGAGGCAGCATCTATGAAGCGAAGGAATAGGTGACGTTTCAGTTCCTGTCTCGACCTGAAACATCACCTATTCCTTCACTCCATAGATGCTGCCTCAACCGCATAGTTTCTCCAGCATTATCATCTACCTTCGATTTTTCCAGCATCTGCAGTTCCTTCTTAAACATACTGATTTAGGATGATCAGCAATGGCGGTGCTGGCTCTTAGGGCCGAACGTACTACTCCTGCACCTATTTTCTATGTTTATATTTTTCTATGAATCAGACCTAACTGACTGTTGTGCAAGTGTCTTCCACTGCCTTCACACTGAGTGGGTGATGTGACTGGTATTTCATTGCACAGAAGCAACAGCAATGCCTCAGTGGATTTTTCAATTAGATACTATGTATTTCCTATGGTTTGGTTCAGTTCAGTTTATTGTCACGTGTACCGAGGTACAGTGAAAAGCTATCGTTGCGTGCTGACCAACCTGAACAAACTTCTTCTTCTTGCGTATGGCGTGCGCAGCCTAAAGTTGTACGACATCTTGTTCCATTTGATCTCCCACCCCGCTGACCAACCTGCAGAAAGACAATACAATGATTGCAGTTGAGCCATCCACAGTGTACAGATACGCGATATAGGGAATAACCTGACCTGAAATGTCATCTATTCCTTTTTCTCCAGAGAGGCTTCTTGACCCGCTGAGTTACTCGAGCACTTTGTGTCGATCATCTGATATACTTGTTTGCTAAATTCGTGTGACTTGTGTGAAGGGTCTCGACCCGAAACGTCACGCATCCCTTCTATCCAGAGATGCTGCTTGTTCCGCTGAATTACTCCAGCACTTTTGATCTACCTGGATCCATTTAGCTAACACTTTGCCTTCAGATCCCTGTTACTGAAATGCATGGTCTCACATTTTCCCACATTATCTCCACTTAGCTCGTTTTTGCCCCAATTTCTAACTGATCTGATATTACATGCAGAAATATATATTCAAAGTAGGGAAAAGCTATTCATTCTCTTGAACGTGCATCTCCATTCAATCAGACCATTGCTAATCAGATTGTAACCTCAATTTTGCATTCTAGCCTACCATAGTCCAATCTAATTTCCTTGCTCAATGCTTTTTTGTGTGCATCTAACAGTTAATGTGTCACTCTTGGCTGCTGTACATCAATCTGCTTTTTTATACATTTAGAGATGCTGTTACACCATAGCAGCCACAACAAAAGCACTGGCCATGCTCATCAAAGATTTATTTCTGCGATAAAGATATTCATGGAATTTTATTTCACTGCCCTTCAAGGGACAGAGTTGGAGAGGGTGTGGTAGGCGCAGTGGTAGAGTTGCTTCCTCACAGTGCCAGAGACCCAGTTTCAATCCTGACAACCGGTGCTACCTGTACGGAGTTTGTACGTTCTCCCCTTGACCGCGTGGGTTTTCTTCGAGAACTTTTCGAGGGTTTTCTCCCACACTCCAAATACATACAGGTTTGTAGGTTACTTGGCTTGGTATAAGTGTAGATTGTCCCTAGTGTGTGTAGGATAGTGTTAATGTGTGGGGATCGCTGGTCGGTGTGGACTTGGTGGGCCGTAGGACCTGCACATTAATACTATCCTACACACACTAGGGACAATTTACATTTTACACCAAGCCAATTAGCCTACAAACCAGTACGTCTTTGGAGCGTGGGAGGAAAATGAAGATCTCGGAGAAAGCCTTGCGGTGCTCCTATAAGTACATCTTTGGTGTAAACCAGAATCCGCAGTTCCTTCCTCACGGCGGTCCATCCACGCCGGGTCCCAAGAAGAGTTCCCATACTAATTCCTGGAAAGCGAGATTGTCCTATTAGTTTAGTTTAGAGATACAGCGCGAAATCAGACCCTTCGGCCCACCGGGTCAGCGCCGACCAGCAATCCCCACACACTAACCCAATCCTACACACACTAGGGACAATTTGCAATTATACCAAGCCAATTTGTCTACAAACCTGTATTCTTTTGAGCATGGGAGGAAACCAGAGTCGTACAAACTCCGTACAGATAAGCACCTGTAGTCAGGATCGAGTCCATGTCTCTGGCGCTGTAAGGCAGCAACTCTACCGCTGCGCCACCGAGTTCCTCCAGCACTTTATATTTTGCTTAAAATTCCAGCATCCACAGTGTCTCGTGTCTCCATAAATTCTCCTGTCTCTGTCTGTGAAGAACCTGCTGTTGCACCTTCCGATCTTTCCCTTTCTTTCAATGTCTAGACACTTCAGCAATCTGTTTATACACTTCTTGCCAGTTTATTGCCAGTCCCTCTCATTGATCCTCCCACACTAGTGGAAGTATCCTCCCACACTAAAGCAATTTGCAAGATTTGTTAGCATTAGAAGTCTATGTGGTAGGTAGCATTAAAATGGTAAACAGTTACATAGAAACATAGAAAATAGGTGCAGGAGGAGGCCATTCGGCCCTTCGAGCCAGCACCGCCATTCATTGTGATCAGGGCTGATCGTCCCCTATCAATAACCCGTGCCTGCCTTCTACCCATATCCCTTGACTCTACTAGCACCTAGAGCTCTATCTAACTCTCTCTTAAATCCATCCAGTGACTTGGCCTCCACTGCCCTCTGTGGCAGGGAATTCCATAAATTCACAACTCACTGGGTGAAAATGTTTTTTCTCACATCAGTCTTAAATGACCTCCCCTTTATTCTAAGACTGTGGCCCCTGTTTCTGGACTGGCCCAACATTGGGAACATTTTTCCTGCATCTAGCTTGTCCAGTCCTTTTATAATTTTATATGTTTCTATAAGATCCCCCTCATCCTTCTAAACTCCAGTGAATACAAGCGTAGTCTTTTCAATCTTTCCTCATATGACAGTCCCGCCATCCCAAGGATCAATCTCGTGAACCTACGTTCCACTACCTCAATCACAAATTAGGAGACCAAAACTGTGCACAATACTCCAGATGTGGTCTCACCAGAGCCCTATATAACTGCAGAAGAACCTCTTTACTCCAATACTGAAATCCTCTTGTTCCATTAGCTTTCTTCACTACCTGCTGTACCTCTAAGCCAACTTTCAGTGACCGGTGTACAAGGATGCCAGGGTCTCGCTGCATCTCCACCTTACCTAACATAATCCCATTGAGATAATAATCTGCCCCCTTGTTTTTGCCACCAAAGTGGATAACCTCACATTTATCTATATTATACTGCAACTGCCACGCATCTGCCCGCTCACTTAACCTGTCCAGGACACCCTGCAACCTCCTAACACCAAAAACAGTTATTTTTGTGTTTTCGCGATGCAGCACGGCGGACAGGCCCTTCGACCCACCGAGTCTGCGCCAAACTGCAATCCACGCTCACGAACACTATCCTACACATTGGGGACAATTTACACTTATACCAAGCCAACTAACCTCGCACAAGACACCATGGATGCTGGAATCATAAGCAAAATTTTAAAAGTGCTGGAGGAACTCGAGGAGGTCAGTGGAGGGAATGGACAGTCGACATTTCAAGTTGGGACTGTTCCTCAGACCTAATTTATGATGGGGGAATGTAGAGAATTTATTGTGGGAAAAAATGACTAGATTAATTAAACAAATACTTTGCTTCATAAAAGGAATTAAACAAATAAGGATACTGGCGGCCACCTAAGCTGTCACTGATACAATGTGTGAATTAACCTACAATCCTGTATGTCTTCGGAGTGTGGGAGGAAACCAAAGATCTCGGAGAAATCCCACGCCGGTCACGGGGAGAACGTACAAACTCTGTACACCATGCTTTAACTTCTATTTCTCATTCTCTGTACATTTTTCTTATGGCCGCGGATTATTTCCATTTTAGTAATGGTGCCTTTAAATTAAATTATGTCTTTGTGCAAGGCATTCATTAGCTGATTTTTAATAGATCCATGTATTCGCTTGGGAAAATGTTCGTAAGAATAATGAACAGATTAATTGCATTACAGAACATTAACACGCCTTTTACTAATAACACACAGTATGATGTCAATCTTTTTCATTTAATAATGTTCATAATATTGAATTATTTGGGGAATGAAAGCAGTTTTTCCTGCAACATGATAGATATATATTGGTCAGTTACGGCTATTTGGAGTTCTGGTGCTTCATTTAAATCTACATAGCAAAATATGCTATGAAATAAATGATTTGAGAGCTGTTTTAAGATAACTTAGGATGCAGAAAGAGACATGGCCCATTCAGTGTTCAATGGTGAAGAAGGAGCTACGCAGATTAATTCCACCTTCCAGAATTTAGTCCGTGGTCAAGTTTAGTTTAGAGATACAGTGTGGCAACAAGCCCTTTGGTCTACTGAGTCCGCACCGATCAGCGATCCCCTCACACTAACACTATCCTGCACACATTAGGGACAATTTACATTTATACCAAGCCAATTTGCCTACAAACCTGTCTGTCTTTGGAGTGTGGGTAGAAAATGAAGAACTGAAAAACCCCATGCAGGTCACGGGAAGAACGTACAAACTCCATAAATACAGCACCCGTAGTCAGGATCGAACCCCTGGTCCCTGGCGCTGTAAGGCAGCAAATCTACCGCTACGCCACTGTGCCGCCCAAAATATGTTGGGGTTTTTCAAGTACATGTCTAAATACATTTCAGGGAGTTCCAGAACCCCAAATTCCTTCTTGATGTTACAAAAAGTTCTAATTTCACTTCCAACACTGCTACAACTTCCTTTAAGTTTATTCCCCCTTGTTCATGTACTGAAAGCTGGTTCCGCATCATTTGTAGTTATGCAATCATTCAGCTAAGGCATAAATGGTTGATTTTCCTCCCACCCTTTTGCGAGGATGTTGCCAGGACTTGAGGATCTCAGTTAATGGGAGAGGAGGAGCAAGCTAGGACTTTCATCCTTGGAATGTAGGAGGATGAGGGGTGAGAGGTGTAAAAGATCATGAGAGGAATAGGTAGGGTAGATGCACAGAATCTTTTACCAAGAGTACGGGAATCAAGTACCAGAGGACATACAGTAACTATATTACTAAAAGTCTGATCTTGACCGCTTTTGGCTCGCTGTGCTGTGATTTCCGAGAGAACGTCATTTTTGGCCACCTCGCTCAGAACCGCCCTCCACCTTCCGGGACCAGAGGATTTTTCCCATCGATGACAAATCAGAGAGATATTAATGTTTTCAAATTTTTTGCCATTCTCTCTGCTGCCCCTGCTGGTGGGAGGGGGGAGTGACTATAAAACCCAGAAGTGGTATGTCTCATTCAGTCTCTGCAACATGGAGGAAGCAAGAGGGCCATGTCTCTCTGAATAACACTAAACACGTCTACTCATCTGTGAGTGCCCTTAATGTGGTTTGACAATCAAAATATGGTTGGTTTCAAGTAGAAGTGCACTGCAAATGGCTGTCTTTGGGGTGAGGTGGGAGTGCACTGCAAATGGCTGTCTTTGGGGTGAGGTGGGAGTGCACTGCCAATGGCTGCCTTTGGGGTGAGGTGGGAGTACACTGCAAATGGCTGCCTTTGGGGTGAAGTGGAAATGCACTGCAAATGGCTGTCTTTGGGGTGAAGTGGAAATGCACTGCAAATGGCTGTTTGGGCAGGGAGGGGGAGGGTTTGGGGTGAAGTGGGAATGCACTGCAAATGGCTGTTTGGGGGAGGGGGGGTTGGGTTGAAGTGAAAATGCACTGCAAATGGCTGTTTGGGGGTTTTGGGTTGAAGTGGGAATGCACTGCAAATGGCTGTTTGGCTGAACTTGACAACTTCCTGTTTGCACTATGTTGATTTTAGATAAAATGCTACCACTTACGGCTGTGATTTTTGGCCATCTTACTCAGCCCCCCTCCGCTCATCAAGTGCGGAGGATTCTTCCCATCAATTAATAATAAAAGTGTTTAGTGTTTAAAAAATGTTGAGAATCTCACTCCTGTGAATCACGCCATGAAGACCACACCTTTTAGGGTGGGAGGGGGAGGGATTATAAAACCAGGAGGTGTGGGTGTGGCTCAGTCTTTGCATGATGGGAGAGAGGTCATGACTCTGTCTGAGCTGTGAATCAACTGAACACAATGAATGTCTACTGAACAGTAAGTGTGGTGTTTTGTGTGGTCCTATGGTGGTTTTACCCTGCTTGAAATGGTATGAAACTGCATTTTAATGTGGTGGCCTTGCACCCTGCATGAAATGATATGAAACTGCATTTGAATGTGGTGTTGTTGCACCCTGCATGAAATGGTATGAAACTGCACTTGAATTTGGTGGTCTTGCACACTCCTTGAAATGGTATGAAACTGCACTTGAATTTGGTGGTCTTGAACCCTGCTTGAAGTGGTAGGAAACTGAACCTGAATTTGGTGACGTTGCACCCTGCTTGAAGTGGTATGAAACTGCACTTGAATTTTGAGGCCTTGCACCCTGCTCAAAGAGGCAAGAAACTGCAGTTGAATTTAGTGGCCATGCACCCTGCTTGAAATGGTAGGAAGATGGAGTTGAATTGGGTGGCCTTACACTCTGCTTGAAATGGAATTTCAAGGAATAGCCATGAGTCAACTGCCAGCCCACCAGCTGTGAGTGAGCTGCCAGCACATCATGCTGAGGGACTGAGCTGCCAACCCAAGAATCCATTTGGCCCACAATGTCCATACTAGCCCCCTGCAGCCAACAACACGCATACCAGCGCTCCAGAAAGCACCCCCACCCCCCCCCCCCCCGCCCCACTGGCCACCAATATTGGAATTGGTGGAGAGGTGGAATATTGCGTCGGGGGACCAGCCATCCTGTGTGAATATGGGACCTAACGGGTCCCACTTAGTCTAGTGTGTCTCTATCTCTCTATCTCTCTATCTCTCTATCTCTCTATCTCTCTATCTCTCTATCTCTCTATCTCTCTCACAATGAATGGCGATGCTGGCTCAAAGGGCCGAATGGCCTCTTCTTGCATCTATTTTCTATGTTTCATACATATACACACATACTCAATAGACAAACACATAAGAAAAAAACAAACAAATGCTGGAGTAACTCAGCGGGACAGGCAGCATCTCTGGAGAGAAGGAATGGGTGACGTTTCGGGTCGAGACCCTCTTTTGATATTGAGTAGCATTGATAGACCACAACCAGAAATGCTGTCTGTACGGAGTTTGTTCGTTTTCTCCATGACCTGCGTGGGTTCTCTCCGAGATCTTCGGTTTCCTCCCACTCTCCAAAGGCGTACAGGTTTGCAGGTTAAATGGCTTGGTGTGAATGTAAATTGTCCCTAGTGTGTGTTAACATGCAGGGATTGCTGGTCGATGCGGACTCGGTGGGCCGAAGGGCCTATTTCCGTGCTGTATCTATGAACTAAAAAAAAATGAAAATGGAAAGAGTCATCCAATGTTTGATCGTAGCCCAAGGGTTACACAATTGCTGCTGTGAATAAAGAGAGGGAGGGAAAGCAATAAATTATATAGTTACCACAATTGTCCCTGTACCCAAAAACACAAGGATTACTGGTCTTAATGACTAACAGGCCTGTCACACTGACCTCTGAAATCATGAAAACCCTTGAAAGACGTGCTGACCCACCTGAAAAATATCACAAACCCCCTGCTAGACCCCCTGCAGTTTGCATACCGGGCAAATAGATCAGTGGATGATGCAGTTAATCTAGGCCTGCACTTCATCCTCCAGCACCAAGACCGCCAGCGGACCTATGCAAGGATTTTGTTTGTTGATTTTAGGTCTGCATTCAACACCATTGTGCCAGAGCTACTACATTCCAAACTCTCCCAATTGACTGTGCCTAAACCCCTCTGTCAGTGGATCACCAATTTCTTGACAGACAGGAAGCAGCATGTGAGGCTGGGAAAGCATATCTCGGACCCACAGACCCTCAGCATGGGAGCACTGCAAGGCTGCGTACTCTCTCCTCTCCTCTCTCTACACCAATGACTGCACCTCCACAGACTCCTCTTTCAAGCTTCTCAAGTTTGCGGATGACACAACCCTGATTGGACTGATCCAGGATGGGGAGGAATCTGCCTACAGACAGGAAGTGACACAGCTGGCGTCCTGGTGTTTTCGTAACAACCTGGAGCTCAATGCTCTTAAGACTGCGGAATTGATTGTAGACTTTAGGAGAGCTCCCCCTCCCCTCTCCTCGCACCACTCACCATCAACAACAGCACAGTAATATCTGTGGAATCTTTTAAGCTCCTTGGAACCATCATTTCCAAGGACCTGAAATGGGGGCCACCATTGACTCCACAATCAAAAAGGCACAACAGAGGATGTACTTCTTGCGGCAGCTGAGGAAGCACAATCTGCCACAGGTAATGATGGTCCAATTCTATATGGCCATCATAGAGTCTGTCCTCACCTACTATCGTGTTCTTTTTCTAGGTCTGCACAAAACATGAGAGTCTTCAGAAGTCTTTGATGTTTTACTCAATGCTGGCAGCAAAACGTCAAAATCGCTGCACACACAGGATCTGACTGCACACTCACGGACAGGATCAGCTATATACAAAAAATTTCCCTTTGTCCTGTGCAGCGCCACCTGCTGCACGGGAGGAGCAACGGGTCCTTCAACCCCACACAGTCCACCAAACAACTCACCTTCTCCATCATGGTCTGGTTTGGCTCAACCACCAAGCACCAATCCGGAGGCTGCAGCGAATCATCCGATCAGCTGAGAAGGTTGTTGGCTGCAACCATCCCCCGCATTGATGAACTGTACACTGCAAGGGCCAGGAAGCGAGCAGATAAGATCATCTCTGAACCCTCTCACCCTGGCCACAAACTCTTTGAATCACTTCCCTCTGGAAGGCCACTCTGGACTGTCAAAGCCACCACGGCCAGACATAAAAACAGATCTTTTTTCACGAGTGGTAGCTCTATCAACAGCCAAAAGTCTGTAGCCTTCTTTTGCCCTGATATTTTATTTCATTCACATGTTTAAACTACAATGTTTTAATATTAATGTTTTATGTGTCATTCTTAATTGTTACTGTATGTCATGTTGTCACTTGCGAGCAGAGCACCAAAGCAAATTCCTTGTATGCGCACATACTTGGCCATTAAACGTATTCATTCATTCATTCATTTTTGTCAGTCTACCACATGCCTCCAGCATCAATCTTTACAAGACCACCAACCAAGAGCATTACAGTATCATCATAAACGTTCAGACTTGACACAGAGTCCAGCTGAGAAATAGTTAATTGGAATTTTTATCTTTGAAAATGTAACTGCATCCATTACATGCAGCCAGGCTGATTTCAAGCCTGTTGAGGTAAGTAAGATACAGTGGCAAGCAGAAGTAATCAATCTATTTGCATGGCTGACATCCTTGCTTTTCTGGGCTTGTCTCTGCATAGCATCAGAGTTTAAATCCTTTCACTGCCTCTCCTTTTCGCAGAACAAAAATCTCCTTTACATTTGGAGTCATTGGGTGCAATTTTGGTCGCCTGCTACAGGAAAGGTGGAATAGAGTGCAGTGGAGATTTATGAGGATGTTGCCAGGACTTCAGGGCCTATGCTGCAAGGAGAGGTTGGGCAGGCTAGGACTTCATTCCTTGGAGTGCAGGAGGATGAGTTCAAGCTCATGTTCAAGGTCATTTGTCACATTCACCATTAGGTGCAGTGAAATGTAATTTACCATGCAGCACTACAATTAAAAGAGGACACAATACACAACAGAATTCAACACAGACACCAACACAGCATTCTTCACTGTGGTGGAAGGCAATACAGTTCAGACAGTCCTCCTCCTCCTCCTCCCTTGTTCACCTGTAGTTGGGGCCCTGACCCTTCCTAGTTGCCGCTACAGATGGCCCGATGTTCAAGCCCTCCGGTTGGGATGGTGGGAACGCCGACGTCGGGACGGGTCGAGCACACACCGCAGCCCGGAGCTCCCATTTCGGCCACCTCCTTACCAGAGACCGCGGCTTCCAGATATTGTGAGGTCGCAAGTCGGGTGAGGGGGTAATCTTCTACAGGTGTATAAGATCATGAGGGGGTAGATAAGGTGGATGGACAGAGTACTTTACCCCAAGTTTCAAGGTGAGAGGGGAATAATGTAATAGGAACCCGAGGGATAACTTCTTCACGCAGAAGGTGATGGGTACATGGAAAGAGCTGCCAGAGAAGGTAGTTAAGGCAGGTACTATAACAACATTCAATAGACATTTGGACTGGTACATGCATAGGAATGGTTTACAGGGATATGGGCCAAATGCAGACAGGTGAGACCAGTATAGATGGGGGAATCCTGATCAGCATGTGGAAGTTGGGCCGAAGGGCCTGTTTCCATGATATATGATTATCTACGCCGTTGCCGAGGAAAGTTTTATGACACCCTATACAAAGAGATCCCTGCACCTTGCTTGTAGGTTAATTGGCTTCCATAAATTGTCCACATGGAGTAGGATGGAACTAGTGTACGGCTGGTCGTTAGTCGGCGTGGACTCAGTGGTTTCCGTGCTGCCTGATCGCATGTGCTTCTCCCCTGTTATGTTCTGCCTGTAGCGGAATAATCGGTTTAAAACATTTAGTTCTTCCCACTCACTCAGTTGCTATGTTCCTTAAAAAGAGGAATGGTGTTTCAAAACTGCATCATCCAGTAATTGGACATATTTGTGCTTTCCCACTAGGCAATATCTTGCTGGCTGATACAGAACCTTTATTTTGCTAGTTATTTGATAACAGCTGGTTACTGCACCCACTGGAGAGAAGAGAAATATTCACCATTCTAATAAGCCGTTCAAAGCATACGATGTTCTAATTTTAACTTAAAAGTTCCTGTTAAACATTACACAATAATTTTTTTTAAAACAGCTCTTCAGTAGAGATGTGAAGCATATTCTGTTTGGAAGAGCTGGGGAACACGCAAGTCTTTTTTAAAAAATGTCAGGGGAATTGTTTAGTGACTTTCGCATGTCCTAAATAAAATCGTGGTGAATGCAGTACATCTAAATGTAGAAACAAAGAACTGCAGATGCTGGTTTATACCAAAGATAGACACACGGTGCTGGAGTAACTCAACAGGTCAGGCAACATCTCTGGAGAAAAAGGACAGGTGGCGTCTGAAACACCATTGTTGTACCTGTCTCTACCACCACCCCTGACGGTGTGATCCAGGGACCTACCACACTCTGTGTAAAAGAAAAAACTTGCCTCGCCTATCTCTTTTAAACTTTGGTGCTTCTCATATTAAAGTAATGTCCTCTAGTCCTTGACATTTCCAAATAGAGCCCACTGAGTTTCTCGAGTTTTGTTCCATCCTGAAACACTAATTCCGATTCTCTCCGATTCTGCGTAACCTGCGGTGTCCTCTAAAAATCCTATTTTATTTCAGATTTTCAGCAGTTGCAGCTTATTGATTTTCAATGGCTCCTTTGTCAGGTCTTTTGTGATATCAGATTTCTTCGGACTTCATGCAAAATCTTTCTTTCTATAATTTCCAAGGTGTTGTAAGTTTTTTTTAGGAATATTGAATGGAAAACTAGCTACTTTAGAACATGGATAAGCGACATTTGTGGATGGAACTCTCCGTCAGATTGCCGTCTGAAGAAGGGAGGCGATCTGAAATGTCACCTATCCATGTTCTTCAGAAATGCCACCTGACGCTCTGACTATCTCCAGCACTCTGTCTTTTTTTTTTGTAAACCAGCATCTGCAGTTCCTTGTGCTCGCAGCACAAGAGGTCAAGTATGTAAAGGAAATTAAGTTAGAACTCTACTGATATCCAGCAATAAATGGTTATAATTGATACATGCAGAGTGGCGCGGCGGTTGAGTTGTTGCCTTACAGTGCCAGGGACCCGGGTTCAATCCTGATTATGAGTGCTGTCTGTCTGCAGTTTGTATGTTCTCCCTGTGACTGCATGGGTTTTCTCTGGGTGCTCCGGTTTCCTCCCACGTTCTAAAGACGTGCAGGTCTGTAGGTTAATTGGCTGCTGTAAAATGCCCCTATAGTGTATAATGAGAAACTGGGATAACTTAGAACTAGTGTATGATTGATCATTGGTCGGCACAGACTTGGTTGGCTGCAGGACCTGTTTCCCTGCTGTATCACTAAACTAAACTAAAACTAAACTAAACTAAACAACTATAAACTAAACTAAATTAAGTCGCAGGTACAGCTGTATGAATTTTGATTGTTGTCAAAATTTCCCTTTTTCCGCCTAAAATTGCTGTCAGTCACAGCAATTGCCATGCGAAGTTGTTTAACTTAGTATCGGCTTGGCATATAAAGGGGGAGACACAAAATGCTGGAGGAACTCAGTTGGTCGGGTTGCCTGACCCGCCAAGTTCGGCCACCACTTTGTGTTTTGCACTAGAATCCAGCATCTGCAATCTCTTATAAAATTATAAAAAACATATAAAATTATAAAAGGACTGGACAAGCTAGATGCAGGAAAAATATTCCCAATGTTGGGCGAGTCCAGAACCTGGGGCCACAGTCCTAGAATAAAGGGGAGGTCATTTAAGACTGAGGTGAGAAAAAACATTTTCACCCAGAGAGTTGTGAATTTATGGAATTCCCTGCCACAGAGGGCAGTGGAAGCTAAGCCACTGGATGGATTTAAGAGATAGATAGAGCTCTCGGGGCTAGTGGAGTCAAGGGATATGGGGAGAAGGCAGGCACAGGTTATTGGTAGGGGACGATCAGCCATGATTACAATGAATGGCGGTGTCCTGCACCTATTTTCTATGTTTCTATGTTTCTTGTGCCTCTGTAGAAAGAGGGTGTCTTGTTAAGAGTCTGTTGACCTTTCCTCGAATCAGGAGCTGGAAATGTGTCAGGAACAGAGTACTTCTGATGAAGTGTCTTTCAGTGGAATTCCTGACCGGCAGAAAAACATGAGGATCGTTGCTACAACCTGCCTCTCATATCGGTATACGAATGATACACAGGCTCACATGGTCTTGTTCTCTGAGCAGCCAGTTCAGTTGGTTAACCCTTGATTCAGTTGCATGGATGGTGGGCAACTGAGAGTGTGGACAAAAGTGATGACCTATGAGGAAGTTACAGGAACCAAGCGTGGCCCTAGGGCGCGGAACAAAATTAAAAAGAGAAAGATAAAACATTGGGTCATTGGGTGAAGCAGCGTAGAAGCAGGCCCTTTGGTCCAACTTGCCCACAATGGCCAACATGCCCCAGTACACTAGTTCCACCTGCCCACGTTTAGGCCAAATCCCTCCAAACCTGTCCTATCCATCTACCTGTCTAACTGTTTCTTAAATGTTGGGATAGTCCCTTCCTCAATTACCTCATCTGGCAGCTCGTTCCATACCCCCATAATGAAGATTTTTCACACAAAGATTTTTCACATCTCGATGAAAACTAGGCGGTGATTTGAGGTGGTCGAGGTTTGGGGAAAGGTGGCAATGATATCCACAGAACAGATGGAAGTTAAACCAACTCTCAGTTAATAATTTTAGGTAGAGCTTTTGCCAAGCTTAAAGGTCACCAGAGCTTTATTACTGATAGTTATACCGTTATATTGCTGATAGCAGAATGTTTTGATGAAATCTCAGTTTAAATTTGGACTATGTGTGGCTGCACGGAGAATACTATAAATATACTAACCTACCTCAGCAGTGTTTCTCCTGTGCAATATGTTGAACGATTTTTGAATGGGTGGGTAGGGATGGGCGTTAATTAACTTTTCATTGTAGTTTGTAATCTTTGGGCATAGCTCAATATAGCCTTGGGCTGAAACCTCGTGAACTAATTGGTACACAATACTAAACCATTGCCTATCATCCTCCTGAGAGACAATTTCAGATCTAGGAGAGGGAAGAAAGATCAAAACAATTAATCATGAATTATTTTTTTAACAAGATTTACAAGCGAGATAACCCCTGGGTCTAACGCAATGGTCCCATTGCTCAGTTAGAGGAGCACAGCATTTATTTAATAAATTAAAGAAACCCAGGAAATCTAACAATAACAAAGACAAATTCTAATATGGTCACTTGCAGCATCAAAAAAACCGGCATGCATCTTTCTGGTGCTTCTCGTGATGAAAGAGCGTTTAAAAGGGGCAGCACGGTGGCACATCAGGTAGAGCTGTTGTCTCACAAAGCCAGAGACTCGGGTTCGATCTTGACCTCAGGTTCTGGCTGTGTGAAGTGTGCACATTCTCCCTGTGAACGTGTGGGTTTCCTTCGGTAGCCCCGTTTTCCTCCCACGTTCCCATGGGGTGCTCGCTGAAGTTTAGAAGGATGAGGGGGGGGGGGGGGGGGATCCTCATTAAAACCTACCGGATAATGAAAAGCCTAGATAGAGTGGACGTGGAAGTGATGTTTCCAGGAATTGGAAGAGTTTAGAATCAGAGGGCACAGATTCAGAATAAAAGGATGTGTCTTTAGAATGGAGATGAAGAGGAATTTCTTTAGCCAGTGGGTGGTGAATCTGTGGAATTCATTGCCACATACAGCTGTGGAGGCCAGGTCATTTGGGTATTTTTAAAGTGGAGGATGATAGGTATAAGGGCGTCAAAGGTTACGGGGAGAACTTGGAAGAATGGGGTTGAGAGGGAAAAATAGATCAGCCATGATTGAATGGCGGAGTAGACTTGATGGTCCGAATGCCCTAATTACAGTCCTAGGTCTTATGGTCCTAATCGGCCTGTGCAAATTGCCTTGGTGTGTTGGAAACGGATATGAAAGAGGGGTAGCAAGGTGATCAATGGTTGGAGTGGACTCGGTGGCCAGAAGGCCCTGATTCCATGCTGTATCTTTCAGTCAATTCAATTAAAAAAATGGAGGCATAAGGAACTGCAGATGCTGGAACCTTGAGCAAAACACAAAGTGCTGGAGGAACTCAGCAGGTCAGACGAGACATCACCTTTCCTTTCCCTCCCAGATGCTGCCTTACCTGCCTGGCTTTTTTATTTAGTTTAGTGTTGCCATGTGTATCGAGGTACAGTGAAATGCTTTTGTTTGTGTTCTATGCTGTCAAAGAAAAAACGATACCGGATTATAATCAAGCTGTTCACTGTACCAATAAAGGATGAAAAGCACTAATATAAGATTAAAGGTACAGGTAAAGGATAGAGGCTCCAAAATGTCATGGAATAAAGTATGCTGAAGTCCGATTATAGGTCTCCAAAGAGATAGATAGAAGGCCAGGACCGCACTCTAGCTGGTGAGAAGTTGCCTGATTACAGCTGGGAAGAAAGTCCCTGAAACTGAAGGTATGCATGCGTTTTCAAACTGCTATAACTTTTGCCGAGAGGGAGAGGGGAGAAGAGGGAGTGACCAGGTGAAACTGAAAGGCCTGTCCCACTTGCCGATTTTTTTCGGCGACTGCCATCGTCATATCAGTGTCGCCAAAAGATTTTGAACATTTCAAAATCCAGCGGCAACAAAAAAAATGTTGCGACACTTGAAAAAACACCACGCGTAATACGTCATCACGCCGCGTCACCGCTGCATCACGCCGTAAATTTTTCAGTGATCTGATACGTTGGCCAATGATACCAGCATTCTCCGATATAATTGCCAAGTGGGAAAGGCCCTTGATCCTTTATTATTCTGGTGGCCTTGCTGAGGCAGCATGAAGTGTGGACAGTGGATTCAGTGGAAGGGAGGTTGGTTTGCGTAAATGGTCTGGGCTACATCCATAATTTTCTGTAACTTCTTGTGGGCTTCAACAGAACTGTACCAAACTATGCTGTGATGCATCCCGATAAAATGCTTTCTACAGCGCAAATGTAGAGGTTGGTAAGAGTTGTTGGGGACATGCCGAACTTCCTAAGCCTTCTGAGGAAGTAGACGCGTTGGTGTGCTTTCTTGGCCATGGCATTGATGTGGCTGGTGCAACTTAAAAGCATTGGTGTGTGTAGGAAGGAACTGCAGATGCTGGTTTACACTGAAGATAGACACAAAATGCTGGAGTAACTCAGCCGGACAGGCAGCATCTCTGGATAGAAGGAATGGGTGATGTTTCAGGTCGAGGCCATCCTTCAGACTTGCATTTGTACTATTGTGATGCAAGAACATCAGCCAACTTGTGCAAACTCCTCGAGGAAGCCATGAGATAACAATGAGATAATCTTTTAATAGATCTGACGGTTGAGAGATAAGCATCAGCCAGGTCACACAGTAATAACTCTCCAGATCTTCTTTGAAATAATGAAAATACACCTTTTGCATTCAGGGATTTACTTCGGCATTTCTTTAGTTTAGGTTAGAGATGAGGCGCGGAAGCAGGCCTTTCAACCCACCAGGTCCACGCCGACCGTGATCACCTGCACGCTATATACCAAGTACAAATTACAGAAGCCAAATAACCTACAAACCTGCACGTACTGTATCTAGAATATGGAAGGAAACCCGAGCACCCGGGGAAAACCCACGTGGTCACAAACTCCATACAGACAGCACCCATTGTAGGGGTCGAACCTGGTTCTCTGGCGTTTTAAGGCAGCGACTCTACCATTGCGCCACTGCCTTCCCCCTCCTTCAGGCCCTCTTCTGCCTTCCCCGAGTCCCCAATTTATATTTTATCCCTCCC
The DNA here is from genome assembly GCA_963514005.1 of Raja brachyura. The sequence goes on along the minus strand of OY740787.1, from coordinate 11,591,245 downwards.
CTCTATATCTTCTCCCCACTGCCCTCTTCCACGCAAATCCCTCCCTTCCACTCTTTATCTGACACCCATTTGTCTCCTTTTCACTTCTAACCTTTGGGCCTATATCCCGATCAAACCATGCCCCTCCCCCCTCCCTCACCTGTAACCACCAATCACTTGCCAGTCTTTGTCCATTCCCCACCTCTCCTTTCCACTTTTCTCCCCCCCCCCCCCCCCCAACTCCTGTTGGACCGAAGAAGTGTCCTGACCCAAAACATCATCTGTTCGTCCCGTATCCAGAGGACACCAGTCTCAGTCTGATGAACGGTCCCGGCAGACGGCTGGAGCAGTATGGTGGTGCAGCTGTAGAGTTGCTGCCTTACTGCGCTTGCAGCGGCAGACACCCAGGTTCGATCCTAGACAACGGGTGCTGTCTGTGCAGAGTTTGTACATTCTCCCCGTGGCCACGTGGGTTTTCTCCAAGACCTTCTATTTCCTTCCACATGTCAAATACGTACAGGTCTGTAGGTAAACTGACCTGGTATAAGTGTAGACTGCCCCTTGTGGGTGCAGGATAGTGTTAATGTGCGTGGATCAATGGTCGGTGTGGTCTCGGTGGGCCGAAGGGCCTGTTTCCGAGCTGTATCTCTAAACTAATCACTTCCTCCATCACTTTGTGTTTTGACTGATGTTGAAAGATTGTTAAGGGTTTGGACACGCTAGAGGCAGGAAACACGTTCCCGATGTTGGGAAGAATAAAGTGTAAGCAATTTAGAACGGAGACGAAGAAACACTTTTTCTCACAGAGAGTGGTGAGTCTGTGGAATTCTCTGCCTCAGAGGGCGGTGGAGGCCGGTTCTCTGGATGCTTTCAAGAGAGAGCTAGATAGGGCTCTTAAAGATAGCAAAGTCACGGGATATGGGGAGAAGGCAGGAACGGGGTACTGATTGGGGATGATCAGCCATGATCACATTGAATGGCGGTGCTGTCTCGAAGGGCCGAATGGCCTACTCCTGCACCTATTGTCTATTGCCTATTGACTGGAGCAGACGATTTGCTTTTGTCTTGAATGAAAATGTTTCACACGTTTTATCAACAAGTACAGTATTAAACATTTCGCAACATAGATAACCCCGAAGAAACAGGAGAAGTAACTATTTCAGAATGTGAAGCCCTGTTTTGCAGAGACCATAACAGATGCTGCACTTAGACCTGTACAAATATGAACAGCTCCTATGATGTGTGATGATAAGAAAAGATACATTTATCAGCGGCAGCATTTGCAGGACCCGTCTCCCCACAGCAATAACAGTGACAATTTGAGTCGGAAAACTAACAAGACTATTTGTTTGGAATTTACAATGAGGGGAACTGCATTTATGAGCACAGTATCATTCAACTAGTCCTCAAGCTAACAAATTGAAACATCCATTCCTACCTGTTTCATTGCAGACATAGAAATAGAATCATAAAAAAATATTACTGTTTAGGCCTTTCAACCAATTGTGTCCATTCCAGTCCACTTTCCAAGCTCAATGCTGGCCCCAGCACAATGCACAGCCTTACATGCAACAGTATTTGCAATTACTATATGAATATGATAAAAGGTTGTGTCTTCTCCAGCAATTTACGCAGAGTGTGCAAGATTGCAGCAAGAATAAGTCCTCATTTCCTCTCTAATCCATAAACCAGTTACTTCCAACTTATCCTCTCTGGTTTTTGATTCCTCCGCCGAGAAACAGATCCTTCCAAGGCACATGATATGGGCACGTCATAGTTTTGTACTTGCAACAGGCCCCTTCATTTCACAGAAAACAATCATTCAATCTGTCTGCACAGCCGCTATTTGTCATTTCTGCCAACGTCCCCTGTACCTGTTTTATTGCAGCACAGTGGCGCAGCGGTAGAGTTGCTGCTTTGCAGTGCCGGCGACCTGGGCTCTATCCTGAGTATGGGTGCTGCCTGTGCAGATTTTGTATGTTCTCATGGGTTTTCTCCGGGTGCTCTGGTTTCCTCCCACACGCCAAAGGCATGCAGGTCTGTAGGTTAATTGGCTTCTGTAAATTGTCCATAATGTGTAGGATATTGCTAATATATTAATGGTCGCTGGTCATTGGAGTTGGGGAGTTGGAGTTGGCACGTTCTCCCTGTGACCTCCAGATCCCACCACCAGATTCCACCACTCATCTACACATCTGCGCACTAGCAACAATTTACAATGGACAAATAAACTATTAATCTGATTGTCTCTTGGATAGAACATAGAGCATAGAACAGTGCAACATGGCAGATAGACACAAAAGGCTGGGCAGCATCTCTGGAGAGAAGGAATGGGTGACATTGCAGGTCGAGACCTTTCTTCAAACTCCACAACACGGCAACAGGTTCTTTGGCCCACAGTGCCCGATACCAAGTTAAACTAATCTCCTCTGTCTGTATATGATCCACATCTTTCCATTTCCTACACATCCATGTGCTTATCCAAAGTGCTCTTAAATGACACTCTGCCTCCATCTTTGCCGTTGGAATGGAAAGGAATACTTTATTGTCACATGTGGCAAGGCACAGTGAAATTCTGTGCTTGCTTACTCAAGAAGGTATGCAAGTAGTGGCAAATGGATTTAAGCGAGAGCTCTAGGGGCTAGTGGAGTCAAGGGATAAGTGGAGAAGGCAGGCACGGGTTCTTGATAGGGGACGATCAGCCATGATCACAATGAATGGCGGTGCTGGCTCGAAGGACTGAATGGCCTCCACCTGCACCTATTTTCTATGTTTCTATGTCTATGTTTCTATGTGCACCAGCCACTCACCTGCCCTCTCGTGTACAAGAAACTTGTCCCGCACATCCCCTTTAAACTTTGTCCCTTTCACCTTAAAGTTATGCTCTCGAGACTTTGACATTTTCACCCTTGGAAAATGGTTTGAGCTGTCTACCCCTATTAGTACCTCTCATAATTTTAATAAATGTTTGTCACCGATTTGGGAGGAACTCCAAGTACTAAGAAGAAGTTTTACATGACCACAGGGAGAACGTGCGAACTCTGCACAGACAGCACTGGAAGTCTGGATTGAACCTGGGAAAAAGCAGCTCAGCTCTCAGCACCATTGTGCGTCTTACCTGGGTCCATGCTAAAATGTTAAGATGACCATATCAACTGGTTGGGTCCAAAGAAGAAGCAAAGGCAGTTTTAAATTCAGAACTAGTGGTCTGCTGAGGTTTAAACACTTTCCGTTACAGTACACATGGAAGAAGCGATGACTAAGCAGTAGAGCGATCGCCTTACAGCGCCAGAGACCTGGGTTTGATCCCGGCTATGGGTGCATGTCTGTACGGAGTTTGCACGTTCTCCCCGTGGCCACGTGGGTTTTCTCAGAGATCTTCGGTTTCCTCCCACACTAATTCAGCTTAGTTCAGAGATACAGCGCGGAAACATCCCCTTCAGCCTGCCGAGTCCTTCAGCCTACCTACCGATAGCACACATTAACACTGTCCTACACACACTAGGGACAATTTACACTTATACCAAGCCAATTAAACTACAAACCCGTACTTCTTTGGTGCATGGGTGGAAACTGAAGATCTTGGAGAAAACCCACACGGCCACGTACAACCCACGTGCAACGTACTAGCTCCATACAGACAGCACCCGTAGTCGGGATTGAACCCGGTTCTTTAGTGCTGCAAACGCTATAAGGCAGCAACTCTACGGTTGTGCCACCTAGTGTGCGTAGGGTAGTGTTCGTGTGCAGGGATCACTGGTCGGTGGGTCGAAGGGCCTGTTTTTGTACCGTATCTCTAAACTAAACTAAGAAACAATCAATTTCAACTGAAAAAAAAAAGATTTCCATAGATAGCGCTATTTCAGCAAGCATCACTGGATAAATGGTCACCATTGCCCTGGATCAGATCCAAATCTAATAATCTAAGAAATTACAAAATCTATCTTGGAGAATGCGACTTTACAAACAAAATCTTCCTTGTTCAACATTTATCCTTCGAGGTTGCCCTGAGGAATTGCGGGGCACTGCATCTGAAGCCGTGAATCCTCCAGTAATTGTAAAGAAATGAAAAGGGTCAGATAATATTTAGGTTACGGCTATTTTCTTTACACACCAGGCATCCCCCACTAAGAGATTTATTCTTAAAGGACTTACAAAAATAAATTCAAGGTTACAAGACACTTTCTCCCCCCTCTCCCCCCTCTCCCCCCTCTCCCCCCTCTCCCCCCCTCTCCCCCCTCTCCCCCCTCTCCCCCCTCTCCCCCCTCTCCCCCCTCTCCCCCCTCTCCCCCCTCGATCTTTTAATGAGACTGTGCTGGCCAAATGCTATTGTTTATCTGTGAAATGGTCAGGCTGCAGCAATTTCATGGGGCTCACATGGACACCAGCATGCTGGAGGGTTTCAGCAAGAAAGGGAGCAGTAAACTGATTGTGGATATAATGGGACTGCTCTACTGGCTATGTTTCCATTCGCTAGTAAACAAACAAAGTATCGAAGAAAAGCAGCGGGTCAGGCAGCAGCTGCGGAGGGAATGGATAAATTACGTTTTGGGTTGGGATCCTTCTTCAGACTGATGGAGTGGGCGGGGGGGAGAGAAAGCTGGAAAAGATGGGGGGATGGCAAAGCTTGGCATGTTGATTTTTAGTTTAGAGATACAGCGCGGAAACGGGCCCTTCGGCCCACCGAGTCTGCGCTGACCAACGATTAGTCATACACTAGTTCTAGTTCAGAGGTGCAGCCTGACCCGCTGAGGTACTCTTGCACTTTGTATCTATCTTCGGTATAAACCAGCATCTGCAGTTCCTTCCTGCTACAAGCCTTTATTGTTCATCATATCTGTCTGTTCCTTCAAATGGATGGCTTGCTGGGTTCTTTCGGAAAGTAGTTTAGGGTCAATTACCATGCAATGGATCCGGTTCACAATTGGCCAGATTATAGTAGCATCGAAGATAGACACAAAATGCTGGAGTCTTCTTCTTCTTCGAGTACGTTGCAATCTCAGATGTCGTTCTGCCAGTATCTGGCGCAGGTCACAGCTGGTCGGGTCGGTTCAGCCAGGTCCTGGGGGCTGCACTGGGGGGGCATCGTCACACTCCAGTAGGTGGGACATTGTCTGTACTGCTCCACAGCTGCATGTGTATTCTGCCTGGTAGTTCCATGCTTTCATAAGCGCTTTGCACCTCCCCTGCTCCACTCGTCATCTGTTGAGGGCCTTCCAGGTTGGCCATGGGAGGTCGTGCCCGCTGGCGAGGCATTCAGTCGGAGTGATTCCTCTCTCCATCCAGTCGTGGGCTCGTGTGTTGAGCTGGTTCCATTCATCTTTCCAGATGTTGGTCCTTGCTGTTTCTTTGGTTGTCTGGAGAGGTGGGACTGTCTGCAAGAAACTGGCTCTGGATTTCAGTCGGGGTGGAGGTGCTGTGTAGGGGGTGCCTGCTAGAGTAGCTCAGCGGGACAGGCAGCATTGCTGAAGAAAAGGAATGGGTGACGTTTCAGGTCGAGACCTTTCTTCAGACATTATTTGCTTTTCCTAAGACTAGAATGGAAACGAAGGGTTTTAAATCAATCCCGTGATGCACGTTCATCGTTATCATGGTAAACTTCCAGAAAATCATCTTTATTTAATTACTCAACTTTTATTCAAACATGTCCCCTAATAACTTGCACAAGTCCCTGGAGTACCGGTCCTGTGGCTTGACTATTATGTTATTAAACCTATTTCCTTTATGTGCAAGGGCATGCTATTATATACAGTGGATAGAGACGATTTGCCTTCGGCAACAGTCACAACTCATTTCTTCTTTGCCAGTACTCTGCCCTCTTCATTGTGCAAAGGTTGCCATGTTATAGGATTGTTACTTGTCACAGTCATAGAGATATGCAGACATCGAGATAGAAACAGCACCTTCAGCCCAACTCGTCCATGCCTACCAAAAGTGGGGGAGGTGAGGAGGGAGAGTGGGGGAGGCGGGTAAATAGAAGGAGAGGAGGGGGTGGAGTGGGGAGGAACAGAGTGGGGAATAGAGGGAGAGGAGGGCAGTGGGGGAGGTGAGGACTCATAGTGCAGGGGGATAGGGGGAGGAGAGGAGTGGGGAAGGTGGGGATAGAGGGATAGGAGGGGGGTAGGGAGGGGAGAGATGGAGGGAGGGAGGGAGTGATTGAGGCTTGGGGAAAGGAGAGGGAGGGAGAGGTGAGGGAGCGGCACACAAGGAGGGAAAAGAGCAGTGCCCTCAATATCCTGGGAAGGTGAGGAGGGAGATGTGGGGGGATTGAGGGGGAGGTGAGGGTAGTGAGGGAGAGGGGGGAAGTGGGGGGGATGAGGGGGAATAGAGGGAGTGGGGGAGGTAGGGAGGGGGGAATAGATGGAGAGGAGGGATAAGGGGAGAGGAGGTGGGGGCTAGACGGATAGGAGGGGTTAGGGAGGGGAGAGGAGTTATGGAGGGAGGGAGTGACTGAGGGTAGGGGAAAGGAGAGGGAGGGATGGGGGAGGGGAGGAGGAGTGGTGACAGAAGAGGGAGGGTGAAGAGGAGGGGAGGGAGTACTGGGGATGAGGGGAAATGAACAGCGCCTGCTCAGTTGAGGGCTATGGGCGAGTGGTGGAATATTGCGTTGGGGGAACGGGTTGCATTGGGGGAACGGGTGAATGGTAGAATATTGCGTTGGGGAATGGGTTGCATTGGGGGACCGGGCCTCCCATGTGACTGGGACCCAACGGGTCCCACTAAGACTAGTTTCCTTCTAAATCTTTCTTATCCTTTCTGGGTGGCAGAAAAGATTAACAAATAATGTAAAGAAAAACATGTCAAATAACTTAAACATCATAGAACAGCATGGTGGGGCAGCGGTAGAGTTGCTACCTTACAGCGCCAGAGACCCGGGTTCGATCCTGACTACGGGTGCTTGTCTGTACAGAGTTTGTACGTTCCCCCCGTGACCTGTGTGGGATTTCTCCAGGTGCTCGGTTTCTGGTAAAATTGTAAATTGCCCCTAGTGTGTGTAGCATAGAGTTAGTGTGTGGGGATCGCTGATCGGCGCGGACTCGGTTGGCCGAAGGGCCTGTTTTCGTCCTTTATCTCTAAACTATGCATGTATATGGTCAAACGTCCCTTAAAAGTTGTTGTTGTACCCAACTCAACTACATCCTCTAGAAGCTTATCCCATCTACACACCATTTTCTTGTGAAAAGGTTGCCTTTCAGGTTCCTATTAAATATGTCCTCTCTCACCTTAAATCGATGCCTTAAACCTCTAATTCTTGATTACCCAACTCTGGGAACCAATATAGTGTGCATTCAACCTCTTTATGGACCTTATTATTTTTTATTTATTTGATAGGTTTGATAAGAATAAGTTAGGCCATTTAGAACGGAGATGAGGAAAAACATTTTTACCCAGAGAGTTGTGAATCTGTGGAATTCTCTGCCTCAGAAGGCAGTGGAGGTCAATTCTCTGGATGCTTTCAAGAGAGAGTTAGATAGAGCTCTTAAAGATAGCGGAGTCAGGGGATATGGTGAGAAGACAGGAACGAGTTACTGAATGTGGATGATCAGCCAAGATCACAGTGAATGGCAGTACTGGATCGAAGGGCCAAATGGCCTACCCCTGCCCCTGTTGTCTATTGTCTGTTGTCTATTGTTTAACTTCTGAAAATATAACACTGCAATTTGCCTGAATGAAAGTCCGTTAGCCATTCCTCTGCATATTTGCCCAGCTGACCTGGTCCAACCTAATTCTCTGTCTATGATACCTTCTAGTTTAGTGTCATCTGCAAACTTGCTAAACATGGACACACAAAAAACTGCAAATGCTAGAATCTTGAGCAAAACACAAAGCACTGACAGAACTCAACGGGTCAGGCAGCATCCATGAAGGGAATGGACAAATGATGTTCAGTTCTCAAAATGACATCTGTCCAATACCTCCACATATGCTGTCTAACCCATTGAGTTCCTCCAGCAATTTGTGTTTTGCTCAATTTACTGATTCTGCCTTGTACATTCTCAAATCGAGCTCTGTACATTTCATGGTCCACTTAAAAAAAAATTTCTGACTGGACATAACACATGAATCCAGCCAGGAGACAGTTATAGGACAAGTTTGCCTGAAGCCTTTCTACCAACGTTGCCAATCTGGTCATTGGTGATCCACTGGGTAGTGATAGTAACTGTTGCAAGAAGGGAAGAGTCATGGTCAGAGTTCAAGGCTACTTAAGTTCTACGATACGATACAATACAATAGAACTTTATTTACCCCAGGAGGGAAATTGATCTGTCAACAGTCATGAAACACAAAACACACAACACAAAATACATGAAACATTTTCAACATCAACCTAACTAAAATGGGTTCAGTTTAATCGTCCTTAACATTCCTCACCCACCGCGCTTAGAGTCCTTACTCATTTGTCTTGCTATGATCCAAGCCTACTTGTGGCAGTGGCACAGTGGTGCAGCAGTAGAGTTGCTGCCCTACAGCACCACAGACCCGGGCTCGATCCTGACTACGAGTACTGTCTGTACAGAGTTTGTACATTCTCCCCGTGACATGCGTGGGTTTTCTCCAGGAGCCCCGATTTCCTCCCACACTCCAAAGACGTACAGATGTGTACGCTAATTGGCTCTGGTAAAAATTTTAAATGTCCCAAGTTTGTAGGATCGTGTTAGTTGGATGTAGAGATCGCTGGTCGGCACAGACTTGGTGGGCTGAAGGACCTGTTTCCGCACTGTATCTCGAAACTAAACTAAACTAAACCACCATCACATGTAGGAAAGAACTGCAGATGCGGGTTTAAATCGAAGGTAGACACAAAATGCTGGAGTAACTCAGCAGGACAGGCAGCATCTCTGGAGAGAAGGAATGGGTTATTTTTCGGGTCGAGACCCTTCTTCAGATTGATGTCAGGGGAGTGGGCGGGACAGGGATAGAATGTAGTGAGAGACGGTAAGACTAGTGGGAGAACTGGGAAGGGGGAGGGGATGGCGAGAGAGAGGAAAGTTAGAGAAGCCCCATCAGCCGTCGCACACAGCATATAAACCTCCAACATTTTCGCCACCTCCAGCGGGATCCCACGACTGGCCGCATCTTCCCATCTCCACCCCTTTCTGCTTTCCACAGAGACCGTTCCCTCCGAAACTTCTTGGTCAACTCGTCCCTCCCACCTAAACCACCTCCTCCCTGGTTACTTTCCCCTGCAACCGCAGGAGATGCAACACCTGTCCCTTCCCCCCCCTCGACGCCAAACAGTCTTTCTAGGTGAGGCGGAGGTTTCACTGAACACTTCCGCTCAGTCCATCTTAACCTACCAAAGGATGATGCGTACAAAGTAGCCAGAAAAAGCAGCATACCAGAGGACTGGGAGAAATTCAGAGACCAGCAGAGAAGGACAAAGGGCTTGATTAGGAAAGGAAAAATAGATTATGAAAGAAAACTGGCAGGGAACATAAAAACTGACTGCAAAAGTTTTTATAGATATGTGAAGAGAAATAGATTAGTTAAAACAAATGTAGGTCCCTTGCAGTCAGAAACAGGCGAGTTGATCATGGGGAACAAGGATATGGCGGACCAATTGAATAACTACTTTGGTTCCGTCTTCACTAAGGAAGACATAAATAATTTGCCGGAAATAGCAGGGGACCGCGGGTCAAAGGAGTACTTGAGTGAAATCCAGGTTAGTCGGGAAGTGGTGTTGGGTAAATTGAATGGATTAAAGGCCGATAAATCCCCAGGGCCAGATAGGCTGCATCCCAGAGTACTTAAGGAAGTAGCTCCGGAAATAGTGGATGCATTAGTGATAATCTTTCAAAACTCTTTAGATTCTGGAGTAGTTCCTGAGGATTGGCGGGTAGCAAACGTAACCCCTCTTTTTAAGAAGGGGGGAGAGAGAAAACGGGGAATTACAGACCAGTTAGTCTAACATCGGTAGTGGGGAAACTGCTAGAGTCAGTTATTAAAGATGAGATAGCAGCACATTTGGAAAATGGTGAAATCATTGGACAAAGTCAGCATGGATTTACGAAAGGTAAATCATGTCTGACGAATCTTGTGGAATTTTTCGAGGATGTAACTAGTAGCGTGGATGGGGGAGAACCAGTGGATGTGGTGTATCTGGACTTCCAGAAGGCTTTCGACAAGGTCCCACATAAGATATTAGTATATAAACTTAAAGGATATGGCATTGGGGGTTCAGTATTGATGTGGATAGAGAACTGGCTGGCAAACAGGAAGCAAAGAGTAGGAGTAAACGGGTCGTTTTCACAATGGCAGGCAGTGACTAGTGGGGTACCGCAAGGCTCAGTGCTGGGACCCCAGCTATTTACAATATACATAAATGATCTGGATGAGGGAATTGAAGGCAATATCTCCAAGTTTGCGGATGACACTAAGCTGGGGGGGCAGTGTTAGCTGTGAGGAGGATGCTAGGAGACTGCAAGGTGACTTGGATAGGCTGGGTGAGTGGGCAAATGTTTGGCAGATGCAGTATAATGTGGATAAGTGTGAGGTTATCCACTTTGGTGGCAAAAATAGGAAAACAGACTATTATCTAAATGGAGGCCGATTAGGAAAAGGGGAGATGCAGCGCGACCTGGGTGTCATGGTACACCAGTCATTGAAAGTAGGCATGCAGGTACAGCAGGCAGTGAAGAATGCGAATGGTATGTTAGCTTTCATAGCAAAAGGATTTGAGTATAGGAGCAGGGAGGTTCTACTTCAGTTGTATAGGGTCTTGGTGAGGCCACACCTGGAGTATTGCGTACAGTTCTGGTCTCCAAATCTGAGGAAGCATATTATTGCCATAGAGGGACTGCAGCAAAGGTTCACCAGACTGATTCCTGGGATGTCAGGACTGTCTTATGAACAAAGACTGCATAGACTCGGTTTATACTCTCTAGAATTTAGGAGATTGAGAGGGGATCTTATAGAAACTTACAAGATTCTTAAGGGGTTGGACAGGCTAGATGCAGGAAGATTGTTCCCGATGTTGGGGAGGTCCAGGACAAGGGGTCACAGCTTAAGGAGAAGGGGGAAATCCTTTAGGACCGAGATGAGAAGGATTTTTTTCACACAGAGAGTGGTGGGTCTCTGGAACTCTCTGCCACAGAGGGTAGTTGAGGCCAGTTCATTGGCTATATTTAAGAGGGAGTTAGATGTGGCCCTTGTGGCTAAGGGGATCAGAGGGTATGGAGAGAGGGCAGGTACGGGATACTGAGTTGGATGATCAGCCATAATCATATTGAATGGCGGTGCAGGCTCGAAGGGCCGAATGGCCTACTCCTGCACCTAATTTCTATGTTTCTATGATCTCCCGGTGGCTCAGCACTTCAACTCCCCCTCCCATTCCCAATCTGACCTTCCTGTCCTGGACCACCTCCATTGTCAGAGTGAGGCCCAGTGTAAATTGGAGGAACAGCACCTCATATTTCGCTTGGGTAGTTTACACCCCAGCGGTATGAACGTTGATTTCTCTAACTTCAGATAGCCCTTTCTTTCTCTCTCCATCCCCTCCCCCTTCCCAGTTCTCCCACCAGTCTTATTGTCTCCGACTACATTCTATCTTTGTCCCGCCCCCTCCTCTGATATCAGTCTGAAGAAGGGTCTCGACCCAAAACGTCGCCCATTCCTTCTCTCCAGAGATGCTGCCTGTCCCGCTGAGTTACTCCAGCATTTTGTGTCTACCTTCAATTTTCATACCGCTGGGGTGTAAACAACCCAGGCAAAATATGACTTGCTCTTCCCCCAATTTGCACAATGACAATGGAGGAGGCCCAGGACAGAAAGGTCAGATTGGGATTGTGAGGTAGAGTTAAAGTGCTGAGCAACCGGGAGATCAGGTAGGTTAAGGTGGATTGTAAACCTCCATCTCAATGCTTTTGACAAATCCATAGCAAAAATAAGTATGGAGTATGGTATTTGAAATTTTATTTGGCATTTCCTCCAGCCTGAAGACCCAGAAAGTCTATTGCCTCTTCCCCTCCCTTCCTCCCAAAAAGTTATTTTACATTCCAGGCATCAAATATAGATTGCGCGGAAATAAAACATCTTTTCATATTGGTAGACGTTCGAGGTAATGAAAAAAGGTAATTATTTCCAGCTCTCAGTGGGTTTGTGCAGGCACAGGTCATGCTGTCCTCTCCCTATGTGTTCAAGGAGGCCACAAAGGGCCTTGTGTATCGGTAATGAAACAGAAAGAGAAGAGAATATAAATAACAACTGAAGCTAAAAGCCTTTTCGCTAAAGAAGGACATATCTGCTGTCTAAATTCTTAATCGAAAAATAATTGGCTGCATAAAAATTGTTTATTAATTATATTATAATCCCTCTATTTGAAGTAAGCTTCGCATGTATGAAAGTCCTCCCACACTCTCTGACTCCTGTCATAATGCACCACAAGGGTGACCACTTTATACAAATGAGAAACTGCTAGATTTCTAATTGCTCCTTCCATTCACTAGCGAGTGCAATCCAGAAAAGAAAGTTAACTTCTTAGGTCACTGGGGCTGCACAATAAAACAACAATGGGAGATGTCATAAGATTGGGTGAATCAAATTGGTAGGGGCGCTGAGGAAGAGGATTTTTTGGAAAGTATGAGGGATAGTTATCTAAATCAACATGTAGAGGAACCAACGAGAGAGCAGGCTATTTTAGGCTGGGTATTGAGTAATGAGGAAGGGTTAGTTAGCAGTCTTATTGTGCGTGCCCCCTTGGGCAAGAGTGACCATAATATGGTCGAGTTCTTCATTAGGATGGAGAGTGACATTGTTAATTCAGAAACAATGGTTCTGAACTTAAGGAAAGGTAGCTTTGAGGGTATGAGACGTGAATTGGCCAAGATTGACTGGCAATCAATTCTAAAAGGGTTGACGGTGAATACGCAATGGAAGACATTTAAAGACTGCATGGATGAACTACAAAAATTGTTCATCCCAATTTGGCAAAAGAATAGATCAGGGAAGGTAGTGCATCCGTGGATAACAAGGGAAATCAGGGATAGTATCAAAGCAAAGGATGATGCGTACAAAGTAGCCAGAAAAAGCAGCATACCAGAGGACTGGGAGAAATTCAGAGACCAGCAGAGAAGGACAAAGGGCTTGATTAGGAAAGGAAAAATAGATTATGAAAGAAAACTGGCAGGGAACATAAAAACTGACTGCAAAAGTTTTTATAGATATGTGAAGAGAAATAGATTAGTTAAAACAAATGTAGGTCCCTTGCAGTCAGAAACAGGCGAGTTGATCATGGGGAACAAGGATATGGCGGACCAATTGAATAACTACTTTGGTTCCGTCTTCACTAAGGAAGACATAAATAATCTGCCGGAAATAGCAGGGGACCGCAGGTCAAAGGAGTACTTGAGTGAAATCCAGGTTAGTCGGGAAGTGGTGTTGGGTAAATTGAATGGATTAAAGGCCGATAAATCCCCAGGGCCAGATAGGCTGCATCCCAGAGTACTTAAGGAAGTAGCTCCGGTAATAGTGGATGCATTAGTGATAATCTTTCAAAACTCTTTAGATTCTGGAGTAGTTCCTGAGGATTGGCGGGTAGCAAACGTAACCCCTCTTTTTAAGAAGGGGGGGAGAGAGAAAACGGGGAATTACAGACCAGTTAGTCTAACATCGGTAGTGGGGAAACTGCTAGAGTCAGTTATTAAAGATGGGATAGCAGCACATTTGGAAAGTGGTGAAATCATTGGACAAAGTCAGCATGGATTTACGAAAGGTAAATCATGTCTGACGAATCTTGTGGAATTTTTCGAGGATGTAACTAGTAGCGTGGATGGGGGAGAACCAGTGGATGTGGTGTATCTGGACTTCCAGAAGGCTTTCGACAAGGTCCCACATAAGCGATTAGTATATAAACTTAAAGCATATGGCATTGGGGGTTCAGTATTGATGTGGATAGAGAACTGGCTGGCAAACAGGAAGCAAAGAGTAGGAGTAAACGGGTCGTTTTCACAATGGCAGGCAGTGACTAGTGGGGTACCGCAAGGCTCAGTGCTGGGACCCCAGCTATTTACAATATACATAAATGATCTGGATGAGGGAATTGAAGGCAATATCTCCAAGTTTGCGGATGACACTAAGCTGGGGGGCAGTGTTAGCTGTGAGGAGGATGCTAGGAGAATGCAAGGTGACTTGGATAGGCTGGGTGAGTGGGCAAATGTTTGGCAGATGCAGTATAATGTGGATAAATGTGAGGTTATCCACTTTGGTGGCAAAAATAGGAAAACCGACTACTATCTAAATGGTGGCCGATTAGGAAAAGGGGAGATGCAGCGCGACCTGGGTGTCATGGTACACCAGTCATTGAAAGTAGGCATGCAGATACAGCAGGCAGTGAAGAAAGCCAATGGTATGTTAGCTTTCATAGCAAAAGGATTTGAGTATAGGAGCAGGGAGGTTCTACTTCAGTTGTATAGGGTCTTGGTGAGGCCACACCTGGAGTATTGCGTGCAGTTCTGGTCTCCAAATCTGAGGAAGGACATTATTGCCATAGAGGGAGTGCAGCGAAGGTTCACCAGACTGATTCCTGGGATGTCAGGACTGACATGAACAAAGACTGCATAGACTCGGTTTATACTCTCTAGAATTTAGGAGATTGAGAGGGGATCTTATAGAAACTTACAAGATTCTTAAGGGGTTGGACAGGCTAGAATCATGAAGATTGTTCCCGATGTTGGGGAGGTCCAGGACAAGGGGTCACAGCTTAAGGATAAGGGGGAAATCCTTTAGGACCGAGATGAGAAGGATTTTTTTCACACAGAGAGTGGTGGGTCTCTGGAACTCTCTGCCACAGAGGGTAGTTGAGGCCAGTTCATTGGCTATATTTAAGAGGAGTTAGATGTGGCCCTTGTGGCTAAGGGGATCAGAGGGTATGGCGAGAAGGCAGGTACGGGATACTGAGTTGGATGATCAGCCATGCTCATATTAAATGGCGGTGCAGGCTCGAAGGGCCGAATGGCCTACTCCTGCACCTAATTTCTATGTTTCTATGTTTCTAAGGTCATAAGTGATAGGAGCAGAATTAGGCTATTCGGCCCATCAAGCTACTACACCATTCAATCATGGCTGATCTATCTCTCGCTCCTAACCCCATTCTCCTGCCTTCTCCCCATAACCCCTGACACCTGTACTAATCAACAATCTATCTATTTCAATGTAGGAAGGAACTGCAGATGCTGGTTGAAACCGAAGATAAACATAAAAAGCTGGAGTAACTCAACAGGTCAGACAGCAACACTGGAGAAAAGGAATAAGTGACATTTCGGGCTGGCTGAAGGAGGGTCTCGACCCGAAACGTCACCTATTCCTTTTCACCGGTGAGGCTGCCTGACCCGCTGACCAGCTATTTGTGTCTGTATAACTCTGCCTTGAAATAAATTGGATAGGCATATGGATGAGAAGGGTATGGAGGGTTATGGTATGAGTGCAGGCAGGTGGGACTAAGGGAAAAAAGTTGTTCGGCATGAACTTGAAGGGCCGAGATGGGCTGTTTCCGTGCTGTAATTGTTATATGGTTATATGATATGGTTAACCACTGACTTGGCTTCTACAGCCGTCCGTGGCAAAGAAATCCACAGATTCACCACCCTCTGACAAAAGAAATTCCTCCTCATCTCCTTCCGAAAGGAACGTCCTTTAATTCTGAGGCTACGACCTCTAGTTATAGACTCTCCCACTGGCGGAAACATTCCCTCCACATCCACTCTGTCCAAGCCCTTTACTATTCGGTAAGTATAGTGAAAGGCATAGTGAATGAATGTAGCAATGGACTTGGTTATTGCTTGCAGCTGGCACTGAAAAAGAGACAATCCATTTTGTCCATGATATCAGGGACAATTGACGTGTGGCAATGTATTGTATGTGCGGTTTTCTCTCTCCGAACTGGGTCATTGTTTCTCACCACTCGTGCGGGGAAGGAAGGCTGGAAATGAAACGTTATTTCACGGTTGAACAGCATGCATGATAATAACCCGAGAAGAGGTTCTTTTGTTGAAGTTTTCCTTTGTCCGCGAGGCTAATAAAAGTGTATTAAACTCCGCCATTAGAAATGTCTTGACATTCCTCAAATCCCCATGCATGACGCTCACCAGATACCGCTTCTGTTTGCACTTAGACAGAGAAAGTAATCTTGTAGTGTCTAACTAAACAGTTTCCCTCCTACCACATTGTGCACCGTGGTAAATTAAGACTTCCTCAATATCCCGCCCACTGTGGGAGCTTTCTAGCCCCCCCCCCCCCCCCCCCCCCCCACCACCCCCGCTAAACCCTCACTGTTTAAATGCTTAAATTATTACAAATGATGCATATAGACCTGAGACACTAGGAAAACAGCGGCGCAGCGGTGAAGTTGCTGCCATACCATGCCAGAGACTCGGGTTCGATCCTAACTATGAGTGCGTTCTTAGCAGAGTTTGTACGTTCTCCCTGTGACCGCATGGGTTTGCTCTGGTTTCCTCCCACATTCCAAAGACGTGCAGGTTTGTTGGTTGATTAACTTCTGTTAACTGTTCCTAATGTTCCTGGTGTTGGGGGAGAGTCCAGAACCAGGGGCCACACAGTTTAAGAATAAGGGGTAAGCCATTTAGAACAGAGACGAGGAAACACTTTTTCACCCAGAGAGTTGTGAGTCTGTGGAATTCTCTGCCTCAGAGGGTGGTGGAGGCCAGTTTACTGGATGCTTTCAAGAGAGAGCTAAATAGAGCTCTTAAAGATAGCGGAGTCAGGGGATATGGGGAGAAGGCAGGAACGGAGTACTGATTGGGGATGATCAGCCATGATCACATTGAATGGTGGTGCTGGCTCAAAGGGCCGAATGTCCTACTCCTGCACCTATTGTCTATTGTCTATAATGTGTAGGTTAGAACTAGTATCTGGGGATCACCAGTCGGTGTGGACCCAATGGGCTGAAGGACCTGTTAACACACTGTATAACTAAAGTGAAAAAAAACCTAAAAACTAAACTGGACCAGTTGGACCAGACAAGGTTGGACTCCTGAGTAGATTGCAAAGTGCTGAAGTAACTCAGTGGGTCTGGCAGCATCTCTGGAGAAGATGACTAGGTGACATTTCAGGTCAGGATCCTTCTTCACTCCACCTATCCTTGTCCTCTAGAGATGCGATCTGATCCTCTGAGTTACTTCAACACTTTGTGTTCTACTCAAATGTGTAGACTCGGTGATGTGAACTGAGCCTTGACAAGTAATCTTACCCACGCAATCCCATATGCACAATCCTGATGTTGAGGAAGGAACTGCAGATGTTGGTTTACACCGAAGATAGACACAAAATGTTGGAGTAACTCAGTGGGACTGGCAACATCTCTGGAGAGAAGGTACGGGTGACGTTTCAGGTCGAGACCCTTCTTCAGACTTCTTCAGAGATGCTGCCTGTCCCTCTGAATTACTACATCATTTTGAGTCATGCACAAACCTGATTTTGTGTTTACACACTGTGGCTAGCAAATTTCCAGCCCCTGCTTTTTTATTGACGAGATCTGTTGCAGCTTTGGACGGCTCACATTTATAACGTGAGTGAATATGTACACGAAGAAATGAGAAATCATGAACGATTTGCAGCGAGAAAAAGCTTACCCAGAAAATTTGCCAATTGAATTTTGTCTTAACAACTCCTGATGCTGTGTCTCTGTTTCATGGGAAATGTTCCATCCTTGGCTAAAACCCTGTACATCACAGGATGCCAGGTTTCTCTTTTGAAATTCTGCCCTTGCTTTCCATGGATATTAGGACAGAGCAAAATCATTTCTATCAATTTAACTCTTACAGACTCTATGCCAGACCCCACCCCAACCATTAAAATTTAATTAATTTTGTCAGAGCATGTGGTGGGGATGTTAGATCACCCATACTCTTGTTTCTTTGAAGTAATTTAATAAAATATTGGACATGCTCATCAAAAATGTACATGCCCTTTTCCATCTTTGTTAAAATTTTAGTATAATTTAAAGATACAGCGCAAAAACAGGCTCTTCAGCCAACCAAGCGCGCATCTATCAGCGATCCCCGCACATTAACACTATCCTTCACACACAAGGGACAATTTGCATTTACACCAAGCCGATTAACCTACAAATCTGTATGTCTTTGGAAAGTGGGAGGAAAACGGAGATTCTGGAGAAAACCCATGCAGGTCCTGGGCAGAATGTACAAACTCTACACGGACAGCACCCGTAGTCTGGGTTACGAGTTGTTGCCTTGCAGCGCCGACTCAGTGGGCCGTAGGGCCTGTTTCTTCCCCTCTCAATCCTATTCTCCTGCCTTCTCCCCATAACTCCTGACACACGTACCAATCAAGAACCTATCTGTCTCTGCCTTAAAAATATTGATTGAGGTCTTTAAAATGATGAAAGGGATAGACAGGGTTGACGTGGCTAAGCTTTTCCCATTGAGGGTAGGGAAGATTCAAACAAGAGGGCATGAAGTGGTGGAGGCAGGATCAATTTTAACATTTAAAAGTAAAGTGGATAGGTATATGGACAGGAAGGGAATGGAGGGGTATGGTCTGAGTGCAGGTAGATGGGACTAGGGGGAAATAAATGTTCGGCACGGACTGGAAGGGCCGAGAGGGCCTGTTTCCGTGCTGTAATTGTTATGTTGCTTATATGTTATATATCCATCGACTTGGCCTCCACAGCCTTCTGTGGTAATGAATTCCACAGATTCACCACCCTCAAGGAATTCCGCCTCATCTCCCTCCTAAAGGAACGTCCTTTAATTCTGAGTCTACGACCTCCCACCAGTGGGAACATCAACTCTATCCAGTCTGAAGAAGGGTCTCGACCCGAAATGTCGCCTATCTCCTTCGCTCCTTAGATGCTGCTGCACCCGCTGAGTTTCTCCAGCTTTTTGTGTAACCCCCTATCCAGGTCTCGCATTGTTTCTCTTATTGTAACATTCACAGTTATTGCTTTGTTTGCTACTATTGTCGTCTTCATAAAACTAACCCACATTTCTAGAAAGGTTGAAATGTTTGATTTAGCTCTCTTTGAATCCGCATCTTTGTAATTCTTTGGGGCGGAAGGTCTTACCACAGGGCTCTCAATAATAATCATTGCAGATTTGGTTTTCAAATAAATCTGAAGCAGCTAAATTGACTTTGTAATAATTATGGCATCATTTTCAGCTTTTCTATTCATTTATAAATGTCTCGAGGTGAAGTGTGAAGATTACCTTCCATTCAAAATGCATGGAAAAGGCATCTGCCTGTAAACACAGTATCATTTGATGTGTTTTTCGCTTTAATAGGATAAACAGCTTTGTTAAAGTCTGCAGCTGTCTGGAATGGATAACGATCTCAGTTTAAAACTAACTTAGGAGGCTAAGTATAATATCTTGCTATACAACGTTCTAATCTGTTCTCGTAAAGGGCTCTGGAAGCCAATTCCAAAGCTACAAATGGTAAATGCTCTTTGTGGCAAGCGACAACAAAAAAAAGTATTTAAAAATCAATGGCCTAATATCCCTTGCATAAGTGTTGTTATCTGCCCATCAAGATCCCTTGGCTTGAGTCCAGCAGCAGTTTCCATAGTCGGGAAGGTTTCTCGGTTTTAATAAAGTGAACAACTGTGCCGCCAGCCATGGCTGCTGAGGTCAAGTCAAACCGAGTCCATTTTATTGCCCCTGCATAAGTATGGTGCAAATCGACACAGAAAGCTGGAGTAATTTAACGGATTAAGCAGCATCCCTGGAGAAAAGGAATAGGTGACGTTTGTGGTTGCGACCCTCCATCAGACTTGACCCGAAATGTCACCTATTCCTTTTTTCCGGAGATGCTGCCTGGCCCACCGAGTTACTCTAGCTTTTTGTGTCTATCTTAATATGATATAATATGATATGAATAAGTTTATTGGCCAAGTACGTACACATACCAGGAATTAGCCTTGGTGCTACGCTCGCAAGCAACAACACGACATATAGTAAACTATTAAGAATAAAACGTAAAACATTAAGTCAAGTCAAGTCAAAGTCAAAATAGTTTATTGTCATGTGTCCCTGACAGGACAATGAAATTCTTTCTTTGCATAGCACAACAGAACATAGTAGGCATTGACTACAATTATATACGTAAATACACACATGAATGAATAAATTGATAAAGTGCAAATGGAGGGGTGTTAATGTTCAGAGTTTTGTCCGAGCCAAGTTTAATAGCCTGATGCCTGTGGGGAAGTAACTGTTCCTGAACCGGGTCGTTGCAGTCCTCAGGCTCCTGCACCTTCTACCTGAAGGTAGCAGGGAGATGAGTGTGTGGCCAGAGTGGTGTAGGTCCTTGATGATGCTGCCAGCTTTTTTGAGGCAGCGACTGTGATAGATAAAATATTAAGAATAAAACATTATAGTTTAAACATGTGAATTAAGTAAAATACCAGAGCAAAAGGAGGCTACAATCTTTTGGTTGTTGAGTAGAGCTACTGCCTGTGGAAAAAGGCTGTTTTTATGTCTGGCTGTGGCAGCTTTGACAGTCCGGAGTCGCCTTCCAGAGGCAAGTGATTCAAAGAGTTTGTGGCCAGGATGAGAGGGGTCAGAGATGATTTTATCCGCTCGCTTCCTGGCCCTTGCAGTGTACAGTTCATCAATGGGAGGAAGGTTGCAGCCAACAACCTTCTCAGCTGATCGGACGATTTGCTGCAGCCTCCAGGTGTCGTGCTTGGTGGCTGAGCCAAACCAGACCATGATGGAGAAGGTGAGGACAGACTCTACAATGGCCGTATAGAATTGGACCATCATTGCCTGTGGCAGATAGTGTTTCCTCAGCTGCCGCATGAAGTACATCCTCTGTTGGGCCTTACTGACTGTGGAGTCGATGGTGGCCTCCCATTTAAGGTCCTTGAAGATGATGGTTCCCAGGAACTTAAATTACTCCACATACGTGACTGTGGTGTTGTTGATGGTGAGTGGGGTGAGGGGAGGGGGAGCTCTCCTAATGTCACCCATCAATTCCACTGTCCTAAGAGTATTGAGCTCTAGGTTGTTGCGATGGCACCAGGACGCCAGCTGTGACACTTCCTGTCTGTCGGCAGATTGCTCCCCATCCTGGATCAGTCCAATCAGGGTTGTGCAGCTTGAGAAGCTTGACAGAGGTGTCTGTGAAGGTGCAGTCGTTGGTGTAGAGGGAGTAACAGAGAGGGGAGAATATGCAGCCTTGCGGTGCTCCCATAAGTCCATCTTTGGTGTCAATCAGCATCCGTAGTTCCTTCGTCACGGCGGTCCCTCCACGCCGTGTCCCAAGAAGATTTCCCACATTAATTGGAAAGGGAGAATGGTCTTATTAGTTTAGTTTAGAGATACAGCGCAGAATCAAACCTTTCGGCCCCCTGGGTCAGACTCGCCCAGCGATCCCCACACATTAACACAATCCTACACACACTTGGGACAATTTGTCTACAAACCTGTATTCTTTTGAGTGTGGGAGGAAACCAGAGTTCTCGGAGAAAACCCAGGCAGTACCACCTAGTCAACGTCCAGCCACGGCAAGCTACCGACAACCCATTAGGACGTCCACCCACAACCACACAGCTACAACAACCTACAATAAGGTAAGACAATTCAGTCGCCGCACCTGTCGCCGGTTGACATAGGTTGATGTAGGTAGTTGCCGATGGAATTCACTGAATTCAGCACTGGCGACAGCCCACATCATCCTGGCGACAAACTACGACAGCACCTACGTCAGGAGAAGTCAAGCTACGCTCATTGGCGTCAAGCCAACTGTCGCCGACAAGTTTTAAACATTTCAAAATCCAGCGGCGACCAGAAAGTCAGTACGATTATTTGGGCGACTGAGGAGACGACTTACGACAATACAGTCGACTCCCCGGAGACTATGTGGCGACAGCCTAGTCGCCTGTAGCCACCTAAAAAATCGCCTAAGTGGGCAGGGGTATAAATGTAATGCTTTTGCCAGTATACAGTGGCTTGCAAAGGTTTTCATACCTCTTGATCTTTTCCACATTTTGTCACGTTACAACCACAAACTTAAATGTATTTTATTGGGATTTTATGTGATGGACCAACACAAAGTGGTGAAAAATTGTGAAGTGGAAGGAAAATGATACATAGTTTTCAAATTTTTTTACAAATAAAAAACTGAAAAGTGTAGCGTGCAAAAGTATTCAGCCCCCTTTACTCTGATACCCGTAAATAAAATCCAGTGCAGTGTTAGAGAACATTAGTAAACAAACAGCATCATGAACCCCACGGAACACACCAGACAGGTCAGGGATAAAGTTGTGGGGAAGTTTAAAGCAGGGTTAGGTTATAAAATAATATCCCAAGCTTTGAACATCTCACGGAGCACTGTTCAATCCATCATCCGAAAATGGAAAGAATATGGCACAACTGCAAACCTACCAAGACATGGCCGTCCACCTAAACTGACAGGCCGGGCAAGGAGAGCATTGATCAGAGAAGCAGCCAAGAGGCCCATGGTAACTCTGGAGGAGCTGCAGAGATCCACAGCTCAGGTGGGAGAATCTGTCCACAGGACAACTATTAGTCGTGCACTCCACAAATCGGGCCTTTATGGAAGAGTCATTGTTGAAATAAAGCCATAAGAAGTCCTGTTTGCAGTTTGCCACAAGCCATGTGGGGACACAGCAAACATGTGGAGGAAGGTGCTCTGGTCTGATAAGACCAAAATTGAAGTTTTTGGCCTAAATGCAAAACATTATGTGTGGCGGAAAACTAACACTGCACATCACCCTGAACACACCATTCCCATTGTGAAACATGGTGGTGGCAGCATCATGCTGTGGGGATGCTTTTCTTCAGCAGGGACAGGGAAGCTGGTCAGAGTTGATGGGAAGATGGATGGAGCCAAATACAGGGCAATCTTGGAAGAAAACCTGTTAGAGTCTGCAAAAGACTTGATACTGGGGCAGAGCTACAATGAAATGGTTTAGATCAAAGCATATTCATGTGTTAGAATGGCCCAGTCAAAGTCCAGACCTAAATCCAATTGAGAATCTCTGGCAAGACTTGAAAATTGCTGTTCACAGACGCACTCCATCCAATCTGACTGAGCATGAGCTATTTTGCAAAGAAGAATAGGCAAACATTTCAGTCTCTAGATGTGCAAAGCTGGTAGAGACAAACCCCAAAAGACTTGCAGCTGTAATTGCAGTGAAAGCTGGTTCTACAAAGTATTGACTGAGGGGGGCTGAATACTTTTGCACGCCACAATTTTCAGTTTTTTATTTGTAATAAAATTTGGAAACCATGTATCATTTTCCTTCCACTTCACAATTATGCACCACTTTGTGTTGGTCCATCACATAAAATCCCAATAAAATACATTTAAGTTTGTGGTTGTAACGTGACAAAATGTGGAAAAGATCAAGAGGTATGAAAACTTTTGCAAGCCACTGTATATCTCAAATGAGAGGTCATAATTAGAATATAAGTGCCAAGCACTTAAAATTGAAAATGCAAATCTATTTCATCTCACAGAGGGTTTCAAATGGATTGACAAATCTCTTGATTACTCCACCACATGAGTCTAAATTAACGGAAATATTTAAAGTACAGGCAGATGTATATTTTAAAAAGATCAGGTAATCAAGGCCCATGGGGAACTAGCACAAAAGCTCTTCCCGTGAAACATATTACATACTTAGCTTCACCAACTGGGAATGGATTGCCAGGACACTGCTTCATGAACTTGTTTTGAACAGAATCAAACGCAAACAGGTGGCACAGCGGTAGAACTACTGCCTTGCAAAACCTGAGGCCCGGGTTCGGTCCTGACTCGGGGTGCTGTCTGTATAGAGTTTGCACGTTCTCCCCGTGACCTGCGTGGGTTTTCTCTGAGATCGTCGGGTTTCCTCCCACACTCCAACGACGTACAGATTTGTAGGTTCTTTGGTTTGGTGTAAATGTTCAAAAAAATGTCCCTGGTGCACGTAGGGCAGTGTTAACGTGCGGGGATCGCTGGTCAGCGCTGACTCGGTGGCCCTGTATGTCTACGCTAAAACTAAACTAAGAATCACTGAAGGGGGATTAGGTCAGAAAATCCAGAGACCAGAGCTCTAAATTAGCAAGCAACTGAACATTAAAGGGCCTGTCCCACTTGGCCGTCATTTCTGCCTCATTTACGAGTCATATGTAAAATAGGTCGACGCGTCGTTACACACGACGTCGCACGCAAATCACGCGCCATCATGCCGTCTGATGCTCGTGACGTCATGAGAATACCCTGCGGCGCGTGGCGATGCATGGTTACGCATGGTGACGTAACCATGCGACACCACGCAATACACGTGAGATATCGGGACTCCAGCGTGCAACGCCAATGCGTCAGCATGCATACCCATTGCACCAGCGTGTGTACGCGATATGACATGCAGGTGGCGCGCGAGGTTTTAGTGCAGCACAAAATCCGGGCACGCCGTGCGATACCCCACGCAAATCCACACTCCTCCACGCGCCTCTCCATGCGCCCGTCCCGCGCTACCCACACGCTGCCTGTGCGTCACAACGCGACAAACACATTTTTAGAGGTCACGTAAGTGCCGAGCAAATGACGGCCAAGTGGGACAGGCCCTTTTGTCAAGTTTGCAGATTGAATTGTGGTAGTTGCCATAGGCGTCACCCAGTCTGCACTTAACTCCCCAGGGGCAGCAACATCCTGTTGTCTGCATTGTTAATTGAAAGCAGTAAAGCTTTGTGGGTTACACAAAAAGCTGGAGAAACTCAGCGGGTGCAGCAGCATCTAAGGAGTGAAGGAGATAGGCGACGTTTCGGGTCGAGACCCTTCTTCAGACTGGTGGGTCTCGACCCGAAACGTCGCCTATCTCCTTCACTCCTTAGATGCTGCTGCACCCGCTGAGTTTCTCCAGCTTTTTGTGTAACCCTCGATTCTCCAGCATCTGCAGTTCCTTCTTTAACAGTAAAGCTTTGTTTTGGGTTGTTTTTTGCTGAACAATTGCATGCAGTCAAATAAAATGTTAGCATCTGCTTGTTAGTTTTGTGACATATATTGATCAGGATGCTGCTCCTGAGTTTTTAGAAGGTTAAAATTAATCTCAAATGAGAAAGTAGACTACGCATGTAAAACTGAATGTCGATGTTTAACAAAGGAACTTTACATTTAATGTTGTTCAGAGGATGAACAAAAAAAAGTCATTTAAAGTTGCAATCCGGTCATCTCTAATTTTGATTTTTTTTTGTTCAAATGCAGATCATTCAGGGACAATAGATGTGGGGGAACCTTTAAAAAATGCAGTCAGAAGTGACTCAGCTGTCATTGGAGGTAAGACTGTTCACTATCTTTGAGACTATTTAGCTGAAATTTATACATTTTGTATCTAGGTCCCTAACCTCCCTCATGGCTCCCTCTTTCCAGCCG
The DNA here is from genome assembly GCA_963514005.1 of Raja brachyura. The sequence continues at coordinate 11,565,910 of OY740787.1, read as the reverse complement.
TGTGTCATAAAATCATGGACTTAAACAGCATGGAGGCAGGCCCTATGGCCCAACCTGGTCACACCAACGTCCCTTCTGCACTAGTCCCACCTCCCTGCGTTTGGTCCTATCCCTGTAAACCCGTTCTGTACGGTGGTCACTTAATCCCCTTGAAATCCTCCACAAAATCTATGTGACCATTTAATTCTGAGCATCTGGCACATTCCTGAATTGAATCACACTGCTATTGGTAGTCATTCATTCATGGTAGCTTGGTAGTCATGGTAGCTTGGTTAATTTAAGGGCTTGTCCCACTTGGGTGTAATTTGCGCGTCATTTACTTGACATCCTAAAAATTGGTCGGCGCGTCGTGATGCGCGCATCGTGAGAGTTGAGGCGTGGTCGCGTATGCAGTGATGCGTGGTAACACACGGCACCGCAGGATTTTGAAATGCTCAAAATCCTCGCGCTCCACCTGCGTGACGTATCCCTTGCGCACGCTGACGTACTGACGGCGTACGTGTAGCGCGTGGTGATGCATGGTTACGCAGGAACATTGCCTACGCTCATTTATTATGCGTCATCTTGCGTCAACATCCGTAACCATGCACCGCCCGTACGCCATTGGCGCATCATTTCAGCGCCGCACCACATGGCCACCCGGGTTTGAAAACTTTTTACTGGGAATATCCTTGCCATGGAGATCAGACTAAGTAAGAACGACATCGCAATGGCTCCCAAAAGAAGCAGGGCCCTCAAGAGCACTTGGCGCACGACTCTCATACTGCTGGACGATTTTCGCGCCACAGTCATGTGACTGTCACGTAAATGACATGCAAATGACGCCCAAGTGGGACAGGCGCTTAAGTTTAGAGGTGCAGATTGCAAACAAGTCTTTCGGCCCAGTGAGTCCACGCCGGCCATTGATCACCCGTTCACACTGGTTCTTTGTTATCCCACTTTCCCATCTATTCCCTACACACTCGGGGGCAACTTGCAAAGGCCAATTGGAGTCATACAGTCATGCAGTGTGGAAAATGGCCCTTCGGCCCATGCTCCTTCTTACTCTTGACCGAAGCCTCCATTTCCTGCGCCGCCCATGCTTCCTCATGATTCAGTTGAGTTGGAGTTCAGTTACCGAGGTACAGTGAAAAGCTTTTGTTGCGTGCTAACCAGTCAGCTTTAAAGACAGTATGTGATTCCAATCGAGCCATCCAAAGTGTACAAATGCATGATAAAGGGAATAAGGTGAGTAACGTGTAGTGCGAGATAAAGCCAGTGAAACCCAATCAAAGATAGTCTGCGGGTCTCCAATGAGGAAGATAGTGTGGATCAAACAGTATTGCTGATTTGATCGTCATCTGATTTTGCTGCCGATGCCCTGATCCATAATCCATGTCAGGTTTCCACACCACCACCACCTAGTGGCATGCGGGCATCCATGTTGGTTAGGCAGTTCAACTTACGATTTCGAGCCTACCGTACTCTTTTCAATGGTCTCTGTATGTATTCTAATTAAAGTACTTGTTATGATATATAATAATTCGGTCTCACTAGTACTTTGCACAGATAATAGTTTGGGACTAGTATGGTTCAGTTGCCCGATAATAGCTGGGAAGAAACTCTCCCTGAATCTGGACAGTTTGTTTGTACACTCCTCAGGCACCTGCTACATATTGCAAAGCCAGTGGTGGCCATTTTCATTATTTTGCTACAATTCTTACAACAACGGTTTCCATTGAGATTAAGAGCTATTTTTAATCAGAGGGCATGACATTAACCATCGACTCATTGCCACTCAGTACAATGGAAACCACCATGCTGCCTCTTCACTGCATGCATTTCATTGTACAGGCTTACAATGACACACCATATTCACAAAGAAATATACACAATGTTCTCAAAGTCAATATAATAACAAAGCAACAGCAATAACACAAACACTGAATGATAATTACGCTTGGAAATATAAAAAACTGATTTAGCATAAAGATGGATGCATATAGTCAACAACACTAAGTACTGCATATATTTTCCCCAGTGTGCTGTGTTCTGTCTCGGAAGTTAATTCCATTGAAACACTGACATGAATTTTGGAGACGGTACACAATGCACAGGTCCAACTTAATGGAGTGTTTAGTGCTACTAGAGTGTTCAGAAGCAGACTGGGCAACAGAGCTCATTCAGCCCCATAATGCCCTTTATAGACACAAAACGCTGGGGTAACTCAGCAGGACAGGCAGCATATCTGGAGAGAAGGAATGGGTGATGTTTCGGGTCGAGAACCTTCTTCAGACTGAAGCATCTGCAGTTCCTTCCTATCCATAATGCCCCTTTGTTTGAACAAGTCTCAATTGCCTTTACAAAGACTTTCAGGAGTAATATACATCCCGAGGGGTAGGCTGGTGCAATCAGCACAGTAAATTGCTGATTTACTGCAATCAGTAAATTGCAGTAAATTTAAGCCTGTCCCACCAGCATGCAATTCCATGCGATGAGCGCAACCTAACGTGGTCGCTTGAGCCGTCCGGCGTCGCGGGACCGGTCCCACTTCAATCGGCGGAGCCGTGCGGAATTGTGCGGAGTTCGTCCCGACATCGCGCGGGGCTCTGAAAAACTGACCGTGTTCAAAAATTCCGCGCGGCAACGGCTTGTCGGCTCAGTCGCCTCGACGCATTACACACCGCCTCGACGTCGTGCCTCCGTGTCCCTCTCTGTAGGTGCCTCCGTGACCCTCTCTGTGTGTGGCTCCGTGGCCCTCTCTGTGTGTGCCTCTGTGCCTCTCTCTGTGTGTCTCTCTCTGTCCTGGCGAACTTATCTTTAAGACTTCGCTCCAAGTTCTCCTCGCTTTGCGCCGCATTGCGCCACTCACCCGACCTCCGCGCGGCCCCTACTGCCGGTTTGGTCGCGCTTGCCTCATGCAGGCGCATGCTGGTGGGAACAGGCCTGTACAGGGATCACCCGACCTCCGCGCGGCCCCCGCTGCCGGTTTGGTCGCGCTCATCTCATGGAGTTGCATGCTGGTGGCCCTCTACCCACGGGCAGAGTATGTACAGCCTGGATGTATAGGAAGGAACCAGTAGATATTGGTATACACTGAAGATAGACTCAAAATGCTGGAATAACTCAGCGGGTCAGGCAGCATCTTTGGAGAAAAGGAATAGGTGACATTTCGGTTTGAGACGCCTGAAGCTAATTAACCTACAGTCCTGCTCATCTTTGGAAAGTGGGATGAGGGGTGGCCTCATTGAAACTTACCGAATAGTAAAAGACCTGGATAGAGTGGATGTGGAGAAGATGTTTCCACTAGTGGGAGAGTAGGACCAGAGGCCATAGCCTCAGAGTAAACGGATGTACTTTTAGAAAGTACATGAGAAGGAATTTCTTTAGTCTGAGGGTGATGAATCTGTAGAAATCATTGCCACAGAAGGCTGTGGAGGCCAATGCATATTTATTAAGGTGGAGATTGATAGGTTCTTGATTAGTAAGGGTGTCAAGGGTTATAGAAACATAGAAACATAGACAATAGGTGCAGGAGTAGGCCATTCGGCCCTTCAAGCCTGCACCGCCATTCAATATGATCATGACTGATCATCCAACTCAGTATCCTGTACCTGCCTTCTCTCCATACCCCCTGATCCCTTTAGCCACAAGGGCCACAACTAACTCCCTCTTAAATATAGCCCATGAACTGGCCTCAACTACCTTCTGTGGCAGAGGATTCCAGAGACTCACCACTCTCTGTGTGAAAAATGTTTTCCTCATCTCGGTCCTAAAGGAATTCCCCCTTATCCTTAGACTGTGACCCCTTGTTCTGGACCTCCCCAACATCGGGAACAATCTTCCTGCATCTAGCCTGTCCAACCCCTTAAGAATTATGGTTGAGAGGGAAAGATAGATCAGCCAGGATTGAATGGTGTAGACTTGATGGGCCAAATGGCCTAATTCTGCTGCTGCAATTTACAAAGTTATGAGATTATGAACTTATGTCCTTACTTGGAGGCCTGTAACATTTTGGAAGTTCCTTTTTTAGAGAGCTGTTAACTCTAATTACGACTACATTCAAAGCCGGGACGGACGGATTTTTGGACTCCACGAGGAACTAGTCTCAGAGGAATTAACAAGGAAACCAGTCAAGGCAATGAATCCGCCACAATATTTATAAAGACATCATCCGATTCAACGTCTGGCTGGTTTCCTGGTCAATTCAGCCTGAGATGTTTGACTACCATTTCTTATGATTCCCATTTAATTGGGAATAAAAAACAGTTACAGTTTTTTGGCCTGCAGTGAGCAAGTTTAATTCTCAAGTTTAAGTTATTGCTGATTCCTACAGTCTTTCCTGTTCACGAAAGCATTGCCATTGAAATGACACTGTGCACTCCAGGGATTCCAGAACTCCATTAAACCTGTCATTCTTTTCCAACTGATAATTATTTTTCATTGCAATAATGACAATGTTGCTTTTTGCTGTTAGTTGTCTGATAAATTGGGTGCATTGATGGTCTTTCTAATTTGTAAGGATTTGATGGCCTGAATATAAAACTGTGATCCTCGATGCCCACGGATAATTTGCTTCTGAAATATCGTCACCCATACTGTTTCTTAAACTTATACCTCTATATAGAAACATAGAAACATAGAAATTAGGTGCAGGAGTAGGCCATTCGGCCCTTCGAGCCTGCACCGCCATTCAATATGATCATGGCTGATCATCCAACTCAGTATCCCGTACCTGCCTTCTCTCCATACCCTCTGATCCCCTTAGCCACAAGGGCCACATCTAACTCCCTCTTAAATATAGCGATTCTTGATCCTTCTCTTCTACATATGGAAGAAAAGAGGTAATAAAGAAAGTTTAATTTAGTTTAAAGGTACAGTGCGGAAGCAGGCCCTTCAGCCCGCGCCGACCAGCGATCCTCGCACCTTGACACTATCCTACACACACCAGGGACAATTTTTACATTTACCAAGTCAATTTACTTACATACATACCTGTGTGTCTTTGGAGTGTGGGAGGAAACCGAAAATCTCGGGGAAAACCCATGTGGTCACCGGGAGAACGTACAAACTCAGTACAGACAGCACCCGTAGTCTGGAAAGTGCTGTGAGGCCGCAACTCTTATCGCTGCGCCGTCGTGCCGACTCAACAAGTTGGTGAAAGCAGCGTGGCAGATGTGGTACACATGTGACATTCATGGAGCTCAGTGAGCCTTTTGACAGTGACCCATATGATTCAGAAGGTGAAGACCCAAGAGATTTCAGGCACGTTGGCAAGCTGGATCCAAAAAGTTGGCTAGGTGACAGGAGGCAGATGGTACTGGTGGAAGGATGTTCTTCCAACTGGAAACCTGTGACGTGATCTACTGCAGGGATCAGTGCTGAGACCCTTGTTAATTGCAGTATGTATTAATATCTTGGATGACCGGGAATGTAGATGGTTTGAGTTGTAAGTTTGCAGAAAATATGAAAATGATGTGGAAAGGATGTTTCCAAGAATGGGAGAGTCTGGAACCAGAGAACAGAAGGGGTATGGGTCATTTTTGGTGCTATACTATTCTATGATATGTTACAGGATTACAGAAAACCCTAAAGGGCCTGTCCCACATAGGCGATTCTTTCAGCCACTGCCGGCGACTGGCGTAGCAGTTCGCCGAAAAAGCGGCGACTGGACCCCCCCCCCCCCCCATGACAATGTCTACGACAAGCTACGACAACCTACCACCTAGTCGACGTCACGCTACCAACAACCGGCGACCCATTAGGACGTCCACACCTACGACCACACGGGTGACAATCAAAGTCAACCTACATCCATCCGCGACAAGCTACGACAAACAACAACCCTGTCGGCGACAACTCAAGACAATTCAGTCGCCGCTACCTGTTGCCGGTTGTCATAGGTTGACGTATGTAGTCACCGATGGAATTCACCAAAGTTAGCACCTGGCGACAACCAACAACAACTGGTGACAACTTGCATCATCATAGCGACAACCGGTTGACAGCACATACGACAGGAGAAGACAAGCCACGACAAGCCCACAGTCCTCCGAAAGGTTTTGAACATTTCAAAATCCAGTGGCACGAACATACAGGCGACACCCCGGCGACAGCCTAATCGCCTGTAGTCGCCAAACAAATTGCCTAAGAGGGACATTAATTGCGTGTAATGTCAAACAGAATAAAAGGGACTTAGAGGCAATGGTTGTGGACGTTGAATCTGATGAATTTATGAGAAGGCTTTTCTTGGAGTATGTTGGTGCTTATTTCGACATGAAAGAACACTTTGCGCAGGTTTTCACAGAAAGTCTTGCTAAGGGACAGAAGTTTAGGGGTAACATGAGGGAGAACTTCTTTACTCAGAGAGTGGTGGCTGTGTGGAATGATCTTCCAGCAGAAGTGGTGGAGGCAGGATCGATTTCAACATTTAAAAGTAAAGTGGATAGGTATATGGATGGGAAGGGAATGGAGGGGTATAGTCTGAGTGCAGGTAGATGGGACTACGGAAAATAAATGGTCGGCACGGACTGGAAGGGCCGAGAAGGCCTGTTTCCGTGCTGTAATTGTTATATGTTATATGGTTATATTGTATTTGAAGATTCATTCACTTTACTGGAGTTTCCTACATATATCATGAGGGAGATATGATGGTCTGCTTAAGAGCTGCAAGAGCCTTGTCTGGTCCGACAACTCCTTACATTCTTCATCAAGGGTGACCTAGGTAGTTTTGTGAAGTGGTTCCTAATTCAGAATAGTTGTCAGAATCAGCCAGGGTTGATTTTGGAATGAAGATAGACCCAAAAACTTGGAATAACTCAGCGGGTCAGGCAGCATTTCTGGAGAAAAGGAATAGGTGACGATTCAGGTCGAGACCTTTCTGCAGACTGAGAGTCATGTGGGGAACTTTGTAAGGTGGATTTTGCAACTGTAGATTAAGTGGACAAATCCCTGCAGTGGGGAGAAAGGAGAGATGGGGGGGGGGGGGGGGGGGGTGGGAGTGGGGATTATTCCTGAGAATATTGCAGCATGAAACACGTAAAATCATAGAACATTCGTAACATAGAAGGTAGCCATTGCGCCCATCATGTTTATTCCATTTGAAAAATGTTAGTTACCAAGCTCAGGGGGCAGCACAATGGTGTAGAGTTGCTGCCTTACAGCGCCAGAGACCTGGTTCGATCCTGGACTGTGGGTATTTGTCCGTATGGAGTTTGTACAACCTCCCTGTGAGCTGTGTGGGATTTCTCCGGGTGCTCTGGTTTGTAGGATAATTGGCTTTGGTAAAATTATCCCTGGTGTGTAGGATAGTGCTGGTGTGTATGGAGTGACTGCTTGTCGGAGCAGACTCGGTGGCAGAAGGGTCTGTTTCTGCGCTGCATCACTAAAGTCTAAAGATTCTTTTTGCAAGACTCCTCCATTTATATCCAGTTCTGAAACCCTGGAAGCAAATGTTAGTCATTAGAAGGTGAAAATTGAAAAATTGTGAATGCTAGAAATATGAAATGCTGCAAACTATTTCCAAGTCAGTATCTGATGAAAATGTGTTAACATTTCAGGGGGATGAGTTTCCATTTAGTTCTGATGAAGTGTCTGTGAACTGAAACATTAGTTCTGTTTCTCTTTCCACTGATACTGCCTAACCCACTGTATGTGTCCAGCACTATTGGCCTTCAATTTAATACTTGGAAAGATTTCAATAGACAGTAGGTGCAGGATAGCTCCATTTGGCCCTAATTCAATGTGATCATGGCTGATCATCCCCAATCAGTACCCCGTTCCTGCCTTCTCCCCATATCCCCTGACTTCGCTATCTTTAAGAGC